>CM062819.1:1139148740-1139828282 GCA_031772625.1 Pinus tabuliformis | reverse complement strand
CCATTATTAGTAAATGGGTATCGACTTCGTTTGTATAAAAACCTATTTCTAAAGAGGATTTCAAAGCTACTTGCATGATAGACATACACTATGCCTTTTTGGGTGAACTGGCTATCCATCAATGCACTTAATTTCCTGTTTATGTATTTATTTTTAGATTAGATTTCTTAACTAATAATCCCTATCAAGGGTTGCCATGTTACAATTAATTATTTTGCAGATCTTAGTTTCGGAGGATGGTTGAGAACAAAAATTCCAAAAGAATCACTTTGCAGCTTGGGAACCTCTTTCAGACCATAAATCATTCCCCGTTGCTGCAACACCATTTCCCGTTGCTGCAACACCATTCCTCGTTGCTGCAACACCATTTCCCATTGTTGCAACACCGTTCCTCGTTGCTGCAAACACCATTCCCGTTGCTGCAACACCATTTCCCGTTGCTGCAACACCATTTCCCGTTGCTGCAACACTATTTCCCGTTGCTGAAACACCACATTCCAGTGCTTAACACCAATCTTTTCATTTTTACTAAAGAGTACCAATTTCCCCATTTTTGTTCCCGAAAGTGAACCATTACTTTGATGGAACATATCATTCTTCATTAACGAACCAGCCATGGGCCCTGATAATTACATTTCTTCACTACTACTTCCTGTTAATAATGAAAACTGCCTGTATTTTCATACTTTTAGACCCTTTTTAATCATTATTGACCCAGCAAAGACAAGATAATACTTTTTGGCACATCAAATAAAGGTAAATATAAAGGTACGCATGTTTAAGTGTGAATATTAAATTATAGTTAATGTGGAGATGTTGATACGATTGCCCAAATCATCGTACTACCAATCAGATCATTCAGTCGTAGCTTTGGGGAGATTACCAAAACATCATAATTATGACATAACACATCAATCGCCTCCATCCCTAGTTTTCGCGGTAGTATCTAAGTCACCTCGACTGTACTTTATCGTGTCATAACCTCATTTGTAACGGTTTACTCTGTCTCGACCTCGGCTACTCGGTTCTGCACTGTGTATTTTGTCTGAACCAGCAACTATGGGGGGAAATCTGATTACACATGAACCTGGCTCAACAGCACTACTAGAACTTTACCCAGAGGCTTACCAAATCTTTCTTCAAGCAGGATGGGTAGAGTATTTCAGAAGACTGCCGGATTTTAATACATAACAGGTTTTGGAATTTTCATGCAACTTAAGGGAAGGATTCTCCATTGTCCAAGGGGTGCAAATTCCAGTGACAAAAGAAGACACAGCGCAAGTTTCTGGATTACCACAACCAATGGTACTTGTTGGTTCAGCAGGAAACATCTTATTCTTAATGCACAACAAGACTTTCTGCTACCAGGCGAGCATGTGGAAACCAAAGGCAGAGGGGTCGCACTTCGGTCACTGCCCTCACCATGGTCAAAGGTTGCGGAATTCGTTAAGCAGTATTTCACTTGCGAAGGTCGTTATCAGGTAATCTACCAACACGACTTCGTTTTACTAAATCATTTGAGGCATGGTCATTTAATAAACATGCCCTATTATCTATTGGGTTGTCTAAAAAATATGTCACGTTATACTGTGAATGCAAAGCATCAGCTCCTTTCCCTCAAACACCATCGTTTAGTCCAACTCCTAATAAATAGAGGCTTTGCCCTGAACCACCCACCTCTCCTCATTAACCCTCCCCAGCAAACAGAAGAAATTCCCCAGCAAGCTGCTGAAAATCAGCAATCAGCAGCAGAAACACCCCAAGTAAGCACTGAAAATCTACAGAGGACCTCATCCCCAATGAAGCTGACCCATCTACTCCCATAATTGACATTTCCACTGATGACTTTGACGATAATACCACCGTCATCTTTCGCAAAAGGAAAAAGCAGCAGAAAGCTGCAACCCCACCAAAAAGAAGAAGAACCAGGGCTGCAGTTAAGGAAGCCGCTATTCCTGATAGTTCCCCTATTCTAACGGAAAGCGGCCATAGGAGAAAAATCACTGATTTTCCTGCTTCCCTACCAGGGCGACGAACAAGGTCGTCTGCAGCAACTAAACCCATTATCCCCAGTTCCCCACCCATCATGCTAAGATCCCGTATTCCAACTAGCTCTGAGTATTCACCTGCCTCACCCTCTGGTGCTGAAATGCTGAGCGTTGACAATTTTGTGACATTATTTTCTTTAAAAGAGGCAGCTGTTACACAAGAACCAGCTGCCGAAACATCTAAAGTAGACACCAAGATGATATTGGGCATGTGGCTGTTACACAAGAACCAACCACTGACCCAACAGGTGTTACACAAGAACCACCTGTTGGGAAACAAAAAGACAATGACCTGCATGTGGCTGTTACACCAGGTGATACACAAGAACCACCTGTTGCGGATGCAAATGATCAAACTGATGCCGAATAACGATCCCTTCCTCCACTGGAATCTGCAGCTACACAAGCCTCGGCTACCTTAGCCGCCCTGCAGGAAGAAATTGAGTTTTTAAAATCTCAAATTAAGAATAATTTATCAGGAGGAGATATAATGGTTAAAGAATCCTATCAAAATGAATTCAATCTACACATCCTAGCACGGGTAGCATCTGCAACTGAAAAGAGTCAATACAATGAATATATGTGCAGTGAGTGTGGTGAGCTTTACACTCAAGTGGGATACAAGATAGTTGAAGTTCCAATGACTGGAGCCAGCCCACAGACTTCTCCTGTTGTAATCAAAATAGAACAACCTGCTGTTACACAAGAACCAGCAGGCTCTTCAAGAATTGCAGAAGAAGACACAGAACCACCCCGGCCTACCCAAACTATCACAGAGCAGAAATCTTTTACAGATGCCTATACACAGACCGAACCTCCCTGTGTCAGCACTGCTACGATATTGATTTTTACCTACTACCTTATGATTCTTGGTACCACGTATTAGATTCTGGTTTGGCCGAGGTAGCTAGCGTGTAGGCAGAGGAAGGATACTGTTGATCGGGATCGATACCCAACCAAAGCTTACACTGAGACCTCTAGTTTTCAAGAACTAAAGGATACATGGAAGACATAATATGAGCTCTCACAAGGGAGGGCATTTCAGCAACAAAAATCAATCTGGTTCAGCTACGCATACAAAAATTGGGAAGCCCTTGAACAGTCTCGAGCTCAACACAAAGAGAATAGGAAATTAAAAGCTAGGTTGTCCTATATCTTTGACTTGGTCCAGAGGGTACTTGCTATAAGGAAACCTTCTTTTAATTATGCAGTATTCTTGAGAGAACGCTTAGCGTTCTTACAAATAAAGGCAATCAGAGATGGAAGACCCCACCAGGTTGCTACACCAGAGCAATTTATTGATACTTTCACAGAAGCACCAAATAACGACCAGAACTTGCTCTGTGAACTCTATCTTCACAATGAGGCTATGCCTGAAGATAGAAAGATTAATTTACTTCTTATTTGTGGTGATATTCAAATAAGAGCTTTTATTTCCTTTTTGGCCAACCAGCTTACTTGGCAGAATGCTTTTATGTCTGCAAAACACAATGAGGAGAACTGTTTTCTCTGGTTTCGTCTGGAACGCAGAATGCAGCCATCTTCCTTATGGAACATCAACATAATCTATGAGAACTAGGGATGACCGATCATATTAGGAATCTACAAGCAGCAGTCTTGGAAGACTGCCAACATTATGTCAAAACTAAAGGACCTCTGGCCATAAAAGCAAATGAATTATTCTGGGAACACTGTCCCAAAGAAAGACGGGAATATCATCCCTACAATCCCCTCAATCTTCAAGCGGCAATCTCACGGATACCTGATTATGTAAAATGCATGAGACAATGTGCTGAACGGTGGATCGGTTACCATTTTCATTTCCCTCTCTTATGGCTTCCTGGAGAACAGTACAAGGCTCAATTTACATTGACTAAAAAGGAAGAGTTGGCAGCATGGAAGAGACTTCAGAATGTCCAAGGGTTCAGAGACATGGTTGACAGCACCTTCTACACTTACTGCATAAGCAATTTACACTGTTCAGCCCAGTATTCTGATTCCGATTCAGAGTAGACGTTGCATGAGGACATGCAACATTTTCAGTTGGGGGGATGTTAGGTTCCCATATTGTCTATTTTTGACCGTATATTTTGCCATTATATTACCCTCTTCAACCCATAGTTGAAAGCCTTTGCTAGCATTTTGTCCTAATTAGTCCAAGTATGAAGTAACTCTCTCATCGCTATATGTTTAATCATTCAAACATAATCATGTTATCTTTATAATTAATCTTTGAAGTTGACTAAGTTGCTGAGTAATTGTTGAAACTGTTCAAAGTCTGCAGAATTATATTTTGCAGTTGCCGAAACAGCACCAGAAACAACAACTGTCTAAACCTGGTAAAACCATATTTTGCAGTCGCTGGAACAGTAGGATCAGCAACCGTCTAAACCGGCAAGACCTCAGTCGCAGATGCTGAAACAACAGAAACAGCATGAGAACTTCGAGGAAACAGTTGAGATTTACCAAATCTGCAACAATGGTGAAACAGCAAAGGACAGCACGTGAATTTCAAGGAGACGGTTGAGACAGAAAAGGGATCCGATCAATGAAGGAATACACAGTTACACACTGTTGTAACAGCATGCTGTAACAGGAATTGATTTCTATTTTTATTCAAAAGAGTCAAACTGAATGAAAAATGACAATCTATTGTAATGGATGTCTCCTCTATAAAGGGAGACATCTACATTAGAACAGGGGGAGAACAGGTTGTAACAGAGGAAATTGTAGTGAAGGAACAAGATTGAATCTCTATTGTAATTTGGCATATTGGCAGATGAATAAAGCACTGTTCTGAGTATTTTAACTTAGCATCTGTGTCCTGGGGAATCTTGTGAGAAGGACAGGGCCCACCTTCATCACAAGATTCACCCATTCCTTTTCTGTTGAGTGTGTGTGTGTGTGATTTCTGTGTATTTTACCTTTGCTGCTATTCTGTTTTCTTAATCAATTGATGCTGTAAAAGAGTGTCTCACCGGTGATTAGGATTTACAGAGTGTATTGGCAAACTGGATAACAGGGGCAGGTGCTGAATGTTCTTACTCTGAGGATAGGGTCCTGATCCTCTGTTACAAGACAACCATCATTTCTTTTTGCAGATTTGTTACCTTTAATTAGTCATCCGTTTCATTCCATTCCTGCAATAGATTATAACTGCTGTAACACAGAGTAAGGGTTTGACAGAGAATAGATTGTTTATACTACAGCCTTTAATGCTTTTAGAATTGAGTGCATACAGTACGAGGTCACCTTTGAGATAAAAGGACTTTCCCGGGTTGACAATTTAATGTGGTACTCGACTGTTTATATTAATAAACAACTAAGAGCAGCCAACACGTGTCAGCTCACTATTCGGGAAAGTTGTGTACTAGGGTATGGCATGGCTTAACGACATGCTATTTTTATTTTTGTTACACGAATTGCTATTCATAAGCCATTTCTGTTGTATACTCTATTTTTTTCAAACAAGTCTTGCATCTATTACCCTCTCTGTGTTTCAATAGCACGAACAGCTGCTGTTCCATTGAGAATTCACAGTGAAACCATGGGAGGAAGACCGATTCGGAGGGAACCGAAGGTGTTGACAGTCTCCACTGTTGCCCGGGAAATCCTGGCAAGAGCAGGGTGGCTGACTTATCTCAACCGCTTGCAGGAGTCTAACGAGACAATGGCAATTGAATTCCTGCAGAACTTGCAGGAGGATTACTCCACAGTGAGGGGAGACAGATAACAGTCACCGATGACATAATCGCAAAAGTCTTAGGAATACCAGCCACCGGACCTGTATGGACGTTAAAAAGGGAGAGATTACAAAAGATTATAGAAATCTTCCAGGACGAAGGCCAGAGCTTGGCAATTAATGCCAGCAATTCTAGGAGAGCCCTGGGCAGAATTGGCAAGGACCGTGCAAAGCTACATCACCTGCAAGGGTAGAAAAGACGTGGTAAGACCACGACATCTTAAACTCTTAGCTGTTCTAAAACAGAAATTCTCTGTAAATTTACCTGCACTTTTGAATTCGTTACTTCATGACGTTGCACGGAGCTTAAAAAAGGCACAACATGTAGAGTCAGTTGTTAGTCATCATGGGTTAATTTGGTTAATTGTCAGTCATAGCCTCACCCAGCAGCAGAGCAGCTGGGAAGAGCTAATTGCAATGATAGATGGGGGTTGAAAACACCATCCCCAAAACGTAAGCATGCCACTAGTACACCTGAGCATCCAGAAAAACGCAGAGAATTAGCAAAACAAAAACATGTCACTAGTACATCCGAGCGTCCAGAAAAACGCAAGGAATCGACAAAGCGTAAGCATGCCACCGGTACACTTGAACAGCCAGAAAAACACAGGAAATCGGTCTGGTTAGCATGAATACAAGGGAGGCTGGAAAAGCTCCAGGAAAACACCAGTCGGCCAGTAGAAATTGAAGATGAGCAACCCTCACGGCCAGAAGAAGAGGCCGAGCAATCTGAAGGAGAAGAGAAAGAAGAGGCCGAGAAATCCGAAGAAGAAAATGAGTAAGGAGCCGAGCAGTCTGAAACAGAAGCTGAGCATTCTGAAACAGAAGCCGAACAATCCAAGCAGGAGGAGGAAATGGAACAGCAGGAAGGTAGCCCATTGCAGGACCTAGTGGGAGAAGACGAATTAGCCGCAGTCTTGGCCAATATGGGTGAATATGGCCAACCTTCCAGTCCGTCAGACCTCCATGAAAAACCCAGGAGGAAAATGCACCTGGGAAAACCACATGCAAAAGAGGCAGAAGATGAAAATCTGCCTGTTCATGATAAAGAAACAATAGGAGATACTGAACAGGAACAATTCATTTCTAACTAGAAGACACCGGAAGAAATTATGGACGAAGCAGGGGCAGAAAAAGAAGTTGCCCAAGAATTGACAAAACCAGTTAGGGTTCCTACCCCAGAGCAACCAGAGCAAAACAATGAAGAAACACCCCAGAAGGAAGATCCAGGGACTAGTCATAGTCCAGGCCGCAGTGAATGACCTGCTGTTCCTTCTAACAAAATTTTGGAAATTAAAGAATTGTGAAAGGAACAGCAGAGATTATTGAGCATAATAGCCCAGCTCCACCAACAGATTAGGATCTTGAAAGCAATGCAGAGAGTAAAAAGGACTTTAGGAAAGAAAAAGGTGACCACTCCAGCAAAACCCCGCAAGGCAAAGAGGCGAGGATTAGAATTCGTCCTGTTGTTCAAAACCCTATCGAAAACCCAGCTATTGTTCCAAATGATGCTGAGGAACATACTATTGTTCCATTTGAAAAGGAACAACAATAGACTGATATTCACGTTAAAATAGAAATGGATGATATGATGACCTGTGATAAGGAAATTTAGACGAGGCACCACCTTCAGGAGTGATAAGGGTTCTGAACTCAAAGCAATGCAATAAGAAAATTCAGGTAAAACTCCCAGCCTCCACTGCTGCATGGAGAAGAGATCCAAAAATAGTAACCTTGCACAAGGGGTTGAAGCAAGCTCAGCAAGAAGCAGAAAAGCTTAGAGAGCAAACGGTCCCTCGCGAAAAGTATGAAGAGCTACAGCAGCAACTTAGGAACGTCAATCAATCCGAAAGCCAGGCTTTTGAAGGTTGGCCAAAGGAAGAAGAGAAAGTTACAAAGGTAACTCGTAGGCTAGATATTGTTATCAAGCAGATGGATACCTTGTGTTCTTTATACAATGACGTCTTAGCATGTAGGGCCCCTGCCAAAAATTATGCCCTGTTTTTACTGGAACGGTATTTGCAATTAAAAATAAAAGTTGTTAAAGCAGGTGCTCCCATACAAATTAACACTGTCAATGATTTTATAGACTGCTGTAAACACTACGGGGTAAAAGTCCAGAGACTGCTGTGTGAGTTCTATTTACATAACCTTGTACTAGACCAGGAGACTGAGTTGAACCCTGGCCCCTTTGTTGGAGACATCCAATTGCAGGCATTCATCTCATTTGGGGTTAATCAGATTAAATGGCTCAAAGCCTATAATACTTTCCAGAGGCAAGAAAACAACTTAGATTTATGGGTAATGGCTGAGCCTAGGAACCCAGTACAGTTGAGGAAAGCACATAGAAACCTCATGAAGACTCCGGGTGTAATTGAAACATTAGGACCCATGCATGAGGCACTCATTCGACAGGGATTAGAATACTTTCTTTCTATCAAAGACCTTGCCATTGATGCAGCTAAATTTCAGTATCAAATCTATAATTCGAATATCCATCTCAGGGAACCGTTTAAGTATGAAAATTTTATATTAGCTGCCAATCGTTTGCACCTTTATGGCGAAAGCATTTTGAGAGCAAGGCCATCCTGGTTAGGATATAGGTTCCGGAGTCTAATTATTTGGCACCCTGCACCTGGATACCAAGCCCTGTATGAGATTCCTGAGGGTCAGACAGGCCATTTCTTTGACTACCTAGTTACTCATCATGGTCGTAGGCCTCCGCATGAGATTACATCTCCAGCCTATTCTCTCACTGCCTTGCATGTCAACTAAAACATTTTCATGAGGGCATGAAACAGGGTAAGCAGGGGGGTGCGTGGAGTACTAAAAAGGTATGTTTTTTATGGTCATTTTAGTATGTTTTCAGTAGAACTTGCAAACCTTTTTGCATCATGAACTTGGAAAATGATAAATAATTATAAAAAAACATGTGTGTTTTATATGCAAGACTAAAATGCTGACAATTGTCATTTCCTTATGCAGGGAAGAGTGCAAACGAGAAGTTGCCGTTCCAAAGAAAAGGACAAGGACGAGATAATTGCTGTCCCTTTGACGGGAGACTGAATGTAAACAAGGCTAAGCAGATCAAAGAAAATCGGCCTTGAAAAGGAGGTGGAGACACCAGCTCGGCGTAGGGGAGAAAAGAGATGATTAAGGATTAACAGGATTAACAGTTCACCCTTATAAAAGGGACAACATTGTTAGCTCGGGAGGAGATTTAGACATGATTATGCTTTTATGTAATTTCTGTTAAGATCACAACTTTGATCATCGAGTCTCGATAAGAATCGGTTTACTGTAATCTTACTTCATGCATTAATACAAACTTGGTGATTACTTCATCTCTGAGTCTGGATTAACCTAAAATGGTGTACCCTGGAGGCTAAGGGCCCGGCCCTGGAGGAAACTTGCTCCTGTATTATTATGATTTGATTTCTGCGTGGTTTGCTTATCGTCGTTATTTGGTAATCTGATATGCTTTATAAGTTTACATCACATGCTTTGTTATGTTTAATTCATTAAGATTTCCATAGACAGAACTATTGTATTGACTCTGCATCATATTATTGTTCCTTTCAGAGTTGATTGAATATTACTAGTCTTAACAGAATATTCTTACTATCCCATTATAGAGCTTTTGTGTTGTGCATTTGTTCATTCACGTTACATAATTTATCTTGGGAGTTATGTTCTTTACGATTGTTGAACTGATGAACGATGTTGTTCTATTTGAAATGCAGTCATATTCCCTCTAACTAAGATTGATATTTGGATTAGATTACTCTTTAAGCGTGTTGTGTGCGTATATGGCTTTCAAGCGTTGTTCCATAACTTATCAGTAATCAGTGCTGTTCCATTGGTGTGTGTTGTTCGATCTGCCTTGAGAGTGAAAGATTGTTGTTTGATTCTGATTAATGCATTTGATTTGGTAGATTAAGTTTGTTACTGCTCGCGAGACTTAGCTGTTGATTCTATTTCATAACTGCTGTTCCATTTAAGAATTGTTGTTCCATTACAGATTTGCTGTTCGATTTCTTATTTGCTGTTCCATTTTCTTATCTGTCGTTCCATTTGCTGGTGTTTGTTATTTTGGTGTGGGAGACTATCTAAGGCTGTAGTGAGCCTTGGCATTTACTGTCTGGCTCCCAGATCCATGGTTTGTTCTCTAATTCCTTTTCCATCAGTTTCCAAAGGAATGGGTTATCGCTATTGAACCCTTGACTGATAAGTTGCCTAGTCTTTTGAGTGTGTGATTTACTCTTTTAGAGTAGCTTAGTTGTAGACAAGCATCCGTTTGCTCTTCTATTTCCGAACACTGTACTACTAGCATTACTTTGGCAAATGATAGCCTCATACTGAGACACTCTTTGAAATAACAAGACGCTCCTGGATTGACATATTAATGTGAGGTAATTAGAGGTGAAAGAGACCCTTTTTATAGCTCTACAAGAAGAAAGAAAGGTAAGGTTTCCCTTGGATGTTTGCTTTAATAATTTGCAGCTGGAAGCATGTATTGAGTAGTTGGGGCAGCAAATAGAGTCTGGCTTCTTTGATCCTGTTGCGGCATATATGGAAAAAAAATTCAGTTTGAATAACAAGCCAAATTTCCTTTTGCACAACCACACTCATTTTGTGCATGTATGGCTGTCAGCATTTCCAATTGTGTCCTGGTTCAAGCACTCCCTACCATTATCATTGGCACAACTGCTTGATTGGTTAATTTGGCATTACAACATCACTTGATCTAGTAATTGGCAGAAAAGTATGGTAGGCTTGTACATAAATAAGTTTCCCAAAGCAACATTTCAGTTTTCAGCATTTGTTTTAGTTTCCTAATGTATAGGTTGCAGTATGTGTGTTTTTTTTTGTTAGGATAAGTTGTTCAGGTTTACAGCTATTTGTGACCGTATTTCCAAATGGATGAGGCACTTGTTCTACGGTGTTCTTGAAACCTCCTAGGAGCTTCCATCCCCAATAAGGCCAATGTTAGTTCCAGTCTTCGCAGCCTGTCACCAGGGATCAAAATGGGCTCTTACTATGTCTGATTTTCATAGATGTTTTGCACATGATTTTTAGTGCAAATCATATCCTAAGCATGTTCATCAAAAACATCTTGGAAAAATATTTCCAATGGTATATCACACTCTGAAACCTGGCTCCCGGATCAGAGGATATGATCGAAATGAATGATTGATTCTTGGTTATGCATGTTTTGAGGTCATTTGCTGCACACATGGACAAGTTTACTAAAAATAAGTTTCTAAAGTAATGGAAATGAATTTTATAAAAGTGAAAGAGGTTTTTGTCAACCACATACAACATAACAAAAACCTCCTTCAGTTTATGTACAGGTGTTACTATGTGGGACATATGCGGTGATATTTGAAGCCTACATTAAAACAAAACAAATTTTGCATTTCTTTTACAGTTTTAGTCATTGTAGTGCGACGCCATTTCACAACAGATGGAAAGTAATTTTATGAAACCCAAGGCAGTATTTTTCAACCATGAGCCATACAACAAAAACCTCTTTCATTTTATTCACAAGTGTCGTGAATTGGAATATTTGACTATATCTTTACAGCCTATTTTTACAGATTTAAATATTTAGTGATTTCCTATTTAGAGATTATTTTGTGGCATGGATTTCTAGCAACTGGAAACTAATTTCCAAAATTTGAGATAATTTTTTCTCAAAAATGACCTTATCTACAAAAACCTCTTTCATTTTTGTAACAAGTGTTATGGTTCAGGAGATACGGTTCATCTTTGTGCCCTATTTTCAAAATTCGGTCCAAATTTAATGTAACAAATTCTATCTTGAGAGAGATGGTTGAGCTCAACTCCCTTAGTACAAGGATGAGCTAATTGTATATATTTGATGAATTTAAGAGTGTAATGGTTGGATTTTTGCAGCAGAGTGAGGTTTCCATTGGATTGTGTAAATTTTTCCTTGAACATTATGTTAATGAAGCTTTTTCTGCTCTTTAAATTTGGGATTCATCACGATGTTTAATGTGCAGCATGTTTTTCTTGTAAATTCATTTCCATGCTTTGTTTTTTCTACTAATTTGGTTACAACATTCTCTAAGGGAAGTGTTAGGAATCCATCCATGCATGATTCTCCTTTCACAATGATTATGTTGTTTGATGTAGTGGTTATCTTTTCAGAATCCATCCTTTGTTAGATGCTCTATTGAGTAACCCTGTGCTTCTCTTTCTTCTAAAGTTGCCATTGTAGATCCATCCCTTGATTGATGCTTGCAAGGCAGTGGTATTTTCCCTCTTTTCTTCTCTCATTATATCTTTAATCTGGTTGTACATTGCGCTTACTTTTCCCCAAGTTTGCCGACAGAAACTAGCCCCAAATCCATAGCCCAATAGTCCCTTCTCTTGTTGTTTTCAACCCACAATTTTCAACCAAATCATTATTCTTCATAGCTAGCCTAAGATTCAGTTATCGCAGCCATGTTTTGTTGTAAAAGATAGAGCCCTCTCTGGTTTTGTAGGACTAGATGCCAGACCAAAAGCTTGGCCTGTGGTTACCTCAGAATTGCCTCTTCTCAGCCTTGAGGTTCATTTTGAGTTCTAACACCTCTGATGCTTCCAACCTTCACACTAGCTCCAGGGTCCACACAATAGGACCGTCAAGTTTCCACCTTCCTTGGCTATTTTCTACCTTCGCTATCCACTCATATAGCTCAATTGGAAAGGATAAGAAAAATACCTCGTGGATCTCTGTATATAGGTACCTATCCAACCACTCTTCCTTTGTTAGTCGCAGGATGTTATTCTCCTGCGCTGTGAATTCGTGGATATTCCTATCCAACCAGTCTCCAATCTCTTTCTTAGTCTAATTCCAGTGACATGACATCACACATCTCTTATGCAGATTCCGGTCCTGGCAACAGAACCATTTGTTTGCTTGAGGGGGCCTGACCGAGGTTCAACGTTAATTAGCCAAACAAATCCCTACACTACTAGCCCTTTCGGCCTTAGCCCGCGAAGCGCGGGCCGAAGCCTCACTCGAAGTAGTATGGGGGTATGATAGAACCAAGTTTCTGCACCGTGAGATAATCATGATGTCGTTTTATTCCCTTTATTCTTGCCTTCACGCAGGCCATTTCGCTCTAGGGCTTGCTAGATGAGCCCTCTATTCCGTTCTTCAATACCTTCGTGAAAGGGTACAACTGACCTTCACGCAACCCTCTTCTTCGATTCAGATACTTTCGCGTTGCTAAGGCAGTGTATTGTGTAGATTATCAAGTTATCTTAATAATCTTACTTGTCTTATTAGATACTCAAATTTAGCACCGCATAAATAGATATTCTTATATGCGTTCAATTATCCAACATAATTATACACATTCGCGCACCATATAAGCATTATAAAGGAAATTCATACATAAAATGAAAAGATGCACCAATCGGGACAAAGACACAGAAATTGCAGAATAATTCTCTTTATTGATATCTTCTAAGTGATTACAGACTCTATCCACCCTGCGCACACAGCTGCAGGCATCCATGCACTCAGTTGCAGACTTTTACCCTAGGCCTCTGTGCACTCCGCTGCATAGCCTCTACCTACGCTATGACCTGAAACTTAGACTTCTTCTTCAGAGCTACGACTCTCTTACTTTCTTGATGATTCTAACCACTTAGAGCTTAGCTCTTTCTATACAATCCCATGGTCCTCGTACCATGCGTAGATCTCTTACATCCGACTTTACTTTACAAAACTAAGGGTAGAAAACACTTTATGACTTACGACACCTTTGCACTTCGCGACCACAAAATGTGGAGTCTTTACAAGTTTATTACAAAATTTGACTCAAACATGGGCTTTTTATGCCAAAACTGTCCTTTGGGGGATCTCTTTCCCAACAACTTGTTGAAACATCATTTATCTATCTCTTAGTGACAATAAGAAAAGGTGACATGCTGGGATCACTCCCAAGGAGTTGAGGAGAAGGACCAAGAATACTAAGTGATGGTAAAGGCCAAGACCACATGAAAACTCCGTTGGATGCATGATCATCTCGAGGGTAAGTATGGTAAGTAAATAACACCTTTTGAAGTACATCTCTTAGTTGAGTTTGTAGGACTACTTGTTAGTGTCATATCATCATGCCTTCAGTAACATGCAAGTGCGCAAACAAAAAAGTCATTTCATGTGTTTCCTCTAGATTTCTTCCTTCCTTTTTGCTTGTTTCACCAACTTTCATCTTAAGCATGTTGATTGCTATGTCATGCTTGTGACCTTGTTCTAGTGATGTTCAAGGGTTGTGTATGAGTTGGGTTCACTATGTAAACATCTATCACACTCAAACATGATGTTGTAAGCATTGTCGCACAAGTGTCGTCACGGTCATCCAGAGGTCTATCTGAAGTGTCGCACTTGTCTCTTTTCCATTAGACAACCCTGCATCCAGTCACACTGAGCAAATGTTGTCTTGTGGTTTGGGGTGTCTTGTCATCGAGTTATGTTGAGTGTGTGTTTGCAAGGTCATGTATACATGATTTCACTTGCTCACACACTTAGGCCTTTTTTTTTACGAAATTCTGTTGACCAGACCACCCTCCATTAGATGGACCTCCACTAAGCTTCATTGTACAGTCTCAACCCTCAGTGACCAAGGACTGTTGCCTAGAACTACACATAGATTGAGGTTTCCCTCTAGGTTATCTACACTATGCAATTCTAGGATCAACCTAGATTTTTGTCACCTAGAACAACGCAAAGGTTGCCCAAGAAGCTATCTCAGTCTGTGCTTCGTAAAAGCCTATCTATCAAGTCTCTCACTGGTCAACCAAAGAATTTGTCTTGGGTAGTGACCCAGGGCTGCACTCCTCCCAAAAATTACAGAGGATCTCCCAGCTTTTGTGCTTTCACTGCCTAAATAAATTTCATAGACAGAAGGGACAAGCACTTGCTGCCTATCACTGCATTGTCTCCAAAAATTTTGTAGTTCTATAAGTTAGTCCCCCTGCTGGCTTGCTTGCTACTCCTTCTGAAAATGGCACATTTTTCATGGAAAATCCACCTATTGCTCGACACCCTACTTAGCCTAGAAACTACGCACACATGTCCTGCATGACTTCCTCCCAGATTTACATAGTTTTGTCTAGTAGGCTCCCGCAGCCCCATCCTGACCTCCTCTGAACATCTATGCATTTTTCACTGCTAGCACCTCCTACTACCCATACTGTATTCCCTAAAAAAATTATGCAGTTCTACCTCCCAGTTGAGCTAGATCCCACAGATTTCACTGTTTTTCCGGATTTCTCAACCCAGCCTCTTAGTAAGCTCTGTGTAGTTTTTCGTGACAGCATCTCGGAGCCTCGCATCCCAACCTGGAATGTGCTCTACATTGTTTTAGAGCCTTGTCCTCTCTCCTGGTCACCTACACCTGGAAACGAAAGGCAATGCATCATAGCAAAATAGGGGATTTCTGGATTTGATGTCATCTCATCATGATTGATTGAAGGGATAGGTACATGGACAAGACGTATCCTGATGTCGAACGGGATGAACAAGGAGTGCATGCTAGAAGACTTTCTCATGGTTGTACGAACACATAATTCATACCAAGTAGCAAGTGAAGCAGACACATGCACATGCATGGACCATCAAGTGAACACCAAGACCATTGAAGACTCTGATCACCCTACCATGCGGAGGTGAAGCTATGGTACACCATAAGTACACTCATCACCGAGAAACACAACATCTTGACAAGAAGAGCATAGCCAACATGTGCATACCAGCAGTGTCATGAGTCGCCTCGGCCACATCACTACTTTGGGTCATAACTGTGTAATCAATTTAATGTAACGTGGAAGTCCAAGAGACCCATGGATGAAGTCAAAGTGTCATGTAAGTCAAAGAGTCAAGTAATTCAAGCAGTCATGAGGGAATTCAAAAAATCACAAGGGTCAGTTTCACCCTTGGCTATATATACTCCTCATTTGTACATGCAAAGGACTTTTGACCTTGGCTCCTCTCACATAGCTTTGAGAGTTTGTTGTCTTTTCTTTGAGGAGCAAGGAGTGGCTCCAATGCCTCGATATCAGGGTTAGTGATGTATGGTGTATGAATGTGTCTTGGAACTTTTTCTTAACTCAAAAGAATGTTAACAAGCCAGCACATTTTCGCACATGTATTGTATTTGTTTGTAAGACTATTCTCTGGATGCTTGTAATTCATGTTTCTTTAACTTGTACTAAGATAGTTGAACTATTTTGGTTGTTTTAGTGCAAATGCTGTTGGAAATGTGTTGTATCAGTTGTTTTCGTTGTCTAACCTATGTGGACTACTCCACTAGGAACTTGACAGAATCATTCTTGTAAACTTGTTATAATGACTTTCGCACTCATGTGGACTATTCTGTTGGGTGTTGTACGCGCTATCTATTCACCTTGTGTTTGAGACTGCCACATCTATGTGGACTACCTTGTCGGAAGCTCCACATGTCCTACTATGTTGTGTGTCTCTAACAGAGTTGGGACTATTCCCTTTTAGCTTGAGACTCACTCTCACCTTCTCCCACTGAAGTGAAAGAACTTAGACACAAATTACACTAAGCACTCACTAGGCACACGAACCTCATTGTTTGAAGACTAAGTATACCACTCTCATGTGCTAACAAGAAAGAGCTAAGACATATCATTAAGATAATGGAAACCAGACCATCATACCGAATGGGACTCCTACACCAAATGGTATGAGGTCTAGTTGGGACTTCATATCAGGGGGGTCCCCTAAATGTTGGTGGGTCTAGCACCATCAACATTTATGGTGCTAGAAGAAGGGCCATATGACAAGCTCAGTCCTCACAATTTGTTTTGAATATTCACACATCTATCATGGAGTTTTTTATAGTCCACCCTCCAAAATGTTTTTCCAATGGACATTACTTTAGTGTTGAGAGGGAGTTCTAGGATTTGTCAGAAATCACGTATGATGGTGAAGATGAAGTGGCCTAGCATGAGCACTTAGATGAATTCCATGCACTAATGGAGAACATGGAAGGTTTTAACGAAATAAAGGTCTGTATGTTGCTTGCACACAGACTTTATGACTACTCATTGCTATGGTGTAGCATACTGCCTCATAAATCGGTGCAATCATTCAAGCAGTTCATTATCTAATAGAATCTGTTTTTCACCATTTTCATCCTGAAACACTTGATAAGAAAATGTTAAAACAACAAAATCCCTGCATGAATCTATAGAGGAATTTTGGGGGCGCTTCCATCGTCTCCCTTTTGAAGCTCCGAAAAGTCGGATTAAATTCCAATATCTTATTGAAATATATGAGTATGTCTATTACAAATCAATCTATCCAAAAATGAAGAAAAAAATCAAACCCTGCTCAGCATACTTCAGTGATGGAGCTGTGCAATCACAAGCAAACATAGTCACTGTCACAAATGACTATCCACCTTCCCCTCATCAAACAACTCCACCCCCACAGAGTGATGTGGGAGAGTGTGCACATAAGTTTGTTTAACTGTCACATCCTCCCACCCTCACTACTCTCAATCTCTGTACAGATTTCATTGGGAAGCCCATGGGTTCTCAAATGCACTTGTTACCTCAACCTCCATCCCCGAGTTCTGCTGATCCTCCAGATTGTATTGTCTTGTGTTCTTGCATCTTGAACTCTACACTTCTTGTGAATGAGGATCAAGCTATCGACAAAGTTGATGTTTCACAACAAACCTGCACTGTCATTTATGAAGAGTGTGACTGGGAATTTGAGCATGAACCCGCGGTGGAGGATGATCTCCTTCTATCTGTGCCTCCTCCACTTTTTACTGACATCTTTGATGATTCTTTTATCTTTAATTTTCCTTGTGTAAATCCATTCATGTATGCATCTACTTCTGATAATTATCCAAACACACCCTATGTCAATCCATCATTTGATAGCACAGAGGAAAAATCTTTCATTGAGAATCCACTTGAATTTTCATCTACATGTTCTGGAAATGCAGAGGATGAACATTCTTGCTTCTCATCTACCCATCTATATGATCCATCAAATCACGAGGATTTTGATGAACATCCTGTATTTTATGATCGTGGTCATCGTGATCTCTGTACTTTTGCATTTGATCATGATGTCGATTCATTCACTGTTAATCTTTCTAGTCCAATAGTATCTGATGATCTATCTATTAACGAAGTGGAAACCCCATAGGCTATCAAGGCACATCATCCTGAGATGATGGTTATGTCAGGCCCTCACTGTCCTGAGGTTAGTTCCACTTCAGATCAGAAAAGTTGTGAAACATCCATGGCTTCTCATCACTCATTTGTATGCACTGAAGATCGATCCAACACATAGATTTAGCTTCCTCCACCAGAATCACATGATCCCATCGCTTATGCACTAGAGGAATCATACACAACAAGCACAGTTGCAAAGCATAAGTTGCCTTTCTTTCCCATGTTTCCTTGTCTATCATAATCAAAATAGTACACATGTTTATCATCTGCATGCAGTGTGTCACAACACCATGTTAAGTCTACAAAATGTTTGTCTTGTGCATTTTCTCTTTTCTTTTATGTGGATGTTTTAGAACTCGGAGCGTGTTTTTCTTCGATGATCAATATTTCTTGTGCACTGGTTTACATGCATATCTTTCTTGTTACCATGCCTTTGCCAAGATGGGCCAGCCAATGCACCAGTGGATGCATTGGAAATATCACTTCACATGAGTAGGCCCAAGCACTGTTTAGCATAGAAGTAGGAGCACTATTTTCTTTCTTTCTTTGTGTTGCTGTTTGGTTCGCATGTTTGTTTTCTTGCTTACTTAGTTTGGTTTTCTTGCTTGCTTGATTTTCTTACTTGTTCACTTTCGCTTTACCTCTACTTTTTTCCTTTTGATTTCTTTGCTTCCTTGTATTCATAGGTTAGCCTTACATGAAACCGTGTTTATCTCTCCAGAAAAGCTGAGAAAATCTAAGAGGACTTGTACATCTATAAAAATCTAGTTATCTGTTGTCCTCTCTCTTTATGAAGAGCTTATTGTGTTCAGTCGATGATTCCTTGATGCTATTCAGAGTGAGTCTTGGTGAAAACACAACACTTGCGTTGTTAACTAGTACCGCCTACTCTAATCGGTTCTTTTGTGTTAAGCATTGTTAGCTCAGTCAAGTAGAGTAAGGTGAGGGGGGAAACCTTAACAAGTATGTTAGAGGTAGATATAAGATACTTATCTAAAGGAACAACCTATTCTTCTCTCAATAAGTCAGAATCCCTCTTTTGCCTCTAAAATAAATAAGTTCCTATACGAAATTCTTTGAAAAATGAAAAATTAATAAGGCAAAAGAAGAGAAAGGCTTCCTATGTAGAGAGATGATGCAAGTAACTCTGCTGGAGTACTGACCAGGCTCGTTGGAAGCAGAGCGATGCTTGTGTTCCTGCATGACTTCGCCGGGGTATTGTCCAGGCCTACTGGCAGTGGAGAAACACCAGAGGTGAAGCTTAAACTATGACAATTATATTACTTGTGCACCAATATACCCCTTGTCCCCAATCGAAACAACTAAGTTGACTTGGCTTGGAATGTGTGCTAACAAATCAAGAGAATGCTAGGGAGTACATATTTCACACAAGATAGTGCAGAAGCCATCATGATCAAAGAATCGAACAATAATTCCATAAAGGTTAGACTTTCTTTTCACGAAACAAGGTCCATAAAGAGAGCTAGAGTTATACGAGTGTGTCGCCAATGTTGTAGCAATTACAACCACTCTCCAAAATTTTGGCTCACATGCAAATTTCAGAGCCTACCTTGGATCCTGTGATCGATCTTCCTTGGTCACTTGTCAATAAGTTGATGATCTCAATCTTCCCCTCCTTGATCTTAAGAGTTGATCATTTTCTCATATTTATGCAGAATGTGTTATCTTTGGGCATAAGGATTGTTTTTTTTCATGCAAAGGGAATGTTGTTTTGCTTCATGGGAAATCATGTGTGCATGAGTCGACATCATCACATAGACATGTTTCAAACTCACTTCATGCACTCTTGTCATGAAGTTTGTTGCATAAAGAAGAGTATGTTTTATACATTATGGATGGTATATGTTGCATCACTAAGTGTTCATGTGCGATCAAAGTCAAGGCTTATCGATGTTTACATATGTTTCACTAATCTCACACTTAGCCATTTTCTCGAGCAACTCAGCCTCATACAGCTTTCTGAAACTATGCACTTTGCTTATACAACCCTCAAGCTTCCTCCCTTGCCTGTTGAAACCCCACAGTCCACAGAGACCCCAACGTCCGTTGGCATCAAAATCTGTGTAGCGGTTTCCTCTCGTGTCCTTCCCCCAACCTGAACCCACTGTCATCAGAAACTGCACAGTATTGTCCCTCAACTGCTTAGTCTACCTTACAACTTGAAAGTACGCATATGTCTCGTCCCGAAACCCATCCTGCAATAGTGCCTTTGATCTAGAAACTATGCAGTATTTCGTCCTAGCTGCTCATGCTGCACTGCACTCAGAAATTGCACAGAGGTATCCTCCCAGGACCCCCATCCCGCAGTAGTGTCCTATGCCTCAAAACAACGCAGTGTTTTCCAAGTTTCCATGTCTTTCTTGCATACAAAAACTGCATAGATGGGCCTCCCAAGGCCTCATTCCGGTAGTAGTCACTGCCCGCTGAAACATCACTTATCTATCTCTCATTGGAAACAGAAAAAGGTGACATGATGGGATCAATCCAAAGGATTTGAGGAGAAGGACGAAGAATACTAAGTGATGGTAAAGGCCAGGATCACATGCAAACTCTGTCAGATGCATGATCATCTCGAGGGTAAGTATGGTAAGTAAATAACACCTTTCGAAGTACACCTCTTAGTTGAGTTTGTTGTGTTGCTTGTTAGTGTCATATCATAATGCCTTCAGTAACATGCATGTGCGCAAACACAAAAGTCATTTGATGTGTTTCCTCTACATTTTTTGCTTCCTTTTTTCTTGTTTGACCAACTGTCATCTTAAGCATGTTGATTGCTATGTCATGCTTGTGACCTTGTTTTGGTGATGTTCAAGGGTTGTGTATGAGTTGGGTTCACTACGTAAACATCTATCACACTCACACATGATGTTGTAAGCACTGTTGTGCAAATATCTTCATGGTCATTCGAAGGTCTAGCCGAAGTGTCGCACTTGTCGATTTCACCATTAGACAGTCACGCAATCAGCCACATTGAGCATATGTTGTCTTGTGGTTTGGGGTGTCTTGTCATCGATTCATGTTGAGTGTGTGCTCACAAGGTAATTTATACATAAGCCCACTCTCTCACACAATTAGAATTTTTTTTCCAAAATTCTGTTGACCGGACCACCCTCAATCAGTGGACCTCCACTGAGTTGCACTGCATCGTCTCAACCCTTAGTGACCAAGCACTGTTGCCCAGAAATGCGTAGAGATTGAGGCTTCCCTCCAAGAAATCTAAACTCCACGATTATGGAATCAACTTGGTTGACTATCACCCAGAACAACGCAAAATCCTCCCAAGAAGATACCTTAGTTTGCACTTCCCTCAAACCTATCTATCAAGCCTCCCACTGGTCAACCAAAGAATTTGACTTGGGTAGTGACCCAAGGTTGCACTCCTCCCAAAAATTGCGTAGAAATATCCAGTCTACCTGCTTTCACTGCATGAAGAAATTGTGTAGACAAGAGGGACAAGAACCCGCTACCTATCACTGCACTATCTTTGGAAATTGCGTAGTTCTATTAGTCAGTTCCCCTGCCGACCTACTTGCTACTCCTCCTGAAAATGGCACAGTTTTCATGGATAGTCCACCTCTGGCCCATCACCCCACTCAGGCTAGAAAATATGCACACATGTCCTGCATGACTTACTACCAGATCTCCACAGTTTTGGCTATCAAGCTCCCATAGCACGATCCCATCCCCCTCTGAAAATCTAGGCAGTTTTCACTGCCAATGCCTCATACTACCCACACCACCTTCCCCGAAAAAATTGCGCAGTTTTTCCTCCTAGCTCAGCCAGATCCCACAAATGTCAATATTGTCCCAAATTTCTCAACCCAGCCTCTCAATGAACTTTGCATAGTTTTTCCTGACAGTGTCCCGAAGCCTCGTCTCCTAGCCTGACATGTGCTCTGCATTATTTCAGAGCCTTGTCCTCTCTCTTGGTCACCTACACCCGGAAATGAAAGGAAATGCATCATGGTAGACTAGGAGATTTATGGATTTGATGTCATCTCGTCATAAGTGATTATAGGGATAGGTACATGAATAAGACATGGCACGATGATGAATGGGATGAATAAGGAGCACATGCCAGAAGACTTTCTCGTAGTTAGACGAACACACGAAGCATACTAGGTATCAAGCGGAGGAGACACATACACATGCATGAACAATAAAGTGAACACCAAGACCATTGAAGACTCCGTGCACCTTGCCATGCAGTGGTGAAGCTATGGCACACCATGAACACACTCATCACTGTGCAGCATAATAGCTCAACATGAACAACATAGCCAGCGTGTGCATACCAACATTGTCATGTTGAGTAGTGCCATGAGTTGCCTATGCAACATCACTACTTTGGGTCATAATTGTGTAATAAATGTAATGTAAAATGGAAGTCCAAGATACCCACGGATAAAGTCAAAGAGTTATGTAAGTCGAAGATTCATGTAAGTCGAACAGTCATGAGGGAAGTCAAACAATCACAAGGGTTAGTTTCAACCTTGTCTATATATACCCCTCATTTGTACATGCAAATGACATTTTACCTTGCCTCCTCCCATATATCCTTGAGAGTCTGTTGTCTTTTCTTTGAGGAGCGAGAAGTGAATCCAATGTCCCACTATCAAGGTTAGTAATGTATGGTGTATAGATTTGTCTTGGGATTTTCACTTAATTCAGAAGCCTGTTAAAAGGCCAACACATTTTCGCACATGTTTTTTATTAGTTTGTAAGACTATTCTTTCGACACTTGTAATGCATGTTTCTTTAACTTGTACTAAGATAGTTGAACTATTTTGGTTGTTTATTGCAAATGCTATTGGAAATGTGTTGTATCAGTTGTTATTGTTGTCTCGCCTGTGTGGACTACTTCGCCGAACACTCGACAAACTCATTCTTGTAAACTTGTTATAACGATCGTTGCACTTGTGTGGACTATTCCGTTGGGCGTTGTACATGTTACCTGTCCACCTTGTGTTCATGACTTTCGCATCCACGTGGACTACTTTGATGGAAGCTACGCATGTCCTGCTGTATTGTGTGTCTCTAACATATTTGGGACTATTCCCTTTCGACTTGAGACTCACTCTAACCCCCTCCCTCTGTAGTGAAAGAACTTAGACACAAGTTACACTAAGAACTAACTGGGTGCACGAATCTCATTATTTGAAGACTAAGTATACCACTCTCATGTGTTGACAAGAAAGAGCTAAGGCATATCTTTAAGATAATGGCAATAGGTCCATCATACCAGATGGGACTCCTACACCGAGAAGTTTGAATTCTAGTTGGGACTTCATATAGGGGAAATCCCATGAATGTTGGCGGGTCTAGCACTGTCAACACAAGGGCAGTAAAAATTGTATTCTTGATTTTCTCACTAGAGAAAATCTCCTAGAACAGATCCATCTAATGGTTATAGTAACTGAAGAGGATCTTATTATTAGTCATGAAACTCTCAGATAAAGTCAAGACTCCATGAAGTGGAAAGATCATATAAATTCTTGGAAACCAACTTTCCATCTTAGAAACACTTAGGTCTTAGATGCAAATCTCCAATCTCATGGATATTTGTTATCACCAAAAAATTAATCATCTAGCCTATTTACTAGATGGATTGAAGTACATCGTGTAAAGCAAATTTTACCATAGTAAAATCTTTTTCACTCTGAGAAATTACTTAATAAACCACCTTTGTTAAGTAATTTATAGTTAAACCCATGAAGAATAATTAAATAAATCATTATTTATTTGGTTTTCTTCTAGGAATAATTAATTAAACCATTGTTAAATTATTATTCCTTGTCATATTTGATCCAATCATGAAAAATAAACAGATAAATCATTAATTATCTTATTTTTCTTTAAGAATAATTAATCACTAATTAATTATTATTATTTGTCAAATTTGACTAAATCCCTTAGGAATAATTAAATAAATCCTTATTTGTTTATTATTCCTTAACTAATTCCTTGAGATAATAAATAAATCATTTATTTATTTATTATTTCTAAATAAAAGTTTAAGTACTTTTTCCGTCCTAAACAATTATAATAAAATATTCCAAGTGGTTATTCCAAGAATGGGATCAATAATATTTTATTATTGCTCATTATCCGAGGATAACTCAATATTTTGGTATAAATAGAAGAGTTTTCCATTCATTATTCACTTTTGTTTATTTTCATCGTTTCACTCACTGTTGTAACTATGACTATTTTCATTGTTTGTAAGGTCCCACCTTACCAACCATCAATAGTATAGAGAAGTAAAGGTCACATTGAATACTATTACTCAATTTTTATTTTTATTTTTTATTTCTTTTACTCATAATATGAATAACTTAGATATCTTGTAATCATGTTCCTTCAACTATTTCAATGTAGGAATATAACATAAGAAGTCAGGGATAACATTCCCTTAATACCAATTCCAAAAAACATTTACTCTCAATTTTAAAAGATCATAACATGTGTTTTTTCATATTTATACATGAGCTCTAAGTAAGAGTGGAAATAAATTCTACCATAATTCCATGTGCGAACATTAGGCTAAATCAACCTATTTGATTTCCTAGATTATGCTAAATAAGCTTCATTTATTGACTCTTGATATCATAACCACATAACTATTATACTTCTTTTACAAAAATCACAATAAGTGTATGAGTATTAACGTACCTATAACAAGGTAACTGAGGGAAGAATATGTCTCTCTTCGTCAATAAATCTAATAAATATTATATGTTTATGAAATAGAATCACAAAATATATTGACCCAACAACATATCCAAATTCATCAATTAAAATTATTATTCTCAATTATTAAGGCAATGCTGCAATCATGAGAATTATATAATGCATGTTGAAACAAAAGCAACTACTGTTACTAATTCAGAAGCATGTTATTCTTCAAAAAGTGTCATGAAAACAATGAAACTGCATAAACTGGGTGCAAGTAGTTGTTTCTACAGTCATTGAAGCATAAGAATTCACCCATGAACACATGCAGCTCAGACAAAACTTATTATGCTCACTTGCACAAACTCCTACAGAAAGTCACTATAAAATTGTTTCCAACAACCCCATTTTTTATGAAAGATTTAGATAATAAAAGTAACAACAATCATATTCTCTATTCAGAGTTCAACATTTTATTAGATTAATTTTCACGTTCATACCAAAAACTTGCAGACATAGGAAGCTACATCCAATAAATAGTATGTTCATAAATTTCTAGTACATAAAAACTACGGTAAGTATGACTTTTACTCTAACAATCTATATGCACAAAAACTACAACTATTCATGTCTTTTGACAAACACTTTGCATGATGGTAATTAGGACTTTTACTCTAACAATTTATATGCATAAAGACTACAACCATTCATGTCTTTTGACAAACACTTTGCAAACATGCAATCTACAACCATTGAGACGTTTTGACAAACACTTTGCAAGAAAGAAATCTACAACCATTGAGGCATTTTTCCAAACACTTGGCAACAAATGGCTTTGAGATTCTTATTCAACCTATTCAACTCAGAAAATTCAAAAATTGAAACTTCAAATGTTGGCATCTTAAAACAGGGACTAAACGATCTTATTTTTTCATCAAAAACTCTAAAACATACGCATATAATTGACATCGACAATCTATAAAATCGCCTTGATTTTCGATCTGGGTTCTGAAAAGTACTTTTTGGGAATCAAATGGGGGGTTAAATGGCCAAAAAGCGCAGATACCCCCTGAAGTTGAGTGGAAAAACAACAGAACGTTCCAAAGATGCGATTTATTAAAACAATATAAACAAAAACATTCCTACTATCACATTTATCACTTTGTCAAACACTTAGTGTGAAAATTTCATCTACAGTTGTACATGGAGAAAAAGAACTCAAATTTATGATAATATGGTATTGAAGTCAATTCATGGTAACCTAGCAATGTATTTATACAAATTCAAAAAATATGGGAATATGCTCCAGCTCCAATGAGATTGTGCTTCTGCTCCAATATCCTTACCAACTCATTGTGAACCATCTGATTTTCCTCCCAACCATATCCAGGGAGAACGTCTCCCCCTAGAACCCCCAACCTATAAGAGCTCACAAACAATACCAAAATATTGCAATAGAGAGATATCCAAGGCAAGTTGAGGAAGATAAGTTTCACTTCCTCCCAACACCACTCATGGTCAGCTCCACCAGGTAGAGCTACATAGTAATTTAGATTAGGAATTTCAAAATAATTTCATAATCAATTGGCTACTCTCCAAGTCTTTCACTCTCATAATATTTTTCAAATCTCTCCGACTCTTGGTATTACAATGCACCTCCCTCCTGTTGTAGACATTTTTGGGCACTGCAAACCCAAGCATAAAATGTCCATAAACCAAGGGCTCCTAAGTCCCTAAAGGTGTTGTTCCAACCCCTAAAAGAATAAGGTCAACTAATTACAGCATCTCCCAGAAGTTCTCCCTAAAAAACTACTCAGAATTGGTCAAAACTGGACCATTTCACCTGCTCCATAGGCAAAGTGCGTTGCATCCCACCTAAATACACACAGTAGGTGCGTTGCATTTCAAAAAGCCCTTCTATGGGGTGCGATGGGCGAGAAGGGACAAATGGCAGGGTCAATCTACAAGGTGGAGAAGCATGGAATCTTCCAGAAACTTCTCCAGTGACACTTGCCTATCTAAATTCGACCAGGGATGAGTAAGATATCATCAATCTCCAAGTGGAATCAAGAACTATGAGAGGGAATACACTAATCAAATCACAAGCTGACTCATCTCCCTTGCAGACATCTATATATGGATCCCTCATCCCAGAGATCAAGGGGCTGGAATTTTGCATCTTGTAAGGAATTGTTGTTGGTTTCTTGAGGTAAACATCATAGTGTTGGGTGATCTAAAGAGGATGACGCTGGGTCAGAACAATTGGTTGTAATTCTCTTGGCTCTTTTCTTGATTATCAATAAAACTATTCTAGTTTTCCTCCATACACTTGTGTGATTGATGTTTTATGCATTTGTGTGGTTAATATACATCTCATCCTATATTGCTTATGATAATAGATCCATGTTCTCGTATAGTGTTATGCTGCTTTGGTTCTACAGGTACTCTGTGAAGCTGGGTATACAAGAAAGCAAGTAGCAAAGGACTATCAGAAGAGAGAGGAATCGAGCAAAGAACCAAGCGCAAGACAGAGGTTGGTCTCTTTTATTCTTCTCTCATCTATCTTTCATAAAGGAAAACGAAAGTAGTTTTACTTTGTTTGCTTCTAAGGTAGCTACCAACCTTAGTGGGATTAGCAGTTCTGCATAGACACTATTCCCAGTAACAAAATGGCGACTCCGCTGGGGAGCGAGTAGATTTTTTGTTCATCTACATTTGTTTACTTTATAAACTTACAGATGGAGCCTGAAGGCAAGCCAACTAGCCTTCGAACTGCATTTTCTATGCAAGTGCAAAGTAGATCAACGTTGCTTTAGTAAATCTCCGGGTTTTGTTTATGAATTAAAAAATTGATTTACAAGCTCTCTAATTGCCCTTGTGGTGGCTCTAGTAACCTCCTTAGATCTACCCCTATGATTGATTTACTGATTACCACTTGCTCGGTCCAAATCCCTGAATTGAACTGCAAACTGTGACCCGGAACCTAATCAAAGTCTCGTCCCTGGTCCAGCGCACTATCTGTTATGTGAATCTCAAATTCACCGCACTTCTCGAGTGTAGTAGGTGCGTTGCATTTCAGTTTCATTGTGTTACAGGTGCGCTGATCAGACTAGGCATTGTTCCTAAATTTTGGTTTCTGTGTTCACTCTTTTCAGATCTATTCAAGAGTTTTGCTGCCTATAGTCAGTACACCTTTATTTGAAACCCCTTTCCTTGCTGTTATTCGACCTCCATTGTGCAAAGAACTGTAAATGTTTTTATGTATTTTTTGAGTCATTTTCAGTTCTCCTTTACAAAGAAGTAACGTAATTGTACTGTTGTTTCTTGATTTGAAAGTGTCGCAAGTGTCGTTTTCAGTCATAGAAGAGAGTCTGGTTGCTCTTGAGAGTCTGATTGCTCTTGATATGTGTCGTTTTTTGAGACATAGAGTTTCAAGATTACCCCGAAATTTTGGAGACAAAACATTTGTTTTATCGGGAATGGCCTACCTCTTTCAGGTTACCAAATATTGTTCTATTCGCACCACAAACAAAACACTTCTTCAGACGTGTCTGCCGCCCTATCGATCGCAATGCACTGAACACAGCATTCGGGAAGATTGACTGCCATATCGTAAAAATTATTTTGCAGTTTTGCGATTGGTTTGGTAATCCCTCTATCTAGATTTCTAGAGCAGTCCCTTTTGTTCCTTTTCAGACTCCTTAACGGAAAAGGTCCATCTGAGCACTTGTCACTTCAGGCTCATTAAAAAATCGAAGGCGACTAGAGTCATCTTTTGTTTTTTCTTGACTCTTTAAAATTGAAAAAACAAGTTGTGTCAAAGCGTATAAAATTTATTTTAAACGGAATAATTATCACCTTTCCTACGTTGGTCTTAGGTTGAAGAAAAATGGAGTCCACCAACGAAGGAGTTCCCCTTGGAGGAAATCCTAGTCCCTTCTCCTCTTGGGGAGATGTTGGTGCGCCCCATATGGCCACATTGTCGCTTCCAGGATTGACAATAGGCTTGCCCGTATGGCTTTTCTCAACCTCCGTCGTTCAGAACAAAGCGATTCCTGAACAATCAAGTCAGCAACTAAACGATTCCAGAGTTACCCCCCAACCCTCTACTTCGTCCAATTCTTCCTCTCCTCCTTCCTCTTCGCTTGATGAAGCTGGTAAAGCCAAAAATCAAGTACCTAAGAAGAAGAAGGAAAAGAAGAAGAAAGAGAAGAAGAAGAAGGAGCCAAAGGCGAAAAGGGGCAACCGAGCGTCGTCTAGCGAAAATCCACACACTGCACTGACCAGGCCTAAATCGCCATGTGTCATTTCCAAAGGAGACCACTATCATAAAGATTGTCCTTGCATCCCTCGGATCTTAAGGGACTGGTATCCTTGTTTGCACAACCCGGTGTCATCAACCTCTGATGATCATGTTGAAAATACACCATAAACTAGTGAAAGTGAAGCCCCTGGACAAAAAGGAAAATGCAAATTTCCTTGTAAACTATGTGAAGGCGATCACGCCATCCACATTGTCCCTTCTTAGATGAGGCTAAAAGAGTTTTGGACGACCGTCCGGTTTCACTGCTACGGCTCCCTCCTGGATATAAGAAACTCTTGCCAAGGCCGTCACTAGTTGAAAATCCGGCTGACACACCCTTGTGGTCGGCCGAATATCTATCACTGAAGAAAAACCATTTGAATCCATACCAGATGAAATTCAAAAGGTCAAGGCGGCAGTTGACCCGGTCTTGCCTTCAGAGGTTCCATCTTCAGATGATATAGTCACCGAAGAGAACAAGGATGACACCGTCCAAATTCTTTTCGTAAGCACACACTCCGATGAACATGGGGGAAGTTTACCCATTCCTTTACCGTAGGAAGGAAGTCTGTCAGAGTCGTACCCGGCCGTCTATTCAGTCCCACCTCCAAGCAACCTAGTTGTTTGCTTTGACTGGAATCTACTAGGCAGACCCCGTTTACCGGCTAGTGTACCCTTCCGAATCATTGCTAAAATATATAGAATGGTTCTGGCCGGTACCATCATAGATGAAGGGGCTTCTGTGAGTATCCTTTCCTCGACTACTTGGAAATCACTTGGTTCGCCATCACTTTTGCCTGAAATGAGAAATCTAACAGGCTTTAACAAAGGAACTAGTTGACCGTTAGGGATCCTTCCTAATGTGCCCATAACTTTGAGAGGGAAAACCGTTCACATGAATGTAATGGTAGTTCAAGGAGCCCTGGATTATAATCTACTCCTTGGGCGAGACTGTATTTATTGCATGGAAGCCATTGTCTCCTCACTCTTTAGAGTAATGTGTTTTTCGCACGAAGGAAGAGTGGTCAAGCTTGTAGACCAGCTTTCATTCCCCGGTTCATGCATAGAAAATAGTCATATATCATCCCTGAATGGTCTTTTCATGCAAGGAATATCTCATCAATCCCTAGTCCGCCCACCTGATGAGAGCGAGTGATTCGGGGGACATGACTGAAACCCAGGGGGCATGCACCCTGGTCTACTTCGGCAGGAAAACTTCAGGTATAGGGTAGGTTTCCGCGAAGGATATCTGACTAGTCTGACACTCCCATCCGTCTGGGAAAAGGGGGTTAGACTGGAATAAGATTCCCTCGTCAAAGTTATGTGAGTGGAGGCGTCTGCGCCACTCGCCTTTGTTTATTTCAGTAAACATCGCCGAAGAAGTGTTTTGTTTGCGGTGCGAATACAACAATCTTTAGTAACCTGAAAGAGGTAGGCCTTTCCCGATAAAACGAATGTTTTGTCTGCAAAATTGCGGGGTAACCTTGAAACTCTATGTCTCTATACCTGGGGGCATGCAAACCTTTTGAAATGCAAGCGAAGAGCGACCATTTTCTTTTCAAATTTTTAGGTCCTCTAACCCTTTAAACTCATAGGATTGGTCGTTTCCTAACTTGCATAAAGAAAGGATGTGGGGCAAAGCTTTGAAAAAATGCCATTTTTAAATGAGACATTCTTATTATACGACTGGATCGAGCAGTTTTAATGCGGACTTCATGCTCGTTAAAAAATAAACATAAGCAATGAGCAAATGTTTCCCCGAGCAGTTTTAATGCGGACTTCATGCTCGTTAAAAAATAAACATAAGCAATGAGCAAATGTTTCCCCCAGCATTTAAGCTCATTAAAAAATGAACCAATTTCCGGTAAATAACCATCGTGAATGCAGTACTTCAGCCTTTGAAGCCTTGGTCGTGTTCTCATCATCACCTCCACTCTGTATTGGCCGATCGTTCACCTCCACTACCCCTTTTGAGGAACAGCTGCGAAGAGTGATCCTATTAGCCATCCTTGTAACACAGCCGTGATTGGGAAATTCCAAACCTTACCTCGAATCAACTTCTACCCGAATTTATCACTCATTCCTCAAAAACGAGTCTCCTTTAAGCTCTTTTCAACTGACTCGTAAAATATGAAAAGATTGCCGAGCCATTGGCCTCTCTAGCTCGTTAAATTGACCGAAAGTGCTATCCCTCCTTTAGATTTTAATCTTTTTGAACCTGAGGGATTATTACACAAAAAGATCGAGCGCTTGTTTTGTTCGACTCGTTAAAAGTACCGAAAATTCATCCCTTCTGTATTGTTTTATACTTTTTCAGACTTAAGGGATTAGATGACGAAAAATGATTTTTGGAGTTTCCTTTACATCCCTTTTCAGACTATCTAAAATCGAAAAGGATCGAGTTATCTTTGTCGTTAAACTCGTTAAAACCTAAATAGCGACAAACTTGTCCACAACAGACAAGAACGAGTTTCACTATCGCTAGGCTCATTAAAACATAGTGATGGGTTTTCCCGAAGGGAAAATTATAGAACAAGCATATGTTATCCTCCTCAAGCTTGACAAAAATAAAGAGGTACTGGTCAACAATGACTGGGGAAAAATTGGGAAGAAAACTAGAAGAAACTTTGTTGGTAGCAAGTCGCTCTTGAACATGACACTTTCACTCCGCATCCTAATCGGGTTGGGTTGTTCCATTCACCAGTCATATCACCATGGTTCCATCACACCATCCACATTTGGGGTTAATGCTACCAATCCATCATGTCAGTGTCACCGATATGTTCAAGAGAAGTCATTCAGAGAATTCACTTGTGTCTCACCCACTATAATACATTTTCGCTCCATTCTTTCATGACCGCCACCTTGAACCATATATCACCAGATTGTTTTCACCTCCATTAAAATCATTTGCTCCATTCCATGTCATTGATGTGGGATTCATTAATGCCCTCCTATGACGGATCGCTTCTTGTCGACATCAGCTCATTATCAAATAAGGCGATCTAGGAACAACCCTTTCAGTACTTTGAAGCTTGCATGCCTCATGGCAAGTTTCTCACTTCTGGCGACAGGTTTACATCAATGGCCTTCGACCGAAAGATTTTACGTGGTGTTCGACGCCAAGTCTCTTATTCACACCACGTGAATTGTACTGCAGTACCTTGAGGATCATTATCATTATCGGTGATTCCTCTTGTGCCTGTTAACAACTTACATCATTGGTTGGTAATCAGGCGATGCCTTTCCATGTTCGACTCCAGAACATCTCTCACATGGATCGACTTGTAATTTGAGTGAAGATTGAACGAGATTGAAGACCCCGGATCTAGTTTCATCCATCTAGGCTGCGATATATATTCAGGAAAATAAAGACATCGAATATACATCATTGCTGCACAGATAATCATCCAATATAAGGGATGATGGCTCTACCAAAATCATCAGTCTAAACTCAGACGATTGTCTATCTCATGTACATGAAAAATGAATTTATAAAGCTGAGCATGGGAATGTCCGCCTCAGCTAGATCATGAAAAAATTATGAAGATAATGTATTGTATTGTATCTTATTACAGGTCTCCTTCCAGCTTGAAAGAACTTCAGATCCTCATGATAAAGCATTTCACCCGACATCAAAAGATTAACGACCTCATGCTTTAGGGGGAAATTGTTATAGACATTTTTGGGCACTGCAAACCCAAGCATAAAATGTCCATAAACCAAGGGCTCCTAAGTCCCTAAAGGTGTTGTTCCAACCCCTAAAAGAACAAGGTCAACTGATTACAACCTCTCCCAGAAGTTCTCCATAAAAAACTACTCAGAACTGGTCAAAGCTGGACCATTTCACTTGCTCCATAGGCAAAGTGCATTGCATCCCACCTAAATACACACAGTAGGTGCATTGCATTTCAAAAATCCCTTCTATGGGGTGCGATGGGCGAGAAGGGACAAATGGCAAGGTCAATCCGCAAGGTGGAGAAGCATGGAATCTTCCAGAAACTTCTCCAGTGACACTTGCCTATCTGAATTCGACCAGGGATGAGTAAGAGATCATCAATCTCCAAGTGGAATCAAGAACTATGAGAGGGAAGACACTAATCAAATCACAAGATGACTCATCTCCCTTGCAGACATCTATATATGGATCCCTCATCCCAGAGATCAGGGGGCTAGAATTTTGCATCTTGTAAGGAATTGCTATTGGTTTCTTGAGGTAAACATCATAGTGTTGGGTGATCTAAGCTTTTTATGAGGTGAAGAAGGGCTTACTTGCTGAGAGGATGACACTGGGTCAGAACAATTGATTGTAATTCTCTTGGATCTTTCTTGATTATCAATAAAACTATTCTAGTTTTCCTACATACACTTGTGTGATTGATGTTTTATGCATTTGTGTGGTTAATATACATCTGATCCTATATTGCTTATGATAATAGATCCATGTTCTCGTATAGTGTTATGCTGCTTTGATTCTACAGGTACTCTGTGAAGCTGGGTATACAAGAAAGCAAGTAAAAAAGGACTATCAGAAGAGAGAGGAATCGAGCAAAGAACCAAGCACAAGACAGAGGTTGGTCTCTTTTATTCTTCTCTCATCTATCTTTCATAAAGGAAAACGAAAGTAGTTTTACTTTGTTTGTTTCTGAGGTAGCTACTAGCCTTAGTGGGATTAGCAGTTCTGCATAGACACTATTCCTGGTAACACCTCCCCCTAAGTGAGAATACATGAGGCACATATATAGGAGGAGCAACAAATTCTTTTCATAAAGGAGGAGTAATATGCATGCATTGTATTCCATTTAGAGGAGTGTAACTCATGCCATTAAGGAGAGGTATGCATGCCTTAGTTAAGGATAGTGTAACTTATGCATTAAAGAGAGCATAAGAGGAATCTTTTATGACATGTCTTTAATGAGTTGAATAGGAATGTGCCATTCTTTGATGAGTGCATAAAATAGAGTGTAATGTATTATTAAAAGAGAGAGATTTACATAGAGCCATGAGAGTCATCAAGGAGAGAGGTGTGAAGTGATTGAGGAGATGAAGGTGACTTGTAATTCTCTTTTAATAATAATATCATAGTCTCATAAAAGATAATAATAATATTAATAATATTGAGGATTAATTCAATATTGAACAATTAAGATTGATTAATGATAAGTTAAGTGATTTTCCTTCAACTATACTTGATTGCCAATTTATGTAAGGTGATTTACTATTTTTGGAAAATCATGCTTGAGATGCTAGACATGACTTTATATTTTTAGAAAGTCACTCTAGGATTGTTAGAAAAGAGGTTTTATTAAGCAAATTCATCCCTAAGCTTCCCATGAGTGGTATTTTTCTTCTTGAGAATAGGGATTTCGTACCCCTATTGCATGCATCTTTGTGCCTTAGTAGATTGAGGACTCCACGCCCTGATCTACTCTAAAGATCCAAGATTCCACACCTTGATATTTTTAAATATTCAGGACTCTGTGCCCTAAACATTTTATTATAGATACAAGACTCCACATCTTTATCTTTCATGGATTTAGGACTCTGCGCCATAATTTCCATGGCTTCTCATATACTCTGCTTTGAAACTCGACGCTTCACTTTAAGGTACTGATTGTGAGCTCATACCCATCTAATGGTTCATTGGTAAGGCATTGTTCCAAGACCTGCACACATCACAATCTCATAGATCAAATGAATCAATGAATTTCATAATTAACTTATCTACATTTTACCAAATATTGTGCATGACTTCCACAACCATTTTGGTTCTAGAAAAATGACTTCTGCAACGATTTAAAATTTGAACATCCTTGTTTGAAAATTACCATGTTCCATATAACATCCTACTCAATATAAGATTAAGCATATAAAATCATGTATCATGACTTCCACAGTCATTTATAATTTGAGCATCCTTGATTGCAAATAACTATGTACCTGCCACATCTTGCTCATTACAAGATTAAACATATATAATCATATAAATCATGTATCGTCCATAAATCATAATTAACCATATGTTCCACATAACCATGATCATCCATGGATCTATGTGTGTCAATCCTGAATCAACATCCATGTCATACACATATTGCCAAACTAAGATACCAAAATAGAAAACATCGATAATATGTTCTTAACCAAAATCAATTCTTATACACACACCATAGATATTATCCTAAGCACACAACAACTACGTGGCCCAAACTAGGTCTATAACATATAATCATGTACATAAGTTTGCCACGCATAATATTATATCATTATATCAAAATCACCATCTAAGTGTCATCAAAACTATCTCACCAAAAAGGGACACTACATATTTCACACCATATTTTTGCTAGGTTTACATATTATAGAGGAGAGAAAGGCTCTACAAAAGCTGAAGATGTTTGAGGATAGCCAAGAACCCATCCCATAGAGGGAGACTAGCAACATCTATTTGTTCCCTTTGTAGGTGTTATAATAAAATTATTCTTTACATATCTGGTTTCCATTGGATGATTGGAGTTATTACTATTTCTTTTTGTTGTTTAACTATGATTGTGGCATAGCTCCAAAATCTAGCAGGTTTTGTTTCTATCAATTGCTGCAGACCTACAATGTTTAGTAGCCATCTAAATTGTTGAGATTGTTTTTCATCCACAATCTTAAGTGGGTTCTTTTCATACATCTTTGAGAAGAAAACATTAAAAAAAAATTGGCGACTTAACTTTGTTTATACTTTAGATCCAGAAACATGGGTGACCTTCGGTTTTTAGCTTAGGTTTTTCTTTTCAATTCTACTAATGTTTCCTAGTTTTTTAACACTAGATTTGTTAAATTTCTCACTTCCGCAAGCTTTCTAGTCGTTTCCACAGGTCACAGGAACTAGCCGCGACAAAGGCGACACTTTTTTTTCAAGATTTTACGACTGGGATCCATGGAATAGAAATCACACTTTTTGGCCCAAAAAGTGTGATCTAGAGGCCAGAGTGCACTTATCAGCCCAAAAAGTGTGATCCCTACTGGAAAACAGGTACCTGTGATTTCTGGGTTTTAGGGGTTTTTCAGATCTGTTTCTGGGTTTAGCAGAGGGCTATCTGCTGGGTTGTCTTACCTCTGTCTTATCCTTCTTAGGCCTTGATCCACTTTGATTTACTTGTCCAAGTCGAATTTAGCCTCCCCTGGGGCTTCTAGTACACTTCCACCTTTTTAGGAGGAGATTAGTTGAGTGAGTAGTCTGAGTTTCTGCAGCGCTTTCAGCCGCATTTTCCAGATTTGTACCCTTCTATTTCAGATTTGTTAATATAGGTTGTTACCATCCATAGTTTCACATTTAAACTTATTTCGTCATTTGCCTTAGGTTCCCATTCGCTACCCTAGGTGTTTCACCCATCTTCCTATATTTTTGTAGTGATCTTCCTCTTTGGTTTTTTGTTGTTGTTGCACCACTTTCCAGCAGCTTAGTGTCACTTGATTGTAGTCACACCAACATTTAGATCCCTTGACCGTTTCAATGTATTTTCCATCGATTTAGCCACCCACCATCACAGTGTTTGCAAACCCAGTTTGGGTGGGGTTTAGTTAATTGTTTTTCTGCTATTAATTTTAGTTTAGTTTCAGCAAGCTTTTTCGTTTTTTACAAACAAGATTTGGGCTTAATGAATTAATATACTTGCACACACAAGCACACCTTAAGTGAAGGGCACTTGGTTTACACCGCTAAGCCAAGAATTAACATAATAAATTTATCTTCCTTCATTGAGACAAAGGCATATTTTTGATCTCCCTTCACCATTTCCATGCACGTGTGTCCTACCACCATTGCGCCACCAAGGCATTTGTCGCAGAGACTAGTAGGCCTTCACCCCCAGTTTTCACTTGGGCATATTGCCCCCCACCCATTGAGTTCACATTCATAGCCCTCCAAGTCCTCATACCGACTCCTCTCTTGGTTCCTCTAATTCATCATCTAATTCTGAGCCTTCTTCACCGCATATCGTCACCATGTCTGGACCAACAACTGGTGCAGGAACCCAACCTGGTGTTAGCTCCAGGTTTATCCCGATGGTCACATCAAGTAGAATAGTCTTAGGAACCGTTCCGACCACCCCCAAGCTCCCATTTATGGCTGGGTTAAAATCTAACCAGTTGATAAATGACCCCATACATCATGAGGATGGTTGGCCCTCTATGCTAACTAAGCTTCCCTCAAACATCCTGAAGTTTGAGGGTAATGCTAGAGAGGATCTTACCAACCATGTTCGATCCTTCCACATCTGGTGTTCATCCAACTCCATAACCGATGAATCCATTCATCTTTGGCTATTCCAATGCACGCTCACTGGAGACGCTACAAAATGGCATGTAGACCAACCCTCTGCATCTCATTTTGTTTCCATGATGCTTGCTAAAACATTCCTCTCATATTTCTAGTTACCTCTCTGGTACAACGCTGGTACGAAGATATTGACCACATTTGGTTAGTCCTCTGCCACTCGCCTTTTCAACCATGTTCAAGAGTGGCATCGAAGGAGGAGCACATATCGTGCCCCACCTTCAAAGACCATGTCTATCTAGATTGGTTTCTTAGGAGCCTTTTATCTCCCATTCGAAAAGATGTCGCGTCCCATTTTCCTCAGACTGAAGAAGAAGCTCTCCAAACTTCTGTGAGATATGATCTGATTTATGCACAATTAGGTTATGTCTATACCGTCATTCAAGATATACCTCATCCTGCAAGTGCCAATGCACCGGGGGAATCTCATGGAATCGACGGTATCATTGGATCTCTTTCACACTCTTCGCCATATACCCAACAAAGTTATGGCTACCTGCAGGTGGGCACTAGTTCCTCTAACACTTAGGGCCCTCTTGCTAGCAACATGTTTCCAGGACCCTAACCCATCTACCAAACTATTGCTCCCCCTTATGCACAACCTAGCGCTCCATCCCCTCAAGCATTAATGCTGAAGCCTCCCATGCATCCTTAACCCCGGGAACCACAGCCCCCTCAGGGTCAAGTGTTTTTGCAACAAAGTGTGACCAATCCCCAAAATTCGAAGAAAAAGAATAAGGGGAAGGGTAACAAGGGTAACCAAGGTAACAAACCTAGTGAAGCCCAGGGGAATGAGCCTAACACCAACAACCAGCAACAAGGAGACCAGCCCAAGAAAAACAAGGCTATTCGTACAAACAAGCCTTGTACATGTTGTGGTGTACATGGCCATTATACATATGAGTGTCCTCTCTTAACCCATATGCACCAAATGTGTTAAGATCAAGTAGCTTCTAGAGGTCAGAAATGGCCTTAGAATCCTACGCCATCTCAACCGACAGTGCTCACGAATCCTTTCCCTCAGCAAGGATTTATTTATTCTCAACCTCAACCAGGTCACGCAGCCTATCCCCCCCAACCTTCTTGTCGTGGTGACTACCAGATCCTTATGATGAACTCTGATGAGGTTAAACCCTCCAATATCAACCTAAAACTCAGTCGCTTCAATATGACAAGCCCTCCACTTTGTCTTCACTGAGTCCAAAAACAAAGTATCTGCTGAGCCTCTTACGACACAAAATTGTCCTTTACAGATCCGTCAACCTAAAGTTGAGGCCATTCCTAAGATCCCAAAAGGGACCATTACGACATAATGTAGCTTCTAACATAGCTACCCATACATACAATATAGTGGATGACTTGGCACAATCACCTGTTGCCATGTTAATGTTGATAGTCCTCCAGTCATGCCCATCTCAGAACAAATTTCTACTAACTACCTTGGGTGTAGTAGATCCTTCTGACGATCGTCTGATTGTCTTCCCAGTTGATACATCAGAGCACCCCCCATTGCCTTCATCTATTTCTTTCGAGATACCAATTAGATTCCATAATGTCATCATCTCCCGATCCATTATTGACGAAGATGCATCCACCTGTGTGATGCACGTTGTTGTTTGGAAACAACTTAAGTCACCTGAGTTGTCCCCCTCGACCATCACTTTGCGTGACTTGGACGGACACTCCTCCCAACCCCTTGGAATATACCGCAATTGTCTAGTAACCCTTATGGGCAAGACTATCCATGTTGACATTAAAGTCATTGATGCCCCTTGGATTACAACATTATCTTAGTTCGTAGTTACACATATTCCATGTCAGCTACCGCATCCATGGTGTTCCGCAAGATGTGCTTCCCCCATGAAGGGAAGATTGTTACCATCGATCAAATGACTTACTACGAGTCGGCTTCTGTGACCTCCCCCGAGTCCCTTATCTTGTCAATGTCTGACAAACAGTCTACAACTCCTCCCACCAGTGTTTCACCTGTAGTCTATAAAGATTACTCATTATTGGGTGCTTTCCCTGGTCCTCCCCCTACCATCTCAGAGCCTAACTCTATGAGAGTTTGCATGTTACAAGCATCACGAGTTGCCCTTAAGCAGACCGGTACACCTGATCAATAGCCAACTCCTTAGCACCCTGCTATTACCCTTCCAGCTTAGCTCTATGGATCCACCCCCCCAGGACTTCCTCCATTTGTAGGTTCCTCTCCTATGTTTCCACCAGAAACTGTTCCGCAAGGTCTCAACCATCCAGGAGATATTCCGCAGGGACATTACCCTGCAGGCCAGATACCTTTCGTATTCCCCCCTCCATGAGCATTTTTTGTCCCTATCATGGTTTCGCTGGTCCTTCCTAACATGACTTTGGGAATCAAGCATGGTACATGGATCCCCCTGCAAGCATTCCGCCTGGTCAGCTAAGACCTTATCATGCTTTAACCCCGGTTCAACCGGTCCCCATGACTCACATCACTGTTTCAGTTCTGTCACAACCTCAACAGGAACCAACTCTTATTGGGAAAGAATACAGACAGGGGGGAAATCTAAGAGGAAAGAACCTAAGGACAAGGCTCCCCAAGCTCCTCCATCCCCTAAAGCCCCAAAGCTAACACCCCCATGTGATTTGTGTAAAGTTGTTGGGCACGCCACAAACAATTGTCCTGAACTTCCTCAAATTAAACGTTTTGTTCTTGAAGTGTTCCCTGAGGCAAATATCCCGAAAGTCCATGTTAACGTACCGGTCCCACCTAAGAAACTCAAAACGTTGCGCACAAACTACCCTTGTTCCGTGTGTGATCATCATGGTCACTATCCCATTCTTTCCCTCATCTCGATGAATTTCGTAATTGCCTTGGGGCGATTCGCAAATACAAGGTCACTCGTAATGGATAATCTACTCCTCTACCCATGGATTCTAGTACCACTAGTTAACCAGAATAGGGAGACTCTGGTCCCACCATCGTGATACGTCCCCCTCATCTTGAGATGGCAGGCACCACAGGCCACATCCTTTACCTGTCATCATCCTTGAGTTCCTCATAGGCCAACCTTTCTGAGGTTTCTTTGCACATTTCTATCAAACCTATTCTGAAAGAATCCTAGGTCTCAACATCTGTAGATCATCCATCTACGAGCTCTTCGTCTATTATTACATATGATGCATATGTGAACCTTCTTTCTCAGGTTGATGCACCAGGTAATGCGTTGTGTCATGTAATCAGTCTTCCTCCCGTCCACACATCTCCCGACCTCATGAGGACACCATGGAAGCTATGTCTACCCCTGATTAGCCTTGCACTTAAGAAAGGGGGCATTTCTCCAGAGGATTTCGAAGGCTATTTCCTTCTTAATTCTCCCAATGCACTCTACCTTAAGAAATTTCGCTCATAGCACATCCCTTTGATTTGTGTGTCTTTATTTCTGCCATGAAGTTAGGTAGATTGCATCATCTCATCCGTTGTCTTTTGCACCTTTTAGATGGATCCATCATCCGCACCATATATCGGTCATGCTGATGATGCGAGTCGCTTCTCCCAGAATCTAGCCTGAGCATCCTGGATCATTTTTGCCCCCTCGCATACGTTAGTCCTTTCAAACAGTGTGTGCATTGGATCTACCACCCATAATCAGGCCGAATATGATGCAGTGATAGGTTTTTTAGTCGATTCCCTTGCTCATCACATCCTTCATCTTCATGTTCATTTAGATTCCTTGCTACTTGTCGATTTTAGTCATGAGTAACCATCTTTTAATCATGTTTTCATGGTCCCCATCGGGCCTAGTCTATGTGGTAGCGTCATCGATTCACCCTTGTTCAGAGCATCTGCGATGAGTCACCCTTTCATTCTTGGAGTCTATTTCATGTCCCATCATATCATGTCATAGTATTCCATCCATATTTTCATACCATTCATCATATGTTGCCCATTTTGGCCTCGAGACATATTGTCCCCATCCCCTCCAGAGTTAAGTCAGTTGCTGCCACATCAACCATGCACTATATTCTCTGATAAGGGAAGTCATCTGTTTTTCCCTCAGTCCCACTTTCCCCTTTATCTTTGGTGTCAGTCCATCAGTCACATTACTATTTTCCCTCGTGCCTTAGTTGAGGATCCTCATTGACTCACCTATTGTGGGCCCTATTCTGCTGACATCAACTCATTTATTCCAGAAGAACAGCTTAGAGGGTGGTGTATCTCGCTTCCAACTTCCATCCTTCTTTGGTGCCTTGGATCAATCAGAGGGTCTCATTATTTCCCTTTGACTTGGTCGTTTCATGTTCGTGATCCATACACTTGATGGTCCAGTGATGCAGAATATTGTACCAATGATTCCCGAGTGTGTGTGAGATGTTTCAGACCTCATGAGGGGGTGGCCCTTCAGGTAGCTCCCCACATTCCTAGATGCATTCCTACTGTGCTACAACCTCATATGTAGTTCCACAGAGTTGATGGGTTCAGTTCATGCCAATCACAATGTTCATAACATGCACGTCTCCTCTAGATGATCCATTCAGTTTTGCAGAGCCCTTCCTTGTTCAACACGGCTTCTCTGGTTGTTCTACCCTCCCACCCATTTTTTGAGGGAAGGGGATTTGGATCTCATGTACTTAGATATTATTGTATTCAGTCCTGGCTCATGTTTTTTCTAGGTGCATTATGTAAATGGGACGCATTGTATTATTTTCGGGCTCTGTTATGCCAACATGTCATGTACCATTCAGCATGTACCTCATTGCTCAGTTTTATGTTTCTGGGGCAAACCATTATTTTTGTACTAAGTTACCTCAGCAGGTATGGGTATACCTCCCTCGCCTAGTGAGGTTCGGTACCACAACATAAAATGAGACTTGCATTAGTCTCACCCCCTCTATCCCTATCCTCTTTCAAATTCAGTTTTCATTGGTCGCTCTCTCTCTCTCTCTGACTCCCTTGTGTTGTCTAGTGATTGTGTCTTTACAAGGTACTTCGGTCATACGTTTTTCTCCTAACACTCATACGTTTGGGGGAAATCTATTATCACCAAAAAAATTGATCATCTAGCCTAATTTACTAGATGGATCGAAGTACACCATGTAAAGCCAATTTTACCATAGTAAAATTTCTTTCACTGTGAGAAATTACTTAATAAACCACATTTGTTCAGTAATTTATAGTTAAACCCATGAAGAATAAATAAATAAATAATTATTAATTGGTTTTATTCTAGGAATAATTAATTAAACCATTGTTAAATTATTATTCCTTGTCATATTTGACCCAATCATGAAAAATAAACAGATAAATCATTAATTATCTTATTTTTCTCTAAGAATAATTAATTAATCACTAATTAATTATTATTCTTCGTTAAATTTGACTAAATCCCTTAGGAATAATTAAATAAATTCTTATTTGTTTATTATTCCTTAACTAATTCCTTGAGATAATAAATAAAATATTTATTTATTTATTATTTCTACATAAAAGTTTAAATACTTTTTCCCTCCTAAACAAATATAATAAAATATTCCAAGTGGTTATTCCAAGAATGGGATCAATAATATTTTATTATTGCTCATTATTTGAGGATAACTCAAAATTTTGTTATAAATAGAAGGGTTTTCCATTCATTATTCAGTTTTGATTATTTTCATCGTTGCACTCACTTTTGTCACTCTGATTATTTTCATGGTCGCACACCATATTTTTGTTGGGTTTACATATTATAGAGGAGAGAGACTCTACACAAGCTAAAGACGTTTGAGGATAGCCAAGAACCCATCCCATAGAGGGAGACTGGTAACATCTATTTGTTCCCTTCACAGGTGTTATAATAAAATTATTCTTTACATATCTTGTTTCCATTGGATGATTGGAGTTATTACTCTTTATTTTTGTTGTTTAACTATGATTGTGGCATAGATCCGGACTATGGGAGGTTTTGTTTCTATCAGTTGTTGTAGATCTACAATGTTTAGCAGCCATTTATATTGTTGAGATTGTTTGTCATCCATAATCTTAAGTGGGTTCTTTTCATTCATATTTGAGAAGAAAACACTATAAAAATATCTACAACATTTAGTCCCATAATGAAAGGTTTATCTAAAATCCAGAAAATCGATCCATGATATGGTTTTTGACCATTCCAGACATCTGGAATATCTGGTAGAAAATGCCTTAAACCTTCATTTCAAATACTTGAGCATAATTTGGGGAGAGTAAAATAACAAATTTAATATTTTCCAAAAATATTATGTGATAAAGAGAGTTAGAGATCCATATTTATATAGACTTTTGTGGCCTCAACACAATCCATAACTTATTTTTCCTGATTCTGTTTATGATTTGTCTGGATATAAAAAGTTATGGTGGATCCTACTTTGCAGAGACAAACCAGATGGTACCTATTATATTATCTTAAAACTTGGATCACTATTTGTTACTCAGCTACTACATTGGCCCAACTGGTTAAAAGCATGGTGGACATGGTTCAACATCAACAAAATTGCTATGGACCCCATTTATTTCCAATTAGATTACAAACAAGCATGCGAAGAATGTATCGAATGCTTTCACCAGCCTTGTAAAATTGTAGCAGATTTAAATAGATTCACAGATGATGGGATTCTTTTGGATTTTTTCGCTAAACATCACCAATGGTTAGTCATGACAAAAATAAAGCATCAAATAGTAATTGGGAAGCCCATGATAGTTTGACACATCTTTTCTAAAGCATGGGAGATCAGTGGAAGATATTCCAAATAGAGATTCCCTAGCACAAATATGCTGGGAACATAACTATTGTACATATATTCATTTCTCATGGAATTTGCATGATAAAAGAATCCACTTTGTGAAATAATGTAAAAGTCTAATCACCTGATGATGAGTGTGACCAATATCGTGGGACTTCGATAATATCTCCACTATGTAAATAAAGGTATTGATGGAGGCCTTACATCTCCACTTTGTATACTTTATACTTTTAGGATGATTCCTTGTCCCAAAAATTCATTATTACAAGACTTTATTGGATGATTCTCGGAGACTCGAAGCACTTCTTTGACAATTGCATCTACCGAAATGACTCTAGTTAGTATCAATAGTACCATAGGATTCCTCGCCCCCCCCCCCCCCCCCCCCCCCCCCCAAATTCTTAAAAATAATGGGGAAGAGAACCATTTAGGGCATCGGGAGTTTTGAGAGAGATTGAAAGAGCTCGGTGAGCCTGTGCATCAGGACATGTGAGCTTGGTGAGAACCTAAAGTGGCTGAACTTTCATAGGTGAAGAGTACTTTGGTTTAGACTACTCTAGTTCATAGACAGAGTCTACAATAGGCCAGGAAGCCTCTAGTTCCTAGCTTATAATGAGCTAGTATAATTGGTAAATGCCTTTGCAGTCAATCTCTGGTTTGGCCTGAGATAGTTTTTTGTGTCTTTTTGATATTTGGATCTATTTGTAATTCCCATCTGCTGTAACATCTAGTTTCTTTAATAAAAATAAGAAGTTACATTATGTGTTATATCATTGTGCATAAACTTTTTGTGATTGAGTGAAGTTAATATGATGTTCATTTGAGGTTTTCTTAGGATCATCAAGTGCATTTTTCTTGTATAAGTAAGATTTCATTGAAAGACCATGTTTGCATTGGAACTATCTAACAGTTCATGTAAGATTTCGTGTAAGAGTTCATGTATCTAAATCCAGAATCATTTTCATATGCAAGCTTCATTCTCCGTCAGAGGAAGCCTCTGTGACAAATTGTTATCAGAGCTTCATTTGTTGATTTGGTAGCATCGAATGTACTCTAGCCACTAAAATTGGTGGAGAGGCTAAGGAACATGAGATATCCAATACCCAAAAAGGGTTTGAGCAGATTCTTAATGGTTTGGGAAATATTAAATAATTAATATTTTTAATGGAGTCCCTAAGTCTAAACTTAGGGAAAATAAAATATTAATGTGTATTAATATAAAAATGTGTTAGAATGGTCCAAAAGTCATGGATCAAGACAGATCTAATCTTAGCCATTGATTAGGAACTTAATCTCAGTTGTTGATTTATTAATGAGAAAAGTATAAGAGGAGGCTTGAGGGTCACTTGGAGAACACAATGAGGGAGACCAGTCAGTTCAATTTCTGGAGCAGGGTTAGTAGAGAAATTGAACTAGTGGTCTAGTGAGCAATTAGGAGGTAGCAAGTACAGAGCAGAGAGGTAGGATTAGCCACTGGAGATCAGCACTGAAGCAGGAGAGGTAGACACAGGGCTTTTCAGGTAGACGCAGAGGCAACAGAAGACTGCACAGTCACTTGTTGGGCCTGTGTGAGTGATGCAAAGAGGCCCAGGGCTGATGCAGTCAAGAAGGGGCTGATGCAAAGGGTTTGAGTGCCACATAGAGGTTAGCGAGGCTGACGCTGGGATTGGAAGAAGTGCTGGAGAATTATTTCTCTCTGTGGGATAGCTAGTTTGGCACCATGTTGTATAGAAAAATTATTGAATAATAAAATCTTCCCTTGCTGCACCAATTTTCCCACATCGGGCTTTTCTAGGGACTATTGTGCAAAATATCTATGTCAATGTGTTAATGCTTATTCATATGTTTGTTTCTGTATTATGGTGTGATATCTGCAGTAATATTTATTTTAATGTTTATTGAAGTAATTTCATAAATAACTTATTGTGGAATATGTCAGGCCAGGAAGTAACTCTCCAAGGGCAGAAAAACTGATTGGTTTTTATTCCATAGGTATGTTATTGTTTTATACATTAGGAGTGATTGTTCAGTTCATCTTCCAATGACTGTTCATATTCCTGATTTATTTATTTTACAAATTCCCCAATCATGAAGATTAGGTGTCAACATTCCCCCCCTAATCTGAAGGGATGTTGGTGAGTCGAAGCATCATTCTGAATTGTTCAAGCTTTTCCTTTCCAAGTGCTTTGGTGAAGATGTCTAGAATTTTCTCATTTGTGGAACAATGACAAAGATGGATTGTTTTGGCCTCAACATGATGTCGAATTAGATGATATTTAGTATTGATATTATTTGTTCGATCATGGAACTTTGTATTCTTGGCCAACTTTATTGCAGAGGTGTTATCAATCATGAGTGGAGTTGATTGTACTTGTTTTACCTGCAAATATTCAAGAATTTTCCTGAGCCACACAATTTCTTTCGTTGCTTCAGCTACTACCACGTATTCTGCTTCAGTTGTGGAATCTGCTGGAACTGATTGTTTGCGTGATCTCCAGGAGACAGCTCCTGATCCAAGACTCATAGCATATCCTGATGTAGATACCCCAGTTTCTTTGTCTCCATCGAAGTCTGAATCAGAGTATCCAATCAAGCTGAAGTCGTCCACTTGTGTATACTTGATTCCAAGGTCTTGAGTTCCCTTCAAGTACCTTAGAACTCTTTTTGCAGCAGACCAATGTCCCTCACAAGGCTTTTGCATGAACCTGGAGAGGATTCCAACAGTAAATGAAATGTCTGGTCTGGTAGTAGTGAGGTTTATGAGACTTCCTACAAGCTGTCTATACTTTGTTGCATCCTCAAATTCCTTTCCTTCAATAGATGTGAGTTTTAAGTTTTGTTCCATTGGAGTAGAAAGAGGATTACACTCTGTCATGCCAAATCTGTTTAACAAATCTCCAATGTATTTCTTTTGAGAAAGAAATATGGATTTTGGATGTTGGGTTACTTCAATGCCAAGATAGTAATGAACATAGCCCAAATCAGTCATTTCAAAACTTTTCCCTAATTCCTTGTTTATGGATGCAATGTAGCTTTCATTGTTCCCTGTCATTAAAAGATCATCTACATATACCACAAGATACACAACTGTTTTGTCAACTTTCTTGACAAATAAAGTTGCATCATCAAGATCAAAATGATTTAAGTTGAGTTTCAGAAGATGCTCAGTTAGTTTTTCATACCAGGCTCGCGGTGCTTGTTTGAGGCCATACAAGGACTTCACAAGTTTGCATACTTTATGTTCATGTCCTTTCACAGCAAATCCTTCAGGCTGGGACATAAAAACATTCTCTTTTAGATCTCCATTCAAGAATGCAGTTTTTACATCCATTTGATGGACTTTCCAACCGTTTTGAGCAGCTAGTGCAAAGAGTGTCCGGATGGTGGCCCATTTTGCTGTGGGGGAAAAAGTTTCCTCATAATCGACCCCTTCCTTCTGTGCAAAGCCTTTTGCCACAAGCCTAGCTTTGTGCTTGTCAAGTGAGCCATCAGCTTTGTATTTGTTCTTGTAGACCCACTTGTAGCCAATTAGTTTGGTTCCAAATGGAGGATCAACCAGCTTCCAAGTGCCATTCTTTATAAGGGCATCATACTCCTTTTTCATCGCTTCTTTCCATTCATCATGAGAAGCAGCTTCTTTGAAGGAAGTTGGTTCAAAATCTGTAGACAAGTTCAATTCACAATCATAAGTAACATCCATATCAACAGGTGAATTAGAGTCATCTACATCACCTCCATTTTGTTGGTTTGAATTTCTGGTTCCTGTTTTTCCAATTTCATCAGGATGAACACTTTCAAGTGTCTTTGTCAGCCACTTTGGGGGACCTTTCTGAGATGGTCCAGGCTGCTCTGTTGATTGATTTGGGACTGAATCAAGATTGAGTCTCCCAATTCTATCAATTAAATCACTTAAAGCATCATCCATTGTTGGAGTTTCATGCAGGGGAGATTGTTCTTCAGAAGAAGATTCCACATGTTGATCTAGAATAGGAATCCCCCCTTCAAGATGTGGAATCTGATTATCAAATTCTTGAAATGATTTCGTTTTTGCGAATCTATCCAAGCGATCAAGTTGCCGCTCAACAACATTGTCAGATTTGGATGATTCAAGAAAAATGACATCTATAGATACAACAAACTTTTTATTTACTTCATCATAGAGGCGGTATGCTTTAGAGGTGTTTGAATACCCCAGGAAGATACACTTACGACTTCTAGCACCAAGTTTGTTTCTATGTACCTTTGGTATCAAAGCATAACAGGTGGAACCAAAGATCCTGAGATGTTTTACTGAAGGAACATGTCCATACCACAATTCATAAGGAGTCTTGTTTCTTGTAGCATTAGATGGACATCTATTCTTTATATATGCAGCACATAGAACAACATCAGCCCAAAACATTATCTTTACATTTTTTAAGAAAAGCATGGATCGTACCATATTCAAGATTGTTCTATTCATTCTTTCAGCTACACCATTTTGTTGGGGATTATAAGGCACAGTTGTTTGATGTTTGATCCCATGTTGGCGAAGATAGTATTCAAATTCATTTGATGTATATTCTTTTCCATTATCAGTGCGAATAGACCCAATATGAGATTGTGCATCATTTTCAATCCATTTATGAAAATTCTTGAATGTTTGAAAAGCATCATATTTGTTCTTCAACAAATAAACCCAACACATTCTGGTGTAATCGTCAATAAATGTCATGATATATTTATTTCCATTTGCAGAAGGAATAGGCATTGGACCACATAAATCTGAATCAATGGGTTCAAGATTCCTATGTTCTCTTGAATGTGAATCATGAAAAGACTGTTTGCTATGCTTTCCTAGAATGCAAGCATCACATTGCTTATGTTTCCTAGGAATTGTAGGCAAACCAACAACACCATTTTTCTTCAATAAGCGGAGACTGTCATAGTTTAAATGTCCAAATCTAGCATGCCATAATAAACTTGATGGAAGTGTACCTTCTTCATGATGAGAAATATATGAGAAATGTTGTGCATGAGAAAAGGTTCCTTGCAGTTTGAGAAGCCTTTCTTCTTCTATTCCCCTCATGACAAGTCAGTGGTTAGATGCTTTTCTTACCTCAAGCTTGCCATCAAACATATGAATGGAGTGACCTTGCTGGCGGATGTGGACCAAGGACAGCAAGTTTCTCTTGAGCTGTGGGAGATATAGAACATGATCCAGAAGAAAGTCTAGAAGACTGTGCAGTTTAAGCCTGATTGTGCCAAGCCCTGATGGCTTGATTTTTGATTGATCTGCAAAGTATACTGCTCCATCAACATTGTCAGTGAAATCTTCAAAAAAATCTTTCCTATGAGTCATATGACAGGTTGCTCCTGAATCAAGCAACCAATCATTTTTTGAAGAAGCAAGTGAAGCATTAAACAAATCTTCATTTACTCCAATGTTACATTGTGCCTCAATATAGTGAGCGGATTCAGGTGCTTTACCTTTGTCTGTATCATCAGTTTTACCTTTCTGCTGGTTTCTTTTCTGCTCAATTTTGTCCCATGGTAGCTTGCATGTAGAAGCATCATGTGATCCATTTCTTTTGCAGCGAATACAATGCAGATCTGCTTTTTCTCCTTGAGAATGTCTGGCCCCCCTGCCTCTGAAGTATCTTCCTCTTCCTCTTCGTCCACCTCTTCCTCTTGTAGAATCTTGAGTAGGATGCTTTTCTTTATGAGCAAGGCAAACAGTCTCTTCAAAAGATTCAGGGACTGTCTTCTTTCCAAAGGCTTTCTCTCTTTCAGCAAACTTTTTCACAAGAGAGTCAAAGGTTATATCTTCAAGATTTCCATTTGCTTGTAAAGACTCAAGATAATTGGAGTAGGTAGGATAGAGTGCCTTGAGAAAAGCAATAAGAGGGATATCCAGCTCAACCTTAGTGGATTTCATATCATGCATTATGGATTTTACTTCAGATGCAAGAGCAAGAGGATCATTATTTTTTAATTCAAGAGTGAAGAGTTTAATCATGAGCTGAACAACTTCAAGTGCAGAATGTGAGTCATAGAGTTCTTTTAGCTTTTGTAAAGCTTCAAAGGCAGTTGAATATGATGAAATATGGCGACTTACTTCTTCATTTACAGATGATGCGATTAATGCATATGCTTTGCTGGTCTTGTTATCCCAAGTGACGAGCTCTTTGTCTGATGTAGGTTGTACTGGGTCATTGTCTCCTTCTTCGACACACACTCCCTTCCAAAACTCATTGAAGATGAGGGTGTGTTTTATCATCCGGGACCATTCAGGATAGTTCTCCTTGCCAGTGAGAACTATCCCTACCATAGAGATGATTGAATGCATTCTGTAAAAAAAACTTTTGCTGATAGAAAAATACTTCTGCTGGGAAAATGTGCTTCAAAAATAATACAGCCTTATTCTTCCTTCTTGAATTAATATACAAAGATCAAAACTATATTCTATGCATATAGAATATCACCAATTTTTTTTTTTTTTTTTTTTTTTACAATCTAGTTGCAATTCAAGAGAAATAGTATCAACTGCTTAAAGCGAATCAAAAATCTGATGCAAGTCAGATTTGCCAAACATTTGGACATAACTATAAATCCCTATGCTCGAATCCTATTCTTTATACTTTGACTGCATACTTTCTCATTGGAAAATACATCTCTTTATTTTTCTGTCTTTCAGTCTTCAATGATGCCTAATGCTTGGTAAGGGTGGCCTGATAGCATGAGTCTTTTGGGGACGCAAATCAAAAAGGCAGGTACTTCCCTTTTTTTTATACCAGCTAAACTTATGTGAAAACAATGTTATATATACCAACAGCGTATATATGACATATATGAAACAAAATATATGTGGAGGGAGCAGCATATATATAATGTATATGAAATAGCGTATATATGATATCCAGAGTAGCGTATATATGAAGTAGCGTTTACCAAGAATTTCATACAAGGATTGAACCTGGAGCACTGTGAATGGAGAGAGGCTGACTAGCGTGGAGAGAGCAACAGCATATGGAGGGAGGCCGACTAAAGTGGAGAGAGCAGGTCTGGGTTTTGTAGGAGCAGCGATTGCTGCAACAGAACTTCTTCAAGGATACCAGACAACGTTATATGCAACAGTGTTATGTATAGAATATTCAACAGCGTTTATGGAGAGAGCAGCATGATATACCAGCGTATGGAGGGTGCGTTTTTATACCAGCGTGAAGAGAGTTCTTCAGAGCAGCGTGATATCAAGATAGTCGGAGTAGTGTGATATACATTTCTGCACAGGTTATGCTTAATGCATATACAGTAAACGGAAAAACAGAGAGATCAATGCTAAATCTTCAGCACAGAGCATTGGGTATTCGATGGGTATGCAAAGCGTTATCCAGATTATCACGCAGAGGGCAGACCCTGTCAGGCAGAGGGCAGACCCAAATTTCTAAAAAATGGCAAAAAGGAGTTACAATGGCAATTAGAAGCCAAAAATGGCGTTGGCTCTGATACCATGTCAGGCCAGGCAGTAACTCTCCAAGGGCAGAAAAACTGATTGGTTTTTATTCCATAGGTATGTTATTGTTTTATACATTAGGAGTGATTTTTCAGTTCATCTTCCGATGACTGTTCACATTCCTGATTTATTTATTTTAAAAATTCCCCAATCATGAAGATTAGGTGTCAACAGAATAAGTAGGAAAAATAAATCAGTTGTTGTAGTGATATAATTTTCACATGGTACCAGAGCAAGTAATCAGAGACAAAAAAGAAAAAATAGTTATGGGTCAATACCACGATGCAGAGGCATCCATGTTAGGTAACTCACACAGATTTTCAGAAGATTGCACAAGAGAAAGAGATTTCAATTTCTCTATGTTGGCTTCCAGGTTGGAAGAAGAAGTGGCGTGTTTGACTAGTGCTACATCATTAAAAGTATGGTATATAGACAGTGGATCTTTGTGGCATATGATAGGAATTAGGGATGTTTCTCAAAATATCGAGAAGAGAAGATGAAATTTGAGATCACCATGGGGAATAAGGCAAAGTGTACTCCAGTAGGGAAGGGTACCATAGTTTTTCAAACATAATCGGAAGAACGGTTTCGTGCTACAAATGTACTGCATGTACCAGGATTGGGGATGGAATTACTTTCCATGTCACAACTACAAGGCAACGGCTATGATGTCTACTTCATCAAGGAGAAGGTATACTTCAAACACTCAAGCTGGAAAAAGAAAGTGCAGATCAGGATCAAAAGTAATCGGTTGTATAGATTGCAATGAGAATCACCAATGGCACTAATAGGCATTCATGGAGACAAGGACTTGAATGAACTGTGGCACAAAATAATGTGTCACTTGCACCATGGAGCTCTAATGATTCTGAGGAGCACTGTAACAGGAGTTCTAGGAAAGTATACTAAAGAAGCATTTTGTAGGAGCAAACACAAGGCCAAGAGTGTACTAGGATTGATACACTTTGATATCCATGGACCTATGTCTGTCAAAGCTCTTAGTGGTGCCAAGTTTACCTTCATTGATTACCACTCAAGGAAAACTTGGATTTATTTTCTGAAAACCAAGGATGAGGTTTTTGGTTTATTCAAGGAGTTCAAAGCTCTAGTGGAGAATTTGAATACGAAGAAAATAAAAGTTTTGCGCTCAGATAATGGTGGAGAATATGTCGACAAGGACTTCACTGATTTTTGCGCTAAGAAGGGCATCAAAAGAGAGTGGATAACTCCATATAATCTAGAGAAGAATGGGGTAACAAAAAGAAAGAACAGGACTATTGTAGAAGCAACTAGGGCCATGATGTATGATTAGGGTATGCCAAATTTCCTGTGGGCAGAAGCATGCAACACAACAGTCTATGTTTAGAACAGAACTCCTCATCAGGCAATGGGCAAGATTACTCTAGAGAAAGCCTTCACAAGGAAGACACCTGAAGTTAGTCATTTCAGGATATTTGGGAGTCTAGCAGATTGCCACATACCCGAAGAAAAGAGGAAGAAGCTGGATCAGACTGTAGAAAAGGGATATCTGGTAGGATATAGTGAGAACGCTAAGGCATACAGGATCTATCTTCCAGGGAGCAGGAAGGTAGTAGTGCAACGATATGTAAAAATTCATGGAGGACAGGGCTTTCATAAGATCTTGCAAGATGCCTTCTGAGGAGCAGTCGAAAGAGGAGCCGTTGGTTAAGCCTCTTCAACTTGCAAAAGTAAAGAATTCTTCCTCAGGATAGGAAGATCCTCAGGATGAGGAGGAGGAGTGAACAGAAGCACCTGCTGGCAGAGGAAGAACTAGCAGGGAACTTCTTCAGATTCTCCGAGATGTAGAGGACTTCATTGGTGCCCCAAGAAACAATAAGAGGGAGAGAAAACAACCAAATAGATATCAGGCATTAGTAGCTCAGGACGGAGAGCTGTCCAATTTCAAGGAGGCAACTCAACATCAGGTTTTGCTAGATGTGATGGTAGGGGAATACAAATCCATAATGGTAAATGATGTCTGGGAGGTGGTTCCAAGACCTGAAGACAAATCAGTGTTAGGTTCAAGATGGATCTACAAGATCAAATACACTGCAGACGATACTGTTGAGAAATACAAGGCCAGGATTGTGGCTAAGGGGTATGCTCAAAAGGAAGGGATTGACTATGAGGAGACCTTCACCCCAATAGCTAGGTATACATCTATTAGGACTATGATATCTCTTGCAGCCTAGATGGGATGGGAGATCCATCAGATGGATGTCAAAATGACATTTCTGAATAGGGTAATAGAAGAGGAAGTATACATTGAACAACCAGAGGCCTTTGAAACTCGTGAGAGGATGTCTGATGTATGAAAATTGAAGAAAGCCTTGTATGGGCTGAAACAAGCACCGAGAGCATGGTATGGTCAAATAGATTGCTACTTGCAGAAGATGGGGTTTGTCAAGAGTGATGCGGATCCGAATATCTACTATATGGTTGTAGAGAACAAGCCACTAATCTTAGTATTGTATGTGGATGATATCTTTCTGACAGGATGATCCAGACTCATTAGGGACTGCAAGAAGAATCTAGTCATAGAATTCGATATGAAGTATTTTGGATGAATGCACTGCTTCCGAGGGTTAGAAGTTTGGAAACAGAAGGGAGAAATCTTCCTTGGGCAAGGGAGGTATGCTACAGAAATCCTGAAGAGATTTGGGATGGAGGACTGTAGACCTATGACTATGCTAATGATCCCCAACTGGAAGAAGATTGATGCATTAGAAGACAAAGATGTCGATACCACCCTATACATGCAACTCATAGGGTCCCTGATGTATTTGGTCAATATTCAGCCAAACATTTGCTACTCTATCAACACCCTCAATCAGTTCATGGTGGAACCGAAGAGGGCGCACTAGGTAGCAACCAAACATGTTCTCAGGTATTTACAGGGAACATTCGATTATGGACTCTTGTACACCAGGAGTAAGGATATCAGATTGAGTGGATTTACTGATGCAAATAGGGAGTAAGTTTAGTGGATCGAAAAAGTACCTCTGGGTACTGTTTCAACATTGGATCAGGAGTGACCTCCTGGTGCAGTGGGAAACAGAAGTCCATGGCTCTGATCTCATCTGAGGCAGAATATATGGCAGCAAGCACAACTTTGTGTGAGGCCATGTGGCTTAGAAAACTTCTTGTGAACCTATTTAGAAGGAATATGGAGGTGACCAAGATCATGTGTGATAATCAGAGTTACATCAAGCTCTTTGAGAATCTAGTGTTTCATGATAGGTCGAAACATATTGATATTCGGTGTCACTTTGTCAGGGATTGTGTCCAACAAACAGCTATATAGTTGAGTTACACTACTACAGGAGAACAGGTGGCAGACATCCTCACCAAGGCCATTGGAAGGACAAAATTTGACTACTTCAAGGAAAATATTGGGATGGTAAAGAACCCATTTTAGTAGCAGAAATGGGAGTGATAACTACAAGGATGTAGAGGGAGTTGCCGTGCGGATGCAGTGTTGGGAGAAAGGACCAGCAGGAATAGGGATGCAGAGGAAGTTGTCGTACAGATGCAGCAGTGGCAGTAGCAGAGCCATGGGTAGCAGTACATGAAGCAGCAGTGCAGAGGATGTTGGGCAAGGAGACTTAGCATCGGCACAGGGATGATGCTGGATGATCAAGGTGATACTTAGTGAGGAGTATTACTAGAGCATAGTCCTTGCTAAGGGGGAGTGTTGATTTGGGGTAGCATCCAATGTGCTCTCGACACAAAAATTCATGGAGAGGCTAAGGCACATGAGATATCCAATACCCAGATAGGGTTTGTGTACATTCTAAGCAGTTTGGGAGATATTAAAATTATTTATATTTTTAATGGAGTCCCTAAGTCTAAACTTAGGGAAAATAAAATATTAATGTGTATTAATATAAAACTGTGTTAGAATGGTCCAAAAGTCATGGATAAAGCCAAATCTAATCTTAGTCGTTGATTAGGGACTTAATCTCAGCCGTTTAATTATCAATGAGAAAAGTATAAGAGGAGGCTTGAGGGTCACTTGGAGAACACACTGAGGGAGAGCAGTCAGTTCAATTTCTGGAGCGGGGTTAGCTGAGAAATTGAACCAGTGGTCTGGTGAATAGTCACGAGGCAATAAGTACAGAGACGATATGTGGGATCAACCATTGGAGATTAGCGCTGAGGCAGGAGAGGTAGATGCAAGGCTTTTCAGGCAGATGTAGAGGCAACAGAAGACTGTGTAGTCACTTGTTGGGCCTGCGTGAGTGATGCAGAGAGGCCAGGGGCTGAAGCATTCAAGTAGGGGTTGGTGTAATGGGTTTGAGAACCATTCAGAGGTTGGCTAGGATGATGCTGGGATTTGGAGAAGTGTTGGAGAATTATTTGTCTCTGTGGGTAAGCCAGTTTGGAACCTTCTTGTACAGAAAAATTACTGAATAATAAAATCCTCCCTTGCTGCACTGGTTTTCCCACATTGGGTTTTTCCAGGGACTGTTGTCCAAAATATCTATGTCAATGTGTTAATGCTTGTGCATATGTTTTTTCTGTATTACGGTGTGATATCTGCAGCAGTATTTATTTTAATGCTTATTGAAGTAATTTCATAAATAACTTATTGTCGAATAAGTAGGAAAAATAAATCAGTTGCTGCAGTGATAGAATTTTCACATCATTCTCCATTGGAGGAAGCATATGTAAAATTTATTAAGATGTAATTATAGTTTTGTTGGATAAATTCTAAATCATCTTGACCTAATTTGCGAGTATTGTGTTTCTATAATAGTAAATAAATAATGTAAAGACATGGATTAACATAATAAGTATTAAATAACCTATTAATTTTTCTATTAAATTTAAAAAATGGTAAATAATTTAGACATATATTTCTATAAATTCTTTTTTATCAATATAATTTATATATAATTTTTTTTAAATTATTAAAAAAAAATTATATAAGTTTTAATTTTATTTAATATTTTAAGGGCTTTGATACATCTTGATATGTGATAAATTCAATATATATAACATTGTGTTTACAGTGCTGGACCCACCAACATTCAGGGGATCTCCTTGATATGAAGTCCCAATTAGACCTTACACCGTTTGGTGCTGGAGTCCCATCCAGAATACCACCCGGTTTCCCATGCAATGGTTTTAATGATGTGCCTTGGCTACAATAACACATAAAGTGATGTATAGTGACTTTGGTGAGAACAAGTGTGTGACCTTGTGGAGAGTCAAGTGCGATGCATGAAGGTTCTACCATGCGGAAGGGAAAATAAGTGAGCCCCTTAAAATCTTGTAATAGTGTGCAACTTGAAAGGAACACACGAGCATAATGACATCACAAGATAATATGAGAAATAGTTCACATCTTGACAATGATGAGTTAATACAACAACAGACATTCAACAAGATTCGTACTAATGTAAACGAAATAATTCATAAGCATAATAGGTGGTTAAATAGCATACATTTCAAACATAACAAGAATAGTCCTACTATATTCACAACATATGCATGAAAATGTTTTGTCTCTAAGCTTTTATTAAGTGGAAGTTCCAATCATACGTCGACCATTGACGGACCACTAGCCCAAATAGTGGAACGTGAAGTCAACATCACCTGCTCCAAAGAAATATACTTCACCTACACTACGAAGAATCCAAGGCTCTCACAAACTCCGAAGCTTCCGACTCTAAGCCTAAGCCTAGCCAAAAGCTTGGCTCGCAAAATCCTATTACATGAGTTATGAGGGTCTATTTATAACAAGAGGGGGTGACTCTTCAACTCCCCTTTGTGACTTTTGAAATTCCCTCACAAATCTTCAACTTCTTTACAAAATAACTCATTACATTACATTATGACTCTTCACATTCCAATATTGACACTTGGAATTCCACTTACAAATTAGTTACAAATAATATTACAATACACTCATACCCATATAGGAAAAAATAGGGTAGAGCCAACTAGATAGCCTAACAAGACAAAACACTAGCATGCTTGATTTTGGGGAATCTTAAGCTCGACAACTTCCACTTGATGTCTCTTAGTCATGTATCGATGCCAAGCTTGGTATTGTGCGATGACAACCAAAACATGTATTGCGGTGTCTGACTAGAAGTATACTCTAGCCTCCATGACCTCTAGCTACAATGATTTGGAACCAGTTTGAACGTTTTCTGGAGGTGCAAGAGAAACATTTTTCTCGCTTGAACAGTGCCACTGATGTAGTCTTGCTTGTTGCATCTGTTCATCTCCAAATATTCCTTGGTGGAAATCTATCTAAGCTGCTCCAAGTATTCTTCTATCTCCTTCCTAACCTGGTTCCTGGGTTTGGCTTTAGTGAGTGAGCCAAATGATGGGATCCCGTGGGACTTCACCAAGAAATCCAGACTATTGTATAACTGTGCATACAAGGCCTAAATGTTACCAATGAACAAGGTAAGTTATTTTTTGTTCTTGATCAACATTCACACTCATGCTTTCTCTAGCTCTCCCCGTTGCTTCATTTTCTTACCCAATTCAAGTAGTGCCCCTTTGTATTACATTGACCATTAATGCACAACAAATATGGAAGATTGTACATTACTGAGAGTTTTGAAAAATCATTTACACTATTTTTGCAAGCCATGCACATGGAAAACTACCTTATTGATGGTAATAGGCTAATCTCCTCATAGAGATTTTGCATGGTCTCTCCAAGTGTTGATACTTTTCCAAGTATCACTGCCTTCATTTCCTCCAGATGGACCTATGTGGAAGATGCATTTTGAGTTCCTGTACAGAGCTGTTCAACCTCTTGCTTGGAATCCTACAAGTTCTTTTCCAATTCCTTATTTTCAGCCATCAAAAACTCAGTATTCGACTTTGTTGCACCTGCGAAGGAAAAGTTGGTCATGACAATGGCATTGAGATTATTCCTAGTGTCGGTCACAATCACCCTTTCTCTCATAAAAGCAGGAGATACGATGTCATCCAGAAAATGATTCTTATGTGTTTGTACAATATTCTTCTGAATATCATCGTATGAAAGATTATCTACTTCCATAACCAGATCATCATCAAGAGGAACAACTTCCCCTTCCTTGCCTCGGTTTGACTCTGTTGCTGGACATGATGGAGATGGAACGACGACATGCTATTTATTTCTGACCCTGATCACATAAAGGATGAGATTGAACACTTAACCTCTGTCTTCAAAAACATTGGATACAAGGAGTGGAGCATTAAGAAGGCTATAAGAAGGGCTCAGGATAGGGCCCTCTCTGAGCATCCCCCTCGAGGCAAGAAGGAATATCAAGGGAAAGTTTACCTTCCATTCATCCAAGGAATTACAGATAAGATTGCAAAAATTTTAAAGAAGAAGAACATAGACACTCAATTTACAACATGTGGAACGATAAGGCAAATGATGAGGTCAGTTAAGGATAACATTGATCGACAGCAACTCAAGGGAGTATACAAGATCGATTGCTCATGTGGCAAGTGTTATATTGGGGAAACAGGTCGGTCTCTGAAAATAAGACTTAAAGAGCATGCCGCTGACATAAAGAATGAAAGATCCCGCTCATCGGCCCTTGCGGAGCACTCGTCCAAGACCAAACATCATGTGTGTTTGGAAGACGCAAGGGTAATTGCAAGAGAAGACAACTATCATAAAAGGAAAATCAGAGAGGCCATTGAAATTATGAAGTTTCCTCAGAACCTCAACAGGGACAATGGGAGTGAAATCAGTGGAAATTGGCTTCCTCTGATCAAGCAAATAAACCCCCCCGGACCCTTGGAAGCATAAGATCAAAATAAGGGGTCGTTCATTCAGTAAGTTTAATTAATTAATTTAAACAATTATATAAAATTAATCTAATTAATTTAATTTAATTTAATTAATTTAATTTAATTTAATTAATTAAATTAATGGTTTAATTAATTAAATTAAATTTAATTAAATTAAATTAATCTAATTAATTTAATTTAATTTAATTAATTTAATCTAATTTAATTTAATTAATTAATTATATTAATTTAATTAATTTAATTAAATTAATTAAATAAAATTTAATTTAATTAATTATATTAAATAAAATTAATTAAATTAATTCTTAAATAAAAAGAAATGAATTTGAAGTTAATCTTATGTATAATAATTTTAATTATGTATAATAATTTTAATTATATTCAAATATCAAAATCTTTTAATCAATCAAATTAATAAATTAAATTAATTTAATTTAATTTGATTTAATCTATTAAATATAAAAAAAAATTAATGAAAGTGGAAAAAAAAAAAAAAATTAATAAAATTGAAATTAAATTTAATGAAAATAAAAATTTTAAATGAAATAATAATTTTAATCAAATAAAAATTCAATTTTAAATAATTTTAATCAATTAAAAATAAAAATTAAATAATTTTAATCAATTAAAAATAAAAATTCAATTGGTATGAAAAATTTTAAATAAATTAAAATAATTTTTTTTTTAAAAGAAATAATAATTTTAATCAAACAAAAAATTGATTTGGATTAAAAATTTTAAATTAAAATTAAAGGGAAATAAGAAAGTCTTATTAATTGATAATAAACAAATTTATTTTATTAATTAAAATCAAAAATTTACTAACTAACCAATTGAAAAATAAAATAATAAAATTAATAAATAAACTAATTTAATTAATAAAAAGAATTAATCAATTAAGATTTATATAAAATAAAATAAAGATAAAATTATATCATGTGTCGGCCATTATATAAAATTAGGGTTCTTAGTTTATTTATATCCAGGTTGCTTGCTCTCTTCTCTCAATAATAATTTCTCATTCATATTCTTTCTGTTTCGTCCTGATGATGGACCCCCTTTGGGGTTTGAAACGTTGGAAAAATGAACAAGAAACTGCGGATAATCCGGTTCATGAAGCTACAAGAAACCTCCACAGAAGCCTAAAATCTAACATGACATCTTGATTTAATCGCTCCAGTTCATCCTCCATGTCTATGTTCTTTATTAGTTCTTCAACCTGCTGAGAAATCTCTTTCTCCTACATTTGTCTGCTCTCATCCTCTACTAGTTGTGGGTTATGTTCTTTCTCTTCAACTTCTTTCTGTGTTGTTTCTTCTGCTATTGCACCTCAACTTTCTTCTTCTTCCTACTTCTTATTCTCTTCTTGTTCTTGCTTCTGCTTTTCTTCCTCCAATCTCCTCTTCTCTTCCCTCTTCCTCTGTACTTGTCTCTCTATCCTCTATTTCCTCTTTTCCTCTGCTGCTAAAGCCACTTTCATAATAGTTGGATTTTCTTTCATCTTGGGGCTTCATTCTCCCCCTTGATTATAAGAAGGCTTTCTCTTTCCCTTATCCTCCGCGGGATTTCTCCCTTCTACTCCCACTCCTTCCACGGTAGACTCCTTCTGTGGAGTCACCTATAAATTTCCCACAAAAGTGAACGGATCGCGAGAGCTAGAGTCATTATAGCAATTCCTCCATGGATCCTCCTTTGGCCAGCGAAATGTCTCGCTGAGAAACTGAAAGGGAATTCTTACACAGTGGTCATTTCAAATACCATGGGGATCATATGGATTAAAGTCCCAAGTACCAAATGCAAACTTCTCTATCGCCTTTCCTTTGATATCCATGACTTTCAGGTTCTCTATCTCGTACAATACAATTTGCATAGGAAAATTTGACCAACGTTCTTTCTTATTTATGTGAAACGTTGCTGACAACCCCGTGGAGAGATAATTTTATACTTCTTACATGACAAGATTATCAGTGGCATACCTTGGAAAAATATGCAGTGACTTCTGACTGTTAAACACTCTAAGTAAGGTGCCCTCCATTGAGACCAACCAATCTATGATCTTTGATATTGCTTACATTTCCCCATGTGACATGCAAGGTGGTTCTTCATGAAAGATCATCTTGTATAATGAAATGAGAAAGTGTTTAGTTAGCTTCTCCATAACTCCTCTATGGCTACAATCTGAGAGAAATCTGCAGTGGATGTACAGGTTAGGGTCTCAAGGTGTCCAAGTCCAGTTCATGCCAGGGAATGTATTATGTGCACAAATTTCATCTACTATATATGCATACATGTAAAATATCGTGTGCTCGCCCTTGGGAGGATTCAGGGTGTTTGCTACATGGATACTTAACTGTCGAGTCCACAATTCTGACTAGTTGAATGACTTCCCCTCATTCACAACATGGTTCATTAATATTTCCCACCCTTTAGGAAAGGTCTTCGTGCTCTACTAACGGTAGATTTTGCAAGATAAGATGATCAACAACTGATAGGAGCTCCTAAGATATTTTGTCTTGTATGTGTTGGTGGGTGTCTGTTGAAACTTTGATTTTGATTTCACCCAACTTTAACAAGGACTTTTGTGCCCACATAGTTGTTGGTGACATAGAAGTATGAATCCACGAGTTTTTTTGGCGCAGGATAATAGTACATGAGATGGTAATGTGTTGCTAGAAAAGTAGCAAGCTTCTGTTTGTTAGCATTATTCAAAGTCATAGTCTTCACATCAATATGTGAAACAATCCAGTTGATCACATCTGCACATGGGAAGTTGTAGAAAATCATGTAGATTCACAAGCTCATGCAATTTACTAAAGCATAGGACAAGAATATACTTCTACTTTCAACTAGTGGAAGCCAATAGATTGATGAAAACAGTAAGAACAAGAAGAAGATAAATCAATGGCACATAACACAAGATGTATCTAGGGAAATCCACTGCTCAAAACCCCGCTATATGTATTGTATATATCAGAAATATGAGGGAAGATACAAACCTTTTTCTCACTATAACAACTCTGCACAAGTATCCTCAACACTCTCAGCTCACAAGAAATCTCTTGGCCAACACTTAGCCAATTTTGCAGCTCCCTAAGCCCCTATTTCCTTCCGCAATTCCTATGGCTGAATAGTCCATATTAATGGGAATTGAGTGCATCAAAAATTGTGCAATCCAAAATAGGTCCAGTTCCTGATTGCATGCATGATCTATACAACTCACTAAATCATACAATTGATTGTACACTGTCCCTACACTCTAGTCTCAACTGGGTTTTTCTCTGAACTCACATGCATGAGTTTCTCATGAGGGAATCTTTAGTTAACTCGAGTAGCATTAGTGGATGCATTAGTGCACCAACTGACTATTAGTCCTCTATTAGTTCAAAAAATAATTTAGAACTAATTTAACTGAACTTAACTCATTAAACTGAGTGATCTAATTGCCAACTCAATTTAAACTCATACTAGACCCCTAAAACTTAGGGAGAACATACATGACCACAGAAAGGCTTCCAACTCAAAATTCCTAAGATAATTAAATTAATTAAACTTAATTAACTATTTACAAGCTGTTATGAGAATAGATTTCGATTTTAATTCTCAATTTAATTCAAGGACAAATTAAACTATAATTTCTTGTTTCCATTTCTCAACACTCCCTCTCAACAGGAAAGGGATTATCACCTACCCTGATCCTGTCTCTGTGAAACTCGAACTTACATCTTGACAATGCATTTGTCAAAATGTCAGCATATTTTTCCTCCTTGGGAATTTACTCTAACAACATAATCCACCTCAATACACAATTTCTGAGATGATGATATTAGATATTAATATGCTTGAACCGATCACAAAAAAATGGATTTTCAGAGAGTTTGATACAACTCTGATTATCATAGTATTTCACAGTTGGATCCATATGCTGACCAAAAAAACCCACTAGGATTTTCCTCATTCAGATGGCCTCACATGCTGACTGACTTGCAACCATGTACTCTGACTCTGCCGAACTGAGTGCAACCAATCTCTGTTTCCTGGTGTACCAAGAAACTACCACTGACCCAATACTGAAGATCCCTCTTGATGTGATCTTCTTGTCGGATGGACTCCCTGCCCAATAGGCATCAGTGAAGCCTTGAAGCTTCACTCCCTCTATCAGCCTGTACCATACTCCATACTGAGAAGTTCCCCTGATGTATATCAATACATGCTTTTCCGCCTTCCAATACAGCTTGGTCAACCTAACCATCGCTTAACTATGTTGGTTAACTACATAAGACATATCCGATTGTGTGTTCACCAAGTACATGATCGAACCCACAAGCTACATGTAAACAATAGCTTCCACTACTTCCCTTGATGTAGCATCCTCCTTCCTCTAGTTACCTACTAGAGGAGTCTCCATGGGTTTGTTGCTCTCCATGTGGATTCTCATGAGTATCTCGTTGGCATACTTGCCCTGAGACACAAACAACTCCCCATCTCCCTACCATACCTCCATGCCAAGAAAGTAATGCATGAGCCCCATGTCCTTCATCTCAAACTCTCTTGCAAGGTCCTCCTTGCAAGCTTTGATCAGTTGATCATCACCTATCAGTATGAAATCATCAAAATAATGTACAATAATCAACAACTTACCTTCCACCACTATGTGGTACAGGTTCACATCCGCTTCTCTCTTCATGAAACTGAACCTGGTGAAGTAGCTATATATCCTTGTGTACCAAGCACATGGTGTTTTCTTCAGCCCATACAATGCTCTCTTTAGCTGGCACACATGTGACTAATGGTCAAAGGTTTCAAAACCTTCAGGCTAATATATGTACACCTCTTCCACATTCATGTCATTAGGAAAGGATATGTTCACATCCATTTGATGTATCTTCTGACCCATCTATGTTGATAGTGATGATATAGATCTGACTGACGAGTGCCTTGCAACAAGAGAAAAGGTCTCATCATAGTCAATTCCCTCTACCTATGAAACGCCACAGGCCACAAATCTAGCCTTATGCTTTTCCACACTACCATTTGCAGCTTGCTTTACCTTGGAAAGCCAACGGGAGCTCACCACTAACTTCTCCTCCGGTCTCAAGACCACATCCCAATCACTGTTACGAACTATGGAGTCATACTCCTCCACCATGGCATCAACCCAAACCGACTATTGCACTGCTTCCTTAAATGAAGATGGCTCTGTTACAACACATTCGCCCATAAGAGCCCTGTATCCAATGTACCTATTAGGTGACCTCCTCTTCTTGCACTGATTAGTGGATGCTTCCACATTCTCCTGTGAATCATTCCACAATTTGTCAGCCTCTTTGGTGCGTTTTCTTCCCTCTCTCGAAGACTCTGCCTAAGTTGATGTCTCCACTCCTGGATCCTCTACATGTGTTCGCTCCACATCAATCTGAGGCTCCTAAAAGTTAGGAGGTAAAAACTCCTCATCTACATGTAGCTCAAGCTCCCTCTCAAGGGAAAATCTCATGGCCTCCTCCTCATTGAATCTAACATCCCTGCGAACCAATTTCATGTTGTTGGTCGTCAAGTACACCCAATAGTTGTGAGGTGTAGCAGTGTACTCCACAAATATCCCCAACTCTATTGTCGGCTCAAGCTTCTTCCATGCATATTTTGGTCACATGGAAATATACCAATGACCCAAAAATCCTAAAGTGACCAACATCTGGCCTCTTACAAGAATAGGCCTCTTCTAGTGTCTTCATCTCAAGTATCCGATGTGGGATATGGTTCTGAACATAAACCACTATGTTGTATGCCTCAGCCCACAAGTGTAGTGGTAGGTCCTGATCATGAAACATTTCCCTTTCTACCCCTACTATGCTTTTTTTCTTCCTCTTGGCCATCCCATTCTGCTGAGGGTTATGGGGTGTCGTCAACTCCTATTTAATTCCTTTTGTTTCACATAAGTTCTTAAACTCATTGGAGACATATTCATTGCCATTATCACTATGTAGTGATTTAACCTTCTTGCTCGACTCTTCCACCACCAATTCTTTAAACTCACAAAACTTTGTGAAAGTTTGATCCTTTTTCTACATGAAAAATATCTGTCATTTAAGAGAATAATCATAAAAAGATATAACGTAATACCTATGTTTGGTCATGGATGTTGTCGAGAATGGTCCACACACATCTGAAAGGACTCTCTCTATAATAGCCTCTACTCGTCTGTCTCTGTCGTGAAAGGAATACTTGGTGTATTTTCAAAAAGTACACCCCTTGCATGTATCAACCTTCTCAAGCATACCTTTGGGGAGACCGGTAGAGAGCTGCTGCAATATATTCAAAGCTCCTTGATGCAAGTGGCCCAATCACCTATGCCACAACTCACCAACATCTCGGCTCTAAACCCTTTCTACTTTTGTGCTCAAATCAACACACTCCTATACCTCCAACTTATATATATTCTTCACCTGAATCCCTGTCTTCTTTACTTGACCCGTGGCTATGTGTTGAAGGAACCCTTTCCTTTTGAGAAGATCACATCATAGCCTCTATCCTCAAGCATGACATTGGATACCAAGTTCTTCTTTAGCCCGAGCACATACATTACATTCTTCAAGGTGAGTGGAGCCCCATGCTCCCTCTGAAAATTAATTGTGCACAATGTAGTAACATTATATTTCACATCGTCACCCATATCGATATGAATCTATAGATCGTTCTCCTCCAGGTCACTGAATAACTCTTTGTCACTAGTCATGTGGAATGAAGCTCCACTATCTAAGTACCATACACTTCCCATCATTGATGATACCATGCATGCAATGAGGGAAAATTCCAATTCTAATTGAGAGGCCAAAGCCTCACCCACCGCTCCTCCTAAGGACTTCATCTTGGACTTCTTGAGTGGACATTTTGTAGCAAAATGGCCCAGCTTATGACAATGAAATTGCTTAACTTTAATAATGTATTTCTTCTTGCCTCCATGATAAGAATCTGATTTGGAATGTGAAGCTTTCCATTTCCCTTTCTTCTCCTTAATCGCTAAACAATTTTCTTCATCATTAGTCTTTGATGAAGATCCATCCCTAGTGTTCCTCCTGATCTCCTCCTACATCAAATCTGACCACAGTCGTTCCCAATTTGGAAGCTTCTCTCGACCATTGACAGAGCCCTGATAACTATTCCAACTCTTTGGTAGTCCTACAAGAGCAAGACTCACCATATCATCCTCAACAACTATGATTCCAACACTTCCAAGTTCATCACAACATTGAGTGAACTTGGTCAAGTATTTTGGAATAGTCTCGCCTTTCTCCATTTCGATTTTTTGAAGTTTTTCCTTCAGTGTCAATTTCCGTTGGTCACTACTGTTCTAATACAAGTCCATCAGTGCTTTCCACATAGCATACGGAGTTTCCTTTCCATGGAGACTCGAGACAATTTTATCTCAAACTCCCTCAAGGATTATCTGCCTCACCTTCACCACACACTTCTTCCATTCAGAAAAATTCTATGCATCTCATGTTGCTAGCTTACGAATTTCTTGATCAATGAATTCCTTCAAGCCATTATCCTCTAGCACAGCCTCCATTATGACTCTCCAGGCTATAAAATTTAAGCTACCTTCCAAGCCATACTTGAGCCACAAACCGTAGAATGCCATCTATCGATCCTGAAATATGTATTGCAAATTTGAATTTCACTTGTAACTCAAAACTAAAAACTTCTAAATCTCCTCTAGTATACTATTCTTAGCTCTAACACCATGTAGAAAATCCTATATATTCACAAGCTCATGCAATTTACTAATGCACATGACAACAATCTACTTCTACTTTCAACTAGCTGAAGCAAATAGATCAATGAAAACAATAAGAACAAGAAGAAGATAAATCAATGGCACATAAAACAAGATGTATCTGGGGAAAGCCACTGCTCAAAACCCTTCTATCTGTATTTCATATATCAAAAATATGAGTGAATATACAAAGCTTGTTCTCACTAGAAGAATTCCACACAAGTATGCTCAACTTTCTCAGCTCACAAGCAAGGCCTTGGCCAACACTTAGCTAATTATGTAGCTCTTCAAGCCCCTATTTCCTTGTGCAATTCCTATGGATGCATATCCCATATCAATGGGAATCTAGTTCATCCAAAACTACACAATCCAAACTAGGTTCAGTTCTTGATTGCATGCATGATCACTTAGTAAATCACACAACTCACCATATCATCCTCGACAACCGTGATTCCAACACTTCCAAGTTCATCACGACACTGAGTGAACTTGGTCAAGTATTTTGGAATAATCTTGCCTTTCTCCATTTTGATTTTTCAAAGTTTTTCCTTTAGTGTCAATTTCCTTTGGTCACTGTGTTTTGATACAATTTCGTCAACACTTTCAACATAGAATACAGAGTTCCCTTGCCATGCACACTCGAGACAATGTGGTCTCAAACTCCCTTAAGAATTATCTATACAACTTAGTAAATCATACAAATCACCATATCATCCTCGACAACTGTGATTCCAACACTTCCAAGTTCATCATGACATTAAGTGAAATTGGTCAAGTATTTTCGAATATTCTCGGCTCTCTCTATCTTGATTTTTTGAATTTTGTCATTTAGTGCCAATTTCCTTTGGTCACTTTTGTATTGATCCAAGTCCATCAATGCTTTCCACATAGCATATAGAGTTTCATTGCCATGGAGATTCGAGACAATGTGGTCTCAAACTCCCTCAAGGATTATCTGCCTTGCCTTTGCCACACACTTCTTCCATTCAGCCAAATTCTGTGCAGTAGATGCTGCTGACTTAGGAAGTTCTTGATCAACGAATTTCTTCAAGCCATTATCCTCTAGCACAACCTCCATTCTATCCCTCCAGGCTATAAAATTCAAGCTACCTTCCATGCCATTCTCGAGCCACAAACCGTAGAATGCCATCTACTGATCTTGAAATATGTTTTGTAAATCTGAATTTCATCTATAACCCAAAACTCAAAAATTCAAAATCTTCTCTAGTATATTATCCGTAGCCCTGATACCATGTAGAAAATCTTATAGATTCACAAGATCATGGAATTTAATAAAGCACAGGACAAGAATTTACTTCTACTTTCCACCAGCAGAAGCCAATAGATCAATGAAAACAATAAGAATAAGAAGAAGATAAATCAATGGCACATAAAAAAAGATGTATTTGGGGAAAGCCACTGCTCAAAACCCTGCTATCTATATTGCATATATCGAAAATATGAGTGAAGATATAGATCTTGTTCTCACTAGAAGAATTCCACACAAGTATGCTCAACTCTCTCATCTCACAAGCAAGCTCTTGGCCAACACTTAGCCAATTCTACATCTCTCCGAGCCCCTATTTCCTTACCCATTTCCTATGGCTGAATAACCCATATTAATGGGAATCTAATGCATCCAAAACAACACAATCCAAAGTAGGTCTAGTTCATGATTGCATTCATGATCTATACAAATCAGTAAATCATACAACTAAGGGAATCAGTAGTCATACACTGTCTCATGAGGGAAGCTTCAGTTAACTAGAGTAGCACTAGTGGATGCATTAGTACACCAACTGACTGATAGTCCTATATTAGTTCCAAAAACAATTTAGAACTAATTTAACTAAACTTAACTCAGTAAACTGAGTGATCTAATTTCAAACTCAATTTAAACTCATACTCGACCCCTAAAACTTAGGGAGAGCATATACATTACTACAAAAATACTTCCAACTCGAAATTCCTAAGCTAATTAAGTTAATTAAAATTAATTAACTATTTACAAGTTTCTATGAGAATAGAATTTGATTTTAATTCTCAGTTTAATTCAAGGACAAGTTAAACTGTAACTCATTGTTTCCATTTCTCAACAGAAGTTTGGATATTTGTATGCAAGTCTATGTAACCCTGATTTTTGGACATAAATGTATAACTACCATTCCTCTAGATCTTCTTGGAAGCTATTTTCTGAAAAAGCTTCGTTCACTTTCTACCATGTAAGATTTGATTCATTTTCCACATACAGTTGAGAGTCTGAATACACTGACAAGTTTACTAGCATGCTCTCAACTTCCTCCCCGGTATTGATTTATGTGGTATCTTTTGAAGAAGATCTCTTCTGTGCGATGATAATAGTGACTGTTAGAGAGAAGTGCTCAACAATTGTGATACTTGTAGGAGGGGAAGGCAATAATGGAAAGAATAAATTAACTTTTGCAAATCCACTTTCAAATAAAGATAAAAAGGAAAACCAATGAACTGATGATGGAGATTGCACAATTTTCATGAGTAATGGAGGGAGACTGGTTGAGGGAATTTCACATGGCATAGTCTCAGTAGCCAACAATGGAGCATGAGGCTTAACACTGTGCATTGCACAGTTCAGCTTGGGTAGTGACAGGGAGAGATTACACAATGTAGCCAAGGTGGTAGGACTAAGCCCTCGGACTACACAATGCCCAGTTGGGCTAGCCTGTACTATGCATTGTGTAGTCTCAGAGGCCAAGTTCTCAACTTGAACCTTGGACTTGCTCAATGCCCAGCTGGGCATGGCAGTACATGGCCAAGTGAAGTGCATATATGGTTGGTGAAGGTGTAGGAAACAAGAAGATATAAATGATAATGTAAGTTAAAGTATGGATCTGAGTAAGTATGGATATATCAATCTGAATCAAGTGTAGAAACTCAACAAACATAAGGAAAAACAAATATGCAAGGAGAGTCACTGAAATGGCGATTACAAGTGTGTAAAAACAAAAAAACTGATGCAACACTTATGAAAGGAAAACGCAAAACTAAATCAACAATTCTAAAAGTTAATATAAGTTAAAACACCAAAAAATATGAAGAGAAACAAGCAAAAAAATACTCATAGAAGCGAAATTACAACAAGCATCAGAAAAAGCAGCAAAAGACGACAAAATCAAAACTCACTCGGAAAAGCGATGTAAACTCCACTAAAGGCTCCTTGATCTCCTCGGGAATGCTAGAGCTCCAAGATCAAATGTAAAAATGAGCTCTAGAGGCATACATTAAATAGATTTGGGAAGATTAGGGTTTATGACGTGCATGCCTAAATTCAAGCAAAAAGTGACACTTGGTGAAAACTTGTTAAACTAGGGACTGTACCACCATCAAGAGACTAATGATGAATCCCTATTTTCTAGGGATTTATTTTTTTCTTTTCTGAAAAAATTGCCATGCACACTGCCTAAGAAGGTTGCACAATTCTAGAGAACTGGGAAACTTCTTGGCTCAGTGCATTTCACAATTTTTGAGCCCAAGGAATGGATTGCACATTTTCTGATCTTAGTATTGTCTTTCCATCCATGACTTTGCAATTATTAAGCTCAAGGTTGAGCTGCCATTTTGGATTGTGTAGTTTCCATCATCAAGTCTGGATTACCTTCCATGATTGCACAGTTTCGGTAGGAAAGCCCAAGAATACTACAAGGTCAAGTCAGAAGTTTAGCTTGTGACTCAAAAAAATTAGATAAGTATGAAACCAAGCGAACAAAAGCACAGATGAAAATAATAAGCCTTGATTGAATCATGAACACTTGACGATAGTAAAAGATGAGCTCTCGTGGATAGAAGTGAAGGCTCCAAAATAAAAGCATGGGATAAATTTTGGTGGGTGGTTGTAGCAACTACAACACTTGGCGACACACTTGTAGAACTCCAACTCTCTGTATGGATCTTGTCTCATGCAAAACAAGTATAACTATTTAGGAAGCATTGTTTATTTCATTGATTACCGTAGCTTCTTACTTATCTTATGTTAAAGATATAGTCCATACCATTCTCTTCATCGGTAACACACTTAACCAAGCCAAGTCAACTAAGTTGTTTCGATTGGGGATGAGGAGTATATAGATACACAAGTGAGAATAATTGTTAGAGTCTTAGTTTTCATCTCTCATTTTTCTCTGCTACCAACAGGTCTTGATAGTACCCCGTTGGAGTCACTTTGGGAACAAAAACATTGCTTTGCTGCCAGCGAGCCTAAACAATACCCTAGTGGAGTTTCTTGCTTCACCTCTCTACGTAGGAAGCCTTCCTCTTCTTTCGACTTTACCTTTTTTTCCTTTTTTTCATTTTGTTCAAAGAAATGTGCATAGGAACTTATTTATTAATGAGGCAGAAGAGGGATCCTGACTTATTGAGAGTAGAAGAGGTTGTTCGTTTAGAGAAGGATATTTATATAAACCTTTTAGACACTTGTTAAGGTTTTCCTCTCCTCCTTACTCTACTCAACTTAGCTGACAACGATTAACTAAAAATAAAATATTTATTGGAGTAGGAGGTACTAGTTATAGGTTCAAGCATCATGATTCTACTATGGTTTTCTCCGAAAAAGGATGTATTTTCCATTAGAGTATCATCAAATATAAGATGCAAGATTCACGCAAAGAGATAGAATAAACAGATAACCAATTGTTGATAGTAACACAACTTCCTCTTAAACTTCACCATGCTTGCTTCAGGAAACCAACATAGTATCATGCGGAAGCTTCCCTACATCTAAAAAGAAATGGAAAGACATAAAAAGGAGCAAGAAAGAAAGCAAATCAAATAAAAACAAAAAATGATAGAAACAAAATACTCCTACTCCTAAAATAACCAAGAATAGGCCAAACCTACGTAAAATGATCTTTCAAGTGTAACCACTGACGCATTGGTTGGCCTATCTAAGTGAGGGAATGCATATCAAGAAAGATATTCAAGCATAATAGTAAGAAAAAAAGATAAGGAAATACATACCAAGAATTTTGAAGTTTGAAAATGCTCGCAGAAAAGTATGAAAGAAAATCGCATGGGAAGCATTATGTAGATGCATTACGGTGTTTAGACACACTGTAGCTCAAAGAGATGCAAGAAAAAACTTTCGAACTGTGGAACTAGGCGAACATAAAGAAATAAGAATTTTTTTGTTTTGAAATAGTGCTCGCTAGGTATGAATCCTCCAATGACTGAGTGATAGGATCATGCAAATCATATGGAGGATGCAAAAATTGTGAGAGAGATTGATTTTCAATTCGTGCATAGGAGTGATGAGGAGCCTTGAAAGATACATAACTATTCTTATCTGAATTGGAACTAGCCTCAAGGCTACAAGAACTTGAAATGACCATCATCTCGAGCTGAAGTTCCTTGATATATTGCAAAAGTTCAAAATCATCAGAGGATAGATCATCAAAGACCGATGGTTTAGAAAGAAAAAAAAACTTAAAGTCATGTTTAGATGAATGGGTGAAACAATCATGACAACTAAGATCAGAAAGTTCAAGATTAGAAACAAAGGAATCCTCATGATCTGATGAATCATAAAGAGGGGAAGATTAAAAACAAGAAATTTCACCCTCTAATTCTTCAGAATGATGAGGTGATAGATTGTGAAGTTCAAAGAGAGAACCAATTTCCTCTCTCTATTCAGATGTAAGATAGACATTCATGGATTTTTGAGAATGATTGGAAGTAATAATATCATCAGAAGGTAATTCTTCACAAAATTCAACAGGAATGACATAATCGAAAAATGTCTGAATAATGGGGGAGCCGTGTGGAAGGAAAAGACTCATCCTTCATTGCAGATTCTTATTCAGATGTGGACTCCCACACATAGTCATTGTAAATGATATCGCAAGTTCACTGCTCAAAACCAGCCTCATCTAGAACTTGATCCTTAAGAATATCAAAAGAAACATTCGAAATGGGTGTACATGATAACTCACAATCCATAGGACCAAAGGAACCAGAGGATGGAGGACAACGCGATAACACTCCATCACAAACATCAAATTCACAATCCAAATGTGAGATGGAATTCTAAGTATGTGGGGTTGGAGAAGATGGTGGTAAATCAACAAATGAATTCTCAAGTTCTCCCACCTCCACTCGTGGAAATAAAGTTGTTTTATTAGAAGATGGAGAGTCACTTGGTACAGAAACCTCGTCTGTCACATATTTAAGCTGTAATACCAAGGTATGTTGGAAGCGTTTTGAAAGATTCATATTCGTGTAGACTCATTGAAATGTGAACAAGGAATTTGAACTTTTATTTCATTAAAGGATAATCAACATCATCTTCAGAAAATTGAAAACAAAAATGAGTGAAACGATTGTGAAAATCACCAAGAGATTCATTAGGTTCTTTTCACAATCACATAATTTTCTTGAACAAAGATTTATAATCACACCTATTAAAGGTTCATTAAAGTTTTGTGGCAAGATGTTCAAAAGAGTGTATCGAAGTGGTAGGCAATGTGTAACACTATTCCCTTACGTGCCCTTCGAATGTGAGAATGAACAATGTACAAGGAGTATCCTCATAGTGAATATTTTGTTTCATGCAAAATTTGAGAAAATGAGTTGTGTACTCAAAGAAGCTTGTTTCACCCTTGCTATTGAATTTAAGATTTGACAAGTCATAATTGATTCTTGTTAGCACTTTGAGATTTGCGGTTTTAGAAAAACATTCCAGGGTTGTGATTTGGGGAGAAGCCGTTAGTGAGTGCAGAAAGTTCAAACAGACTTCATGGCTCAACTTGTCATCTAGCCCTCCTTCTAGCAACAGAAATGTTGACAGTGGTGGATCTACCAACATTCAGGGGATCTCCTCGATATGAAGTCCCAATTAGACCTCACATCATTTGGTGTAGGATTCCCATCGAGAATATGGCCTAGTTTCCAATGCAGTGGTTTTTAATGATGGGCCTTGGCTACAATAATGGATAGAGTGATGTATAGTGACTTGGGTGAGAAAAAATGTTTGACCTTGTGGAGAGTCAAATGTGATGCGTGAAGCTTCTATCACACTGAAGTGAAAATAAATGATCCCCTTAAAAGCATGTAATAGTACACAACTTGAAAGAAACACATGAGCATAATGACACCACAAGATAATATGAAAAATAGTTCACAAATTAACATTGATGAATTAATACAACATCACGAATTCAACAAGATTCGTACCAATGCAAACGAAATATTTCATAAGCATAAGCGTAAGTTAAATAACATGCATTGAAAACATAACAAGAATAGTCCTACTATATTTACAACATATGCATGAAAGCAGGTTGGCTCTGAGCTTTTATTAAGTGAAAGTTACAATCATACATACACCATTGGCGGACCACTGGCCCCAATAGTGGAAGGTGAAGTCAACATGACCTGCTCCTCCAAATAAATATACTCCCTCTATGCTACAAAAGATCCAAGGCTTTCAAAAACTCCCATCCTCCTGACTCTAAGCCTAAGCCTAGCCAAAATTGTGGCTTCCAAAATCCCATTACATGAGTTATGAGGGTCTATTTATAACAAGAGGGGTTGACTCTTCAACTCCCATTTGTGAATTTTTGACTTCCCTAATGACTCTTCAACTTCTTTACAAAATAAGTCATCGCATTACTTCATGGCTCTTCACATTCCAATATTGATACTTGGAATTCCACTTACAAATTAATCGCAAATGATATTAAAATACACTCATACCCATATAAGACAAAATAGGGTAAAGCCAACTAGACATCCTAACAAGAAAAAACACTATCCTTCTTGAGTTTGGAGAAACTCAAGCTAGAAAACTTCCACTTTATGTCTCTCGGTCACGTATCAGTGCCAAGATTGGTACTGTATGATGACATCCCCGAACTGTGTGATGGTGTCTAGTTAGAAGCGGACTATAGCCTCCATGGAATCTAGGTACAATGATTTGGAACTAGTTAGAACTTCCTTCTGGAGCATGAGAAACATTGTTCTCACTTGGACATGGCCACTGATGTAGTTTTTCATGTTCTGTCTATTCACCTCTGAATATCCTTTGGTGGAACTTTGTCTAAGTTGCTCCAAGTATTCTTATATTTCCTTCCTGACCTAGTTCCTAAGTTTGGTCTCAGTGAGTGAGCCAATTGGTGGGATCCTATGGGACTTCACTAAGAAATCCAAACTGTTGTATAATCATGAAAACAAGCACTAAATATTACCAATGAATGAGGCAAGTTGTTTATTATTGTGGATCAACATTCACACTCATGCTTTCTCCATATCTTCTTGTTGCTTCATTTTCTTTCCCAAATCAAGCAGTGCCCCTTTGTATCACATTGACCATTCATGCACGACAATGATGGAAGCTTGTACATTCCTCATATTTTTTACAAAGCCTTTGCACTACTGCTACAAGCCATACATGTGGATAGCTTCCTTGTGCACATTAAAAATATCCTCATAGAGATTCTACATGGTCTCTCTAAGTGTCAATACTTCACGCAATTATATCTACCTTCATTTCCTCTCGATAGACTTATGCGAAAGTAACATTCTAAGCAACTACGTGGAGTTGTTCAACCTCTTGCCAAGAAGCCTACAATTTCTTTTCCAATTCCTTATTCTCGATTGTTGAAAACATAGTATTTGAATTTGCTGCACCTACAAAGGCCAAGTTGGTTGCAGCAATGGCATTGGAATTCTTACTGGTGTGAGTCATAATCACTCTATATCTCATAAAAGTAGGAGATATGAGGTCATCCATAAAATGCTTCTTATGCGCTAGTACAATCTTCTTCTGAATTTCATCGTATGAAATATTGTACGTGTCCACAATTGGATCATCGTCAAGAGGAACAACTTCCCCTTCCTCGCCTGGAGATGACTCTACTGCTGGAGACATAAAGATGACCTATTGTGTGTTTGGCATGAGTTTGACATCTTTATTCTGTGGCTCTAGTTTCTCCTCCATATCTATGATCTCTATCAGTTGTTCAACCTGTTGAGAAGGCTCGGTGTCCTACTCCTCTCCTCTCTCCTCCTCTGTTGGTTTTCATTTCTTTTCTTTCTCTTCAACTTGTTTCCACGTTGTTTCTTGTACTAATGTGCCTCATCTTTCTTCTTCTTCTTTATTCTGCTTCACTTCTTGTTCTTTCTTCTGCTTTTATTCCTCCAATCTCCTCTGCTCTTCCATCTTCTTCTGTTCTTCTCTCTATATCCTATATTTCCTCTTTGCCTCTACTGCTAAAGCCACTTTCACAATAGAATGATCTACTTTAATCTTGCATTTTTGTTCTCCTAATGGAATATAAGTAACCTTTCTCTTTCCCTTATCATGTGTGGGGTTTCTCTCTTCTACTGGAACTTCTTCCAGAGTCGATTCCTTCTATGGATCCACAGGTGAATTTCCTACAAAAGTGACCACCTCACAGGAGTTGGATGCATTATAGAAATTCTTCCATGGATCCTCCTCCGACTAGTGAAATGTCTTGCTGAGCCACTGGAAGTGAATTCTCGCACAATGGTCTTTGCAAATACCACAGTTAGCATACAGATTAAAGTCTCGAGTACCGAATGGAAACTTCTGTATCACCTTTCCTTCCGTATCCATGGCTTTCAGGTTCTTTATCTTGTACAATACAATTTGCATCTGAGGGTTGGCCAAGGTGCTTTCTTCTTCTTCTGTAAAGTCGATGACAACCCTGTGTAGAGATGATATGGCACTTCTTGCATGACTAGCATGTTAGTGGTATACCTTGGAAAAACATGCGATGACTTCTAACCACTAAACACTCTAAGGAAGATGCCATCCGGTGAGGTAAACCAATCTGCAATCTTTGATACTACTTCCATTTCCCCAAGTGACATGCAAGGTGGTTCTTCCTCAAATATCATATTGCATAGGATTATGAGGAAGTGGTCAGTTAGCTTCTCCAAATCTCCTCTGTGGCTACAATCCGAGAGAAATCTACAGTGGATGTGCATGGCAGGGTCTTGAGGTGTCCAAGTCAAGTTCATGCTAGGGAATGCATTTTGTATATATATTTCATCGAGTAGATATGTAGACATGTAAAATATCTCTTGCATACCTTTGGAAGTATTCATGGAATTCACTACATGGAGACTTAAATGTCGAGCCAACAAGTCTGATGATTTGAACGACTTGCCCTCATTCACAATCTAGTTTTTTAAGATTTCCCACCCTCCAGGAAAGGGCTGTGGTGTGTTGACCATAGATTTTGCAAGCTAATATGATCAACAAGTGATAGACCCTCCTGATATATTTTGTCTTATATGTGTAGGTAGGTGTGTGTCAAAACTTTGATGGCTCTTTCACCAAACTTTTAACAACGTATTTCATGCCCACGTAGTTGTTGGTAGAATAAAATTATGAATCCATGAGTGTTTCTAGACCGGGAACTGGTAAATAAGATGGTAATCCAATGTCAGAAAAGTAGCAGGATTTTGTCTGCTGACATTGTTCAAAGTCATAGTCTTCACATCAATATGTGAAACAATCTAGTTGATCGCATCTGCATATGGGAAGGCTGGATATCTACATGCAACCTTATGTAGCCATAAATTTTGGGCATTAATGTATACCTGTTGGTCATCTATATCTGCTTGGAAGCTCTTTGCTGAAAAATCTTCGTTCACTTTTTTCCATGTACGATGTGATTCTTTTTCCACATATATTTGAGTGTTTGAATATACTATAAAGTTTACTAGCATGCTCTCAACTGATTCCCCGATACTTCTTTTTGTGGTATGTTTTGAAGTATCTCTCTTGGGTGCCATGATAACAGTGAATTCTAGAGAAAAGTGCTCAATAATTGTGATACCTACAGGAGGGGAAAGGTAGTCATGGAAAGAATAAATTAGCTTTTGCAAATCCACTTTCAAAGTAAGATCAGGCAGCAAACCAATGAACTGATGAGAGAGAATGCACAATTTTCATGAGAAAGGGAGGGAGACCAGCTAAGGGAACTTTGCGTTATGTAGTATCAATAGCCAGTGGTGCAACCTGAGGCTTGATATTGTGCATTGCACAGTTCATCCGAGGCAGTGACAATGAGAGACTATGCATTGTGTAGTCTTAGTGGCCAAGATGGCAGGACTGAGCCTTGGGATTGCACAATGTGCAGTTGGGCCAGCCTGTACTATGCATTGTAGCTCTCAACTTGAGCCTTGTACTTTCACAATGCCCAGTTGGGCAAGGTAGTGCATGGCCAAGTGAAGTGCAGATCTTCCCAGTGAGGGTGTAGGAAAAAAGCAGATCTAAGTGATAACATAAGTTGAAGTATGCATCTAACTAAGTATGGATATATCAATGTGAATCATGTGCAAAAAATGGAAGGAAAAACAAATATGCAAGGAGAGTCATCGAAACGTCGACGACCAGTGTGCAAAAACAAGAATACTCATGTGACACTTATGAAAGGTGAATGACAAATTGAATCAACACTTCTACAAGCTAATATAAGTTAAAACATTGGAAACTATGAATAGAAACAAGAAAAACAATAGTCACAGAAGAGAAACGACAAAATGTGACAGAAAAAGAGGAAAAAGATAACAAAAGAAAAACACACCCAAAAAGCGACGAAATATCCACCAAAGGCTTCTTGATATCCTTGGGAATGCTGGAGCTCGAAGATAGAATGTACAAATGATCTCTAGAGGTGTCAATTAAATAGATCTTGGTGGATTAGGCCTCACTTGTCTGAATCTTACTTCCATGGCTATGTTGATCTTCTCCCATTCTCAAAGGTAGTTGTGGTGAACTCCCCACCATATTGGTGGTGTCGCTTGTAATGCGACATTTAGTAGAGGTACTTTATGTTCTTAAATAACCATTTCATAAATCTTGTTGATAAATGAATTTACTAAATCTATACCATTAAATATAGGGAAATCTCATACGTCAGTGCATTTCCAATTGATCTGACATATTGTGGCCCAATGTCTAGTGTTGATTTCATATCCACCCTGTTGCCAATTATCCCCATTTGCGTTGGCGGGGCTAGGTCCCTATCACCTTTCAGACCCTCTTTGGTTGCAGCCATCTATGCCCTTCCCACTAAACTTCTTTTCATACTTTCTCCCCTTTCGGATCTCTTAACACCACTCCTGCTTGGTGCAATTCCTTCTGTCGCTTTTAATCGCCTGCATGTCCCTTAGCCATTTCTACACTATTCGTGTTCTCCTTTGCACTCTTATATCCCTAGCTTTTCAAAATTCATTTGCATCCATCCTCGTGACATTCTCATAGTTCTCCGCTTAGTAGAATCCTTCCCTTTAGGTCCTTCCCATAGTACTAGTTGTTTACACTATCATGCTTGGGTTCTGGAACATAAACAAGCCCTCTTCCACCATTAAAACCTTAATCCACAGGGTAACCTCTTTCTATAGCTTCCCTTGCAACCCCAATCAAAACACGACTTCAACTTTAAAAAAATATTGATGACTTTATGTTGCAAATTCAATAATATACCCTTCCACTCTGTTCTATACCCATAAATATACCACTCTCGTCAGATTTGTATCAAGGAAATGTAGCGTAGGGAGATGCACTTGAGTCTAGGCACGATGAGATGGGTTTTGTCAATTGGACTTTCCTTTCAGTTGCAATGTCTGTAACTTGTTGTAAAGTTCTTCTACGAACTTGCACTAGAATATCTCGTACTGATCACTAGCAAACTTCAAATACAGGATTTATTCTCTAATAGTTTGTTAGCGAAGTTGAGCTTGCTGAGAAACAAACTAGTCCACTTGTTCATTTCACCAGTTTGGTAGTTCTTCCTTAAAGATATTATATACCATATTCCAAATCCCCTTTTCAAATTTCAGGTCCTGGCAATGGAACCATTTGTTGGCAGATAAATAGCAACAAGTTCGAGAGCCCGAGTTTGGGCATAAGGTCCAACAAGGCTCCGTTGTATTGTAGCACAATGTCATCATTTTCACCTTACCCAGAATGGGTAAGGATTCTGGGTAAGGAGTCTCACCCAAGCATGTCACGACCTTAGTTAGATGGGGGTTTAGATCTAGTATCAGGGAGAATCATATTAGAGAATCTAGAATAGAGAACATTGAATCATTCTACAAGGAAGTCTGATTGCAACAGGCCATATATACTATAATATAGAGACTACTTAAAATATGAGCACACATAAAAAGATTAAAGAACCAGAATAACATGCAACTAACACACAATGGTCCCAATAGAAGTCTTCATCATTTAACTGAGTGGTGAATACCTTACATCAGGCTCAGGGCCTCTTTCTCAACATAACAATACACAGGTTTATGGACTAATAGATACAAAGCAGTCTCATAGCTTCGCAACAACAATGGTAACAACATCAATAACAAAACAACCATTTGTGGTTCTCCTTTCTACCTTTTGACTCATCTCTGCGTGACAACCTGAACTGCCAGTTCCTTCTCACGATCTTTGCCTTCTCCCTTGCTCAGATTTCCTTGCTCTTTTCCTACCTGGTTGTATCTGATCCTTCCCACCATCCCTCTGCAACTGCTACTCTTCTGCGATTTCCTTCCTTTTTCTGGGTTGTTATTCCCACAACTCTCCAATTTGTTTCTAGTAATGTCAACATTTCAACAAATTCATGTAAGAAATATCATTAACATTTAAAACAAAAAATAGATACAAGAATAGTTCATGCATTGTGGATGGTTCCATATTTAGATGATAATATTTTTCCCTCTAACCTTAATTATGATGTAACCAAAATCATGGAAGATGTGTGCACCAAAAAAATAAGATAATGAGGCCATTATCTATTCACCTTAATCTTCATGGTAATGTTGAGGCCATATAGATTAGTTTTATAGGTTATTTATTTTAGAAAGGACATGTCCAAAGTATGATTTGGAAGGAACAATGATTCTTAGTAACTCCATATGCATGTATATAGCTTCCAATCGTAGTTATATATCTATTATCAATCAACTCCAAGGAAACCACAATTGTGGAGGAGAACCTGAGGCACTCATTCTCAAAGATAATTATAGAGTGGGGTAGTAAAGTCATTACAAATCCTGGGATAACAGTGAATATACTTAAAATTCTAAATATTTTGGCAAAAATACATTGATTGCAAGATACATTCTACATCCAATCCTAAGGACATGTTAGGAAATGGGTTGAAAGGACATACTTAATAATCCAATAGGTAGGAGAACATAAATAATTTAAAACAATAACCAAATAAATGATTCTTGAACTTACCTATTGCATGGACCAAGTTGTTGGAGATGATCTCCACCTCATTTAAGATGGTTTTGTCTTCATAGATCCCTAGAGCACAAGGATCCAATTCTTGTAGAAATGGGTTATGTATTCCTCTCCATATTATATGCTTATTAGTACCATGGAATCTTAAACTACCAACTTGAAACTCTAAGTGGAGTACCACCCCTAGCTAAATTGCTTGAATGATTTTTATGTTATCCCATCACTTCATTATTGTTTTAGTGGTCATTGGTTTCTCTATAATCTTAGGCTTTCATTGGTAGCTCACAGTGTCAATCCATTCAGATATCTCAAATCTACTTACTAAGTGTGACCTATTTTTGTTATCAACAATAACATTCCTCCATGAATGTCAATAAAGAGGGATAATATTGGCATTGATTGTTCCAGGTGTTTGTTTAGAATACTTTTAAAGGCCTTGTTCATGAGAAAGTTAGTCAAATATAAACATTGTAAACTTTTACACTATTGAATGATTTCTCCAAAACCTTCAAGTAGAGGTTTCTTGTCACATGATCTAATTTGTTGAGATCAATAATATACATTATAAACAGGTGAGAAGAGATAAATTTAGTTTCTTGCAACAATAACCAAAGTTTCATTTGCCATATGACAAAAGAAGTTAGTACATAGGTGAGGCTATTCCAACCCGTTAAAAATAATGCTAAGGCCTTACTCTTTTGTAGTTCCTTGACCACAAGGGTCTAATTGAAAAAAACATATTTCCTTTAAATATTTATAGGTTGAGGCAATCGATTCAAGCACTTGAACTTCAAGATAATCCAATATTTGTAATTTTTTACAATAATAAATCCATTATGCACACTCCTCATCATTGATTTTGGCAGAGAGGGAGAATTATTGATTGATTCCAACCTTGTAAATGAATAACCTTTCCTACTCATTAGTTAAACTCTCCACCAATAGTTGAAGAGGTATATGTGGCCTGAATCAAGGATGATGCCTTAACATGAGTTATCGACACTCGAACAAAGTTGCAATGGATCTCATGGACAAAATATGGAGAGACTCTTAAAGACAATGACCTTGTTTTTCAAAGGTTTAAAACCCACATTAAAAAAGGGATATTTTAACCTTATCCTTTGTAATATTTTCCCAAGATGAATCTATTTAATGGACTATCTTGGATATGTTAGGTCTTGGATTTATAGAGTACCCAATCATTGCTTTTGAGGCCAACTCCCTAGATCCAACTAAAATTTAGTCCTATTGAATAGGCACCTTGAAAAATCCTACTAATAGGAGACATTTTTCCTTCCTTTTGATTTATTTACAACAAACTTTAGTGCCTCTCCTTTCTTATATTCCTCTTCCATTCCCCAACAAAAAATCATTAATCTTATATCATAAACACTCTATATAGGTAAGCATTGGAATCATTTCCCTCAACTCATGGGATACCTTTATACCTCAACCCATGCAAGTGGACCTAAGTCCATGGTACAACCCATCACACTCTAAGATGATTCTAATTGTCTCTTCAAAACTAGGGAATAACACACCTTACAATGTGAAATGGTTAAGCCATTTGAAACTCGTGTGTTTTTTGCCTTCATGGAACATATTTTAGGTAGTTTTAATCAAACACAATGCACTAACACCACTAACACACACCAAAACTCAAAGATAACTGTAATATGTGGCCCACACCCAAGAACTTAGACTATACCTCCATAAAATGCAGCTTCAACTTTGGATGTCCAAAAAAAATACTATTCTAATCCAATATGACCTCTTTGTTAGGTTTGTGTAATTCAATCTTTATCAAAAACTTGCACCTCCTTAACACTCCATGAGAAATATACTCCAATGGTCACCTTCCAAGTTCCAATACCTCCTTCTAAAACATGAAAAAACAACCTATATATGTTGCAACAACCTTTCCAACCTCTTTAGTGGGTTTCACATATATTTCAAATTTCTTCTTCATCTTGCAAAGTGGTAGCGCAAGGAGAGGCTATCAACTTCGATCAAAGAATGTTCACTTAGTATCATTGCCAAGTTTCCTTTCTGCAACTTGTCAAATGTCTTAAGTTAGCTTCACAACTTATCATGGTGCATAACTTGCTTTTCAACACCTCTAAGTGAGACCACAACCCCCCAACCCATCTAATTATTCTATCTCTTCAACCCTTGTTAGAGTCTTCTTGGATATGCACCCATACCTCGAGTAGAACATAACACTAGCATCCCAAATGTGCATGCTCGTTCCATCTTTTAATGCCTCACGGAAACCACATCATCACACTATTTAAAATTAAATGTTTACATCTTAAGGCAAAGCACCTACTTTGCTTATGAAAACCTAAACTATGTGAGTGACTCGGAGAGGACTCCATTTTATTAAGATAAAAACATAGGGTCTTACAAACCCATTCACACAATAATTTGAATATGTTTAACCTAGGGTACATACCCTACTCCTTCCAAATTTGTCATATGACTTTTAAGAAACTAACACTTGTTTTTAATTATTAAATCGGCTTACTATATACTCTCTTTTGTTTGCACCCACTTAATATGCAAGAACACTTAAATATTTTCAATACAAGAAAGTTAAGAGTACATGTTTCCTTCTGAGAGGTCTCACATTCAAATTCAAAAAATAGAGTATGTTCACCTCCATAAACTTGCATAATAACAATAATCTTAAAATTAAATTATTATTATTATTATGATAATTACGCCAAACATGCAAAAAAATATTTTCAAACACAACAAAAAAAACTTCCCAAAGGCGTTAGTTTCTGAAACACAACTAAAAGCATACTATCCAAGAGAAAATAAAATAATGTATAATGTATTTAAGTGAAAATAATATCATGTATTTATAAAATAAAATAATATATTTATGGAATAAAATAGTGTAATTATTTTTTTCTTCAGGAGGGAAAATTTTAGAATATTTGAAAATCCCTCCTAGCCCCAATCTTTGTTTAAGTTCTCAAACAGGTAGTATATGTTCACTTTTCACAAGGCCAGAGCGAAAACGATATTTAAGAGAGTTTTGAATTAGGGTTATCGAATCCCACCAACTGATCTTCACTCCAAATGATCTTCGCTCCATTGACTGCACCAAGTTATGTTTCATTTTCAATTTCATTGCATTTTCAGTTTTCCACACAGAAAGGAGAGGAGTACACACACCTCATGTCTCGATTTCAGAATCCACTGTTTTTTTTCTTCACACTTGTATGTTTAGGCTTTAATCCATATGTTTCATTTGTTATTGTTTGTAGGGAGAGCATTGGCATTTGATGAGTTTGAGAAACCATGATATCACCACTAGGATGTTATTGTTCCATTTATTCATTCTCTATTTTTAGATCGGCGAAAAACCTTAAATTATGAAAATAAATAGAAATTACTTAAAAATAATATGATTTATAAGTGGAAATTAGTTTAAAAAAATCTGTAGATATTCTGCAAGGAGTGAAATAACCAAATACTCTATGATCTGCTCACTGTTTTGGTGAAAACCCTTAAATTATGAAAATAAGTAGAAATTACTTTAAAAATGATATGGTTTGTAAGTCAAAATTACTTAAAAAAGACTATAGCCACTCGCAGCATAAAATAGTTCTCTTTTGGTCATTTGTTCTGGTTTGACAGAGAACATCAAACTTGCCCAATGAGAAGATGATGGACGGAATGAGGTTTTCAATGACAGAGAGCAGTGGAGTTAGAAAAACTGAGATTTTGAAATTTCCCATCCCAGGATTCCTTGAACGAGGAACAATGAATTTTTAGTTCATTCCTTTTGTCACATAGGAGGCCGACATCCCACAAAAAATTGACAGTAATTAATGGCATTGTAGAAATGAAAAGACTAGGGTTTTCATGGATTCAGAGAGGAGTAAAACAATGAATAAGAGTGAGTAATAACAAAATGTACCTCGAACTAAATGGATTTCATGGTGAACTAAATGGGGTTCTAGTGAAAAGGCACACCATTTGTGTCAATATTTCCTAACCAAGGATTCATGAATTCAAGCTATGTATTAATGGATTACCATAGTTCATACTCGTATGCTTCATGGATTGCAAGCACGAGTGATATTTATAAGTTTGTAGATCACATTGGCGACTTTGATGGCCTGCAATTCTGAGGAAAGAGATGGTAGATTCCATGCTCAATGATTTGATGCCTTCTAACAGAGTGAGCATGGCAGAGAATCTGATGTATGATCACCCAAGGGGATTAGATGTGTTTTTCAATGTTGATAAGAATTCTGGAAACATTACAAGTTTTTAGCGTAATAATGTAGCCATTTTTAACGACGTAAAGCAGTGGAGTTAGAAAACCCGAGCTTTTGAAATTTCCCATCCCAGGATTCCTTGAACACGAAACAACCTTTTGGTTCATTCTTGTTGTCACATAGGAGGCTAACATCCCACCAAAAATTGACTGTAATTAACAACATTATAGAAATGAAATGACTAGGGTTTTCATGGATTCAGAGAGTGGAGCAGAACAATGAATAAGAGTGAGTAATAACAAAATGTACCTCGAACTAAATGGGTTTCATGGTGAACTAAATGGGTTTCTGGTGAAAAGGCACACCATTTGTGTCAATATTTCCTAACCAGGGATTCATGAATTCAAGCTATGTATTAATGGATTACCATAGTTCAGACTCATATGCTTCATGGATTGCAAGCACGAGCGATATTGTTAGGTTTGTAGATCACATTGACGACTTTGATGGCCTGCAATTCTGAGGAAAGAGATGGTAGATGCCATGCTCAATGCTTCGATGCCTTCTAACAGAGGGAGTGTGGCAGGGAATCCACTGTATGATCACCCGAGGGGATTGGATGTGTTTGTCAATGTTGATAAGAAGTCTGGCAACATTACAAGTTTTTAGCATAATAATGTAGCCTCTGGTTCTCGTTATTATGTTATGAGATTGAGGGAGGAGAATATCACCTTTTCTTTTCTTGTTAATACTCTACCAATAGATCCAACCTTCGATTATATTGTGGTAGGTAATCTGAGTGAGGTTGTTAGGGTTATATGAAGATTGGACTCTATATGACTTGTTTCCGTAGTGGGTAACGTTAGATAAAGTTGAAGGTTGAGTTTGATTAGAGACCTTGCATGGAGGCGAGTGACATGCGAGTGAGCATTGATGGTGATGGACATAGTGGTTGTTATTAGTGGCAGAGGGTCCCTATTTCTCTGAGATCACAGGTTCATCTTCTGGTCTATTTGGTGGAGATTGCTATGGACAGTTTTTGTTATACATAGGTTTTCTTGATTTTTAGCTCCTTTCTCGTCTGAGAATACCTTTATAGGGATTGTTTTCTTCTCGTGAAGAGGGACCTGGTTTTTTATATGTTTCTGTATTTTATTTCATGAGTGGTGTTATATGGTTCTGTTATACTCTCTGGGTATGAATAGCATGTTCCCTCTCAGATTTCTTCAGTCAAAACTCCCCTAATTTTTTTTGGTAAATATGGAAGTGGCGACACAAAAACATTTTTGAAAACTCAAAAGATAACTTCATGTTGGTATATGAGCACATTGTATCATGCCACTCTATGGTTATTTTATTTGAAACATAGGAACATGTATATCGGAACAAAGGAAAATTTGGTTGTAGCTGTTGTAACTAGAGCTTGCACAGTTGTGATAACACATGTACAACTCCTTTTCTTCCTGCTTTGTCCTGGTGATTTGGATTTTCTAGCAAAATTTTGGTATTTTGACTTGTACATTTCTTGCTCAAATTTATACATAAACACTATGTTATGTGGTGGTTTATTTTGTTTTGGAAAGCCACTGGACACAACTTCTTCTCGGTTTTAAACTAGTGCATTTGGTAAATCAAAGGGACTTTGGAAAACTATTACTGAGGGTTCCTGGAAAGAGGCATTCGATGGACTTGGTGTGTCTTTACTCCTGATATCAAATCCTGCTATGTAGGTACTATTAACACCACACTGTCTATTCAGTTTCTGAGTTAAAACTTTCCATTTTGCATTTGTATACCTGTTGTTATCCGTTCTATTTTACATGTTTAGCTCTGATTGATATGTTCTTTGTCTGCTAATGGTTTGTTTTATTTCTTACTTGGTATAAAAAAATTCATAATTGAAACTAAACTGTGAAAAATATATAAATCCAGGAAAAACCCTTTAACTATATTTCATCATGACCAAAGCCTACGGCTTTGCTAAAATAGGCCTGCAACTTTAACAACAAAAAAGCTAGAGACTCATTGTAGGTTGAACATGGCTTTAAGAATTATATAGCATCAAATCAACACCTCTAAGTAAATGCAGATACACCTTAACAAAATACTAACATTTTATTGTACATTAAGTCAATTTCCTTTCAATCTTGGGATTTGAAACAATTTATCCCATTGAGATCATTTTTCTTAAAACATTCAGTAAATTTTGTCTTATCTATGGCAAAGATTTATACTTTGTCTGACTTAACTATGTGTCTTCCCACTCTAGTCACTCTTTTAAGGATTCAATTTATCACTGTGGTAATATTTTTTTGATCAGTTGGTTCATATCCTTTGTTAGATTTTCTACCTTGTTTAACTCTGATAGTCTTCTCCACAGTACCAGGGTGCACTTAATTGGTAGGTACAATAGTAGTAAGGGTGTAATTTTTGTAGGTCCATACAATAGTAATAATGGCAGCAGTTTTTCATGGTTCTTGTGCACATTATAGTATGAGGGAGGTGTTGTTATGTAAGAGAGTAGACAGTATATTTCCAGTTTTGATACCCTTAATTAATTTCAATTTTCATGTTGTTTAAGATTAAGCAATTCCATTTTTTCTTCAGATCATTTCAGTTATACATGAATGATCTAATATTTGGAGGGCACAAAACCCTAGATAATGAGAGCGCTTTTGCATGATACGGTTCGAGTCTAGGTATGGGACACAATTCTCAAGGAAGGGGATGCATGCTTCTGTTTGTTTTCCAATTGACATGCACTTACCTGGAACACTTATCCATGCAACAAGGGTACACTAGATAATTAAACTTGGGCTAGAATTTGACTGAGTCACCTTGAGAGCTTCATGCATGTGACCAGATACTTTGTATCTTTTCTCATCTTCCTATTCTATAAAGGAGATGTAGTGAATACTTCTGTGTTGGTTAACAAGATTTTGGTTTTGAGGTATTTCATTGTATTTTCTTTGCTCTGCATTCAATGGAAGATATATGTGATTGAGAGTTTAGATCTATGTACATTCTCTTATTATTTTTCTACAGTGTGTTTTTGTAGACTCTAGTATACCCATCAAGGGCTTTAAATTACCTAGGATCTTAGGAATATTCTTTCAGTGAAAAATTTACTTACTATTGTCTGGATTACATGGTATTAGAGAAATTTCACTGAAACTAATAGGAAGTTGTGCATGGATAGGATTGGAACTGGTTAGAGGGAGTTGTTGAAGGGTTTCAAGGGTGGGATGCCCGAGTTTCAGCAAGTGAAGCAGATTTCAGCTGGTTAAAGGTTGTGGACCATGGGGTGTGATTTCCTAGTTGCTCCAAGGATTGGAGTGTTATTTTGTGTGTTTGTGAAAGGTGGCCTCCACCTATAAGAGGTTGTAGGTTTGATTCTTAGTTCTCGATATTTTCTCATATTTGTTAAAAGAGTTGTAATCACAAGTAGTTAGGATCTTTAGGATTGTCACATGTTGGCGGGCACTTCCAACTCTATTATAGTTTAGGATGCAACATCTCTTAGAAGAGGTTGAATTGTGGTACATCATGGAGAACGAGATTTTACTTTCAACAGATACCAAGGATTTGGTTGAGCATGATTAGAAATTAGTCAAACTGGAATGAATAGTTTTGGATTTGGTGAAGAATCATCTAACCCCTTTCATGGTAGAGAAAACGATTGATAGGGAAATGCATATTACCTTGATTATATTGTATTGGTACGAGAGCATGTCTAGGAGAATGCTCTTAATGAGGAAATCCTCCATTACTTGCATGAGAAACACTACTACAATAGTTATATATCTGATAAAGATCAAGAGTTGAGAGACCAATGAGCTACACTTGATGACAAGGTAGAAGGGAATGGATTAATTTGGATCAGTTTGAATGGCTTTGGTCCATCTTGGCACCATTTTGTAAATTTTGTATGTGCTTGTGAGAAGCCACCCTCAATTGAAAGTTTTTGGGATGCATTTATCGAGGAGAAAATGATATTGGAGATGGTTTCATCCAGTGATGAGGATGTACCAAAGGTAGCCCTCATTAAGAGGGTGAGGAAAGGAGGAAATAAAATAGGATTTGTGAAGGGTTAGAAGAATAAGGAAGATTCAAGCTCTTCTAACCAGTAAAAGAATAATTTGAGCCATATCAAGTGCAAGAAGCATGGCCAATATGCTTCTCATTATCTTGAGAAGCAGGGGAAGGGTAAGCAACAATAACAGTGAAATAGTTTGCAAGAATTGTATAAGCTTCAAGTATGGATGGCCAGTATGCTTCTTAGTGTTCTAAGAAGAAAGGGAAGGGTAAGCAACACCATCAATAAAAAAAGTTTCGAGGAATTCCAGAAGCTTCAGGTTCATACAAGTTCACTGACAGGTGTGGTACAACCTTTTCCACGGTTTCATGCCTTTCCACAAACACTGTTTGAAGTGTTTGTGGTATGTTGAGAAGTGGAGCCTCAAGACATGACAGTAAACAAAAGAGAATTTTTAAATTTTCTAGATGAGTATACCTCACCACTTCTAGTCAATGTTATATGACTTTAGGAAAAAGTAAACAAAGCACTCCACATGAGGTACATGATGCTATTTGCCTTTAGGAAAATTTAAATAGATCACTGCACACCAGACCCAGGTATATTTAAATTTTACAACACTTTCACACACAATTAATGTGCATTATTTGGATATTACCTCTTAAATGATACTTAATAACCTGCAAGCTATTTCTTAGAAGCATATATTTGGATGTGATTAGAATTCATCCTACATATACATTTAGTGAAGACAACAATATTACTAGGAGTCATCAAGGCCAACTATATGGTTGAAGATATATTTGTTGGCGTTGATGACTCGTAGTAATATTGATTTTGTATTGGAGTTTATAAAATACATAAGAATTATATATGGTGTATTGGCATTTGAAAAATATATAGGATGTCACAATTAATCCTAATAATCAACTTCCCTAATGAATAGGAGGCCTTAAAACTCCACTAGTGGTTTTTGCACTAAATGTGGGTACCATTTATTGATCAAAATGGGATCTCAGGGAGGCTTGCGTGGAAATTTCCTGTAAAGAGCAACCAAATTTAGAATTAAAACTTTGGCACAAGTGCACTCTAACAAAACTAAACAAGTTTCTCTTTATGAATTAAGGGTAGCCCAAGACACCCCTACAAATGGGTAATTATTGATTGTACATTCTAGTCTCATTGGCATAAACTTTTGTCATTTGTTGGACATCAATAAAATTACCTTTCTCTGCTTACTACAAATTAAAATGTTAAACAACTATAGTTTGATATGAATACTTTGAAGGAAGGTCTCCATGTTGTGGAACCTATTATGATTTTCTCTTAAATAAGATAAATGAACACCAATGAATTCCTTCTCCAGAACTTAGTTCTCCTACAACTGCAGTCCTTCCTTTGGGAGAGTATATGTTGTCCTATTAAGTTCTCTGAACACATGAGAGATTTTGATCATTTGGAAATTCCAATAGATATGTTTCATCTCAGTATCTAAGGGAGATAATGAAGTATCATGAATCTCACCTTGTGCATTCATCAAGTTAAAATCCAGTGCTAAGTTCCCAAAGACCTATAGATGACTAATATCCTTATCAAAGGAAGATGTTAATAAGGAAAATAGATCCTTCAACTTTGACAAATTATTTTTATATTTTTCCATGTTTTCTTTAGTTTGGAAATAGTGAGTGTCACAACAATAAAGCACAAATGCATGATCACAAAACCAATGAGAAACTTGGCAAGCAATTCTACATGTAGTAAATGTTTTTTTTGTGTTTCATTTGTATTGCTTTTAAGTTATCAAACTGTAGTGTTATCAAAGGACAATATATACATGTGTTGATGATAATTATCACAATTGTAAGATATTCAACAATAAAAGTTTAAATCCATTTTTATGTGGATTGTGTTCATTTAGTGTCATTTGCGTTATTGTTTTCCATCAGATAGAGTCATCTTGGTCTTGCTACTACAGTTTACCTATGTCAGAATCTTGACAAAGATGATTTATTTAAACATTCATGCTCACATATATCTAAATTTAATATCCAATCAACTTGCAAGTTGTAGGATGGTATAATGAATTAGTTCTCTCTCAAGGAGGCCACATAGTTATGTTAATGACAAGGTTATCTGGCTTTAGTCAACGAGAAAGTTCAACATGCCACAGGGTTCAGATAGGAGCCTTCCAAATAATAATAACCAATTTTGCATAGTTACTGCAGGTTTCACCAATAGGAATATACTATAATTTCACTGCAACAATGGCCTTCAAGGAGGCCAAGAGATTGTGTAAAATGACCATCAAGTGCCAAGTGTTGACTAATCGAACCTTCCTGTGCTCAGATTCTCGATAACCTTGTTTTAGGGATACCTCCAACATAACCATAATATGTCTCTTGAGATCAATATGATCCTTCTTTAACTTTTCTCTTATGCAATCCCTCGGCCTTATTCCTGTAGCAAGTTAGATGATTTGATCCTTCAAGCAAGGAATCATAATGACTTGACCCTATTGCAGAAAATTTCTATCTTCAAAGAGAAATATCATTCCAAAACGAGGCACTGATAGAGAGAATAGGTGTTGAACAGTTGATACTAATCAATGATCATGGTGATCATGCTCAGAATTTAATGGAGGAATTTTAGATTCTAGGACCCTTCTGAAATATGTTTTGTTCTAGGATTTGGTACTTTTGATCGATGTCCATGACTATAACTTCTTAGGAAAGAATCTCAACTTCAAAAGTAATGATAGAATGAATCCAAGCCTATACTTGTTATCTAAAGTATTCGATATATCTTAGATAGATATCTCTTGCACTTGATCAACCCTCTAGAGATGAGAATAGTATTTCAAACAAAGATCTGTAGAGGATTGACCTTAACTCTAGGGATCATAGAAAATATCTTTCCATAAGCTTACGATGATGATACAATGTTAAGCTTGATGAGTAGGATTGTTATAAAGTAAAAGAACATACCTTGTTGTCTTCCAACTTTTGCCCATGATAGTTGAATATATTTAGGATTGCTGCCCATGTATACTGATTAGGGCTTGAAAAAGGCCTTGAGAAATAACCCAGACTTGAACTCTGAATTGATTTACCATAGAGAGGTGGAGGTGTTAATGAAATTATTTATTAATTGCAATCTCTTTAAGCTTGGGCTTGTCCTCACCTGATCTCTGATACCATGTTAATTTCTAGGTAACATGTTCTTTGCTTAGGTTAGATACTTCATTCAACCATATGCCCATTAATCCATTTAACAATCACATTAGACATTATATAATAGTAATTGACGAAATAACATAAATGATAGATGCAGAAGACAAGCCAAGATAGAAAGACACGAGCATATGGCTCAAGCCAGGGAAAAACCCCAAGATGGGGAAAACCCTTGATCAAATATTCTTATTATTATCATAAAATGTTTAGTAGAGAAAGAGAGAGAGAGTAAAATTATATAAAATAACTTTCCAATATGAAGATAAGACATCACTAATCTTAGATCCATTCAATCCTATAATCTGGGTAGAGGACAAATCATATTGTTGTACAATATCGGTCTGGTTAGGGCAACAAGAGTCCACTGCTTTCTAAGTTGACTAATCCAAAAATCCTCCATTCTATTGCGAACTTCCTTATTTCACATGATTCTCCATTTCGCTGGCTGAAGGAGCTAGTTTATGGCCACATTAAGGTCACCATTGATATTATCACTATGGTTCTGGATTAGGGCTTCTGAAGCATGCTGCTCCAACCCTTGAATTCTGTAAACAATGTGGCCTTTTTCTTCTTACAAGGTCTCTATTATTTGCAGTAGTCCTAGCCTGTTTTTAAGTTTCCATGTCATCCTCAACAAGCACCTGAATACTATCATATAAGGTCAATGACTTTCTGTTGTATTTCAGCTTCATAGGCAAGTGATTCAAGGCCTACGGTCAAGTCATGAGAATATCTTCTAGCTGCGGCCAAACTATAAGAAGAAGTCCCATACGAAAAAAGTCACAACCCATATATAATATTGTCCTTAACCATAGCGAACCACTGCTTCCAAACTCGGACCTATTATGACAAACCCCTAAGCAAAACAGTCCGAACAATAACCAAAATTTATCCTCCTTAATATTTGCTGCCACAGAGATATCTTTTTATTTTGATTGATGTGTCCCAAATGAGAGAGAATTCTCCTCTATATATACAATTCAGTGGAGTTGAGGGGACATGACTTTTGATCTTCTTAAGCGGACATATAGTTGAGGCCGCCCTAAATAATTTACATTAGAGAAACATAAATTTAAAATTCCAGTTCTACTTATCCAAATTTGGCGATCTTTAGATATATTTTGGTCCTCTCGAAAAGAGGAATTCAATGCCAAAATTATATTCCCCAAAGGAGATTTTCAACGTGGAATTTGGCCCTAGTTTCCATTTTTAACAAAAATAACCATAAATATTTTTTTCTAGCATTTTGGGCTGAATTCATAATATTATGCTTAAAAGTGTCATTTCAATGTGTGGAAATTAGGATATATAAATGTGAGATATATAATCTACATCTTTGGGTTATCTCCTTTTTAAATATGAGTTTTTTTAGGCTACAGGTTAATTGTTTGAACTTTGAACTTTGAAGAAATTCCTGAATGGACTTCGTAAATACTCGAAAGAATGGACTTTGTAAGGAAATGGTACCATAAATTGTGTTATTTCAAAGATTTAACTTCCATATTTTGACAAAATACAATGTCCTCAATAAATAGTTATATGTATAGATACTTATGTTTAGGATTATATGTGTTGGAGTGGTTCCTTTATGTTTTACTATAATCTTGATGTTGACAAGTTTTAGCTAACTTTTTTCATCAATTGCTCATATAATGTGAAAAATGAAATGATTGTCAAAATGTGGCAAAAATTACATTTCTCCTGATTTATTTTTTTTATTGTTCATGATAGGATAATCATGTTGTAGGAATGAGTTATCCTATAGTCTGTTTCAATTTGTGTATTTTTTTTTTCGTCCCATTTTTTTACAAGTATGTAGATTTCATTTTCATGTTGATGGTTTTTTCATGTATCTTATCTAGCCCCAAATGTTGGTAATGGAGTAGATTTTGAGAAGTATTCATGGACATAGACTCTATCAGAGGTTAATTTTACAATACCATTTCCACCTAGTATCAAATTTTTTTTAATCGTCTGTGATATAAAGAAGAGTTATTTAACGACAGGGTTGAAAGCACAACCTCATGTCTTAGTTGTAAGTCATTTATTTGCGTTTCTTAGCTGTAAGTCATCTATTTTATTTTGAGCTTTATCACATCAATTATTTCGCTAATCCAATATGCCTAGCCTGTATTTCTCACCCCGATGTTAGTTAATTGACATGGTTGATATAACATTCAACTCTAGGTCACTTTTATTTTAAGCCAGAGATTTTATTGATTAAAAGGATGTTCATATTTTGATTGGTTTACTTGGATCTTCATTTAAAAAAGTTTTGTAAATTCCACGTGGATGTTATTTTTTCAAGGTGAGCTCTTTGCACCAGTAAGGTCAAATGATTCCTAGAACATAGGTATACAACATGTGCATCTTTGGCCTTTGTTGTGCATCAGTTATTCTTTATATCATTGATGAATGGTTATTGATTGATTTAAAATAGAGGATGGGAATGTCCTACCAGTTCTCTTGAAAAAATAAAATAAAATGGAGTAGTAGAATTGTATTTTAAAGGGTGATCTAGAAATCAACACTTGAAAGTTAGAACTTGAGAAGACCAAAAATATGATCTGGATCTAGAGACACAATAGACCGTGGAAAAAAATGACGGTATTGACGAGTCTTCCCTGCAAATAAGCTCTAACTGTTAGACCACTGCCAAATTTCAGTTATCGACAATGACAATAGTGACTCTATCTTTATTTGTATGAAAGCGACTTTGGCCATTGTCCTGTTCGTTTCCTATGAATGATTTTGATTTTCAAACTCCTACTAGTTTTTTGTTAAACTAATTAAAGCTTTGATGACAAACATATAGTTTTCAAAGCTCTTTTCTAAATCTATTTTCTTGAGAAAAAATTTAGTTTTACTTTAGGTACTGTAGATTGCTATCGTGTGACATATGTTATGATATAATTTCCTAGATAAATAGACAGAAGTGTTGTACAACATATTCTTTTTTAAATCTAAAGAAACAAAATTTCCAAATGCAAAGTTTATTAATTAAGAACATCTCTTAGACTTCTTAGCTAAGTTATTACTTCCATAGGGGATTTTGTGTCTGCTGATATTGTGTTGTCTCTTTGGTTTCTGTGAGGTAAAAATGGTTAATAAGGAATGTTTTCTTGAGTAGCAGACACACATCTTGTTCTACTATCGACATTGATCTCCATGGTTTTGAGGCATGGCAACAAAAACACAGATGTTAGTGGGATCTCCAAAGTCCATGTTGGATGAATTTAATACTAGTGATGATTTTGATTCCTTGTCAGATAAAGAATGTCAAAAGTCAAATTCAAAAAAACAGAAGCAACTCAAGAATGAAGGTGACGCTATTGCTTTCTGTCCAAGTCAATTTCTTTTATTTGTTGGTTGTTTTCGTGTTTTGAGTGCGTACTTGTTAAATTCCAAATTGCATGTTGGTTTATGTAAAGGGAATATATATATATATATATGTGTGTGTGTGTGTGTGTGTGTGTGTGTGTGTGTGTGTGTGTGTGTATAATATGTCGTTCATGGTTTCCGGAGATCCATGTTACATTTTCCTAGAAGTTTAGATATCATTCAGATATCTAAACACAAAACAACAACAACATTGATATTTTTCTTTCACTCAACCTATAACATATTGCATTTGTCTTCATCAATGTTCTTCTTCCATAAGCTATCCACTTAAGACATTTCCTTTGCAATATTTGGTGCATTTTCTAGTTATAGGTCATTTATATATTATAAATGTCTTCAAAGTTTCACTTCTAATTGAGTATTTAACTGAACATCTTGATTCTCTTATAAATAATTATTTTTCCCTCAAGCCACTTTTCATATCTTCGATAACCGTTAGGTAGGGACCTGCATCTTCGATGTTGCTTTGCCTGTTTAGTAAAATATTGACGAGACTTTAATTTATTAAAAGTTGTAGAATTCACAATTTATGAAGTTTCAAGGTCTAATTTTGAAAAGTATAATTCTTTAAAGGGTGCTAGCTCAATGTAAGAGCACCTGCTTCACATGTGAAGGTTGGTGGTTCGATTCCATCGTGCCTTGACATCCATATGGAATGGATAAAATCAATTTTTGGTGACAGAGGCTCTTTAAACCATCACCAATAAGATTTGGAGACATTTTCGACCCTCACCAAAATATGAAATGGTGATGGTCAACGAGTGCCACCATACATGTGCGCCAATAGTGATGATCCTCAAAGGTACATAACCATAAATCATTGTTGTTGACATGAAATGGTGATGGTCGTTGTCCATCATTATAGTCATTATTTGTGATGGACCTTGAATATCACCATAACACTTATACTTCTGGCAATGCATCTATTGGTAACGGTCAACGAACGTCACCATATATATGCACCAATAGTGATGGCAATGAAATATTCATCACAATAAATCATTGTTGTTCATATGAAATGGTGACGGTCACTATCCGTCATTATAATCAATATTCGTGACGGACCTTGAATGTCACCATAACACCTATACTTTTGGTGATGCCAACTTTGGTGATGTTCAATTTTTGGTGATGGAGGCTATGGTCCGTCACCATTTCTCATATGAAATGGTGACGGTCATTATCTGTCATTATAAATCATTATTGGTAACGAGCTTTGAATGTCACTACAACATCTATACTTTTGGTGACGTTCAGTTTTTGGTGACAGAGGCTATGGTCCGTCACTTGTGATCATATGAAATGGTGGCGGTTGATATCCGTCATTATAAATAATTATTGGTGATGGAATTTGAATGTCACTACAACACCTATACTTTTGGCGATGCCACCTTTGGTGACAATGAATTTTTGGTGACAAAGGCTCTTTTTCCTGTCACCAATGAGCTTATGGTGACACTTTTTGCCCCTCACCAATGTCCTTTTTTCTTGTAGTGATGTGTGAACACATTTTTAGAGAAAAACAAAATATGGTGAGAGAACTAGAGATAAAATCTCTAGAATTACAAAATCAACATCCAGTGGGGCAAGTAGAGCTAAAGTTGGTAACCTTGATAAATAAAATAGATACATTAAAAATCCAAAAAAAAACAAAATGAATAAAATGTAACTTTTTCAAACTTTTATCTATAATGTAGAAATAAGCATCCTTTGGATGAGTTTTCTCTGAATAGTATTGACGTTTGTGCTATAAGTGTAGAAAATTGTGTTAGACAAAAGTGTTTGTCACTACTAGGTCTCAAAGTAGTTTATGAAGGGGAAAAGGAAAATACAAAAATTATCTATTATGTTACACCAAGAATACCTTGTAAGCCATAACCAACAAGTATTTCTCAAGGCTCCACACAACAATTTAGTCCTTATGAACAATATCTGCAACAAAAATGGAATACTGATATGCCTTGGAAACCATGGCCACCACAAAAAACGTAAAACCAACCTTTGAAACAAGGATGGAAAATGTTTTCTTATATAAACATACCAAATTACCCATACCCACAATAACCATGACAATTTCCACAATGGCATATGAAAACTCGATATCCCTAACAAGTCCTACAAGCCTATCCTATGTAACCTTCAGAACCACAAGTTCCACAATCATAACAACTATAGCTACAATAAAAATTACCTCCTTAACAACCAACTCAATTACTTTCACAACCGATTCCAAACCACAATAATAAAGTAACTCAAAATTACAAAATTTCCAACTTATATAATTAATCCTCTTGATTTAAATGATGTTCAGCTTAGGTTAGGGAAATTAGTTCATAAAGATTATTTTATTATCAGTGAAGAAGAAATTGAGGAGGAAAGTCCTAATCAATCAAAAAATAATAAAAAATTATTCTTCTTCTCTAGTAGATCAATCACAAACATGTACAAATTCCTTGTACATTCAAATTACTTATGTAATTTGCTAAAATAGAAGAATTGAATCTACTCTACTCATAAGTGGAAACAATAAACGATCGATGGAATTAGGAAGCATGCAAGAGAAATAATTCAATCAACACATTACACAATGATTTCTTGGGGAATCCATAGCTAAAACCCCCATTTATCTGTATATTTTTGTCGGGTGCGGGATCCCCCAAGAGTCGTTTTGGGGCTAAAAGCCCATATTTTGGTCAAATTTTGTAATCCAATTGTAAAGACTCCGCATTTTGTGGTTTTGGAGCGCGTAGATGTTAAAGAGTTATAGGATTGTCCACCCTTACTTTGGAAATGTAATGTCGGCTGTAAAAGATCTACTCATGATCCACAGACCATGGGATTGTATAAAAAGATCTAAGCTCTAAGTAGATAGAAAAGTAATGAAGAGGAAGAGAGCCATAACTTAGAGCAATAAGTCTAAGTATTAGCGTAGGTAGAGGCTTTGCAGCTGAGTGTGGAGAGGCCTATGGTAGAAGTCCACAGTTGAGTGCTCGGACCCCTATAGCTGAGTGAGTAGGGCGGGTCGAGTCTGTAATCGTCTGGAATTATCAATAAAGAGAAGTATTCTACAATTTCTACATCTTTATTTCCTGTTTATACATCTTGTTATGTTGAGTATGAATTTCAATTATAATACATATATGATGCGCGAATGTATATAAGTGTGTTGGTTAAGTGAACGCAAGTAAGAACATCTATTTATGTGAAGCTAACTAAGATCACTTAGTAAGACAAGTAAGACACTTAGCCTAGTTTGGGAGATATCGCAGTTCCTTGCCCTAGCAGCATGAAAGTCCATGAGCTGTAGGTTAGGGTTGCGTGGAAACCAATTGTACCCTTTCACAAGGGTACTTATGGGTGGAATAGAGGTCTAAGAAACCTACACGAAGGCGGGTATAGATGAAATAAACCGACATCACAACCATCTCAAGGGTGTGGAAACTTGTTTCCAGCATCCCCCCATACCGCTTCGAGTGAGACTTCAGTCTGTGCTCTACGGGCTAGTGCCAAAAGGGCCAGTAGTGTAGGGATTTGTTTGGCTAAGTAATGTTGAACCTAGGTCAGGCCCCCTCAAGCCAACAAATGGTTCTGTTGCCGGGACCAGAATATGCATTTAAGAGATGTATGATGTCGTATCGCTGGAATCCAACTAAGAAAGAAATTAAAGGTTGGTTGGACAGAAGGATCCATGAGTTTGTGACACAAGAAAACAGAAATCCACGACTAACAAAAGAACAATGGCTAGACAGGTACCTGTATACGGATATCCACGAAATCTTTTTTGCCTCCTTTCCAGTTGAGTTGTACAAGTGGATCGTGAAGTTAGCAGACAACGAAGGAAGGTGGAGGCTTGACGGGCCTATTGTTTGGACCCTAGAGCTAGTGTGAAGGTTGGAAGCATCGAAGGATAAGATCACCCACGCTATCAATCATTGGCTCAATCATGTCATAGGAGGATTTTTTATTGAATTCACAGTCGACACCTTAGTTAGCTATAGCAAAGCAGAGTGATGCTTTTTCAAAGCACCGTGAGGTAAGTACGTAAAATCTTTGAATACATGGATTGAAATGTTGTTGTGCCAAAAATGGGTTATGCAGCTACCTTGATGTTCGGGACTATGCAAAGTGGAAAAACTTACATGAATGAAGGAAATAAAGGTATGGATTATAGCCCCTTGATTTCACCTCCACGAAGGGACGAAGAAGCGATAACGAAGGTTTCTCCATGAAGCACTATTCAGTTAATAAGACAAGGATTCCTGTGAATACCACCTTCACCCACACCACCTCCGACTTCACCACCATCACTTCCAACTTCACCTGTATCACCTCTACCTCCATCACAGCTCAGTATGGAAAATACAGTGAAGTTGCCTTTGTTCAAAGGCTTGGGAAATGAGGACCCAAAAAAAGTTTGCTTCATTGTGAGGGTTGTATGGGAAGCGTAAGGTGTTACAGATGATCATATAAAGAAAGAGACACTAGTTAGTGCCCTGCAAGATCACGCGCTAACCTAGTATATTAAGTACTCTAATGATAACCCGAATGCTGGAGTAGCAGACATCCAAGTAGCACTAAATAAAGAATTTAGTAGGCCTAAATCTGAGGCACAGTCGATTGTGGGATTCAAATAGATCACGATGCAACCAGGTGAGATGTCTTGGGAACTAGATCATAGGTTGAAATGTACAATCGGTGAAGCCAACATGAATTTGACAGATGGACAACATCGCAAATGGTTTTTGGCTTCGTTACTACCACACTTATGGAGTGCGCTGTCGCGGAAAAAGATAACAACTTAGGAAGAAGTTTTGGAGATTGCCATGAGATTACATGAGACTCTAATGCAATATCCTAACCTAGGAGTCCAACAGATCCATGCGCAACTGAAGAATCTGTGCCTTGAGATGCAAAGTCTGAAGCAAGACAGGACGGTTCGACTAGAGGTATGCGAGGAGGTATGGTGCTTGAAATTCAAGTATCGAGGTCATGACAAAGACCATTGCCTGGTCTTTGCAAATTACCTTGTAGGAGGAGGACTGATGCCTTTAACGCTGGAAGCTCAAGCAGGACCTAGTCGAGCATCTGCTTTATGGTGCGCTATCTGTCATGTAGCCGAAAAACATGCCACGGATAGCTATCACTTGCTACAGAAGTATGTGAAAGCACCACAACAATTGTTCTGCAACTTTTGTAGGTCGGTAGGACATGATGAGTGTACATGTAAGAGCTATGAATTGATGATGGATAGAAACCCCACCCACTGAGTTCAGGCCGAAACGCAACCCCTTAACTAGAATGCAGGGATGGTGCAGACATGATTTCAGCGGTGTGGACGAGGTCGAGGTGGAGGAGGACGTGGTAGAGGTCGAGGATAGTTGATTCGCTACAATTATGGAGGACTAGTACACTATTCACATAATTGCAATAATCCAATGCGTTCGTCGTGCAAGTATTGCACACTATTTGATCATGAAACAAAATATTGTCCTACGTTGATAGCTAGGATACGTGACAAAGGGGAGTTACTACCTCCCCCAACTGAGAACCTGCATATGATAAGGTCTGAGAGAGGAAGATCCAAATGTAAATATAGTGCTCCGGAGTGGAATCACGATGGGAGATGACAAGCGGAAATAGCTGGAAGACAGTACATGGGTTCGTAAGGCCTCGGCAAAAGAGGTTGAGTTTGATTTGGAGCGCGCTCTAGAAGCCTTCGTGGAAGATAAGAAGAGCTTCGTTGAGGCCTCCACTTCAGGAAGCAAGGATAAGCTTGAGCCAAATATGGAGCCCTCTATGCTCACAACTTTCCTGGAAACCTGTATGAAGTTACTGCGTGACAATAAGGCTGTGAAAGGGCTACAAGAAATCATCAATTGATGCATTGGAACCATGTCAGGTGAGTCATGTGTGGTATGAAAGATTGTGATCTAGGTGGATGTTGGTGGCCACCCACCTATCCAACTTGGACCTCGACAACTATCTCTTTCAGTTTTTCAGTTTCCTTATTTGTAGCACAATTTACTATTTTTAGTAGTTTTTCAGGTCCTAAACTTCCCGAGCTGTTTTGAGGCCCTAAATGACGTTTTTTGGGAAACCTGGGAGCAACATGGGTCCATGGACTAATGTTTCTCTTCTTAAAGTTGTATCCGTTGGATAGATCTTTCTAATGATCTATTGTGTGTGTCAAACAGAGATCATATGCCAAAGTTATGACCCCAGGAAGTTGATGTACCAATTTACCCGAAATGACGCCCACGGTTTGACATTTCATCTCCTAGGGTTTGGTTTTTGGATGTTTAGGGTTTTCCATTTTTTCTCAACAATAAATAGGCCTTCAAGCCTCATTGTAACACAATTCAGAGTCATGTAGCTACCACATCTCTTCTCAGAGATAAAGCTACCATCGCCCTAGCTGGTTTATCTCCATTTATGTTTCTAACCATATTTGAGTATTTTACATTAATGAAATGAAGTATTATTTCCACTGCATCTCTGTGTTTATGGTTATCTCTGTAATTTGTCGCATTCTTGTTTAAATCCAGATCAGCAGTATTAGAGGGGTCTGATTTTTCTCTATTTTTCTTTGCATGTCCCCAACGAGGTCAGGATATAAGGAGTTAGGGCTTGAACTAGTCGAACCTTTGCAAGACCAGCCTTGCAAATACCCACAACCTCCCATGGCGGATGAAAAGAAAGATGAGGGGGTAGGAGATGCTATCAAAATCTTGCTTGAAGAAGCCCTCAAGCAACAAAGGAATGCGATGATGGACAACTTTGCCCAGATCCTTCAGCAGCTACCTAGAGGTGACACATCGGCTTCCAACAGCTACTCTAAAATGACACACCCTTTAAGGTACAAGTTAACTTTGAAATCCCCATATTCGAGGGTCAGATAGACGTAGATGCCATAGGTAAATGGTTAAATCTGCTATATGGGTATTTTTATGTTCTTGATTTTTCCAGTCAGGAAAAGATTATTTTCTCTCTTCTCAAAGAAGCCCCCCACATCAAGGACTGGTACGAAACCTACTGCGAGCAAAAGGATGAGAGTACGGGCTCACTATTTTTAGCCGCACCCACTTGGAATTCATTCCGGGATGCCATCAAGGAGAAGTACTACCCTGTCAAAAGCTATGAGGACAAATGCATAAAGTGGACAACGGTGCAGTAGGGAAATGACCAAGATGTGCTGGAGTTCACAAACATTTTTTATACCCTTCACACATAGTTTGGTATCAAGGATTCTGAGCTGCATTTGGTACTCAAATACCGCGGTTGCCTACACAAGTACTTCCAGGAAGAGAAGGAGTTCTTGAACATCTCCTCACTCAGCATGACGTACCAATACGCTATCAAGATCGAGCAGAAGTTTAAATCGAAGAAGGGAGACTTTGGATTTGTGAATCCAAAGACCAAAGGACAAAGCCAAGGTGGGGTGACCCAAGAAAACCCGTTGAAGCCACAAGAAAATAACAACACCATGAAGTCAAAGAAGGTCATAGGAAAGTGGTGTGAGTTCCACAAGAGCCCCACTCACAACACAGGTGACTGAAGGACCAAGCAGTCGCTGGTGGCTGAGTTGAAGGCTTTAGAATCAGATGCATGTTCTAACCTAGAGTCAAAACCCGATAAGGGGAATGGCAAAGGGAAGTAGATAATTGATGCAGAGCCCAACGCCACTATTGCCACTACCAAGATCTATAAGAATAAGCCCGAAGATCCAGAGGACGGGGAGCGTCTTTTCCACTCACAAATGTCGGTGAAGGGTTCGCCGCTGCAATTCATTGTCAACAGTGGTAGCCAAAAGAACCTCATTTCAGTAGAGGTCGTGAAGCGGTTGGGTCTACCAACTACACCACACACGTAGCCGTATAGTATTGGGTGGCTTCACGAAGGACGAGATATCTGAGTTCACCAGCAGTGCCGCCTTCCCTACAACATCAATCACTTCATAGACGAGGTATTGTGTGATGTTGCACCTCTGGATGTTTGTGATGTATTATGAGGCCAACCATACTTGTGGGGCAACATGCTGTGTATGATTCAAGGCCTCACACTATCATTATTTCCTTGTGTAATTCATTATATAGGATACCGAAGGTAGCCCCACCTACCGAAACCTCTTTGATCACTTCTAAGAAATGTATCAAGCTCATCTCCAAGACTAGGAAATTCATTTTCTGTCCAGTTCCCTCCCAAAGTCAGGGGGAGATCATTGCACATCCATGACCCCCATAAAGGTTTCCTCCACATAGCAACAATAGCCAAGGGATACGGTCATGAAAGAATATAGAAATAGCTTCTCCTCACCCATAGGGATACCACACAAGTTTTAGATGGGCCTTACAAGATCCCATTAGAAGCTCAGACCACTCTGACATGATCCTTACAGCATTACCAAGGCTGTGGGAAACAATGCTTTGGAGCACAGTATTCCTCCATTCCTTCGCTTGCACCGAGTGTTCAATGTGGAACGCCCTCGACTATGCTTCCCACCATTACTGGAGACATTAAAGATTGCATAATAGCTCACGAGGGACCAAGTTTAGCAAATGGAGGAACTCAACGCAATGCGTACTATTGCTTCCTAAGGGGGGAGGAATGATCCAGGTGGATGTTGGTGACCACCCACCTATCCCACTTGGAGTCCCATAATTGTCTCTTTCAATTTTTTAGTTTCCTTATTTGTAGCATAATTTACTATTTTTAGTAGTTTTTTGGGTCCTAAACTTCCGGAGTCATTTTGAGGCCCTAAATGACGTTTTTTGGGAAAACTGGTAGCAAAATGGGTCCATGGATTGATGTTTCTCTTCTTAAAGTTGTAGTCCTCAGATAGATCTTTCTAACAAGCTATTGTGCGTGTCAAACGAAGATCGTATGCCAAAGCTACAACCCTAGGAAGTTGTTGTACCAATTTACTCGAAACGGGGCCCATGGTTTGGCGTTTCATCTCCTAGGGTTAGGTTTTTGGATGTTTATGGTTTTCCATTATTTCTCAACAATAAATAGGCCTTCAAGCCTCATTATAACATAGTTCAGAGGCATGTAGCTGCCACATCTCTTCTCAGAGATAAAGCTACCATCGCCCTAGCTAGTTTATTTCCATTTATGTTTGTAAGCATATTTCAGTATTTTACATTAATGAAATGAAGTGTTATTTCCACTGCATCTTTGTTTTTAGGGTTATATTTGTAATTTTTTTCATTATTGTTCAAATCCAAATCATATTGGTAACCATAAAACAAGGACGGGATGAGAGATGAGACTGACTGCACAAATAGGGGAGTATGAAATGGATAAGGTCATTTTGGATATGGGGTCAGATGTGAATGCCCTACAAAGCATACTTGGGAGAAAATTGGGAGACCTGCACTACCATGGTCTCTGATTCAGCTAAGGATGGCGAATCAGCAGAAAATCATACCCATGGGGCGGCTGCAGGGGGTGACCGTGGATATTGAGGGAGCGAGCGTGCTGGTAGATTTTGAAGTAATAGAGATAGTGGATGATAGCAATCCCTACCTTGCGCTCCTAGGAATTGATTGGGTTATTGATATGAATGGGATAATCAATATGAATAAGAGAAATATGATCTTTGAGAAGAAATCATTACACGTACTAATACCCCTGGATCCTGCTGAAGGATCGCACTATACAGAACCAGTGTGCGATTATGAGAGTGATGATGATCTGGACTGCATCTATAAGATAACAACATGAGACGAATATTGGGTGAATCCCACTGCGAATGGACAAATTACATGGGATCATGAGATTTCCTGTACTTTGGACTTCGACGAAGAAATAGAATTTGAAGGATCGGTTACACGAGGTAACTACGTTGAATTGCAACATGATGACCCAGTCTCTATGTTGTTTCGTCAGAGGTAAGAAATCTACCTATTTATGATGGTCTAAATGAGGTAGATGTCTTTTTGGATGCATTTGAATGGGAGGTGCTAGGAAAGCAATAGTTCCAGGCCTTGGACTGGGCACTCTCCGCTATGCCTACAAGATGGTGGGGTATGCACAAGGGAAGCTTTGATGATCGGCGCGAATGTAGGAGGAGGATGAGAGCACGATTTAGGATGCCTAAGATGCGACTGATAGACAAGTACGATGGACAGAATGATCCATGCGGGCATTTGGCCAAAGGGACATATGGGATATTACAAAAAGTCTATAAAAAACTATGCCCAGATCAGCTTTCCGATGGAAAAATTATTGAAGAAGGATGTCACATTTTGCTAGAACGACGACTGTAAGAAAAACTTACATATATTGAAAGAAAATATGGTTACCGTGCCGATCCTGGTCTTCTCGAATTAGAAGAAATAGTTTCATGTACATGTCGACGCGTCATGTATAGCGCTGGGGGTAGTACTAACACAGGATGGCGGAGAAGGCTTGGACCACCCTATCGCATTCACAAGCTGCAGACTATCCAAAGCAGAGAAGAACTATTCTACCACTGAACGCAAGTGGCCACTTTAATATGTATACAGATCACTCCGCGGTGAAGTAACTGGTCAATAAGCCTGTGTTATGGGGGGGGAATCTACATATGGCTCTTATTGTTCCAAGAGTATGATTTTGAAGTTGTTTTAAATCCCAGATGATTGAACGCAGGACCAGACCGTCTATCACGCATCGAAACAAGGGAGGAACCTACTAACTTGCAAGAAGGATTGCCTAATGCGTAGCTATTTGCAGTACATGTCACAGATGGTCATTTCTAGGATATAATACACTTCCTAACAATAGGAACCACACTGGAAGGATACTCTGTCCAGCAAAAGAAGGAATTAGTGGTGTGTGCGGAAAATTTCTCTGTCATTGCCAGGCATCTATACAAGATGGGGACTGATGAGATATTGCGATGGTATGTACTTGAGTTTGAATGAAGCAGCATCCTCGCGAACTCTCATGTGGGGGCCACGGGAGGACATTATGCAGGGATAGCAACCACGCAGAAGATTCTACATGCCAGTTTGTGGTGGCCAACCCTTCATCAAGATTCAAAATCATATTGCAAGGAATGTGATGTATGTCAAAGAACAGGCGGGCCATCGCGGAGGGATGAAATGCCTTTGAACCCACAAATGATGTTGCAACCTTTGGAGAAGTGGGCAATAGATTTTTTAGGACCCATTCAGCCACAATGGAAGACAGGGATGAGGTACATTATCACTGCGACAAAGTATTTGACTCGTTGGGCAGAAGCGCAGCCGGTGAAGGATTTCACGGGCATGACAACCATGAAGTTCCTATTTAAGCATGCACTGACGTGATTTGGATGTCCATGGATCTTGATGAGTTATCATAGTACGCGCTTCCTGAATGAGGCGTTCAACACACTGACGGAGGAATTTCAGGTATATCACCAGAAGAGCACACCTTATCACCCACAGGCTAATGAGACAGTGGAGGCATTCAACAAAGTGCTTGAAAATTCATTGACCAAGGTTTGCAATTCTCAGCGAAGTGATTGGGACCTACGCATACCTGCAATATTGTGGGCTTATCGAACAACATGCAAAAAGCTGACGGGACAAACCCATTTTAGGCTTGTCTGTGGTGTGGAAGTCGTAATGCCTATGGAATACATCATGCCTAGTCTATGCATAGTAGCGCTCACTAGTATGACAGATCACAGAGCCCTGGAAGAGAGGCTCGCGCAATTGGATGAGCTTGAAGAAGAGATATTTTTGGTTGGATTTCATCAACAGCTCCAAAAATAGTGCAAAAATGTGTGGCATGACCGACATATTAAGTTGTGCACCTTTAAGGTGAATGACTTGGTGTTGTTGTATGATAGTAAGTTTGATAAATTTCCAGGAAAATTCAAAATGAATTGTCTGGGGCCCTATGTTATTAAGGAGACTACCAACGGTGGCGCGGTCCAGTTGGTTAAGTTGAATGGAGATCCCTTCCCAGGAAAGGTGAATGGCAGTTGATTGAAGCCATACACAGGTGGCCCAGCCATCTGACCATGCGAGAGTAGCAAAGTCTTAGCACTCGAGACAGTTGAAAGGAGGCGCATGACAATAAATTACACTACCCGGGTTGGGGAGCCGCGCGATTTCAGGACTGTGCGAAGTAGGGAAGTGTCACAGGTTTCGCGACAACGTGAAGGTAGATGTGCTACTCATGGAAACAACACACAGGTCCACTGGAAAGTGACTATTAAAGTCATTTTTCATGATTTGATAGTCGAATTGTGGCCAAATGGAGCGGGTGACAAGCATTTAAGGTGAAATTTATGGATTAGATTCTTGAAAATCTATCGCCAATCTAGAATTAATGGGCTGAATATGGGGGGAACGGTCGGATTTGAATTCAAAAGGCCCTATAAATCAAAGGTGGCTGTCTAGCGAAAAACACTTGGCATTTTGAGAACTTTTTGAGAACAATGCAGTAGGAGACTGCACGCGACTTTTTGAATAGTCATTCGAGGTCCTGACCACCCTACAGGAGGACTCAAATGTAGAGCACTTGGGCGCGCGAGCTACAACAAAGATATGACGAGGTCAAAGGGCCCGTGCAGATGGTCGCCCTTACACAAAGGTTCACACGGATGCATGAGGTAAAGGCGCTTAAGGAACAGGTGGATGGCGCTCAGCACAAAGAAGCAGTCCTAAAAGCGTGCCTATAGTCATGGATAGACAAGGCATATACGATCACAACTTGCATTGAAGAAAGCTTGCGACACTGCAGACAACTCAGTAGAAGATTCAAGGTAGCAGTTCAACGGTAGTCACTAAGCAGAGAGTGGAAGAAGTCCAGTAGGCAGCCGCTAAGTGCATTACCGAGGTTGCGGTCATCCAAACGGAGCTGGGAGGTCTTTGTGCTAAGATCTCCATGCCTGCATGGTGACTCGAGGGCAAGTCACGTTGTTTGTGTTGGGGCCTTGTTGGGTGCGGGATCCCCCAAGAGTTGTTTTGTGGCTAAAAGCCCATATTTTGGTCAAATTTTGTAATCCAAGTGTAAAGACTCCGCATTTTGTGGTCGTGGAGTGCCTAGATGTTAAAGAGTCATAGGGTTGTTCGCCCTTATTTTGGAAATGTAATGTCAGTTGTAAAAGATCTACCCATGGTCCACAGACCATGGGATTGTATAAAAAGAGCTAAGCTCTAAGTAGATAGAAAAGGAATGAATAGGAAGAGAGTCATAGCTTAGAGAAAGAAGTCTAAGTCTTAGCGTAGGTAGAGGCTCTATAGCTGCGTGTGCAGAGGCCTAGGGCAGAAGTCCTCAGCTGAGTGCATGGACCCCTACATCTGAGTGCACAGGGCGGTTCAAGTATGTAATCGTCCGGAATTATCAATAAAGAGAAGTATTCTACAATTTTTGCATCTTTATTTCCTGTTTATGCATCTTGTTATGTTGAGTATGAATTTCAATTATAATACTTATATAATGCACGAATGTATGTAAATGTGTTGGTTAAGTGAATGCAAGTAAGAAAATCTATTTACGCAAAGCTAACTATTGATCGTTTAATAAGACAAGTAAGACACTTAGCCTAGTTTGGGAGATATCGCAGTTCCCTACCCTAGTAGCACGAAAGTCCCTGAGCGCAGGTTAGGGCTGCACGGAAACCAATTGTAGCCTTTCGCGAGGGTACTGAAGGGTGGAACAAAGGGCTAAGAAACCTGCATGAAGGAAGGTATAGCCAGAATAAACTGACATCACAACCATCTCAAGGGTGCGGAAACTTGGTTCCAGCACCTGCCCATACTGCTTCGGGTGAGACTTCAATCCGCGCACCATGGGCTGATGCCGAAAGGGCCAGTAGTGTAGGGATTTTTTTGGTTAACTAACGTTGAACCTGGGTCAGGCCCTCTCAAGCCAACAATTTCATTAATAAGAAAATATGAGAAGATTACAATGCTTTTATCAAGCCCGAGCAACCTTTGCTCCATCTCTATCTATCTCACTACTTCCTAGGCAAGCCTTAGATGAATACAATATTCTCTTCTCAACGTTGAGCTCAACCTACACAAGTATTTTCTATCCTCTGCCTAACAGGATGCCTTTGTCCAATATTTAGCCAAATTCCTAGCCTTCCAAGCACCTACTTCCTTTCCCTCATAAGCTCCATGTACAAACTTATTCTTCCTATTTCTTGGTCTCACCAACTCAGGCTCACTAAAATAATTATTAAACTTGTGCCTTCATTCCTCCTTTTAAAGGAAATTCAAATGGTTAAAATTAGTGAGTTTTCTAATTAAGGAATGATTTATTCTAGGACCTTTTTTTTATTGCATGCACCATCGGTTTAATTTAGATGATTTTACAACTAATAGTACATTGCTCCTGAACTCCAATCTTAACTGGTTCTTTCTCTGATCTGACATGCATGAGTTTATTATGAGTGAATCTTCATTTTACTAGTTGATCACTACAGCTTACACCCCACTACTGTAGGTTACACCCCACTACTGCAAGTTAAACCCCAATACAGTAAGTTACACCCCACTACAGTAAGTCATAGCCCACCACGTCAAGGCACACCCCACTACAATAAGTTACACCCCACTAGAGTAAGGTACACCCCAATACTATTGGTTACACCTCATCACTAGATCTCCCGTTAATTCCTCCATTAGTTGGTACTATTTTAACTAACTTTAACTTAGTTGGATTGAATTAAATACTTACAACTCAAAATAAAATCAACTAGTGCTCCTAATTATATGATACACTCTACATGACTCTAGTTAGACCCCCAACTCGAATTTAATTGAGATAACAAAGTCAAATTAAGTTAGTTAACTATTACACGATGTCATGAGATGTGGAAATAAAATTTAATTCCCAATTTAATTTAAGGGTAAATTAAATTAGGATTTTTATTGATGCTATTTTTAACATCTATTGTTGCTATTTTCAACACTCCCTCTCAACAAGAAAGGAATTCAACTCTATCCTGATCTGATACCTTTGTAATGTTCTGCATGCAACGATTGTCACTGTTGTTGTTTCTACTGCAACATCCGAAAATAAAAAAGCATCCAAACAAAATAAACTAATCAACTATGTCTGCAACTTTCTATAGGGAAACAAATTGTGGTACTGCTGACTCTACTACTGAGCCTCTTGCTCTGTCATCAACACTGCTCTGCACTTCTCAAGTTCTTAGTGAGACTGGTCCTCCTTCTATTGAATACTATGGGCCCCCGTAGCAAGGTAATGATCCATGAGACAAACGCACCTCGATGGACCCTACCAAAATTTTAGCAACTCTTCATACTATTACTTCACATTGCCTAACCTCACACCAAGAGGTAAGGTTGCATGTGCTCCCTCTATCCACTTGGCTTGAAATTCCCCCCTACTGGAGGTTTCTACTTCAATGGATGTCTCCACTTGGTCTCCTCTCTGCTTCTCCAATTTTGGTTGTTCCACAACTTGTTGAGGCTTCTTTTGAGGCTACATATTAATAGGTCTAACATGCTCCCTCTCAACCACCAAATCTCTAGTCTCTACCTTGCTCCTCAACACTTTTCATGCATGAGCTAGATCTGGTCTACTCATACTCCTACTCCTACTGCTCTACTGCTACTTACACACTTTTGCTACAAACACTGCAATAATGATTTTGATCTCCTGATGTGCTAAAGTACTAGCCTCCATAGGGTTGCTCCCTCTAAAACTATACTCCCTCTGAGTCCCGATCTCCCTGTGGGAAATCTCTCTTCTCCTCAATTTACTAGTACCAATGATCACAACTCCTTTTTATGTCACTAAACATTGACTCACTGATCTACCCACTAGAAACCTTCTTGCTCCATTAAGAAGTATGTGCATAAGGTTCTCTAGATCTGCCCTCAACTAGAGCTCCATCTATCTGCAAGGACAACCTTGAATTCTTCTCTTCCATTGTGATTTTAGCTTTGATACCATGTAGAAATTCCTTGTGGATTCAAACTGCTTATGTAAGTTTCTAAAACAAAATACTTGAATATACTCTACTCATCAACGGAAACAATAAATGATTGATGAATTCATGAATCATACAAGAGAAAGAATTCAATCAACACATCACACAATTATTTCCTAGGGAAAGCCATAGCTAAAAACCCCTATTGTCTATATATTGCATTAATCAGAAAAATATGAGAAGATTACAATGCATTTCTCAAGCCCGTGAAACCTCTGCACTATCTCTATCTATCTCAATGCTTCCTAGGCAATCCTTGGATGAATACAATATGCTATTCTCAACCTTGAGCTCAACCTGCACAAGTATTTTCTATCCTCTATCTTATTGACTACCTTTGGCCAATATTTAGTTAAATTCCTAGCCTTCCAAGCTCATACTTCCTTGCCCTCACAAGATCCATACACAAACTTGTGCTTCCTATTGCTTGATCTCACCAACTCGTGCTCACCAAAACAATGATTAAACGTGTGCCTTCATTCCTCCTTTTAAAGGCAATTTGAATGGTTAAAACTAGTGAGTTTTCTAATTAAGGAATGATTTATTTTAGGCCTTCTTTTGACTGCATGCACCATTCATTTAATTTATATGATTTTAAAATTGATAGTACATTGTCTGTGAAATCCAATCTTAATTGGGTATTTCTCTGATATAACATACATGAGTCAATTATGATTGAATCTTTAGTTTATTGGTTGATCATTGTAGGTTACACCCCACTACTATAGGTTACACTCCACTAGTGCAAGTTACGCCCCACTATAGTAAGTTACACCCCACTAAAATAAGTTACACCCCACTACTACTGATTACACCACACTGTTGCTGGTTACACCTCACTGTTGTTGGTTACACCCCACTACTATTGGTTAGACCTCACTATTAGATCTCCCACTAATTCCTCTATCAGTTGAAACTAGTTTAACTGAATTTAACGCAGTTGGAATAAATTAAATAATTACAAATCAAAATAAACTCAACTAGTGCTCCTAATTGTAGGAGACACTCTACATGACTCTAGTTAGAACCCCAGCTCGAATTTAGCTAAGCTAACTAAGTCAAATTAACTTAGTCAACTATTATAAGTTGTCATGAGATGTGGAATTAAAATTTAATTCCCAATTTAATTCAAGGACAAACTAAATTAGTATTTTTATTGATGTTATTTTTAACATTTCTTCTTGTTATTTTAAACAAAACACCTCAAATTCCTCCTTTCCTACAAAATTTGAATGTAGATAAACAAATAATACAACTTGAATATGATCTATCATATGTATTAAATAATGTATATTATAATTCCTTAACTACAATAAATTAAATATATCCCAATTTATGCTAAAACAATGAGGGAATTATGTTTAAAGACATTAGGAAGGAAGATAAAAAACCCAAAAATAGTACAAGTCATCATAAAATTAGCATATTTAATGATGGAAAACATTATATTAAAAAATATGTTGATCCCAGTAGCCCCATTATTAAAAATTACATCGATAACATTGCAATTCCAAACACTATAATATATTTAAGAGCACCTTAATGTTATAACAAAAGGAATAATGGACAATCTCTAATCAAGTGAGCTTCATCACACACCTACATTTTTACAATTAGCAAATAGATCTACAATAAAACCATAAGGAGTGTTAGAAGACATTGTGGTTTCTTTATATTATTGGGAATACCCCGTAGATTTTATGGTTTTAAAACCTAAAACTTATTTTGGAGGACGCCCACTATTCTTAGGAAGAGCATGGTTAAGCGTAGCTAATGCATTCATTAGTTATATATCTAAAGGCATTCCAATCTCAAATGGAAATTCAATAAAGAATTTTTCTCTCTATCCACTTGCAAAATCAATTACTGAAATAAAAACTCACAGTGGATTGAGGCTATGAATAGTGATAAGGAAATAATACAACACGTTTTAACAATAAACTAGGCTATTAGTTTCAAAAATATATTGAAGAAAACAAAATTACTAATTTCATTAACAATTCTAATTTGTTTCAATATCTTGGGGGTCAATCTTCTAATGCTCATATCTCGAACAATTTTTTCAAGAAAATTGTATTATATATAGTTTATCTTAACTATTTGATTCTACTTGTTCTAACAATACGATAACACAATCTTGTAGTAATCCTATTGAGAATAAACAATGTAAAACTTTGAACATTAATTCTATACTTGAAGAGTCTCATAAATAGAAATTATTAAAAAAAAACCTACAAGAAAAATTTGTTGCATTTTCTTGCGAGTATATTGATATTTGATGAATTCATCCTAATACATGTATACATCATATCTATATTCAAAAAATTTATAAATGAGCCAAACATTCCCAAAGATGTACGATCTTGGCTTAAAAGACATTGTAAAACAAGAATTGCAGAAACTACTAAATGTGAACTTCATAAAACCTTTTCATATATTAGTCAATTGTTATCAGCTATAGTAATTGTTCCTAAAAAGAATGGTAAATGGTGTGTTTGTATATATTACAAAATTGAATAAGACTACCTTAAAGACCATTTTCCTCTACCATTCATAGATCAAGTTTTAGACACTTTAGGAAGAAATGTTTTTTCTTTTCTTGATGGTTTTGATGGTTTTATAATCAAAGTTAGATCACACCAGAAGATCGGGATAAAACAAAATTTACATACCCATGAATAACATATGCATATAAAGTATTACCCTTTGGGTTATGCAACACTTCTACTATTTTTTAAGATGTCATTCTATGTATATTATTTAACTTGATTGATAATTGTGTAGAAGTTTATATGGATGATTTTAAAGTTTATAGCAATACTTTTGAGGAAGCATTAGAAATATTGAAAATATTTTTTTATAAATCAAGAAACTAATCTTCTATTAAGTCATGAAAAATTCCATATGTTACTTACCAAAACGATTTTTTTTGGGTCATTGTATTTCATGCCTAAGAATCAAGGTTGATCTATCAAATATAGAAGTTACCTCCAAATTTCCATTACCAAAGACTCAAAAGGATGTAAGAAGTTTCTTGGGTCATGTAGCTTATTATAGTTGATTTATCAAAAACTTACAAAAATAGCCTGAACATTGTTCAAATTTCTTGTTAAAGATAGTGAGGTTTTTTCGGATATTCATTATCAAATTATCTCTGAACATTAAAAGAAAAAAATTTCTATAGCACCTATTTTGAGAGGAAAAAATGGCCTCTTTCATTTCATATATCCATCGATGCTTCAGAAAGTTGGGAGCAGTTTTGGTACAAAAATATAATCAAATTCCTTATGCCATCTATTTTGTGAGTAATAAATTAACACTTGTTGAATTAAATTGTATTGTAACAAAAAAACAATTTATTACAATAGTACACATTGTAAATAAATTTAGGCACTACATTACTGCCTATGAAACTTTTATTCATATTGATCATTCTACTATCTGATATTTCATAAACAAACCTATCACTAATGGTAGGGTAACTAGGTAGCTTCTTTTATTAGAACAATTCAATATCACCATTTCAGATATACCTAGAGAGGAAAATAAAATTTCAAACTTTCTATATAGGATCCACAATGAAGGTGAAATAATTCCTATAGATAATAAATTTCTTAATGAGCATTTCTTTACAATTTCTATTAAATATCAATTATTTCCAGATAATGCTAATTATTTTTCTATGCGAAAATTACCCTACCATCTCTCACACGAAGACAATCAAAAGATCATTAGGTTAAATGCCACATATTCTTGGCTTGGAGGAGACATTTTTGTATAGGAACTGATTTGATTATTTGACAATGTGTATGAGAGAATCAAGTATAAAATATATTGAAATCATGTCATGATAAGCCTTGCAAAGGACACTTTTCTAGTAAGAGAAAAACTTATAAATTTCGACACCTAGGGTATAATTTCCCTTCTCTCTTTGGAGATGCCAAGAAATACATCAAGAGTTGTGACAATTGTTAGTGGGTGGGATGATTTATTCAAGTTGATGAAATTCCCCTTCTACTTCAGACACTCATAAAGCCTTTTCAAATTGTGATTTAGACTCCGTGGGACCCATCACTCCAAACTCATTTAATAAAATGTATATTCTAGTATGATTAGACTACATTACTAAGTGGGAAGAAGCTAAACCTATTCTTCAAGCTATGAGATAATCAATTACATATTTTTTATTTGAATAAATATTTACTCTTTTTTCTGTGCATAAGGAAATTGTAACAAGTCAAGATGCTCAATTCATGTCAAATCTTGTCTAGAATATGATGTAATAGTACTGAATCAGACGTAAAAAAAAAATTCCCCAAATCATTCACAAGACAATGAGTCAACTAACAAATTTCTAGAAGCCATCCCTACTAAAATAGTGCAACTCCATCATAGAGATTCAGTAGATTGACTTCTAGAATTATTTTGGGCATACAAGATCACCTAGAAAAATAAAATTATATTTTCACCATCTAAATCTTGCTTCCTATTGAGTTCCATATAAATACTTTTAGAGCAACAAAAAGACTAGACTAGACTTAAATATTTGAGAGGTGCAATAACAAAGAATAGCACAACTCAATGAGATGGATGAAATGCAACAAAAATTTATTCAACATACCACACTTATTCAACAACAAAGAATGATATGGATAACACCTTACGAAATTATAGAATTTTATAATAATAGGTTACTTAAGATTAAAGCAACCGATGAAGGAGTTACTTTTCTAGTAAATGATCATAAACTAATACTATATCAAAAATACTCTAACCATAAAATAAATTGTTAAAAATTTTCTACAACAATTCGAATTGGATATGGTAAGCAAGAGGAAATTTTCTCTTTCTTCTCTTTGAAATTTCTTTTCTTGATTTTTATTAAAAAAATTATGCATGTATGTATATAATTTGATTTCAACCATTACATGTTTTGTAAAGTAAATATCATAAAGGTTATCTTCATCGTATAAGATTATTATTTTATAATATCCAAGCATTTAGAGTCATTTATTTGTTGACCAACCATTACATGTTTTGTAAAATAAATATTATAAAAGTCATCTTCATCATATAAGATTATTATTTTATAATATCCAAGCACTTAGAGTCATTTATTTGTTGACCAATTTAGATAAAAAGATCATTTCAAGCATATAAATTTGAAATACGAAGGATTTAAACTTTTCTAGATCTGCATTCTTCAGATCAAAAAAATTTCAGTAAATACCCAAATTTCTCTATAGAAATTATAAAATAGAAAAAATAAAAAATAAAAACGTTTTCCAAAGTTCACAAAGAATTTCGTGCATTGTGTCATAAATTTTTTCACCAATAAAAGTAGATTTCAAAATTAGTCATAAGTAGAATTCTATGCATAACTCAAATCAACACCAACACAAGAAGGGTTTTCTAGGGACAACAACAACCTCAACATTCTTCTAAAGTTCTAGTAGCTCAAAAAGCTCATAGAGAAATTCAAGGTAGAATCAAGGATTTTGAAGGTAAATTACTTTTAAGTTAAATATCTATTTTAAGTGTGAAATATGTATATAGACAAATCTAGACAAATCATTCAACATAATGGTATATATCCTATCCTTCTATATTTCCTTATCATAGAATTAAATCGTATTCTACATTCATGAAATGTTTTGAATTAAACACCTCACATTATCATTATTACATCATTAATATCTCACTATACATGATATGAATTTGTTGGATTTCAATATAATGATGTTGTCAACAAAAATTGATTTGACAACATGATGCATGATTCATCATAGTATTAAATGAGCCTTGAAGTGGATATCATTTGAACTAATTGTTCTATCATAGAGATGTAGAAGTGGCAAATGTTACAACCTCTTAACTCCATTATAATTCAAAACTTTATTTCTACATATTGTTTAGATATGTTGTCACAAAGAGAAAAACTACAAGACTGAGCATCTACTCTTGTACTCTAGGTTATGAAGATGAGTCTAGTGGTGTGATATGATGATCCAAGTCCAGTTGTGATGAAGGACCCTTCCAAGACCTTTTACTTTCGTGATGTGTTAAATTGAATTTTTAAAAGAACATAAATGAATACATGTGCATGTTGCAAAGAAGAGGAACATGTCAATCATCAACAACATAAAAACATAAGTCGTTGATAACAAAGTTCGTCTAGGAGGGACTACGTCTGCGGGCCCCGGTGTCAAGATGGTGTAGCCCGCTGCTTTAAGTGTTGTCAATAGTGATGATGTACATAAGAGATGATGTCGCGACCATACAAGGAAAATGCGCTCACGCACGAGTGGCTCTAAGAGATGTTCCACCACAAGAACTCTCAGTCAAAAGACTCCTATCAGTATGACAAAAGACTCATGCATGATGAGCATCTCGCCAACATGGCATAAAAGGGATCTCAATGCAAGCATGCATGACAACAACATGAGTATCCCATCAACATACAACAAAGGTGTCTCAAAACATAACATGATGAATCATGACAACAAGTACATCACATAGACGATTCCATGTCACATCAAGTAGGAATCGTAAAAAGGAGTAAGAAACATGATCCCACATCAAACATCAATCAAGGACCTATGTAGAACAATGCATAGCAAAAGAAGTACATGAACATTTCATATACCTCACAACCAAGGGCCATCTAAAGAAGTGGATGTCAAACTGCTGAAGTTGTTCAGACCATCGATCTCACAACATCAATCGCATGACTGCTCGCACATGGATGTTGACACCTGCATTTCACTTACAAAAGTGGCTGAATAATAGAATGAGAGAATGAGAAATTTTAACACACCATCAGATTTGTGATGTCGGATAGTACAAAATCAACTATCCAATTTTTGAATTCTGAGAAGTTGAGAATTTGGGGCTCAAGGAATCTTTCAGATTCCCCCTAGATTCCTCAAATATTTTGCTCCATGGGTGGACTGGAAATCTGCAACTCAAAAGGCGATTCTGACGTTGCTATTGCGATCCATGCAGAAAACCATGAAAAACGACTGTAAACTTGACTATATTCTGACATGGAGAAAAATTACCTCCTCGGGAACATTTCAAGGATCATGGTTCCGCTCCCTGTTTCTGTAGCAATCATGGTTCCACCTGCATACTGAAAAATGGCCGAAAATGCAGAACTCTGACGGAGACACAGACAGTGCCATTGCATTCGTGGCATCAAGAAGTGCTAAAACCATATAAAATTTGTCAAAATCTGACAAAGTGAAAATTCACCCCTCTTGCAAAACACTGCCTCCAACTGCATGCCAAGATTCTGCCTCCTCTGTCTCGAAATTCATGCCCTCTCCTGGTTCCTCCATCTATCCCCTAGTGCACTGAAAATATTGGGTTTATATAGTATTTCCTAGTGGATTAACCAAGTGGGTTAGTTGGCGTTGTGGTAAATTGAGCCATTAGTTGAGGAGGGGTTGGGTGGTCAAACCCCGCCCCTCCTTTTTTTATACACAATACATTTTGAAATGTTTATAAAGGAGGTTGGGTCTGCATTGGGCGGCCCACCTCTTGCCTCCAGTACTCACATTAATGTTTTGGTGCATTATGGTTGTTACGTATCGTTGGTGGTACTGTTTATGGGGATGCCTGCTTGAGGGCCAGCCCATGTGGGCCGGGCGGGTTCGACCCCCGCTGGCACCCTTAACCTTTTCCATCGTCACATTGAGGTTTGTTGGAGTGTGGGCTGGGTCCACTGGAGGTGGCCCGCCCACCCCCTTAATACTTAGTTTTAATGATATGTGCGAGTTGTGGTTGGAGGGCTCGGTGGGGTAATGGCCGCCGAGCCAAATAAAATTTAAAATTTTGTTATGTGGAGGGTTGGCCGGAGGGGCTCATGGCCCATCAACCTTTTCTTAATTTAAAAGTTTTTAATATGGTTTGTGGTGGTGGCCCGCCACCTTGCATATATATATATATATATATATATATATATATATATATATATATATATATATATATATATATATATATATATATATATATATATATATATAGATATATATATATATATATATATATATTATTTTTATTTAAAAGGGGAGTAATTTTCAAACTTTTAGAAAATAAGGGACATTGGGCAAATTAATGAGGCTACAATTTCAACCGATTTCGGGAGCTAAGTTTCATGCCTTGGGGTCGGTCAAATTGTAGAACACTTAAACCTCACCCACAACCCAACTTTGACAAAAAATTTGACTGGCTCGTTCTCCTTCATACGAGCTCGGATTGACGAACTGCTCACACCTTCGCAATCAGGACGATGAGATCTACACTCTGGTCCTGGGTTGAAAACATTCTTAGCACTTTGATTTTTAAGCATTCATAAGCCCTCTTTGTCCTGTGTGTGTCTCTGGAGCCACCTGGATCAATCCTCCCCACTGAGGAGCTTTTGGTCCTCCAAAAGCATGAACAACAATTTGCAACTTTTTGTGCCCTATCTGCATCACAAGTGGCCTAAAAAGGTCTCGCTTCCATCTCCTTCACCTTTGTTCTTTGGAGCCTTAAGCGACGAGCTGACACCTGCTACCTCTGGAACCTGTAGTACATTGTTTTGCAAATTACATGCTTGACTTTCATGACTAACTAATGACCCAAACGTCCCACACTTGCCACAAGTTTATAACACATACTCAGTGGTCAAGTTTACAACAAGATGGATGCAATACTCCAGCTACGAAAACAAGACCAACATATCATTGTTGCTTCAACAAGTGATGGCAAACACATCATCACTGCAACACATGATTTACAATAATAAGGCCAAACACTATTTTGTTTTGACAAGTGATGGAAACACGACATCACTTTCAAATTTCAACATGCGACACAAAATAATACCAGACATCATTGTTGCGGAACAAGTGATGGAAACACATCATCACTTTTACATTTTAAAATGAAATAAATTATTTACAAAAGCATGGCCATGAAACGACAACATGTCTAAAAACCATTTTTCACTTATCAATGTGAATGGATTGCCTCCTTATGGTGGCTTGGCTTGTCGAGCAATTGTTTCACCTAGTTCATGCACTGACGCTTTGTCTTTAAGGCGCTGCTCTGGATGGAGCCTCCAACAAGTGGCTCTTTGATGGCAATTTCTAACACAATGATTGCAATAGGTATTCTTCCTCCAAATTTGATTAACATGTTCTTTACATGCTGTTGAGAGGGCATTTCATACCTCATCCTTTCGTGTGCTGCCATTCTTTTCCAACACTTAGAAAATGTATGGTTATGTCATCCACAAAAGGTGCCTATTTTTCGATGCCATGTTCTTCATTCATCATTAAAAACATGATTACAATCAAAATGAACATTTGAGTGTCGAGAGTGGTTATACCTTTCCTTACTATATCTGTTGTAAGTATGGCAATGACAGCTGGCGTCAGCTCTTTTCTTGCAGTGGAAACTGCCATGGGATGATGGGGATGGGTTCCCATCATTCCCTTTCCTCGATGATTTTGACAATGTCTCGAAAGCATATGCCACCTTTGAGCATTTTCCTTTGGTGTATCTCGATCCTGCCAATTGAGGTCCCTGCATAACCTCCAATGGTTGGGTTATGTCTTGGTTATTGACACCAAGTTGTTTTCCCTCCTCATGCCTCATCCTTGTAAGGAGCCTCATGTTTGTCCCTGTAATTGGGATCTCCAAATCTCCAACAGAAATCATACTATGTGAAGACGAAGCTGAAAGAAAATCAACATCTTTTACCTCCTTTGTCGATTTGGAAAGAACTGATGAGGGCTTCTCATCATCTGTTGTTGGTGGTTCCCTAGCTATCTCAGCGCATTTCCCAACTTCCTTTCTGACATACCCAAGTCATGTTTGACACGGTAATTCCTCTACTTTGATGGGGTTGACAATGCCTTGGCCATTAACACACAAGCCTTTTCCTTCATACTCCATTTTCTTCAATAGTTTGGAGCCCATTCCCGTGGTATGATTTTCGAAAACAACGAAATCATCATCAGGACAGATACATGAATTTAGAGAATTACATTTTACCTCACTTGGGTCACGCTGCAGTTTTCCGAGGCCTTATCCTTAGCTTGTAGTTGTCGTAGCAAAATTTGTTTCTCCTCTTTCTCTTCATGTAGACGCATCTTCAATTCAGTGTTCTCTGTTTGAAGATTATGTTTGTTGTGCTTTAGTTCTTCCAAGGCCTCTTCCATGGCTCGCAACTAAAGCTGCAATCTCTCCTTTCCTCTGTCTCTTTCTGTAGAGTTTCATACATTATTTCCACTCTTTTGGAAATGTTGAGCATGGTCTCGTACATCGCTTTTTCATCCTTTGTCGCTGCACATTACATTGTTCACGCTGCAATTCACATCCACACAAAAACTGCTCTGATACCACTTGATCCAGGTCCGGGTGTGACGAAGGACCCTTCCAAGACCTTTTCCTTTCGTGATGTGTTAAATTGCATTTTTAAAGAACATAAATGAATACATGTGCATGCTATAAGGAAGAGAAACATGTCAATCATCAGCAACATAAAAACATAAGTCGTTGATAATGGAGTTTTTCAAGGAGGGACTACGTCTCCAGGCCCTGGTGCCAAGATGGTGTAGGTCGTTGCATTAAGTGATGTCAATATTGATGATGTACATAAGAGAATATGTCGCGATCATACAAGGAAAATGCCCTCATGCAGGAGTGGCTCTAAGACATGTTCCACTACAGGAACTCTCAGTCAAAAGACTCCTACCAGTGTGACACAAGACTCATGCATGATGAGCATCCCGCCAACATGGCATAAAATGGATCTCAATGCCAGCATGCATGACAAAAACATGAGTATCCCATCAACATACAACAAAGGGGTCTCAGAACATAACATGATGAATCATGACAACAGGTACATGACATAGGCGATTCCACATCACATCAAGTAGGAACCATAAAATAGAGTAATAAATAGGATCCCACATCAAACATCAATCAATTACCTGTACAGCGCAATGCATAGCAAAAGAAGTACATGAACATTGCATATACCTCACAACCAAGGGCAATCTGAAGAAGCATATGTCAAACTGTTGAAGTTGTTCAGACCATCGATCTCACGGCATCAATTGCATGACTGGTCGCACATGGATGTTGACACCTACATTCCACTTAGAAAAGTGGCTGAAGAATAGAATGAGAGAATGAGAAATCTGAATGCACCATTAGATTTGTGACGTCGAATAATACAAAATCGATTGTCCAATGTTTGAATTATGAAAGGTTGAGAATCTAGGACTGTCCAATGTTTGAATTATGAAAGGTTGCAACTCAAAATGTGATTCTGAGCTCACCATTACGATCCCTTTGGAAAACCATGAAAAACAACTGTAAACTTGACTATATTCCGACATGGAGAAAAATTACCTCCTTGGGAAAATTTCAATGATCATGTTTCTGCTTCCTGTTTCTGCAACAATCATGGTTCCACCTGCATACTCAAAAATGGCCAAAAAATTCAGAACTCTGATTGAGACATGGACAATGCCATTGCGTTCGTGGCGTCGAGAAGTGCTGAAACCATATAAAAAATTTCAAAATCTGACAAAGTGAAAATTCACCCCTCCTGCAAAATGCTGCCTCAAACTGTGTGCCAAGATTCTACCTCCTCTGTCTCGAAATTCGTGCCCACTCCTAGTTCCTCCATTTTTCCCCCTAGTGCACCGAAAATATTTGGTTATATTATATTTCCCGGTGGGTTAACCAAGTGGCTTAGTTGGCGTTGTGGTAAATTCAGGCATTAGTTGAGGAGGGGTCGAGTGGTCAAACCCCGCCCCTCATTTTTTTATACACAATACAGTTTGAAATGTTTATAAAGGGGGTCAGGTCTGCATTGGGTGGCCTGCCCCATGCCTCCCGCACTTACATTAATGTTTGGGCGCATTATGGTTGTTACATACTGTTTGGTGGTACCGTTTATGGGGCCACCCGCTTGGGGGGTCGGCCCATGTGGGCAGGGCCGGTTTGACCCCCGGCGGCACCGTTAACATTTTTCATCGTCGCATTGAGGTTTGTTGGGGTGTGGGCCACATCCATAGGAGGTGGCTTGCCCACCCCCTTAATACTTGGTTTCAATGATATGCAGGGTTGTGGTTGGAGGGCTCGGCGGGGTAATGGCCGCCGAGCCAAATAAAATTTAAAATTTTGTTATGTGGAGGGTTGGCCAGCGGGGTTCATGGCCTGTCGGCCTTTTCTTAATTAAAATGTTTTTAATATGGTTTGGGGTTGCGGGGGTGGTGGCTTGCCACCTTGCATATATATCTATATATATATAGATATATATATATATATATATATATATATATATATATATATATATAATATTATTATTATTATTATTATTATTTATTTAAATAGGGAGTAATTTTCAAACTTTTATAAAATAAGGGACATTGGGCAAATTAATGAGGCCACAATTTTGACAAATGTTGGGAGTTAGGTTTCATGCTTCAGGGTCATTCAAATTGTAGGACACTTAAACCTATCCCACAGCCCAAATTTGACCAAAAATTTGACTGGCTCGTTCTCCTTCATACGAGCTTGGATTGAAAAACCGTTCACACCTCCACAATCAAGATGATGAGATCTATGCTCTGGTCCTAGGTTGAAAACATTCCGAGCACTTTTATTTTTGAGCGTTCATAAGCCCTCTTTGTCCTGTGTGTCTCTAGATCCACCTGGATCGTATGATCTAGATGGTTTTGGGCTTTTGCATGAATATTTGAAGTGGGTAAAAGATTTACGAAGATAGGATGATTGTCGTTTTTCTAGAAATTTACAAGCGATAACGATAAAGCCACTGTAAAATTCACTAGGAATTTTAACAAAATTAAGGCAGAGGTTGGTGATTTATAGTTACAAGTGACAAAAATATCTATAGCTTGAGATAAAAAATTATTACAATTAGAGGAAATATTCTTTAGAAACTAGAGAACGAAGGAATATAATTGGAAACAATTGTTAAAAAAATAATCCTAAGCAAGCAGTGAGTTACAGGAAGGGAATTGTGAGAAAGTTACTAAAGAAGAAATGATGATACATCATGTTCATCATATAGAAGTTTATAACTTATGAATATATGGCCTTGTTTTCAATTACCATTTGAGGTTATTGATGTATTTTCAAGAAAATAAGAAGAAAAAAATGTCATTTTATTTGTTGAGTATTATGAAGAAAATGAATAAAGGAATCCAAAGAAACCCTAGAAATACAAAAATGATTTTATATCATTTTGGCCTAGTAAAATTGTAGTTGAATATGAGTTATAGATAAAATGTGAGAGATGAGAATAGTTTTTGGATAGAAATTAATTTATTGAAACTCATTTTGAAATAAAGCAATAATATGGTAAACCTAACTTTGATATATCTAAGGGTTCAATACAAGAAAGAAAGCAACAAAGGGCTGAAAAATGAAAGGCTTAAAAAATGAACTTGAAAATGAGATGAATAATTAAAACCCTAAAGAGGAGATACAAGTTTCAAAAGTTTACAAAACTGAAATCCTAAAAGGAAAAGATGTTAAGGATTTGAAATAACAAGAATAAGAAAACAAAGGTTTAAAACCCTAGTCTACAAATAAAGGAGTCAAAATAAATAAGAGGAAATACCCCATTGATGTGAGTCCTCCTCTTGAGAGAATGGCCATATGAAGCGTGACCAAGAACAAAGGAGAAAAAAGGAATGATGAAAGATATGTCTAGGAGAAATGGTTATTGAGAGTGGAGACTTGCAAGAGGAGTTGAGTACAAAGGCGAGTGAGGATGATATATTTCTGAAAATTTTAGTGAAGAAATTCATAAAAAAGTATACTACAAAATATTTAGCAGTTTTTAATAAATATATGAAACAATCTAACAAAACTTGATTATTTTACAACTATAGACCCTATAGAGAATTTCCAGTTTAATACCTTGTTAGATATTTTCCGATGAAGAACCTCTCTGTAAACAAAACCTTGTCCCTACTACATCAAAGGTATAAAAAAAAACAAGTAAAATTAAAAGACTGAAAATAGAGATTTAGGAGCTAGAATTATTGTATAGGTATATAAAGAATGAAAATGAAATGCTCATAATTAATGTTGAAAAATTGAAAAGAGAGAAGGAACAACTCGATGTAGAGAGGAAATTATTATGTAATAAAGCTAGGAAATGGTATAGTAAAATCCAACAAACAAAGTTAAGAAAGATGGGGATTAAGATTATGATTAATATACAAAAACTAAAGAAGAAGTTTGAAACATATAGCTTGGGATTCTAATTGGTTCTTTAGAACACATTTGAAGCCTTGGTACAACAAAATTTGAATATTTTGTAGAGGGAGACAATATTTTGAGGACAAAAAAAGAAATTTTATTTCTTGAGTAAATGCAACACCTTCCATGTGGGAAGTTGTTGGGCCTTCATTTTTAACACTTTTTTCATTAATTTATCCTATAATTTTGTCTTCAAAACCTATAATATATAAATTTCATACATATTCAATCAACTTTGACATAATGCCTACCATCTACAAGATAAGATACCAAGAAATAATTATAAGGTAAATTGTCTATTTTCATGTTTTTTTCATCTTTTAATATTTAGGTTGTAAATATTTTTCTAATAAGTTTCTACAATAATCATGGATTATGTGGCCACTATCTATTTTGTAGTAGTCTATGCAAGATTCATCATATTATATGGTTGTGATATTTAAAGAAGAAACCACGACTTGGAAGAGATTACAAATGATATGGAGATGGATATGTGTTTTTAATCTAAGTTCTAGAGTGATAGAGATCATTCAGAGCCCATGTCAGTAGGAATTTCATAATAGAATATTTGGCCAAATCAACAAAAATTTGATTATAGAATCACCTTGAAGATTGATCTACAAATTCTATGCAACCAACCATCAAGATCATAATATAGGGAGTAATTACCTATGACTACCAAATAAAATTAGGATTCATATTTCTCTCTATATATAAATACCTTGTTTTATAGGTGTGTTCATTTTATAAATCTATAGGTTTAAGGATGAAAAAAATATTGATAAACAAATAAGGAATAGAGTAAATAGATAAGCCATAGAGATAATTTAAAGCCCAAGTCGATAGGAATTTGATAATAGCATATTTAATCACATAAAAAAAAAATGATTATAGAATCACCTTGAAGATTGAACTGTGTGTTGTAGGCCAATTTGTCACATCTAGTCAATAGGTCTTGAAATGGGAGAAATTAACATCCTTCAACATATTGTCATCATCCTGTTGTAGTGGCTACAACCAACCTCGAAAAATTTTCCTTAGCTTCGTTTTGGAGCCTTCCTACCAACCGTCCTGAGCAGCATGTATTGCACTATCATTTCTAGCAGATTGTCAGCCTGTGCATGATAGCTTGTTACATCCCCCTCATAGGATATTTCCCTAGACTTGGTCTAACTACAGGTTGAGAAACTCCCTCAAGAAATTACACAATTATGGAGGGGAATCAGCCTTCACTCTAGAAATTGTGCAATCCTAACTAGCAGCTTGCTTCGCTCCTGAATTGTGCAATTCTGTCTGTCAAGCTTCACTAGAAAAATTTCTCAATCTGTCCTAGCATGACTGCTCAGCCCATAAATTATGCAATTTTTGGCAGTAGCCAGCTACTTAGCCCAGAAATTATGCAATCCCCCTAGCAACCAGCCCAACTCCCTCCTAGAAATGCGCAAAATTTTCCCATCAATCAAGCAAGCTGTTGCATGTGCCTTCAGGTTGACTGGTTCCCTCGGGGACCGAGCATAACTAATTTGCATGCATGGACTACTTCTCCCAAGGCAGCATGCAAAGGCATCCCTTACTTCAAGGATCTATTTTTAGCAGCTGGAGGTTACATGCAAGGATCATTTCAGCAACCTCCTACTAAGTGTCGCTTTTCCTAGATTTGTTCCATGTGCGTCACCTCCTCAATTTTATTGAAACTCATAAACTATACACTGTAGATCTCATTCCTCACATTGACCTTGTAGCTCTGACATCCCACATTGCATCTAGGATTCGTCGGCACATTGAGCTCAGCTGTTTTGCGGTAAGCCCGCTTTTCATGTCTTGTGTTGGGTTTCTATTGCTTTTTGTGTTTCGCTTCATGTGAGTGTTTTCTGCTTGATTTCACTGAGCACTTGTTGTCGTTTGCATGTATGTTAGCTCGTATAAGCATTGTTTTAGTTTTCATTTGCCTCTCACTGTTGTCACATGCATGACAATGTTTTGCACAGACGGTCGTCGTTGCAGCGACTCGCTTCACACACATCCATGCTTTCGCGTTTTCTAAATCCTGCACTTTCTTTTTTCATGAATGATCATTCACTCTTGTTTGCACTCATCTCACCATGTATCCATACTTCTCATGTTTTCAACTACCCATTGGCCAGTCTAGGCTGCCTTGGCCCAGATCGTGCCCTGCTCAGCTAGCAATGTGCATTTCCGGAAGCGAAGGATTTTCCTTCCCTCCAGAAATTGCGGAATTTTGGCCCAACACTAACCTCCAGACTTGCATTGTGCTATTCTTGGAGGTAGTTTCCTGCTTGCCCTAGAAAATGTGCTATGCATTTCGTTGGTTGCATGTCACTGCTGACTGAAATTATGCATTACGTAGTTTCAGTCATCATTAGGCTAAGTTGGATTGTGCATTGCATAGTTCCAACAATCATTCATCCTCCTGACAGCTCCGATTGTGCCTTTGCATAGTTTTGGGAGTCAGTCTCCCGACCTCCTGGCAGAAATTGTGTAACCTTCACGATCAATCACACAGGTATGTTGCAAGTCAGTCCTTAAGTTTGTTTTTGTTTTAGACTGACATATTTCTTGCCATGAGTGTTTCTATGTCTCTAGGAATCATAGGTGTTCGTCTCTCTCTCAGCATCACAAGTACAATGGCCTTTAGGAGAGCAGAGTCAAAGGACATCATTGAGAGCACAACAGGGTTGCAGCCAAGAAAGTGTCTATGAGCTTTCCTACCTATGAAGACATCAAGTTGTTCGTAGACAAGGGCATCAAGTTGTTCTTAGACAAGGAGATCAATATAATATGGCAGTAGCATTGCAACAATTAGCACCATCAACAGTGACAGAAGGTAGCACACCTGCACGCAATGAATGCAGGAGGAAGGTTATTGACAATAGAGAGGCAGAACAAAGTTGCAATCTCATGCAGATCCACTTGTGATGAAAGAAACTTTGGAGACTAAGGCTATGAGGTGACGACACGACATGAAGATCATGCGAAGCCAGGGAATGGAACAGAGAAGGAGTTGCATGTGTTGAAGCAACAACTCAAGGAAGAACAAGAGCTACATAAAAGAGAGAATGAGTTGCAACAAGAACAGGTACACCAAGGGGCACAACATGCACAGATGGATGAAACTGCGCTTATACAAGTTATAGATCCATCCTAGTAGCTAGCATGGAGTAGAAAAGGTGAGCAATGTTGTTGATTGCATGCAAGGGAATTAAGCAGCATGCATGTCATTATGTGCATGCATGCGATCCCACCCATTTGGAACACTCACCGAGGCAAAGACAAGAAGCAATTCCAACTTGAGTTGCACATGTATTTTGACAAGTTAATGTGCACGGCCACTAGCACATGCTTGGAGAGCAGCGTAGACACTATGCATCAACATGTTCCTGATCCAGTCGCACCCAAGACGACCATGCGTATGCTATCAAACGAGTTGGACAGAGGAGAAATATCAATGCACCCAGTTGAAACAAAGGCAAGAGTTCACTTTAACAAGATGTCACCATTAAGCGCACGGACATCATCACGAATGACCAATCTTGGCATCAACTCACCACCATTGACCATCACAAGGATGTCCAAGTGTTGGTCTCACCATAATAGTCTGAGTGTCATTGATGTCTTGCATGGCTTGCTCAAGCCATTTTATCTCACATGGGCACACGTGCATTGTAATGTAACGTCTTGTCAAGTGGAAGTTCAAGTGTCGATAGTTGAATGTAACAGTCATAGAGTAGTTGAAGAGTCATGAGGGTAGATGAACAATATCAAATGGGAATGTCAAGGGTCACGCCACCCTTTGCTATAAATAGTCCCTCATAACTCATTCCATAGGATTTTGGTCAGCCAAGCTTCCCATAGGAGTATCTTAGAGAAATCGTGGACGGTATTGTAATGAGCCTTGGCTTCTCCACTACACAGAGCTAGTATATCTCTTTGGAGGAGCAGGAAGTTGTTGCTATAATGTTCCGCCGTTGGAACTAGTGGTTGGACATGGATGTATTGTATGACTGGAGCTTGCACTTCTTAATATAATAGAGTAAACATGGTTCATGCATATGTTGTATTGTATTTCATTTATCTTGAGTACTCTAAATGATATATTGATATATTTTCTTATGCATGCATGTGTAGCTATTTCTGTATATGTATCTATGAATCTTTCTAAAATGTGTTGTTGGTTTAACCATCACTTTGGATTTCTAGTTTACTTGCCTTCCATGTTGTGATGCATCTTTGCTTGTGTGTTCCCTTCTTAACTTCATGCTGTCATAGGTTTCCAAGGGGCACACTCACCTCACGCTCTGTGTGTTAGAACCGTTCATGCACCTTCCTTGACTTACTGCATATGTCAAACACTTGCTACCAACAAGGACATCTTACTTGCCTCTGTGCGAAACCCCGGTCAAGGCGATATCGTATGACCCACTGTTGGGACTCCTACGCCAAAGAGTCTGAGGTCTAATTGGGACTTCTTACCAGGGAGATCCACTGACATGTTGGTGTGTCTAGCACCGTCAATATTTTGGCGCTAGAAGGAGTGCTAGATGACAAGTTGAGTCCTCACTTCTATTTTGAATCTCTTCATATCCATCATGACTAACTACAAAGTTGCTCTTCCAGAATGTATGTCTTATGGAAATGAATTCATTATCTCGAAAATGTTCTCGGATAGCTTGTCACATAAAACATACGATGATGGAGGCCACGTAGCCTTGGTTAGGTATGTGGTCGACATTGTAGGCTTATGCGAAAGACATGGAATCTTTGAAGAATACATGATCTGCACGTTGTTCGTCTACACACTTCGATGGCACCCAATGCACTAGCGTGCCTTGCTACCTAAAATATATATTCATTCTCTTAGTCATCTAGTTGCAGAGATAGACCGTGCTTTCAATCACTTTAACCGTAAAGCACTCAATTAAGAAATTCTGAAATTACAGAAAGCACACAATGAATCCATTGAGCAGTTTTACACACGCTTTTGTAATCTTGCATATGATTTCTTGAAGGTGAAATTTATTGGGAATTTCTTTCTGGAATATTTGAGTATCTTATTCACATATCCAAAAATCTGCAATTCTTGAAATCATTCAAATCCTACTTAGCACACTTCGGTGATGGAGTTGCGCAATCATAGGCAGGAACAGTTGTTGTCACAAGTGACTGTTTTCCTTCACCTCATCAAACAGCTCCACCATCACAGAGTGATGTGGTATATTATGCACACACATTTGTTAAATTGTCACATCCTCCCACCCCACCTTCTCTTGATATCTACAAATATTTGGCTTGCAAGCCTATTGGTTGTCACGTGGATTCATTCCCTCAACCTCTGTCACTGGGTTCTGTTTATCCTTCAGATTGTACTATCTTGTGTTCTTCCATTCCCGACTCATCAACTGTTGTGAACAAGGGTTAAGTTGTTGATGGAGTTAGTGTTGTGCAGCCAACTTGGGCCATCATTCATGATGAGTGCATGTGGGAATCTAAAGAAGAACCTATGGTCAAGGATGACCCCCTTCCATCTACGCCTCCCCCATTTTATCCTAACATCCCTTGTGATTCTGCCACTGTTGATTTCCCCTGTGAAAACTCATTTTCGGATGTTTCTACTTCCGATCATTCACAAGACACATTAGATGTCAGTCTGTCATTACATTGCGGAGAGGACACATCTTCCTCTGAAAATCCATCCAATTTATCATCTGTCATTTCTGAAAACAAAAAGGGTGAACATGCTTGCTTCTCATCTACCCCTCTACATGATTCATCAAATAATGAGGATGCCGAAAAAAATCTCAAATTTTATGATCTTGGTTTTCGTGATCTCTCTATTTCTTCATCAGACCACGATGTCGATTAAATCATTGTTAATATGTCTACGACAATTTTCTATGATGATATATCTATCGATGAAGTCAAAACCCCCTAGACTGTTGAGGCACTTAAGCCCGAGCTAATAGTTATGTCGAGCCCTCATTGTCCTGAGGTTGGTTTCACTTCCAATCAGGAAATTGTTGAAACATATAAGGCTCCTCATCACTCTCTACTTTGCATTGAAGATCAACCACACACTCAAATTTCATTTCCTCCACTCGAACTACACGATCCCATCACTCATGCATTGGAGGAGTTTTACACAGCAAGAAAACTTGCGCAACGTAAGTGGTCTACGTTTCTCACATTTTCTTGCATGTCACATTCAAGAGAATGCATACACTCAACATCTGCACGCAATGTATCTTAGCACCATGGCAAGTCCACATAGTGCATGTCATGCACTTTCACTTACCTCCTTTCCATGGACACACTTAAGCTCAGAGTGTGTTCTTCTTCATCGTTGTATCTTTCATGCTTGCTGGTTTGCGCAACTGCGAGGTTCGTGAACCATGCCTTTGTTTTCTGTTTGTTTCTTATTTTGTGCTCATAGGTTAGTTTCACATGAAACTGTTTATGACTCTTGAAACAAACTGGGTAATGTACAAGAGGACTTGTACAGCGATCAACATTTGGTTATCTGTTTTCTGCTCTCTTATGTAATAACTTTTTACCTTCAGTCCATGATATTTTGATGGAAAATACATATTGTTCGAAGTGAACCTTGGTGAAAAAACAACGCTTGCATGCTAACTAGTATCACATACTTTGGTCAGTTGTTTTTGGGTTAATCCTTGTCAGCTTAGTCAAGTAGAGTAAGGTGAGGGGGAAAGCCTTAACAAGCATGTCCGACGTATACATAAACTACTTCTCTAAAGGAACAACCTTTTCTGCTCTCAATAAGTCAAGATCCCTCTTTCGCCTATGAAATGAATAAGTGTTATGCACAGTTATGAATTTAATGAAAAACGAAAAAATGTAAAAGTGTAAATTTTCCAAAAAAATGAAAAATGAATAAGGCGAAATAAGAGAAAGGCTTCTTGCACAGACAGGTGATGCAAGTAACCCTACCGGGGTACTAACTAGGCTTGCTGGCAATGGAGTGATGCTTGTCTTCCTGTGTGACTCCACCAAGGTATTGTCCAGGCCTGTTGGTAGCAGAGCAACACCAGAGATGAAACTAAAACTATGACGACTATATTGCTTGTGCACTGATATACCCCTCATCCCAAATTGAAACAAATGTGTTTCCATGGCTTGGAATGTGTGTTGATCGACCAAGGGCTTGGCAGATGCTCCATCTTGGAATCAAGCGAGTGTGGAAACCAAGACGAACAGAGAACTGAGCAATACTTCCGAAGGCGTTAGACTTTCTTCTCACGAACAAGGTCTATTCAGAGAGCTGAAGTTCTACCAGTGTGTCGCCAAGTGTTGTAGCAGCTACAACCACCCTCTAAATTTTTTCCTTAGCTTCGTTTTGGAGCCTCCCTACCAACCGTCCTCAGGAGCATGTCTTTCACTGTCAAGTACATGAGCTTCATTGGTTTTCTAGTAGATTTCCAGCCTGTGCATGATAGCTTGTTGCATCCCCCTCACAGGATATTTCTTCGTACTTGTTCCAACTATAGGCTGACAAAATCCCGCAAGAAATTGCGCAATTCTGGAGGGGAACCAACCTTCCCTCCAGAAATTGCGTAATCCTGCCAGGAAACCCTGTGGGCTCTAGAATTGCGCAATTCTTCCTATCAAGCTTCACTAGAAAAACTACACAATCTGTCACACTAGGACTGCTCAACCCATAAATTGTGCAATTCTGGGTAGAAGTTAGCTGCTTAGCCTAGTAATTGCACAATCTCACTAGCAGCCAGCCCAGATCCCTCCCAGAAATGTGCAAATTTTCCCATTAGTCAAACATGTTGTTGCATGTGCCTTCAGGTTCCCTCTGGGACCGAGAAAAACTAATTTGCATGCATGGATTTCTTCTCCCAAGGCAACATGCAAAGGCATCCCTCGATTCAAGGATATATTTTTAGCAGCTGGAGGTTACATGCAAGGATCGTTTCAGAAACCTCCCACCAAGTGTCGCTTTTCTTAGATTTATGGCATGCACGCCACAACCTCGATTTTATCGAAACTCATTAACCGGATGTTTTAGAGCTCATTGCTCACATTGACCTTACATCTCTGACATCCCACATTGCATCTAGGTGTCATCAACACATTAGCTCAACTATTTTAGGGTAACTCCGCTTTTCATGTCTTGCATTGAATTTTTGTCACTTTTTGTGTTTCGCTTCGTGTGAGTGTTGTCTGCTTGATTTAAGTGAGTGCTTATTTTCGTTTGCATGTATGTGAGCTTCTACGAGCACCGTTTCAGTTTTCAGTTGCATCTCACTACTGTTGCATGTATGCCATTGTTTTGCACGGACAGTCGTCGTTGCGGTGACTCACTTCACACACATGCATGCTTTCCTACTTTATAAATCCTACACTTGCTATTTGCATGAATGATCATTCACTCTTGTTTGCACTCATCTCACCATGCATCCAGGCTTCTCATGTTTTCAGTCACCTGTCAGCCGGTCTGGGCTGCCTTGACCCAGACCATGCCCTCCCCGGCTAGCACTGTGCATTTGTGGAAGTGAAGGCTATGCCTTCCCTCCAGAAATTGTGCAATTCTAGCCCAAGACTGACCTCTAGACTTGAATTGTGCAATTCTTGGAGGCAGTGTCCTACTCGCCCCAGAAAATATGCAATGTAGTTAGCTAGTTGCATGTCACTACTGACTGAAATTACGCATTGCATAGTTTTAGTCCCCATCAAGCCAGTGTAGACTGTGCATTGCACAGTCCCAGAGTCGGAATTGGGAACCGTGATAGGCGTTAGAAATCTGGTTCAGAGGGCTATCTGATGACAATGATCAGAAGTGCTTGTGTGCACATTCAATCTAATAAAATATCTGTGTAATTTACCTCTACTGTTTCAATCTGAATAAAGCGATCACCAATCTTGAAAGTGGACCTGGAGACGTAGTCCATCAGGGACGAACTTCGTAATCAAATTTGTTGTCTAGTATTGCTGTGTTTTTACTATTTTCACTTGTGTTATGCATCTATCTTGTGTTTAATCAGCTGTCGTAAAGTCTTCTTCTCAAGCAGTTTTCCTTGATTATCGTGCTTTGAGCTAACATTCAAATCGTTAATGGTTAATCAATTCTACATCAGTTTTAGTCTATGATAATTTCAGATCATATAATTTGGTATCGGAGCAGGTTGCATCTATATAATTTTCCATTGAATGTTAACCAATTCAAAGTCTCAACGAGGAGAAGGAATCCTTGAGCAGATCGATCTAAAGATTGGAAAGCGACGAGTCGTTCATAAATCGACCATGTCAAGACATGATGCAGGTGAAAACACTGAAACTAAGTTGAGTGATGAATACTTTCAGCAAGCATTCTTGACTATGCAGTAGATGTTAGGAGAACTCTACAAAGACAAGAAGGTGAGAGTTGCAGCTTCTTCTTCAAAGACATCGAAGAAGTACAAAGGTAAAGGCAAGGCTGATAAACCTCCTTCACCTCCATCATCTCCATCATCATCATCATCTTCTTCTTCTTCTTCTTCCAGTGTAGAACCTGAAATGGAAAAGAAACCTAAGAAAAAATCTCTTTTTCAAAACTTGATGTGAAATTTGAGTTACCTGTTAATGATGGCGAAATGAATCCTGAAAATCTAGATAGTTGGATAAAGCAGTTAGAAGTGTATTTTCGCATTCAGAACATTTCTAATGATAAAACTAAAATTCAGTAAGATACACTTATAATGGGGGGAACAACTTTAATCTGGTGGGAAAGTAAAACTCAGATAGATGTAAAGCACAAAGGAAAAGTCATTTGTTCATGGTCTAAGTTTTTAAATGGTCTTAGGAAACAATTCTATCCTTTAGGATCCATGGAACAAGTTGTTATTGATTGGAAGCATCTGAGGCAAGGTAAAGGGAAGAGTGTTCAGGAGTTTAGAAAGAAAGCATTGGTGCTTCGTATTTCATTGGATACACGTGAAACTTTGTTAAAATACATCAACAATTTACATTCATATTTGCAGCATACATTATTGATGTTTAATCCTGATGATTTTGATGAGGTGTGCGCTCAGGCCATACATATTGAATCAGGTGGCAGACCATTCAAGTTCTCATCACAATCATCGAAAGAGTTGGAAACCAAATATTCTAGTGACAGTAAGGGGAAGAACATTTCGAAGAGAAATAATCAGTGATAGCTCAGAAGGAAAGAACTACTTGTTCTCATTGCCAGAGAATCAGTCATGATGAATCTAAGTGTTGGAAACTTCACCCAGAACTTAAGCCCAAAAAGTTCCTTCAGAAGAAGGATGAAAAGAAGGCCATTGCAACAGTCCAATAAGATCTAGGTTCAGATTCAGGTTATGAAAGGAGGATATCTGTCATGGTTAGTACAGCAGGTAAAACTTTTGACACTGGTTGAAGTTCGAAAACTATTGCATCTTCATCAAACATATATCCTTCACACGAGGATAAAAGAGTTCAATTGTTTAACATAAGGATAACTTCTAAGCATACAAAGATAGATACAATGTTTGACAGTGGATCATAGGTGAATATAATATCTAAATATTTAGTTAAAAGTTTGGGTTTGGAAACACGAAATCATCCAAGACCTTACCCATTAGGATGGCTAAATAAATCAACTCAGATAAAAGTCACCAAACAGTGTCGATTAAGATTTTCCATTACAACTAATTACATTGATGAAGTGGAATTAGATGTGGTTCCAGTAGACATATGTAGAGTTGTCTTAGGAAGTCCGTATCTTTATTATTGTGGTGCAGTATTTTACAGGAGAGAACATAAATATCACCTTAAGAAATATGGGGTTTAATTTATTGTCAGTGCACATCAATAAAAAAATCACTTGAATTCAGTTAATGTTAATAAGATGAAACGATTAATAAGTTGAAATAGAAGATTGGTAATCATGTGTGTAAAGGAGAAACATAACAATCAACATGATGCTTGTTTAAGTTATGAGACTCAGCTTAAATATGGTTTGGTTAAAGAGATAGAAACGTTTCCAGTTCTATGTAAAACCAAACATCTTACTCATAAGTAGGGAATACAACATGAATTACAATTTCTGCATAAAGCTCCTCTTCCTAATGTCAGAATGAAGAAAATTAGTTCAAGTTTGGAAATTCATAGTTACAGGGATACAGGTTAGTATTGGGGAAAATCAGTATTCAATTTCTCTTGTATTTTGTCGCCATTAAATGTTTCAAATAGTTTGGAAACCTCTTTTCAAGGGGACAGGAAACCTATTTGTTTTCATATCAAAGCCTTTTCTAAAGCAGTGTCAAAGTATCTAGGGGAAACTTATGCATCAGGGGAAAGTGCTAATCAATGGAAACATCATTTAAAAGTGATTCAAACAAATCAACAACTAATTCAATACTTTCAAAGACAAACTAAGTTGCAACAATTTTCACCTTACAGTTTGATGGGGTTATAGAAACAAGTTCACTTAGTAATCAAGAAGTAGGAAAGTATAGTTGTTTTGATGTCAATAATATCTTTGATTGTCTTTGTTATTCTGCAAAATAGATTTTTTATACATGTTAATGGTATTAAAAAACATCCAGTAGAGACTATTTTCAAAGATTTTGAATCACTAACTCATGGTTCTTCGTGGAAATAATTCAATTGCCATGTTCATAACAGGTTGTTTTCCCATCATCGCAAGTTTTTCATACTACAGATGGAGAGAATAGGTCACGAAATCAAAAAGTGCCATGGTCAACATCATCAGGGTCATCACTTGCAGGCGATTGATCGAATGTATTGGTACATTGTTAGGTCAAGGTGGAAAGAGAGGGGTTCTACCCTCATCAACTATTTTCTTAGTCAGAGTTTTGGTGGTCCAAAATATTTCAAGTGGAGAGGATTGATCCAAAAGGATCTCGTCGGATCAATTGCACAGGTGTTCAAGTGTCGTCGCCAGTGTTCAATATCATCGTCAATTCAGTTTGGTGTCGTCAACTTCAACAATGCTAGTGATGGATCAGGTTGTTCAGGTAATTTTTATGGTTTTCATGGTGTTCAGTTGATATGGGTTTGTACCTGGTTGTCGACTTGTGTTCATTGACAGTTCTGCCAAGATTTGGTCGACGACATGTGTCATGTCATTGCCTCATAGGATTTGATGTCTACATGGGTTTTGTTGTCCATTCACAGGATGATCATCGACATGGGTGTCGTCCATGGCAGAGGTTCAATATGTCATCAGGGTTGTCTTCGTAACTGTCGATTGTGTCAACGATATGTATTTGGTTTTGTCACATTGTGACAAAATTTTGTACATGGGATTTTAAAAACAAAAGGTAAACCCTAGTCCTAATTCACCTAATACTATCAAACCTATCTCTTAAGTCATAAACCTTAATGCATTGAAAATGTATTAAAAACATTATAAAACCTAATGCTAAAGACCTAAACCTATGTGCCAAACCATCACATTGCCAAGCTATGATTCAAACAACACCAAACCTAATCCTAAACCTAGTCTAAACCTATTGTATAACTCTCGACCATGTAATTGTAATGTAAAACATTATAAAAAACAATGCAAATTCATTACACAGTCACCTCTGACCGTGTGTGTAGCGTAACCGTGTCGGAGTTCATGTGATCAATGCACTGATAATGTCAGAGTTTTAAAACCGTAAGGTTAACCGCTAGTCATTTGACCATGTCGAAGAAAGGCAGGCACATGGAATAGTTAACATTACAGTGGAGTTAAACCATAACCGCCAGGTCTTCGGGAACTACTGGACAGTTGTCACATGCGGATAGTTAGCGAAGCTGTCGCCGAAGCCACCAGAGAAGACCACTAGGTGGCATCTGGTGGTTAGACCATCTGTGTTCACATGGAATTCGTTAGCCTCCACCCGGTTAGCCTGACCACTTATGGTTATGGCTTCTCATAATGTGTATTTTGGGTTTTTTGTTGAAGTTGTTAAAACAACTAATTCGATGACCATGCACACCAGCAAAGGTGTCTAATGCCAATAGGACCGAGCTTCAAACCTAACCAGAGGTAACCAATTCATCTTGAAATCAGCCCAAGGTGGTTTTTATGTACTTGCAAGCCTTTAAAAGGCAGTTTTCCTTCATTGATCAAGGGGAGAGTAGTTTTTGTTTTTGTATGCAGATTCTAGAGGTCATAGGCAATTTTGTTTTCAGAGTGATAGTAGCATCCAGAGTCGGAATCGAGAACCGTGATAGGAATTGGAAAGCTGGCTCAGAGGGCTATTTGATGACAGTGATAAGAAGTGCATATGTGCACATTCAATCTGATAAAATTTTTGTGTAATCGACCTCTACTGCTTCAATCCAAAGAAAGCGGTCACCCATCTTGAAAGCAGACCCAAAGATGTAGTCTATCAGGGACAAACTCCATAATCAAATTTTCTGTCTGGTATCACTGTTTTTTATTGTTTTCACTTTTGTTATGCATCTATCTTGTGTTTAATCAGCTGTCGTAAAGTCCTCTTCTCAAGCAGTTTTCCTTGATTTCCGTACTTTGAGCTAACATTCAAATCATTAATGGTTAATCAATTCTGCATGAGTTTTAGTCTATGATCATTTCAGATCACATGTTGTGATGCATCTTTACTTGTGTGTTCCCTTCTTAACTTCATGCTATCATAGGTTTTGTAAGGGGCACACTCACCTTACCCTCCGTGTGTTAGAACCATTCATGCACCTTCCTTGACTTACTACATATGTCACACCCTTGCTACCAATAGCGACATCTTACTTGCCTGTGTGCGAAATGATGGTCAAGGTGATACTGTATTACCCACTGCTGGGACTCCTACACCAAACAATCTGAGGTCTAATTGGGACTTCTTACTGGGGAGATCACCGGACACGTTGGTGGGTCCAGCACCATCAACACATTCCTACACAAAGCCCTAAGCATGACTTTGATAAATGCCTATGTTTCTACTCTTGACTACTTATATTCCAAAATTTTAAGGCCCATTGCATGCTATCCCATTACAGACCATCGTTGACCACCAGGTTGACATTCTTTACACTTGCCTTGATCACCAGCAGGTTTCTCAGTCTTGGGGGTGCACTCATTCATAAATTCAGGAAAAATAAAATAATCCTGAAGCTTCTTCTTCCATAAGCTTCTTGAGGTTGTCTCAACGATTTGCCTTCGATAGGAGTCTCAAATCATATCTGATACTACCTTGGATTTTTCACGTCTTATCCCTTGTGCCTATCTTCCCATCTCAAATGGATCTCTAGCCTAGATTTGTAAATGGATAAGAATTCATGAAATACCTCCCTTATCTATATATTTACAACCATCCATGGGCAAGGGGTTGGATTTTGGTGATAGATTCTATCCTCATGTTGTTGCTTTGAGAGTCATTATTCCACGAATTAGGGTGACATAGATGCATACTTTTTGGCAAGAAAAGGATAAGTCAACTTGGGGAGTTCTTCTACAAGATAAACTTCTATTTTTGGTTGTAACTCTCTCCATTTCTATTAATACAAAGAGTAAACTATTTTCCTATATATGATGTTATGATTTCATGTATTTCAATACCATCATGATCTATTGAATGAAGTGATTATATTATGCTACATAGGTGTCATAGATATTTGGCCTGCCTTGTTTAATTCTGGAGGTTCTAATTATAGAAATCAGAGCTAGGATTGGAGCGTACAATTGAGGAAGAAGTGTAGCTTGCGACAAATTCTAGGTAGGCCTCATCCCATCATTCAATTACATTAAGGCAGACATTATGCCCTTTGCTTTCTGTTGTTTTAGGTTAGTCAATTAGGACTAGAGAAGGCACTTATGTCCATAGTATTTTGTATAACAAATTGGTGACCATACTCAGGATCGATTCAATGCTTTGGTGGCTTCCTTTTCCCTTAGTGTCTATTTTTGCTGATGTTTTTATCTTTATTGCTTCACTCAATTCTGATTAGACGTAGGAATACCTTTCATTGAGTTTCAATTGAAATTTTTGTGCCGGAACCGTGCATCGCCTAATCAGCACACCCCTTGGTATGGAGACAGTGCATTGTAGTGTACCCTAGCCTTCTCTTTACCTATGTTGCAGTGTAACCTATCCATTTCAACACCTGCACTGATCCCTGTTTGATGCAATAATATTCCTTTTTGTGATTTTCTCTCTGATTAACTTTGTTCCAGTGGGTCCTCCTTATGTCCTTGAGTGTGTCTTGGTCTCTCATAAGCCTCCATCTTGTTTTCTTTTGGTTTTGGGTGGATTTGATAATAATTTGTTTATATTTTCCTTTATTCTTGTCATTAGGTTATTAGAAAACTAAATTGTTTGATCATTGAGTGATTGAAAGAAGTGGTGGTTTAGTCATCATTCTGAAAAGTTTTCTTTTATCAATGATTCGATGAATATCTTAGTTTTCATATGAAAATGAAGTGGAATCCAAAAGGAAAATCTTTTGCATAATTCATTTCATATAGGGATTTTATTTTGATTGGAATAATGAAGTTGAGGAGATTGATTGTTGCATCACTTGTTTGTTGCATTGTTGATTGATTTCTTCTTCCATACTTAGTTCGTAGTTTCATTATTAAAAGGAAAACGAAAAGAGTTATTTTTTTTCATATTAGTTACATCATAGGTGTGTTCAGGTGACATCGAGTTTTGAACCTTGAAATCAAAATATAATTCAAGATCAACTCTAAAGTTTACCTCAATTAAACTAAGGAGAATTTGTCACATTAATGCAAACACTTAGAGGTCTAGGCTAGAGACATGTTCCCACATCATTAAACATAGGATTTTTTGTTTGACAACATTGTATTCCAGGGGTGGTATCTTGTTCCACATATGTAAGTGTATTAGATCATTCTCCATGTACCTTCGGGTATATCAGATGGCGCTCCATGTATCATAAGTATATGGAAACGCTCTCATCATATGGTTACGCATTAGACAACACTACTATGGACTACACTTCCACGTATCATCAAGTATATTTTGGAATTCCACCATAGGTAGCTATCCATCCATAGGTAACTAATTTGGTTGCCTTTTACATTGTGATACACCAAACACGACATTGGGAACATTTCCTACCCATATGTAAATCCTTGATTACCCAAGGTTGTATATTGTACTTCACAGTTGCTTGGAAAACCCTTTTTCCTAGATACTCCTTTATTTATTTATTTTCATTGTTAATTTCTAAAATCAATTAATTGATAACATAAAAACATCCTCCCCATAGAACAACTTCTTAGTATATTTTAGGTTGATACTAATGGCAATAGTTCCCAACTCCACCATTCAAGGAAACCCCTCTAACAGGAATCTTCGTTCTTTTCCTTCTTTTGGAAATATTGGTTATCCTTATATGGAAACGTTGTCCCTTCTCGGATTTACCATTGGTTTTCCAATTTGGTTGTTTTCATCCACTATGGTTTTGAATGTCCAAACTACACCTCAACCAAGTTCTCCTCCACCTAAACAATATCAACCTCAAGTTGATCCCAAAGTTGACTCTTTTCCTTATTTTCCTGTTGTTTCTTCATATTTTTCTTCCTCCCCTCTTGGTGAAAGTATTGATTCTAGTAACCAGGAAGCTAAGAAGAAGAAGAAGGAGAAGAAGAAGAAAAAAAATAAGCATGGGGGAAACCAAGCAACCATTGCTACCCATGCAACTAGTATGTAGGAACCTTCCAATCAACCCCCCAAAGTTAAATTCCCTTGCAAGTTATGTAAGGGTGATCGCCCTCTTATATATTTTCCTTGTAGTCCAAAGGTATTAGAAGGTCCACATGATCACATTAGCCTTTGTCGTCAGCTTCTGGAAATCATGCTAGTGACAAATCTTCAACTAGTGATAATAAGGTCCATGGGAAAAGGAGGAAAGTCAAGTTTCCCTGTAATATATTTGAATGGAATCATCATATTCACCTTTGCACTTATATGGATGAAGCCTCAAAAGTGTTGGAAAATCTTACAGTTTCTCAGCCTCACCTTTCGGCTGGTTACCGGAAGCTTTCTCCCAATCCTCCACTAGTTGATGAAATGATTGATCAGAATCTGAATCCAGTCAATCTGTCTCTCTTTGAATGTGAATCCCATGATTCTGTTCTCGACCAAACATTGGTTGAGAAAATGGTTGACCAAATTCCACCTTCAGTTGATCGTACTTTTCTCGTAGACAATGGGGGTAATACTTCTCAGGTTCATCTTGTTTCTTCTAATTCTACTAGACAAGGGGGTGTTTATTCCATTCCCACAAAACCCCCTCCAAGAAAACAAGGCATTTCCTTCCATTGGATTCGATTGACAGAACATATTCTCCCTTCTTACATGCCTTTTAATATTGTTTTCCTTTGATATAACCTAACGTCAATTGGTTATGGCAAAGCATCTATAATGTTTTGTTGATTTTGATTTAGTTGGAGGACCAATGTATGCAACAAATTATAACAATAATGCTCAACCTTTTGAATAATACTAGCAAGTAAACAAAGGGTTGCTATTTAATTCCCACAGTGATTTAAGTTTTGTTGATGTTAAGTAGAAGATGTAAGGAAATATGATTACTTTAGTTTCAGACAGAAAATTAAATAATCATAAGCTAGAAAACCCTCAATCGATGTTTGAAGATTAAACAAAATATACTTAAGATTATAAAGATGCTGACAATCTAATGATTTAGAGGGAGATACTTAAACAAATAGTTCAGTAACCCATTCTCTTTTAATGATTATAACTTCAGAAAGGAATTAAGAATAACTGAAACACAGTTACACTTACCAAATTACCTTTATAAAACTTAAACATATGCAAAATACATAATGAAAGATGCACTGGAAAAACTTACAAGAGAAACAAAACTGTGTGGAACAAAATTCAGAATCCTCTGCTTTATCATTAATGATCTAGAAAAGTTGTGTACATGGAATGCTTACAAAATTCTTATGCAAGGGTGCAACCCTTAATAACTCGTAGAAGAGAGTTATTTATACTAGTTTAGATAGTGAACAAAATATCCCAAACTGATTACAAAAATAGCCTGAAAGAAAATAGGAAAAGAAAACTGATGAATGATGTGTCCCTATTAGGGAGGGAGTTGTTGATGATTGTTCCTTTAAAAACTGTAGTGTGGTCTTCTTGTTGGGATCAATCGTTTCACATAATTGATCCCACCTCTCTTCACTTGGTATCCCTAGATTTACCATTCTTCTAAATATCCCATCAACTTCGGTATACCTTTAAAAATTTGGTTTAGTGAGGAAAAGATGTCCAACCTCATATTTGATTGTGAGGTCAGGGCAAAAAGCTTCCAAAAACTCTTTGCATGTAATCTGTCTTTTCATCCCTACAAATTGACTGCTATTTGTTGCAATAGTATATAAATTTTCACAGTAATCCTCCAGTTTGACTAATTGATCATTCGATGAAATTAACCCTGGTAAACCTTTCTTATTCAACATACTCAATTTAGAATGAAACCTTCGAACTGCAATGTTCAAAGCTTCACATTTTGTTTTCAACTGAGCTCGTAGATTCTTCTTCATAAGGAATTTCTTAATTTCCAAAATTGTAGCTCTCCTATCTGGAATATTTATTTCTTGTAACTGTTGCTTAGTCTTAGAATTTAATACTTTGATCATTCCTACTTCTTCTTTCGGTTTTGTCTTCAATACTACCCTCTGATTATCCATCTTTGTCCTGCATCTGGAAATTAACTCTTGCTGCTAAAAAATGATTCGCATGGATGGCCATACTTCTGTTATGGAGTGGCTCATATCTAACCATATGTCCTCTTTGGCTTGGGCCAAAGTGTCTGCCATTAGAGCCTTACTCTCTAATTGTTTATCCTTAAATTCTAACCCATGTGATTTTTACATTTCTTCTACATACAAGGTGTCATTTTTTACCTTCTGTGACTCCAGGATTTGGAACTTTTGTAGTAACTTTTCATTATGTTGTTTTTGTGCGTGTAACTCCTATGATAACTTGTTGTTTCAACTGTTGTTGATGATGAAGCAATGTCAATGGAAGATGAGCTTGGATCTATACGTGCTATGGGAACTTTTGTTACTAGGGTCACATCAAGTTGTGTTACCTCTTTTTCCTTGAGTAGTTGTTCTATTTTCTCTTCCATATTCTTGATCTGTATGTTTTTCCTAATAATGAGCTTCAAAAAATCCTCCCCATGCTGTTCATTTTCTATCATCTCTCTAGTTTGTGGATCCTCCGTTGAAGGAAGTTTCAACTGTTGCTTCAAGGATGCTATCTCTGTATTAATTTTCTTGAGTATTTATTAAATTGATTTATAGTCTTGGGGATCATATCCAATTTTAACAATAATATTTTATTTTGTTATGTTTAGCTAAAGACGAAATTTTTTCAATCTTAAGTTTTGACTGAACATTTGACAAGGCAGTTTTGAGCTTAGAAAGAGTCATGGAAGTTGTAGTCATGGTTTAAAATAACATTTCACTTGAATGCCTGTGAAAATCCATTTAATCAATAGGATGTATCTGGTTTACATCAAATGAAAATATGCTCTTATTATGATCAGTTGTGGATTTGGGAAATGGAATTTGAGCCTGCAGAAAAGCCATTTGCATCCTTCACCATTCATTGTCAAAGGCAGAGAGAAGTCTGTGTTGAGAAGTGGATGTGTGTTTCAAAAACTGACTGTAGAGTTGTGACTTGAGACTTTCATTCTTTTGTTTAATTTCCATAAATCTTGAGAAGATGTTAGTATCTTTTGGTGAGCTGATCTCAGTTGACTAAATAATATCCATAGGTTCAGCTGAAGAAGGAGTTGAAGTAGAGGGAAATTTGGGATCAGTGGTCCTTGCTGATGAAATATCTTCTAAATCTCCAAGATCAATTATTTATGGTGGCTTGCTCCCTGATGACATTGACAATCCGGTGTTCAATTTCTTATGTAGTATATAATACCCTTTAACTGTTTTTGTAGCTGACTTAGTTTCCCCTCCGGCTATTTTTTTGAGTACTCTGAGTGACTGGAGTATTTACCTATGGACTGGTTATAACCAATTCATCTACTTCTAAGAGAGTTCCTTCAAACCATTGCTCCTGGTTCATAAACTTCTCCAATTCTAGCCTAGGAGTATGATTGTAAGGTGTTTCCTTCAATTGAACTCTTAGGGCTGAAATGATCCCAAAAGGATCATAAGACTAGGTCAAGCTTGGCTGGAGGTTCATATTCTTCAACAATTTGTCTACCTTTGTGCCTACAGACCAAGTATTACACATGAATGTCCCTACCTTGGCTTTGAGTTTGAACTGTAACTTTTTCTTACCTGAGACAAAATGGAGTTCATCCATATTTATCGTCTTCCTGATGTATTCTAGTTAGAATATGCTCATTGGCACATACTTAGGCAGTTTCTTTGGAGCTAACTGTTATCGGGAAATCTAGTGTCTATGCAGAGCTGCTAGTCCCGCTAAGGCTGGTAGCTACCTTAGAAATAAACAAACTAAAACCACTTTCGTTTTCCTTTATGAGAAGTAGATAAGAGGGGAAAGAAGGAGACCAACCTCTATCTTGCGCTTGGTTCCTTACTTGATTCCTCTCCCTTCTGATAGATCTTTGCCACTCGCTTCCTTGTCTACCCAGCTTCAAAGAGCACCTGTAGAATCAAAGAAGCATAACACTATCCAAGAACAAATATCTACTATCATAAACAATATAGGACCAAATATATATTGACCACACAAATGCACATATCATCAATCATACAATAATGTGGAGGAAAACTTGAATAGCTTTATTAATAATCAAGAATAGCAAAGAGGATTACAACCAATTTTTCTGACCCAGCATCATCCTCTCAGCAAGAAATCCCTTCTTCACCTCATGAAAAGCTTAGATCACCCAACACTATGATGTTACACCAAGAAACCAACAGCACTTCCTTACAAGATACAAAATTCCAGCCTCTGGATCTCTGGGATGAGGGATCCATATATAGATGTTTGCAAGGGGGGTGAGTCAGCTTTTTAGATTTGATTAGTGTCATCTCTCTGATAGTTCTTGATTCCACTTGGATATTGATGATCTCTTACTCATCCCTGGGCGAATGCAGGGAGACAAGTGTCACAGGAGAAGTTTCTGGAAGATTCCATGATCCTCCACCTTGCAAATTGACCCTGCCATTTGTCCACTCTCACCCATCGCACCCCATGAAAGGGATTTTCAGTATGCATCGCACCTCCCTTGTGTATTTAGGTGGGATGCCGAGCACTTTGACCATGGAGCAGGTGAGATGGTCCAGTTTTGACCAGTTCTGAGTAGTTTTTCATGGACAACTTCTAGGAGAAGATGTAATCAGTTGACCTTGTTCTTTTAGAGGTTGGAACAACGCTTTTAGGGACTTAAGAGCCCTTGGTTTATGGACATTTATGATTGGGGTTGCAGTGCCCAAAAATGTCTATAACAGTTGCCCCCTAAAGCATGAGGTCGTTAATATGTTGATGTGGGGTGAAATCCTTTATCATGAGGATCTGATGTTTTTTCGAGCTGGAAGGTTACCTGTAATAAGATACAATACAATACATTATCTTCATAATATTTTCATGATCTAGCTGAGGCGGGAATTCCCATGCTCAGCATTATAAATTCATCTTCGTGTACATAAGACAGACAATCGTCTGAGTGTATACTGATGATTCTGGTAGAGCCATCATCACTTAGGTGGATGATTATCTGTGTAGTAATTATGTACATTTGATGTCTTTATTTTCATGAATATATATCGCAGCCCGGATGGATGAAACTAGATCTGGGGTCTTCAATCTCGTTCGATCTTCACTCAAAGTACAAGTCAATCCATGTGAGAGATGTTCTGGAGTCGAACATGGAAGGACATCGCCTGATTACCAACCAATGATGTAAGTTGTTAACAGGCACAAGAGGAATCACTAATAATGATGATGACCCTCAAGGTACTACAGTACAATTCACGTGGTGTGAATAAAGGGACTTGGTGTCGAACACCACGCAAAATCTTTCGGTTGAAGGCCATTGATGTAAACCTGTTTCCGGAAGTGAGAAACTTGCCATTGAGCATGCAAGCTTCAAAGTACTGAAAGGGTTGTTCCTAGATCGACTTCTTGGATAATGAGCTGATGTCGACAAGAAGCGATCCGTCATAGGAGGGCCTTAGTGAATCCCACATCAATGACATGAAACGGAGCAAATGATTTTAATGGAGGTGAAAACGATCCGGTGATATAAGGTTCAGGGTGGCGGTCATGAAAGAATGGAGCGTAAATGTATTGCAGTGGGTGAGACACAGGTGAATTCTCTGAGCGACTTCTCTTGAACATATCAGCGACACTGACATGATGGATTGGTAGCGTTAACCCCAAATATGGATGGTGTGATGGACCCATGGTGATATGACCAATGAACGGAACAACCCAACCCAACTCGGATGTGGAGTGAAATTGTCATGTTCAAGAGCGACTTGCTACCAATAAATTTTCTTCAAGTTTTCTGCCCAATTTTTCCCCAGTCATTAGTGACCAGTACCTCTTTATTTTTTTCAAGCTTGAGGAGGATAGCATATGCTTGTTCTATAATTTGCCCTTCGGGCAAACCCATCGCTATGTTTTAACGACCCTAGCGATAGTGAAACTCCTTCTTGTCTATATGGACAAGTTTGTCGCTGTTCGGTTTTAACGAGTTTAACGACAAGGATAACTCGGTCCTTTTCAATTTTAGAGAGTCTAAAAAATGGACGTAAAGAAAACTCCAATAATCATTTTTCGTCATATAATCCCTTGAGTCCGAAAAAGTATAAAACAATACAAAAGAGATGAATTTTCGGTACTTTTAACGGGCCGAACAAAACAAGTGCTCGATCTTTTTGTGTAATAATCCCTCAAGTCCAAAAAGATTAAAATATAAAGGTGGGATAGCACTTCTGGTCACTTTAACGAGCCGGAGAGGCCAATTTCTCGACAATATTTTCATATTTTGCGAGTCAGTTGAAAAGAGCTTAAAGGAGACTCGTTTTTTGAGGAACGATTGATAAGTTCAGGTAGTAGCGAATTCCAGGAAAGGTTTGGAATTTTCCAACCATGGCAGTGTCACAAGGATGGCTAACAGGATCACTCTTCGTAGCTGTTCCTCAAAAAGGGTAAACAATCAAATGGAGGTGAATGATCGGCCAATATAGAGTGGAGGTGATGATGAGAACACAACCAAGGCTTCAAAGGCTGATGATAATACATTCACGACGGTTATTTACCAGAAATTGGTTCATTTTTTAATGAGCTTAAACTTTGGGGGAACATTTGCTCATTGCTTATGTTTATTTTTTAATGAGCTTGAATTCCGCGTTAAAACTGCTCGATCCAGTCGTATAATAAGAATGTCTCATATAATTGGCATTTTTTCAAAGCTTTGCCCCGCATCCTTTCTTTATGCAAGTTAGGAAACGACCAATCCTATGAGTTTAAAGTGTTAGAGGACCTACAAATTTAAAAAATAAATGGTCACTCTTCTCTTGCATGCCAAAAGGTTTGCATGCCCCCAAGTATAGTGAAGTAGAGTTTCCAGGTTACCCCTCAATTTGCAGACAAAACATTTGTTTTATCAGGAAAGGCCTACCTTTAACAGAGGTATCTTATTCCGGTCTAACCCCATTTTCCTAAATGGATGGGTGCGTCAACTAGTCATATATCCTTCACAGAAACCTACCCTATACCCAAGGTTTTCCTGTCGAAACAGGCCAGGGTGCATGCCCCCTGGGTTTTAGTCATATCCTCTGAATCACTCGTGCTCATCAAAAGGACAGACTAGGGATTGATGAGACATTCCTTGCGTGAAAAGACCATTCAGGGATGGTATATGACTATTTGCTATGTGTGAACCGGGGAATGAAAGTTGGTCTACAAGCTTGAACACTCTTCCTTCATGCAGAAAACACATTACTCTAAATAGTGAGGATACAGTGGCTCCCATGCAATAAATATAGTCACGTCCAAGGAGTAGATTATAATCCAGGGGTCCTTGGACTACTATTACATTCATGTGAATGGTTTTCTTTCTCAATTTTATCGGCACACTGGGAAGGATCCCTAACGGTCGACTGGCTCCTTTGTCAAAGCCTGTTAGATTTCTCATTTCAAGCAAAAGTGATGGCGAACCAAGCGCTTTCCAAGAAGTTGAGGGAAGGATACTCACAGAAGCCCCTTCATCTATGATGGTATCGGCCATGACCATTCTATATATTTGAGCAATGATTCAAAATGGTACACTAGCCGGTAAGCGGGGTCTGCCTAGTAGATTCCAATTGAAGGAAACAACTAGGTTGCTTGGAGGTGGGACCGAATAGACGACCGGATATGACTCTGATGAACTTCCTTCCTATGGTAAAGGAATGGGTAGACTGCCCCCATGTTCATCAGAGTCTGTGCTTACGAAGAGAATTTGGACGGTGTCGTTCTTGTTCTCTCCAGTGACTGTATCATCTGAAGATGGATCCTCTGAAGGCAAGACCGGGTCAACTACCGCCTCGACCTTTTGACTTTCGTCTGGTGTGGATTCAGATGGTTTATCTTCAATGATAGACACTTCGGCTGACAAAAATGGCGTGTCAGCCGAATTTTCAACTAGTGACGGACTAGGCAAGAGATTCTTATATCCAGGAGGAAGTCGTAACGGTGAAATCGGACGGTCGTCCAAAACTCTTTTAGCCTCATCTAAGAAGGGACAATGGTGGACGGCGTGATCGCCTTCACACAATTTACAAGGAAATTTACATTTTCCTTTTTGTCCAGCGGCTTCACTTTCACTAGTCGACGGTGTATTTTCAACATGATCATCAGAGGTTGACGACACCGAATTGTGCAAACGAGGAGACCAGTCCCTTAAGATCTGAGGGATGCAAGGACAATCTCGATGATAGTGGTATCCTTTGCAAATGACACATGGCAATTTAGGCCTAGACAGTGTAGTGTGTGGATTTTCGCTAAACGATGCCTAGTCTCCCCTTTTCGCCTTTGGCTCCTTCTTCTTCTTCTCTTTCTTCTTCTTCTCCTTCTTCTTCTCGGTTACTTGATTTTTGGCTTTACCAGCTTCATCAAGTGAAGAGGAAGGAGGAGAGGAAGAATTGGACAAAGTAGAGGGTTGGGGGTAACTTTGGTATCGTTTAGTTGCTGACTCAGTTGTTCAAGAATCACGGTGTTCTGAACGACATAGGTTGAGAAGAGCCATACGGGCAAGCCGATTGTCAATCCTGGAAGCAACAATGTGGCCATATGGGGTGCACTAACATCTCCCCAAGAGGAGAAAGGATTAGGATTTCCTCCAAGGGGAACTCCTTGGTTGGTGGACTCCATTTTTCTCAACCTAAGACCAACGTAGGAAAGGTGATGTTTATTTCGATTAAAATAAATTTTAGATGCTTTGACACAACTTTTTTTTTTCAATTTTTAAGAGTCGAGAAAAAACAAAAGATGACTCTAGTCGCCTTCTATTTTTAATGAGCTTGAAGTGACAAGTGCTCAGATGAACCTTTTCCTTTAAGGAGTCTGAAAAGGAATGAAAGAGACTGCTCTGGAAATCTAGACAGAGGGATTACCAAACCAATAGCAAAACTACAGAATACTTTTTACGGTACGACAGTCAATCTTCCCGAATGCTGTGTTCAGTGCATTGCGATCGATAGGGCGACAGACACGGCTTCCTATGGATAAAGGATAAAGCCTATTGTGGTCTCCCAATATATACTCGACGGTACGTTGGAGCACAAGTCTATACTGGCACTTATCGCCTCAAAGTGGAGGAATCACCCAACCAACAATGAAAACAACAGTTACCAGGCTTTACGACGCTGGAATACGTCTCTAGCCTAGACTTCTAAATGTTGTGTGTTAGGTTCCAAAGCGTTTTTAGATTCATTAAATTTATTTTACAGTTGATCTTCCTTAAGAAATTTTCCTTTCAGGTTCACCGCGTGATGTAGATGTACAATTCCTAAAATGCAATCTAAGATGATAAAAAATTGTTTAATCTTCTTTTTGCAATGAAAATCCTAGCTACTAAGGAAAGAGAGACGGAATTCTTTCAACATAGAGTAGAGAGCACACACTATATGCATTGTACTAAATCAAACCAACAAATAGTCTAAATGCAAATGCACATGCATGTATTTGTTTTCAGCCTTCTTAATGTGTGAATGATAAAAAGAAAGCTAAGCGCAAATCTGAATTATTTTTCAAAGCAACATTACTAACAAGTTTCTTTTCAAGACAAAATGAAGACAATGACGACACTTTGCGATTTGGAATTGAAAACTTGCTTTCGACACTTGAGAAACTACTAATTCAAATCAAATAAAAGAGTAACAGTGTAATCGACTATCAAGAACAATCAGATTTTCTTCTATGACTGAAAACGAGACTTGCGACGCTTTCAAATCAAGAAACAACAGTTCAATTACACTACTTCTTTGTAAAAGAGAACTGAAAATGGCTCAAAATACATAAAAAGATTTACAATTCTTTGCATAATGGAGGCGAAATAATGGCAAGGAAGGAGGCTTCAACAAAGGTATGCTGACTACAGACAGCAAAACTCCTGAATAGAGCTGAAAAGAGTGAACACAGAAACCAAAATCTAGGAGCAGAAGAGGTCTAGTCTGATCAGTGCACCTGTAACACAGGGAAAGTGAAATGCAGTGCACCTACTACACTTGGGAAGTGAAATGCATCCAGATTCCAAAGAAGAGACAGTGCGATGGTCTAGGGACGAGACTTCAACTGGGTTTCGGGTCACAGTTTGCAGCTCAGTTCAGGGATTTAGGCCGAGCAAGCGGTAATCAGTAAATAAATCACAGGTGTATATCTAAGGAGGTTACTAGAGCCACCACAAGGGCAATTATAGAGCTTGTAAATTGATTGTTTAGTTTATAAACAAAACCCGGAGATAGACTGAAGCATCATTGATCTACTTTGCACTTTCATAGCAAATGCAGTTCGAAGGCTAGCTGGCTTGACTTCAGGCTCCATCTGTAAGTTTATAAAGTAAAAAAATATAGACAAACAAACAATCCATTCGCTCCCCAGCGGAGTCACCATTTTGTTATAGGGAAATCTAGTGTCTATGCAGAGCTGCTAGTCCCACTAAGGCTGGTAGCTACCTTAGAAACAAACAAACTAAAACCACTTTTGTTTTCCTTTATGAGAAGTAGATAAGAGGGGAAAGAAGAAGACCAACCTCTGTCTTGCGCTTGGTTCCTTACTTGATTCCTCTCCCTTCTGATAGATCTTTGCCACTCACTTCCTCGTCTACCTAGCTTCAAAGAGCACCTGTAGAATCAAAGCAGCATAACACTATCCAAGAACATAGATCTACTATCATAAAAAATATAGGACCATATATATATTGACCAAACAAATGCACATATCATCAATTATACAAGAATGTGGAGGAAAACTTGAATAGCCTTATTAATAATCAAGAATAGAAAAGAGGATTACAACAAATTGTTCTGACCCAGCATCATCCTCTCAGTAAGAAAGCCCTTCTTCACCTCATGAAAAGCTTAGATCACCCAACACTATGATGTTACACCAAGAAACCAGCAGCACTTCCTTACAAGATACAAAATTCCAACCTCTGGATCTCTAGGATGAGGGATCCATATATATATGTTTGCAAGGGGGGTGAGTCAGCTTTTCAGATTTGATTAGTGTCCTCTCTCTGATAATTCTTGATTCCACTTGGAGATTGATGATCTCTTACTCATCCCTAGGCGAATGCAGAGAGGCAAGTGTCATAGGGGAAGTTTCTGGAAGATTCCATGATCCTCCACCTTGCAGATTGACCCTGCCATTTGTCCACTCTCGCCCATCGCACCCCATAGAAGGGCTTTTCAGTATGCATCGCACCTCCCATGTGTCTTTAGGTGGGATGCAGCACACTTTGACCATGGAGCAGGTGAGATGGTCCAGTTTTGACCAGTTCTGAGTAGTTTTTCATGGAGAACTTCTGGGAGAAGATGTAATCAGTTGACCTTGTTCTTTTAGAGGTTGGAACAACACTTTTAGGGACTTAAGAGCCCTTGGTTTATGGACATTTATGATTGGGGATGCAGTGCCCAAAAATGTCTATAACACTAACTCACTACCATATATCCTGATTTCAGTGTAATTCTAGTACAGATACCAGTCACCAGTCTTGGTCTATTCAGATAGGCTCAATGTTTTCTTAATTTCTTATTCAATTTTGGGCTCTTCTTGGCTCTTAAGTAATTGAAGAACTGGATGTACAAAAGAATCTATAAACTAAGAGAATGTAAACTTTGATGACGATGCTCTGACTAACTCTTTCCAGTGAATCACTAATTGACTCACTCCTTGCTCATCTTGCCCGTTGAGCTGAATGTCCAATGAATCTCCCTGCTGAAACAAAATCAAATGAATTATGATTGAGATATATCTAAACACTCCTTGTGTGGTAAGATTCATAAATTGTTCATGTATATTATCAACCAAGAATTGGCTATAATTATACATGAAGGCAGGTTGGTATTCCCTATTGAAAGTGGAAAATAATCCAAGGATGGATTCATCCACAAGTTGATCATTTTCATGGCCTAAGAGGTATGACAGTAGGGAGATGATATGTCTAGTGGCTTCAAGGAACACAGAAGATGAATAAGGTGGGTTTCTCTTGGGTAATTCAACATTTTCTAGAAGAAAGAGTTCAAAAATAAGGGCTCTCTGTGGGAAGGTTAGTTTATTATAAAGGTCCATGAGAGCTGCGAGTGAGAAATAACTAAGGGAGTCAGATGAAGGTAGCATCAGTATTTGGTTTATACTCTGAGAAATGATGGTGATCAAGGTGTTTCCATCCTAAGTCATCACTGTTCTCTGCACATGATCATACCTGGCTTGACACCAAGTGATCAAATCAAGGAAATGATGAGTTTTGGGAAAGGAGAACAGGGGAAAAAGTGTCTCCCAGAAACAAATGGGATCTTCCTTATCTGTGTATTTTTGCTTTAGCCACAGATGCAATTTGTGGAAATCGAATTCGCATTCACAGTTTGTGACTTTGAATAGGGAGTGTATAAGGGGAAGATGATCCAAGTCGATCAAGGTTGTAGATGGATTCTCTTCTTCAACAGTTTTCTGTGTTTTAGTTTTCGGGGCCATCTTGCTGCAGGGGAGGAAATATAAAAACTAATTCAACTGAAGGATGAATGATAGGAAAAATATAAATAGGGAAATTAAAGCTCTTGGCGAAATGGATCAAAGCAGAAAAGTAGTAAATAGTAAAGCCATGGGCTATTTATAAGTAGAATTTAGCTTAATTTACCGTTTAAAACTTGACCGTAGGAAATTTATTACAGAGGAGCGGGTTTAATTTTCCAACAGGAGGGTAAAATGGTTAAATGAGGCTAGCAATGGGATGGGAGCGTATGGCGCAATGACTTTATGACATGGCAGATTGTGAGTGGATGAGGGATAATGGATGAGTAACGGATTTATGACGTCGCAGATTCCATATAGAAAAGCGCATAACGGGCAAATGATATGGTGCGAGGGAGCGGTCAACTGTTGGAAGGCTGAAAACCACCAGTGGGATTTCGGCGGGGTGAGGCAATTTATGGTTTTAGGCTTTGGGGGTCTGAAATTTCCATGGGAGTGCCACGTAGAAAAAATAGGCGGCCATTGAAACAGCTTTTCGAACCCCTCGCTGGTGTTAACGAGAAATGGTTGAAGGGGGGCCGAAATGCTACCTTCGTCGTTGATCCAGGCGGCATTGATCATGTCTGTTGAAAAGTGCCAAGCATTTATTTGGCACCGATTTAACGTTTTGTCATTTTTTGACTTTAGACAATTAAGCACCTTTGGCTTTATGAACCATATGATAGAAGAAAATTAATGGTGCATCTAAACTAGCTGCCTGAAATTTATTTGATTTTCAACTAAAGCAATATTTTTGTTCTTTTGTTTTCTTGCCTAACATTTTATTTGGTTTTTCCTTCCTGTTTTAGGGCAATCTAACCTATCATTTTTTCTGATATGAACATGATATAAATTATTCCTAACATTTTTTTTTGTATTTTTCTTTTTTGTCCATATCCTAACTTAACATTTTAACATATAATATTTTTATTTTTATTTTTCTAATATGCTAACATATCAAAACCAATATTGTTACAACAAATATCATGGTAAAGGCTTATGATAAGAACATCCATCACATTGTTATAGATGAGAGAGCTTCTGTTAGTATTCTATCCTCCACTACTTGGTAAGCTTTGGGTTCCCAACATCTTGTGTTCACCGCAATGAATCTCTAAGGTTTCAACAAAATAACTAGTCAACCCTTAGGGATCCTTCCTCAGTTTCCTGTTACCTTGGGAGGAAATACTATATGTATTGATGTTATGGTTTTCATGGTTCGTTTGGACTTTAATTTTCTCTTGGGTGAGACTCTATTTATACTGTGAATGGTGTTGTGTCCACACTCTTTCGAGTGATGTTCTTCCCACATTATGGAAGGATTGTCATTATCGACCAAGTTTCATTTTTTGGTCCTAATTTGACTGCAAATTATCCTACTTCCGTAAGCGTTCCGAATGTGAAAGTGGTATCTTCCCTGCCATAGGTTCATTATGTGGCAACCTATCCCATTCACGTACCTACTAATGAATATGATACTTTCACTGTCTGCTCGTGATGAGAACCTCTTCGAATTCATGTCCTCCTGTAGGTCATGAACAAGGTTCCTTGAGAAGAGTTCCTTTTCTTATGTCAATATCATTAAAAAATGAAATAAGTTCCTCAGAATAAAGTTTCTTTTCTTGTGTCAAGCTCCTTAAAAAATGAAACAAGGTTTTTGGAGCAGAGTTCCTTTTCTTGTGTCAGGCTCATTAAAAAATGAAACGAGGTTCTATGAGCATAGTTATTTTGTTGTATCAAGCTCTTAAAAAAATGAAACAGATCCCCTTCCAATTCAATTCTTTGATTAGATCTCGTAAATTCCTATTTGAGTCTTTCACTTGATCTTGTAAATGAACCTTCGTTCAATCCACCTGTTAGTAACCAGTAATCTACTTAAGTGCATGAAATGAAGCTTGGGGGGAATGTACCTCGAATTCAATCATTATCTTGGGGGCATGCAAACTTATTTCAAGCATAGTTTTTCTCTGTTTCAATCTTGTGTAAAAATGAAACCACTCTCAAGCATAGTTTTTCTCATGTTTCAAGCTTGTGAAAAAACGAAACCATGTTCATGTATTTTCAAGCATAGTTTCCCATGTTTCAAGCTTGTGTAAAAATGAAACCATTTTCATCCTACCTCTCATGATTTCCATTCTTTTCATCCTGTTTATGATAGATGAACCTTGGTTTTCTCATTCCATCGTCTACTTTTCTGATCATACGCTTTCACTTGGTTGTTTTACCCTTTCATGAGGAACTGATGCGATGAGTGGTCTCATTAGCTAGCCTCTTGACCTCTATGTGATGTAAGTAGTTCCATCATGATTGGAACCAATTTCTACCATTTATATCACTCATTCCTCCAGGAGGATTCCTCTTTCAACTCTTTTCAGACTCCCTAAACATGAAAATATTATCGAGCACTTATATTTTTGAGCTCGTTAAAGTAAATAAAATAGGTCAACTCAATATAAGTTTACCACTTTTCCAAATTAATATAGACTACTCACAAGAAAATAATACGTTAGTAAAACATGGCTAAAAGGTTATCCTAAGTATCATTTTCTGCCTTTTCAGACTCAAGAGACTATTTACGAGAAGGAACTTTGGAGTTTCATTTTTTGCCTCTTTTCCAAACTCTCTAAACATGAAAATGATTTCAAGTATTTGCCTTTGTTGGACTCGTAAAAACATCAAACAACGACAGACTCATCGATCATGATGGGACCTAACCACTCCTTCTTTGGGTTCGTCAAATATTACCAGAGGGATTCATTTGAAGGATGAACTTACAAATCAAGCATATGTTATCCTCGTCAATCTTGTCAAAAATAAATAGGTATTTACGAGTAATGATTGGGGAAATTGGGAAAATGGGATACTCCACTTATTAATGGAAACAATTCGCTCTTGAACTAGACACTCTCCCACTTCATCTTTCTCACTTTTGGGTTGGGAGATATTCTTGTATTTTGGTTTATCATGCTTTTCGAAGCCTCTATTTTAGTTTTGGGTCAATGTTTCCAACTCCATTTTAGTGTCACTGTTGTGTTCAAGAGAAATCATTTAGTCAATATCTGGTACAATACTCTTAAGCATTCATTCCATGTTTGTCGTTCATGATCCAGGTTTATATCAACATCATTATGATCATTCTGTTTCAAATCACCATACTTGTTTCATGTCATTGGTAGGGGATACATCAAGGCCCTCCTGTGATGGGTCACTTCCTATCAACAACTCATTACCTAGGAAGTTGACTAAGGAACATCCATTTTGTACCTTGGTGCTTACATACATCAATGGAAATTTTCCTCACTCTCACTGACATGTTTACATCATTGGCCTTCGACCGAAATATTTTGTGTGGTGTTCAACATCAACTCATTCATTCACACCATATGGATTGTACTATAGTACCTTGAGAGTCATCAACATCATCGATGGTTTCTCTCGTGTCTGTTAAACAAATTACATCGTCGGTCGATAATCAGATGCTGTCTACCATGTTCAACTTCAGTTCATTAATTCACATGGTTATACTTATAAATTGGTTGGTTGTGTGAACGAGATAGAATACCCCAGATCTAGTTTCATCAATCTGGGATGCGATTTGAGGATTAATACAAGATCATAATGTATGATGGCTATGATCATACAGACAGTCATCCATTCATGGGTCCACCATCATTCATCCATGGACAAGTATTTTGGTCATTGTACATGTAATGTTAGCTTATGTGTTGAGCATGGGTATTCTATCCTCAACAAAGATATCATGATGTAAATGTAATATAACAAATGATGCTCTCGACTAGTTGTTTTTGATCCTAACTTGTCAAAAGGTAAAGAACTTCAGTCATCAGTTTTCATTTTTGACTTTGCGTTTTAGGGGCCAATCTATTATAGGCCATTTTGTCACATCTGGTGAATAGCTCCTCAAATGGGAAAAATTCACATCCTTCAAAATATTGTCATCATCCATACACAAAGCGCTAAGCATGACTCTGCTAAATCCATAAATTTTTATCCTTGACTGCTGAGATTCCAAGCTTTTAAGGCCCAGCACACCCTGTCCCTTTAGGGACCAGTGTTTACCACCAGGTTCACCCTCTCTACACCTGCGTTGATCATCAATGGGTTGCTCAGTCTTGGTGTGTGTTGATTCTAGAAATTCGGGAAAAATAAAAGAATCTCGAAGCTTCCTCTTCTAGAAGCTTCCTGAGATTTTTTCAACCATTTACCTTGTATAAGAGTCTCAAATCCCATATTACCCTACCTTGGAGTTTTCACCTCTTATCCCTTGAGCTCATCCTCCCACCTCAAGTGGATCTGAAGCCTAAATTATTAAATGGATAAGAATTCATGAAATACCTCCCTTATCTATATATTTTCAGTCATCCATGGGCAAGGGGTTTTCTTTGGAGATTGACACTACCCTCATGTTTTTTCTTTGAGAGTCATTATTCCATGCATTAGGGTGACATAGAGGCATACTTTGTAGCAAGAAAAGGACAAGTCAAATTGGGGAGATCTTCTACAAGATAAAATCCTATTTTTGGTTGTAACTCTTGTCATTTCTATTAAGACAAAGAGTAGACCATTTTCCTATATATGATGTTATGATTTCATATATTCCAGTACCGTGTTGATTTATTTAATGAAATGACTAGATTATGCTACAGAGATGTTATAGATATTTGGCTTCTCTTGTTTGATTGTGCAGGTTCTAATTATAACAATTGGAGCTAGGATTGGTGTATACAAGATGAGGAAGGAGTGAAGCTTGCGAGGGATTCCAGGTAGGCCTCATCCCATCATTCAATTACTTTAAGGAAGACATTGTGCCATTTGCTTTCTATTGTTCTAGGTCAGTCCAGCAAGCTTAGGGAAGATAGTTTTGTCTACAGTCATAGATTCTATATAACACTATGGATTCTATATAATTAGACATCAATATTTTAATATAGGGAATAATTACCTATGGATACCAAAGAAAATTAGGAATCATATTCCTCTATTTTTAGAATTACTTTGTTTTGTAGTTGTGTTCCATTTGTAAATTTGTACGCTCACCGATAACAACAACATTGTTAAATCACTTTAAAAGATACTTGGATGCTATATAAACAACATTATTTAAAACATTGAGGGATAGATATATCTAAGAAGTCATGTTTGATATTGTTAAAACTATGTACTCTATTTACTAAAGTTCATACAAATAAAATGATGCATGCTTTTCATATGTTTCAATTTTGAAAAAGTGTGTTGAGTTAAGCTAGTTCTACCATGTTTCCTGCAATGAAACCAAACTAAGATGGCCCCTTGTATAATGGTACTCGTTACTTAATTAAATTTTAATTATTTTTTATCCATGTTTTAGTTTTGATTCATTTCTTAGATAATTTATTGTATTTATTTTTAAAAGATTGATTTAATTAATGTTTATGATTTTCTAATTTCAATTGTTTAATGTTTTTAGCAGAGTTACAAGAAAATTGATGTATCGTTTGTAGATGAAGAAATTACTTTGTTATTACGGATATCATCATTTACATTACATTGTTAAAAGTTGTAATGGGATGTTAAACTAAGCAATTAGGTAGATGACAAATTTGATTATCCGATTGTTTTGAAAGTTATCATTTAGTAATTAGCCTGTAGAGATAACTAAATCATGTACAGATAGTGTAAATGCTTTATAAGATTACAATTCTGTTGATAAATAAGTGAAAGGAATTTAAGAATAATTAAATTGTTCAACAAGTAATAAGATAGTAACCCCAAAGAATAAAAGGAAAAACATGTACGAGAATGTAAGAGACTTTAAAAATTATAATGCCCATTATTTTCATAATCAATGTGAGTCTTTGTTGTATGTTTCATTAAAATTTCTTCTATAAAAGAGAGGAAAAAACCTTAATTTGGTTGGATTTATTCACAATAAGGGTCTTTATAATGTGACGTCTAGTGGTGAACAATTATGTAGTATATTTAATGTATTTACATTGTGAATGATGTGTTTACTTTATTGCTTAAGCATTAAACATAACAAATATCCTTGACATATAGTCAATGTATTGTAATATCAGTTTAGATATGTTGTGGAAAAATATCAATTAGAATATCCAATATGGTTTACATATTATCGGTGTGTTTAATATGTAGGTAGATGTACACTTTATTTAAAAATAAAAAATAAAAAAATTAATATTAAGATATTTACAAAGTTTACATATTTTATTTTTATTATATATTTTTTTTATCTTCACTGTAAAATATAACATAATGATTATGAATTTATACCATTGACATATAAAAATAATATTGATAGTTGCAATCCTTACCTCTATCATTAATTATTTGATTAAGGTTATGTTTCTTTGTGTCGGACCCACATTTTGTCTTTTTCTCGAGAATTTATTGTTATTTACGCATCTCTAGTTCTGTTTCCCACACAATGAAAGCTACCTTCACATATTTTTTCAATGCACCTCCATAATTGGAAAAATGAAAGTCATCTTCGCATAAATTCATCTACACTAAGCCCCAAGGGATAGCTCAGTTGGTCGAGTTCCTATTGCTAAGTACCTCGGTTATCGGGAGGTCACGGGGTAAAATATCCTCGATGCCCTTGGGGTTAGGCCTTACTAGTTTGGCCTATGATTATATCCCTTCGAGTTGATCTACCTAGATTTTCTCGTGGATGTAGTGGTCACTCACTATCTGTTAACCACCCTTAAAAAAAAAACTTCATCTGCACTTTAACACTCCACATAATTTTAACGCACTTTGGTCATGAAGTGAGTGCTATGGTCCCTAGCGAGGCAAGGACTCTCTGCATTCCACATATTATTTCATTAATGCTATGCCTCTTTGTGTGGAACCCACATTTTGTCGTTATTTGAGAATGCCCACGTATCTCCAATTTTTCATTATTTATGTATATGCACCTTCGTATCTAGCACAATCAAATCTACCTTTTCTCCACATAGTGTCTTATTAAGGTTATGCCCCTTTGTGAAGGGTTCACATTCATTATTTGAGAATTCCCACATTTCCATAATTTGTCATTATTTACACATCTACACCTTCATATCCCAAACAATGAAAGATACCATTGCGTAGCTTTGCTTCAAACCTCCATACTCCACATAATGAAAGTCATATTCATATATCTTCTTCCGCACTCCACATAATTTTTGAAGTGCACACAATGAAAGTAGATTATCCTCTTGTCATTAATAGCTAAAACGCAGTATAGTCCCTACCTCTGTTGCTAATTAATTGATTAAGCTTGTGCAGAGAGTAGAAGAAGCAAAATGAAAGCTTTCTCCACAATTCTACATTTCGCGTAGTGACATATCACCCAAATCATTTGTAAGTCGACGAACTTTTAGTTAACAGAAGAATTAGTGTGGATGTTTATCTTATTAACACATGTCACTATTACATGGGCCAAACACAATTATGTTATCCATATCATCTGTACACATCAAACAATATACCAATACAACAAAGGATTACCAATGTCGAGATGGAAATGTTTATGAAGATGCAGGAACCCGTAGACAATTCTGCACTCAACATTGAAAAATTAATTAAGGCCTAGCTATCACTGATTAATTAATTAAGGTTGTGTAGAGTGCAGAAGAAGCACAATGAAATATTTCTATGCAATTTTTCATTTCACGCAATCACATATTTCCCAAAGAAATGCCCAACAAAATTCGTAAGAAAACTTTCTATAATATTAGTGTAGATGTTTATCCGATTAACATGTCACAATTATAGGGGCCAAACACAATCATGGTATCCATATCATTTGTAGATCTCAAACGATATATCAGTAGAACCAAGGATTACTAGTAAATATTAGTCTTTGTAACATATTATGTCACGTAATATTTGTAATTATAACAAGTGAGATGCAAATTGTTGAAAGAATTTAGTATTAGAACATGCGAGAAAGGACAAGTGTGCAAGGAAGCTATATATAGGAAAGGTGTGTTGAGACAGAAATGTTACAATTAACTACTAATTTTTATATGTTGAAACCTACAGTGACTACAGTGCAAACAATTTTGCAGTTATTAATGAAAAATAATTAAGCCTTAGTAGCACTATTAATATCTATTCAGTGAAACGATACACAATCAATCCATCACTCGAGTGATTAATAGAATTTACTCTAATGTGTTGTGTATTGATTATTGGGTGTAAACGTAGCAATAAAATCATATCTATCGATATTATAAAATAGTATTTTGACATTTATTTGGTGAATCCATGTGTAATAAGCACATCATTCAAGTGCTTATTAGAATTTACTATTTGAAAAAATCAAGAATATGCATAGATATTCACAACCAGTGTCTGTCATGGAAAATTGAAACGATGTGAGGATCTCCAGTGCACACTTCTTTTGATTCACACATTTGTTCCATATAATAGAAGATTCCTTCACACCTCTACTCTTTTCATAGATAACTTACATCATTGGATTACTTAATAGTATTTAATCTAACACATTTTCTAATGATAATTCGTTGTAAACATATCAAGAATATTGTATTTATCAATATTATAAAATAATCCTTTTGGAATTGATTCGTCAAATTTTTCAAGTGCTTCATAGCACTTATTTCTTGTAACCAACTCAAGAATATTCTCAAGGATCCACATCCAGTATCAATTATAGTATATTGAAATGATATGCTTCACACATTTCTTCCATACATTGTGTTGTTTGTTGGCAACGTTTTGGCGAAATGTTACATAGATTCAATTAATGTCCTGCAACACGCAATAAATGTAATCATCACATCCTTCAAGTGCTTAATATAATATTAAAATAATAATTAAGTCTTAATCCTATGACAAACCAAAGTTCCCTTCCCAGCTAACGTAAGCCTTTAGTTAGTGAATCGATGCGTAATCAGAACATCATTCTGATGCTTAATAACATTAATACATTGTGTAATGATTATTGCTTGTTAACAAATCAAAAATACTGCGTCCATCAATATTAAAAGATAGTATTTTTAACATTTATTCAACAAATCAACATCTAACCAGTGTATTTTTTCTCAAACTAGAAGGATGTGCAAAAGGACGATATGTGCGACAAAACTTTTGTTCCCTCTTTTCTTACAAATCTGCATATGTTACCACTCCATACATATCAACTTTCTGCCACATGAATTAACAGATATTAAAAACTTAATCAATCCTTATTCATATGATTAACATATATCTTTTCAGATCTTAATGAAAAGTGTTATTAAATTCATAAGCGTTTGTAGAAAAGTAATGGTAAAATCATTATATATTTAGATCCTATGCAAATTCAAGCCTACTAATTTTTGCTTGTGGTCTTGTTTCGTAGTTCTTATTTATTCATGCTACAGAGTTATCACATTTTTACATTGTTTACAAGAAGAAATTTTAATGGGTTCCTCTCATCTAAAGGTTGTCCAAGTGAAAATGAACAAAATAACACAAGTGAATGAAATATGGAGCCTTGTTTAGAATCTAGAAATGAAATGGAGGATGAAGTTTAAGTATTCTTGTTTCAGCATTGCAGAAACAAACATGGGACAATATGCATCACTAAGTTCGTAAACCCATAATATTTATGATATTAGGGGCCAAAGTGTAGTACATAGGGAGGAATGAATCAAGAATTCCTTTTGAAAATTTTCAGAAACTAATAGCTTATAGATGCACTCTTTATGACAAGAGAATTTATAGTATTATTTGTCTTGTCAGCTCAGTTATCATCATGTTGTGAATGAGGACAATGAATAAGTTGAGAGATCTTTGTAACACAATATAAAAAGCGTATTTTATTTCTAATTGTAGCTTTTTCAATTCTCAAATATAGCAACCATTAAACATAAGAAATTAGAGAATGGGGTGAAAACAACTCTAGGATTTGTTGTGGAAAATACGTATGTGTAAACAACATAATGTCATCTTTGTGTTTAGCCAGGTTATGTACATATGCAGAGAGATTTATGAAACAAGGTAACCATGATCATTGTGATGAGCCTCCTCATTGGGTAATTATATGGGCCTTAATTCACCTCCTAGCTTACTCAAACCAACGTTTCTCACAACTTATTACATGCTTTTGATTATATTTTGTTTATGAGATGAGCTAGAGTGGGATATCATACCCAGTGGACTAATATGCATTGAAGGTAGGATTGAAGGAGGAATCAAGGAATTTTGGCAAAGACTAAGGTTGAAACTCAAATGAGACAAGGGAGAGGGATAGTAGGAGGTAAAGCCTCCTCATTTACTTCTCCCCCATTCGAATATTTCTCCATTTATCACACCATCTCAGAGTGCAAGCAACCAAGTCGTGAGGATTAGAAGGAAGTTGAGAAAGTGAGGGACAAAGAGCTAGTTTATCTCAAGTTTGGGAGCCAAGCCTCCCTAATTTTAAGGAAGTCGTTGGGAACTTCAGTTTTATAAGTAGAGAGGGATAGAGTCAAATTAGAATTCGATTTTTTGTTGTAAAACTCTAAGTATTTTAGAGCTTCAAACTTGTGGAATATTTTGATGTTATTTTCTATTTTGGTAATAAGAATGAATTTTCTTTTGAGCCAGCACTAAGTTAACTTAGAGAGATGAAGCTCTTGGGCTAGGGCCCAACCTTAGCAGCCAAGAATCATCTTTTTGTATCTGTATGTTTAACTTAGTTTCATTGCTTCATTGTTAATTTGTCTTTAGAGGTATTTTCATTGCAAGAAGTGTAGATTTGATTGGTTGTTTATTAGTTTGCTTCCATTTATGCCTTACTTCAGTAGCAGGTTGGCAGGGATAAAATAAGCAACACAATGCTATCAACAGGTGTCTTGGCCCACTTCTTCCCTCTGGGATCATGATTTGTGGAAGGGACCCTTATGCAGCCCCGAAAACATAGATTTATATTTCTTTCATAAGCTTTAAGACTTTATTTTATTTCAGCTAGCATTTTAGTTTGGAAAAGTAGTATTGCAATGCCATCTCTTCTATATTCATTCTCGTAGTAGATCTCATCCATGATTCCATTCCTTTCATCTACTTTCCTCAGGCATAAGGTAGACAGTTAGTTCATAACTTTCTTCTTTTCTAGCTTATGAGAATGCTTCTTGTTTACACGAATTCTTGGAAATTACACACGTTTGATGCAGAGGAGGCACTTTAGAAGTAAACAAATATCTCATAGAAAGAAACCACCTTCCAACTCCATTCACCCATAGGCATTCCTCGTTTCCATCAAAACCTTCACCAATTTCATCATTTTACATAGAAATTTCCTCAAGCATTTTGAGCGAATCCAACCATCTCCTAAACTTGGTTTTGGATTCTAAGTGATCCCAGGCCTATTTTCACTCCATTCCACCCATAAACTACCTTCCTCAAGCTTTCCATCACCTCCAATAGCCATCGTTTTTCTCATGGCTACATCTTGTAGAAATACACAGAATCCTGTAGGTTTCTAGTACATCTTGTAAGTTTTCTTGTAGTGGCCTGTTTTGAGGTTGAATTGAGGGAGAACCTCTAGGAAGCCCCCAGAGGTCACCCAAGGGTCTCCCACACCATCCACCCATCTCCTAAACCTTCCAGCCATCCTCAAACATCCTTAAACCACCTGTCTCCTCACCACAAGAGATTAGTTTGCATATTTGATTTTTCATGAAAAGGACAAAAAGACAAAAATAGAGTTATTTCAGTCCCTTTACTTGCACAATAGTTATTTTTTATGATTTTAACTTCCATTCATAGACAATAGCATTTGGTTCATGTTAATTTAGCATTATTGGAAAGCATAGTTTCTTAGCAGTTAATTAGGAAATGGTGTGATTTAGCATTGAATTTCGGTCTTTTTCATTATTACAATAGATCAAATCTCTCTTAGATTAGATTTCCATTTCTTTCATCAAGAAACCAAGCTTCTTCTAAATCCATAGAAGTCTAGCTTGAAAACCCCCAGTCGTCTCTCGCCAGTTGAACAAGTGACAAAAGGCAGAACCATCACTTTTACAAGTGTATACAGCACTGTCACCTCCAAGTTTGTACGAACCCCTGGTTGATAATGTAAATTTGGTATCCTAAGAGTTGTAGCATTCTTCATGCAATACTGGTGCTCATTAATTTTGGCATCATTTTCAGGTTGGCTGAGTAATATGTGATTACTGCTTTCTTTCTTCTACTTCTTGTTTCTACTATTCTGCCATTAGTTTCATTTCTACAAAAGTAATTTAGTTTTCTTTTCATTTTGCATTCTTTTCTTTCCTTTCCATTATGCAAGTTAGATTTCAAGCAATTAGCTAATATTTTCATTCAATCAGTAGTTCTCATTCAGTCTGCAATTTTAATTCTGCAAGTTAGATTTCAATTCAGCAATTAGTTTTTCATTCAGTTAGTAGTTTTCATTCCCTCCGCAAATTCAGTTTTGCAAAGAACTTTCAAAATTTGAAAAATAAAAAGACCAAAGAAAAAAAATTTCTTTTCATGCCTCGTAGGAATAGGGATAACTTAGGGAAATTTTTGCCAAATACCCCCACTGTATCCAACAACCAACCTTCCCTCTTCTTCAATTGCTTTGAGCTGGAGGAACCCTTAGGTGAGCAAGCAGACATATTTGAAGAACCTACAGGGGAAGAAGAAGAACCCATTCCTACTGAGCCAGTGGCTAAAAATAGAAATGATAGAGGAAATAGGGAGAGAGCTGAGGGTGGCTTCCCCATCATGGAAACCAATGGAGACACTTAAGATGAAAAATATAAGCCCCTCTGCCCTTCCTCATTTCCATGGCCTGACCACAGAAGACCCTAACACTTTCCTATTTGAGTTTGTTGTTATATGCTAAACCTATGGCAATATAGATGATGAGTAGAAGTTGAAACTATTTCTGTCTACCCTCAAGAATGCAGCTTTGCACTGGTTCATGGGTTTACCTGGGGATAGCATCACAACTTGGGCTCAATGTAGCAATCCTTCAACAATAAGTATCGAGACTATTGTAGGTCTAAGGATACCAAAGAAGAAATTTTTAGGATGACCTTAGGCAATGATGAATCCCTAGAAGGCTATGAAGAAAGATTCCAGCTTAGTTGCAAAAGCGCTAGGTGAACACTTGACCCTTAGTAACTAAATTTGGCCCTACTTAGGGGAGTAAGCGAAGATCTTCTGGATATCGTACACTTGTTAGCATGAGGAGATATCTACCAGTTACCCTATGAGGACATCAAGACTACTTTAGAAACCATTCTACGATAGCCAGGAAAAAGGGTAGGGGTAGTCAACCTATGGTTAGTACATACTCTTCCAACTTATCCATCAGGGATGAAATTGGAAACATGCTAGAAGATTTCAAGAGTGAGATGCTACAAACCCTTGCCTTACAAATGGACACTATGCACATCAAGAGGAACCAGAGAGAGCCTTGGCCATTTTTTTCCTAGGTGCACTAGGAGGCACCCTAGGAATGAATGTCCATTAAATTCTATTGCAATCCGCTCAATCTATGAAGAAAACCACTCCACAGAGAAGCACCCTTCTTTGCCTAGACTCAAAGTTGTATATCAAGGAGCTGAAGGGGTCACTGAGCAACTCTGCTACATAAACCAAAGGAGATCTCATGGGCGTAGGCCATACTAGTAGGGCATGTAAGGGTCATCCCATGCATACTAAAACCCCAACCAAACCACATCCATACATTATTAGGGACCCCCTGCTCATCCATCCCAATCTACACCTCCTCCTTGGTCCTTTACATGTTAGTATCACTCCCAGCCAGTCATTTCAATCATATGCTCAGCAACAACCTTAGTGGAATGCACCGCCCCAGGGATGGAGGCCCCAGTACAACAATGTTCCAGCTTTATTGCCTTCACCACCTACCCAACCATAGTTGTTACATTCTGTTCCACCGAAACAACCCCAGAGGCCTGCCCAGCCAAATTCAAACCTGAACAACACACAAGCACAACAAGTATACAGTGGAGAAACATCATATCTAGCTTATGCTATGGAGATCTAGGCAATTAACTTGAGATCTGGGAGAGTTCTCCCAGATCACCAACCTCCATCTCCACCTAGAGAGGTTGAAGAAGAAAGAGAGGAAAGCATTCTTAAAGTAAATCCACCCTTTCTTGAGAGATTAAATCAACCACCGCAGCCTACCCCATAAGAGACTGAACTTCTAGGATAATTGATGTGTAAAGGTTCCACTTCTCTAAGAAATAAAAGATGTGCCTATTTACAATAATTTGGTTAAGGAGAAGTTCTTCAAGCATCCAAGGAGGTGAAGAAAAGATTCCCCTACCATTAATGTCATTGGACAACTGTTCGAATTAATGTTAGGGTAGGTTATCTATCCAAAGTATTTGGACCCTGGAAGCCCTGTAGTAGATGTGCACATCAATGGAACCATTGTCCCACACACTTTGGTCAATCTTGTGGCTACCATTAATGTGATGACCAAGGACACCATTCTCAAGCTCAACCTCCAAGATTCATTGAGAAAGACCACAATAGTATTGCAACTGGCAGACCGCTCCATAGTGACCCTGAGGGGATTGTAGGGGATGTGATGGTCTCCATTGACTCTTGGGAGTACCCTCCATATTTCCCAGTTCTATAGCCGAAGGCTAAGCTTAATGGTTACCCTCTCATCCTTAGGAGGCCCTGGTTGGCCACTACCGATGCTTACATTAGCTAGAGAGCTAGGAATATGACGATCAAGAATGGGAATATGTCCAAGAAGTTAGTCCTATACCCTCCTCCTCAACCATCTCTAGAACGTGATTTACCTTTATGGCTAGAAGAGGAGGAAGAAGATGAAGTTTACACTGCCAAACTGTATACCTTAGAAGCAACCATGGGAGGAGGACCGCAGGATGAAGATAATTTGATTGAACACCTGCTCCAAAGTCCAACTCCCAGTACATTGTCCCTAGAAGAAGTAGTAAGAAACTCAGAAAAACCATCCAATTGATCTATATTTGGTCGGTTCCAACCCTCTCCATGTCAAAACCATAGAATTCGGCCCTGAGAAAACTTTGAAAATCAATCCATCTCTTTATTTTCTCCAAGAGGGGAATTTGTGCAACATGCTAAAGGAACATCTGAATGCCTTCACTTGGAGTTACAAAGAAATGAAGGGAGTACACTCATCAATGTGTACTCACCATATCTATATCAAGGAAGGTTGCAAGCCAGTCTGGCAACCCTAAAGGAGGATGAATCCAACTCTTAAAGATATAGTCAAAGAGGGACTATAAAAATTGCTAGATGCAGGACTCATTTATCCTATCTCCAGCAATGAGTGGGTATCCCCTCTGGTGTTAGTTCCCAAGAAAAATGGTAAGTGTAGGATTTGTGTCGATTACAGGGAACTAAAAAATTCCACAAAGAAGGACCATTTAACTCTACCTTTCATCGACCAAATGCTAGATGGCCTAGGAGGGAAGAAGTTTTTCTCTTTCCTAGATGGATTCAACAGGTACAACCAATTTTAGATTAGCCCAGAAGACCAGGATAAAACCACCTTCACTTGTCCTTGGGGAACTTTTGTCTATAGGGTCCTTCCTTTTGGCCTTTGCAATGTTCCTTCAACCTTTCAGAGAGTAGTCCTGAGTACCTTTACTGAGTTGGTCCATGATGCGATAGAAATCTATATGGATGATTTCACAACTTATGGGGGTGATTTTGAGGAGGCTTTGTCCAACTTAGGTAAGGTAATGCACAAATGCATTGAGATCAACTTGTCTCTTAGTCCTGAGAAATGTGAATTCTTGATGAATGAAGGGACCGTGCTGGGTCATTCAATATCTCAACAAGGACTGCAGGTGGACCCCAAAAAATAGCTATTATCCAAAGGGTCCCACCTCCTTAAAAGCAGAGAGATGTCAGAAGTTTCCTAGGATTAGTTGGATACTATCGAAGGTTCATAAAGGACCTTAGCAAGTTGGCATCTCCTTTATTTGGATTGTTGACCGAGGACTCTGAGTTTATATGGTCAAAAAGTTGTCAAGAGGTCTTGGACATCCTCAAGAAAAAGTTAACCACTGCCCCACTTCTCCAAGGCCCAAATTGTGCCCTTCCTTTTCACATTCATGCTGATGCCTCTCACAAAGCCTTAGGAGTAGCCCTAGGTCACATAGATGAAAATTTGCCTTATGCCATTTACTTTATCAGTAAGAATCTATCAAAGGTTGAATTGAACTACATAGTGACCGAAAAGGATCTCTTGGCTATTATGCATTTATTGAACAAATTTAGGCATTATATTATAGGCTATCAAACATTTGTCCATACTGACCATGCTGCAATCAAATATTCAATGAATAAACCTGATGTGAATGCTCGTATTATAATATGGTTACTTTTATTATAGAAGTTTGATCTAACTATTGTTGATAAGCCTGGTAAGGAAAATGTTGTTGCCGACTTTTTGTCCAGGTTAACTTTGCTTGCAGGTGAAGAGGGAATGGTTGATGACCAGTTACCGAATGAGCACTTTTTCGCCATTTCAGTTCTCTCTCCATGGTTTTTTGACATAGAAAACTATTTAGTATCTGTACAGTTCCCGCCAAGCTTGTCCTCCAAATAGAAAAGCAAGATTATAAGGAAGAGTGCCCCCTTCACTTGGATTGTGGGCAACCTCTTCAAACTTGGCCCAGATCAAATCTTGAGAAGGTGTGTCAGGGAGGAGGAAGTCTTTGACATCCTTCTGACCTGTCATGATGGGCCTTGTGGAGGTCACTTTGCAGCAAAGAGGACAGCATTCAAAGTGTTACAAGCACGCTATTATTGGCCCACTCTTCATCATGATGTGAAAAGATATACTAGTTAGTGTGATCGGTGCCAAAGGATGGGAAAGTCTACTCCAAGGGATGAAATGCCTCTGTAGCCTCAAGTGACTTTTGTGCCATTTGACAAGTGGGGCATGGACATCATTAGACCTATTAACCCTCCTTCCAAGCAAAATTAGTACATCATTGTGTGCAATTACTATCTGACTAAGTGGGTTGAAACCAAGGCAATTAAGGCAGCAACAAAGGAGAAGGTGGATGAGTTCTTAAGGGAGAATTTATTTTACAAATTTGGGTACCCTAGAGAACTAGTCACTGATCAAGGTAGCCAATTTACCTCCAACATGATTGAAGACTTTCTCAGCTAGCACAAGATCAAGCATAGGACCTCCACTCCCTATCACCCACAAGCTAATGGGAAAGTGGAGGTGACCAGTAGAGCGCTGGAGGGCATCTTGACCAAAGTGGCTAACAACAATAGGAAAGATTAGGTAGATAAACTACTTGAGGCCATCTCGACCTATAATACCACCTGGAAGACCACCACTAGATTCACACCTGTGATCTGGTCTATGGGAAAACGACCATGTTGTCCATTGAATTTGAGTATAACACACTAAGGATGGAAGCCCAACTAGATCTAGATCTCAGCAGTGCAAAAAAAGAGAGATTGTTGCAGTTAAATGGTTTAGATGAGTTCAGAATGCAGGCCCTCCTACACATAGAGGTAACCCAATTTCAGAGGAAGATATGGCACAATAAAAACATCAAGGATAAACAATTTCAAGAAGGTGATTAGGCCTTGTTATATGATTCCAGATATAAAGACTTTAAGGGAAAGTTTAGGACAAGATGGCTAGGACCTTAGGCTATAGAGAGATGTCATGATAATGGTTCAGTGCAGATCAGAACCATAGATGAAGAGGCCATTCCTTTACTTGTTAATGGGAACTGATTGAAAGTTTACAAAATACCATTGTCAAAGCAAGATTTCGTTGATGGTATCAATATAAAATTGATGGTACTGGAGCAAGTTTCAGCTCCTGCCTCAACAAAACACTGAGAAAAAAAAGAAAAATAAGGATTCAGGTGAAAACCTCCATGAGGCGCTTGAGTCCCACTATTGGGTTGAAAACCTCTTGGGGCGACCCAATGTTGTCAAAAAAGAAAAAAAAGGGAAATATAAAAATATCTCTGGGTGAAAACCTCTCTTGAGGCACCCAAGGCAAACAACTAGGATGAAAACCTCTTAGAGGCAACCTAGTTTTTTTCAAGAAGAAAAAAAAGAGAGAAAAGAATCATGAAAATTTATATTTGCAGGTCAGTAAGGAGGACGATCAGAGAACAAAGGAGGATAAAAAAGGGACCTATTTCACTCAAATTTTTATTTTTCCACTCATTGTCATTCATCACTCCACCATTTCTTCCATTTTTTCACTCCTTTGCTTCAGTTTACAAGGGGACTGTGTTTTCTACAAGATCCACTGTAAACCTACAGGATGATCCTATAGGAATCACAGTGGCTCGAGAATCCTACAGGAAGTGACCCTAGGGAAAACAACAATGACCTTTTATGTCAAAGAAATAACATCCCTAAATCAACATTTCATTACCATACCTATGTCCACTTTCATCACCCGTATAGTCACCATCAAAATATCAATTTCAAATATATATATATATATATATATTTGTCATAGTCTTCAAGAAAAAAAAGAAGAAAAAACATGAAATAGAGAGAAGGGAGCAGCACCTGAGTATGTCTCATTTCTCCACACTCCTAGTCTTCCTCTCGATCCATGTAACCATCCTCAAAATCCCAGCAAAGTGTATGATTAAGAGTTCTGAGGGAGAAGAAGCTACATGGCATCTTGTAGGAAATCCTGTAGTAGGCTATCCCATAGAATACAAATCATGATTGCAACAAGCTTCCAGCATAATGATCCAAGAGAAGAAGGAGCTCCAAAGCAGCAGCATCACTAGCATCTTCAACACCAGGTACCTCCACATCAAAGGAATTGCCAGGGAGAAAAAAAAAAAGAAGAAGGAAAAAATATCATGCAACCAACACACAGCAAACACCTCCATTCTTCAACAACTGCAGCAAGGGTTAGCACCACAGGTAAGTATATCCCTCACTCTCTCATTTTCATAATGTAGTCAACAGATGTAAAGGTTACGAATAAGTTGGTTTAGAAGCAAAAGGTGGCGAGTTAACTTGGCCACCTTTGTTCAGTCGATGAAGAAAAAACAGTTGGTCCTCCCACACGTGGCAATAGTCAAGTCAAAAAAGGAGAAGAGTAGGACAAAAATATTTAAGTCTACGGTGGCATGAACTGGGAGTTTATTACGAGGAGGGGGAAATGATGAGGTGGTATTGGGGACCAATGGTCCAAAAATAGAAAACATACCTCTGATGCCAACACACCACCTCACATCACTCAAACATAAGAATAAATATGTGTTGATCCCCATGCACTCATGCATACATTTCCTCGAGGCTCATTCTTGCAAAAGTCACTCTCGTACCCAAGCCACCTACTGAAGAGGAAAAATCCATCATTTTTCTGGATGGGACTTCCTACAGGATTGCATAGGAAATCCTATAGGATTACACACTGGATTCCTATAGGATACATAGAGACAGTCTACAGGAAGGGAAAATTTTAATGATGAAAATTTATCTTAAAGTTTAGAAACCTTGGTGAATCCCACTAGTCCATAATATGAAATCTATAAAATGTTTGGAGATATTTTTGTAAAAAATATTCAAATTTATAATATTTTATATAGTCTATATATAATGTTTTGGCAATTTTTAGGGTAAAATAATTTCATTCTATAAAATATGGGTGAATCATTTTTACAAAAAGTGGAAATTAGCGAATCTTTTTTTGGAAAAAGTATAGAAAATTAGCCCATGGGTGAATATTAGCTCCTAAAATTTTCCCTGTCTATAGGGTTGGCCAAGAGGAGTTTCAGAGGGGAAAACACGGGGTTTGGCCAGAGAAAACACTATGAAGAGGTAGGTTGTGTAATTATTCCCTTTTCCCAAGTGAATTCAGCAAGAAATTCCCTCGCTTGAGTGAATTTGGCAGTTGTGTAAGGGAATTGTTGACACAGTAATTTCAATTATTTACTATTGCATTTAACAATTGTAGCAACCCTCTCATTTCCTCAAACTTCACAAACCAAGTTGACAGGACGGTTTAATAGAAGGGAGCCCATTAACACTATGAGAATTCAACAACACCCTCAGGTGCTAGAAATATTCGCAAGGCATAATTGGATGGGGTATTTCGAAACATTAAGAGGGTATTATGATGAAGTGGCCCAAGGGTTTGGTCTCTCCCTCATTCCACTTACCAGAGTCCATGCCACTGTTATGGTAAGAGGTCTCTCCATAGAGCTCAGCCCTAAAATCATCAGCAGAGTTACCACACTTCCCCTAGGAGTACCATGGAGGAAGGAAGACAAGAGAGATAGCAAGATTCCCAAGAGGAAATTCTTTTTAGAAGGTGAGGAACCCATTGAGGACAAGAATGGAGTAAGGAGAGAAAGCTTGTCATATCCCTAGAATGAGGTGACCTACCTGTTATCACCCCAGGAAACTCTCCTATGTTGTATATCAGAGATGCTCGGGAACATTACAAACTCAACAAAAATATTGTAAAATCGTGGATGAATGTAACAAATGTTGCATATTCAAGCTAGATAACCACTCCTACTATGCTTAACCCCAGACATGGGTGAACACCCCCAAACTACAAGGCTTTAGACCACAAATTACTCACAGTTTTAGGGAAAATGTGAAGATGGAGAAGACTGATCACACCAGCAGATGCACAGGACCCTGTGATGGCCAGCTGCAACCAGTTAAAAGGTCTGTAAATCTATCTCTTAATGCAGAGACAAGATGCCAACTCTATGGCATTAAAACAATAGAAACCTGCATACATATTCAATAATACATGCTAAATTCTAACACATAGGTGGGATGACAGCCCCTTTAATGCTAAACATCAACAACACATGAAATAATGCATAACAGGCACTGCTTGGAACAAAGAAGAAGAAGTGGAAAATGAGCAATTAACAGCAAAAGAAGCTTGTATTAGCTGGAAATGAAGACCAGAAGTTACAGGTGTCACAATAGTTGCAGTCTCCAGAATTTGAAGTTTACATCAGATTAACACTCATCAACGCTCAACAAATCTTTTTTTTGGGTTTATATAGAGTTTTTTTATAAAACTGCTCTACTAGCCTAAGCGTGGAGGGGTCATAACTGGTCACAAACACATTTACAATTAGATATGGGTCTTTGATACAATTCTGGGTGTTTTAATGGACAAAATCGGCCTTTTTGGTACTTTGACATCCTTCCTGAATAGGTGAAGTATTATTTGAATGAGTTTCAATAACTACTACAGTCATTGAACTATTCGAGGATCATCCTTCTCGTCCTTGGCCGTGCTGCTCATTGAATGAAGTTGATGAGGATTCAATGCACTAGGTACCGTATCATCTCTTCCTTCTTCGTGCACACAAAATAGGTCGAAAACACTGAAAATTACATTGAAAATGGATGATGAACTGGACATGAATGCTAACCTTTGGATAGCTCAGATGGATGGATGAGATCTGTTGGTGGGCAGCGTTGGGAGAACACAGGAGTGTGATTGATTATAAGCCGTCAGATCTGACAAATTGGAAGGCAGAGATTGGATCTAGGGGGTTATCAGGAGCAAATGGGAATGGAGCAACAAGGGCCATCGGATCTAGACGCGGCAGATCTGATGGTGATTGCAAGTGGAAGGTGCGCACAGGTTAATGATCAGGGAACCATACGCGGGGGTGGTAAGCGATTTCCCCGCACCGCTCACGGGAGTTGGGTGGTTTCCGTAACGCGGGGTGTGATCGAGTAATAGAGTTCCAAGTGGCAGATAGGTCCGGCGGGAAACCGCCTTCCCCGCTGCCTAACGAACGAGTGGTTTACGAGAGCGGGGGTTGCGTATGGAATTGGATCAAGTGATGGACCATCAGACAGTCACGGATTAACGCACATGTTTCGGGGTTGATGTGACAGGTAAAGATGCGGCGGGTTATGATTTTATTTGTATGCGCGGTGTTATAAATGATTAAAACATTAGTGCCGAGGAATTAAACGAAGAATGGTATACACGGGGTTTAAACAGGTTAACAGGGTTTTTAGTGTTAAATCAAAAAAATGCCCGGAGTCGGTAAAAGAAGGGTTTAGACAGGGTTTCAAGGAGAATGAGGAAGATTAAGAGGAAGGAGGAAATGGAGGTGTGGGAGTTATAAGGAGAAAAGGGCAAATGAAGGAGAAAGCATGAAAACTACTACCAGCCTTATACAACCAAACCAACACTTCTCAACACCTATTTTGATCCATCAAGTATCAAAGAACATAGTAGAGCTAACATTGGCTCCTTCTAGGGATGAGATCCTCCCTGTGAGCTCTCAAGAACCTGTAGATCAATGCCTTTCTAATTGAAAACAAATTATCCAAAATTCCTAGTGTTCCATTGGGCATGGAGTCTACTGCACCTATACTAGAACTGATAAAAACACAATATTTACAACTTTTAAGGCCAAAGACCTTAAATCACATATACTTTCAAAAACCACCCATTAACTGGGCCATCAAAAACTACCTCTCCTCCCATACTTTTTGGTATGAAGGTGTTGTTCCCTTGAATTTGTGAAATAATGAAAGGCCCTATCCAAAAAGCATCAAATTTCCCATGATTGCCTTTCTTTTCCTTTAGTGCATCCCATTTCAAAACTAAGTCACCAACCTGAAAATTGTCTATTTTTTCCTTCTTGTCAAAGGCTTCCTTGAACTTTTTCTGATGTGCTGCAGCCTTTTCAACCAACTGTTCTCTAATCTGATGTACCTCTGCTAAATCAGTGATCCTCTTTGCCATGTCTTCTTCTTCATTCTATTCTGTTTGAAGGAATTTTGCCACAGGAAGAGTTAGCTGAATTGGAAATACAGCTTCAGTGCCATATACCAGCTTGAAAGGAGAATTTCCTGTGGATTTCTTAATGGTCACTCTATCAGCCCACAGTGCATACTTGAGCTTTGAATCCCAATTCTTTTTATTGTCCTCTAACAACTTTTTAATTATCCTGATCAGACTTTTATTAGAGGATTCTGCTAGACCATTTCCTTGTGGATAATATGAGGTGGAATGAACAAGTTTAATACCCATTGAATCACACATTTCCACCAATTCTTTTTCCCTGAAGGTTGCTGCATTATCTGTTATTAATTTATGTGGACAACCAAATCTGCTGAAGATATTCTCTGTCAAAAACTTCATGACCACATTGTGATCAACCTTCCTGGTAGAGACTGATTCAATCCACTTGGTGAAATAATCAGTGGCTAGTAATATCCATCTATGTTGGCCACTGGAATGTGGATTGATTTCTCCAATAAAATCCAAGCCCCACTGCTGAAAAGGTCCTTTTTTCTGAATTGGTTTTAGGGGCAGGGACTTCAAATGTTGTTTTCCTTCAAATTTTTGGCACCTGTCACAAGATTTAACAAAAGAAAACACATCAGAAAATAAAGGGGGCCAATAGTACCCAACTCTGAGAATTTTATGGGCTGTAGTTTTCTAATAATGGTGCCCTCCACACATGCTGTTATGAAACTGTTGCATAACTTCTTTTGACTTTTCTTTGTCCAGACACCTTAAAAATATTCCAGATAGATCCCTCCAGTAAAGCAGATTTTGATTAATGCAATATTTTGCTACTCTAAGTTCTAAAGTTCTGGCTTGACTTTGAGTAAGGTCTGAAGGGATTTCTAGCTTCAACAAGAAATTAATTATTGCAGAATACCAACCACATGAAGCTATATTCTTGGCCACTGACTGTTCTTTCTCTGGTTCAGCTGCTTCCTCTTTTTCTGCCTGACCATTTTTTGCAATTGTGCACAGGAAATCAATATCTCAAGACCTGCAATTTTCCTCAGCCAATAACTTAGCAAGTCACTGACCCCTGACCAACTTGGTGGGCTTCAGCTCTATACTAAATTCTATCATTTTTGAAATCCATTTTTCCCTTCTTCCATCAACATCAGGTTGTGTCAAGACATATTTTATTGCAGCAGAGGGTACATATGCAATTATTTTTTAATGCAAGGTATAAACTCTGAAAGCTTTCTAGGATTTAATAAGAGCATATGCCTGTTTTTCAATAATATCATACCTCAGTTCAACATCCCTTAAATTCTTACTGAAAAATGCCACCGGATGTTCTGAACCTTCTTCATCTGGCTGCAATAAAGCTGCTGCAATGGTGTCTTCAGAGGAAAATGAATATATGAAAATCCTTGCTCTAATCAGGACTAATCAAAGTAGGAGCCTCCTTAATAGCCTTTTTAATAGACTCAAATGATTTTCTTGCTGCATCAGTCCATCTTACCTCTGATCCTTTCTTCAACATGGAGGTCACGTGCTTCACCATTCTACAAAATTTGGAATAAACCTCCTTACAAAATTAATTTTGCCCAAAAAGGATTGGATATATTTCTTTGATCTTGGGACAGACAAAGTTTGTATGGCTTTTACTCTTTCTGGGTCAATCTGAACACCTGTAACAGACACAATATGTCCTAAGATCTTGCCTTCATTTAAAGCAAATTGAGATTTTTTGGGATTGACTGAAATTCCAAACCTCCTGCAATTTAGAAACACTTTTTTCAAATGTTGCAAATGATTTTGATAGCTACTGGAGTAAACAGTTATGTCATCAAGGTAGATAAGGGAAAATTTATCCTTCTCTCCCACAAATTCTATATCCATAGCTCTTTGAAAGGTGGTCCCAGCATTCATCAACCTAAAAGGCATTTTGGCATACATAAAAGTGTCCCAAGGAGTGGTGAATGTAGTCTTTTCTTGATCATCTGGGTGCACAGCAATCTGATTAAAGCATGAAAACCCATCAAAGAAAGACATTACTTTGGCTCCTGAAACCTTTTGCAACAAATGCTCCATATTGGGTAGAGGATAGTTGTCTTTCTTGGAGCATTTGTTTAAATTTATGAAATCAACACGCAGTCTGATTTCTCCACTCTTCTTCCTCACCACCACTAGATTGGCTACCCATTTGGAATATCTGAGAGGCACTATAATCTTGGCAGCCAACAATTTTTTAATTTCTTTCTTAATTAGAGGAAGAAGCATAGGATTTAAAGGGATAGGCAAGACCAAAGGTCCATATCTAGCAGAAACAATTCTCTCTATCTTCGTGGGTGCTTGCTGGCCTGCCATGATTGGAATATGTGGAAGAATACTAGCAGCTTGAATGGTAGGAAGTAGTGTAGTGGATGGTAGAGATAAAGGGATGTTTTGGACTGAATGGGAAGCTTTCTATGGAATGAGATTCAAAGGAGAACTAATTGCACAAGGGGCTGAATTGATCTCTGAAGGAATTTCCTTATTTACAGTGCTAGGCTCTAAGTCTTCAAACTGTGATTCTTCAGCTATAAATTTATCTTTCAGAGATGCATGAGATTTCTTAGGCTTACCTGATCCTGATGCCCCTTTCTGTGAAGATTTCTTTGATTTAACAGTCCTCTCAGGGTCAAGTACTGGTTCAGCTGGTGATTTCTGAGGATTTCTTTGAGTATGTCTCACAAACTGAGCCAGAACTTCAATGTGGAGACGCCAAAGATTGGTCTTCCTCCAATGGAGTTTCCAGATAGATGATTACAACCAAAAACTGTGTTCAAACCTTGTCTATCATCAAATCTTGAAGCTGTGTTATTCTCCCAGGGAAGCTGAGCTTCAATTCTCCTCTCCCCGGCAACGGCGCCAATTAATGTTATCAGCCCAAGAAACTCTCCTAGGTTGTATATCAGAGATGCTCATGAACATTAAAAACTCAACAAAAATGTTGTAAAATGTTGGATGAATGTAAGAAATGCTACATATTCAAGCCAGATAACCACTCCTACTATGCTTAACCCCAGACATGGGTGAACACCCCCAAACTACAAGGCTTTAGACCACCAATTACTCACAGTTTTAGGGAAAATGTGAAGATGGAGAAGACTGATCACACCAGCAGATGCACAGGACCCTGGGATCGCCAGTTACAACCAGTTAAAAGCTCTGTAAATCTATCTCTTAATGCACAGACAGGATGACAACTCTCTGGCATTAAAACAATAGAAACCTGCATACATATTCATTAATACATGCTAAATTCTAAGACAGAGGTGGGATGACAGCCCCTTTAATGCTAAACATCAGCAGCACATGAAATAATGCATAACAGGCATAGCCTGGAATAAAGAAGAAGTGGAAAGTGAGCAATTAGTAGCAAAAGAAGCTTGTATTAGCTGGAAATGAAGACCAGAAGCTGTAGGTGTCACAATAGTTGCAGTCTCCATAATTTGAAGTTTACATCAGATTAACACTCATCAACCCTCAACAAATCTTTTTTTTTCGGTTTATATAGATTTTGTTTACAAAACTGCTCTGCTGGCCTAAGCGTGGAGGGGTCATAACTGGCCACCAACCACATTTACATCTAGATATGGGTCTTTGATAAAATTATGAGTGTTTTAATGGACAAAATCGGCCTTTTTGGTACTTTGATGTCCTTCCTGAATAGGTGAAGTATTATTTGAATGAGTTTCAATAACTGCTGCAGTCATTGGACTATTCGAGGATCATCCTGCTCGTCCTTGACCGTGCTGCTCTTTGAATGAAGTTGCTGAGGATTCAATGCACTGAGTACCAGATCATCTCTTCCTTCTTCGCACATACAAAACAGGCCAAAAACAATGAAAATTACATTGAAAATAGACGATGAACTGGGCATGAATGCTGACCATTGGATAGCTCAGATGAATGGTCGAGATCTATTGGCGGGCAGCATTGGGAGAACATAGGAGCGCGATTAATTATAGGTTTTCGGATCTGACAAATCGGATGGCAGAGATCGGATGTAGGGGGCTATCAGGAGCAAATGGGAATGGAGCAACAAGGGCCGTCGGATCTGGACGCAGCAGATCCGATGGTGATCGCAAGCGGAAGGTGTGCATAGGTTAACGAGCGGGGAACTGTACGCGGGGGTGGTAAGCGGTTTCCACGCACTGCTCACAAGAGTTGGGTGGTTTCCGTAACGCGGAGTGCGATCGAGTAATAGAGCGCCGCGTGGCAGATAGGTCTGATGGGAAAGCGCCTTCCTCGCTACCTAACGGACGAGTGATTTACGGGAGCAGGGGTTACGTATGGCATTGGATCATCGGACGGTCACGGATTAATGCACATGTTTCGGGGTTGATGTGACAGGTAAAGTCGCGGCGGGTTATGATTTTCTTTGTATGCGCGGAATTATAAAGGATGAAAACATTAGTGCCGGGGAATTAAACAAAGAATGGTATACACATGGTTTAAATGGGTTAACAGGGTTTTTAGTGTTAAATCAAAAAAATGCCCAAGATTCGGTAAAAGAAGGGTTTAGGCGAGGTTTCAAGGAGAATAAGGAAGATTAAGAGGAAGGAGGAAACGGAGGTGTGGGAGTTATAAGGAGAAAATGGCAAATGAAGGAGAAAGCATGAAAACTGCTGCCAGCCTTATACAACCAAACCAACACTGCTCAACACCTATTTTGATCCATCAAGTATCAAAGAACATGGCAAAGCTAACACTACCAACTTATCAAATACATATCATGTGAGGGTAGGTATAGTGTGGTCTATGGCTATCACTTTAGGCTTCTTGAAGAGTTGAGGTTTGGAGCAGAAACACCTCCCCACCATAGACTTAGCATACCATACTTCCTTCTACAATCACTGATAGACACAAGCATAAAGGTGCAAGAGGGAAATTCACCACCCTTAGCTCATCATGGCTTAATCATAATGATCATAGAAGATGCCCTCCAAAACCTCAAAATTCCTATCCAATGGTCAGTTTTTAGAGACATGCTGACAGAGGAGGACATCAAGGCTCTCACATATGATGTTAGTCCTACTGTTAGTGAAAAGGCTGAGGAAGAGAATGAAGTAGAGGAAGAAGAAGTAGAGTATGATGAAGATGAGATAGATGAGGAGTAAGATCAATAAGAAGAGGAGAAAGAGAAAGAGAATGATGAGGAAATAGAGGAAGATGACACAGAAGATACTGATAAACAAGATGAGGAGAGGAGAGGAAAAACAAAGAGGAAATGGAAAATGAAAAATAGGATGAAGAAGACAAGGAGGAGTCACCTATGGTGTCTCTAGAGGCCACTGGGAGAGAAGAAGAAGCTACTCTCACTGCTCTTAGCAACCCTATCAAACAGAAAGGCAAAAGACAGAGGCAGACCCAATTATATTTCAAGACAAGGAAAAGCACAAGGATAAGGTAGTGGAAACCCCAAACACTGACCAAAATTCCCATTATGATTGAGGACTCACCTAAACAGTAGGAGAAAATGCATCCTCCTAAGTCCCTTATCACCTATGTGAGAAGGCCTATAACGAGATCCACCTCATCCAAAGGAAAAGTAATCCTACAAGATACACTACAGGACCTACAGGAAGCTGAAGCCGTCCAACATGATACTCAGTTAAACCTACAGGAGACTCAAAAATTGGATAAGGAGGGAATCCTATAACAAGAAACCAAAGAAGAGGACCCGGACTTAAAGGAACCTAGCCCCCAACCTAACCTTGACTCTTACTACAGATTTATTTCAGGGAGCAGGGTCATTCCACAAAAATTTGCTATTCCACTATTCTTTGAGCTTGAGGAGAGAGCCATAACTCATCGATGGATGTAGATTTCCAAATCGAAAGGGGTGGAAGAAATTGGTCACATTGATGAGAATCTCAAGGGGATGGGCATAGAACTAAGTTGCTTGAGAGACAGAGAGGCCATAATGAGAAATCAACTAGAGACAGAAAATGCATGGTTGAAAGGATAGTTGCAAGAAAGAGAGAACCAATTGGCATGTATGCCCAGTCTCTCTTTGGAAGAAATCTAGTTTAGGATGCCAACTAAATCTTATGCCCTATACCTTAAGGAATAGTGACTGCAGTTCCAAATTAAGACACTAGCACAGAACAACACTATGCCATTTGAGGACTATAGGCAGTTCATTGATCTTTGTGATCAGAGCACACTAGAAGATAGGGCCAAGATGTTTGAGTTTTATTTGCATAATATGACCTTACCGGACATGAATGTATGGGACCCTAATGCCAAGCTATGGGATCTACAGTTGATGGCTTTGGCATCATGGATGAACCATGAGGAAGCAAGGGCAATAGAAATGAAAAGGATATTAGCAAGAGGACATACATAGCCTTTTATGAGCAGAGCTGAGTAGTCCAATCCAATGGTTCTCATCAGCACACATAATTTAATTTCAAATGATCCTCAACTTGCACTGAGGTATCTTGCTACCCAAGAGCAACCAATTTAACATTTTGAGGACATATTCAGGTTGTTAGGGGATGACAACATACATGCTTTCCCGAGGAGATGGAACACATTGCCATACAGCTTAAAGATAAGAGAGTACCATTCTCCTTAAAGGATGTGGGAAGCACTGAACAAGACACCCATGTATAAGCAACCTATGCAAAGGTTCAAAGTCAATTGGATTGGCTTGAAACTTAGTCCACCACTACTCTTAGGAATGCTAAAAGGAAGGAAGGAAGAATAATAAAAGAGGCAGTGGAAGGAGGTAGAAAAGAAAGCAGGTTTCTATGAACAAGAAGAGGAAACCATAGTAGAGGCATGGGATGTCAGGAGGCCACTAGAGAAGGATATGGATATTGATTGAGTTACTCAGAGGATAAGCAACACTTTCAGTAGGGGGGTGATAATGAGCCTCATCATTGGGTAATTATATGGGCTTTAATTCACCTCCTAGCTTAGTCAAACCAACTTTTCTCACAACTTATTAAATGTTTTTTATTATATTTTGTTTATGAGATGAGTTAGAGTGGGATATCATGCCTAGTGGACTAATATGCATTGACTGCAAGTTTGAAGGAGGAAATCAAGGAATTTTGGTAAAAATTAAGGTTGAAACTTGAATGATACAAGCGAGAAGGATTGTAGGAGGTAAATCTTCCTCATTTACTTCTCCCCCATTTGAATATTCCTCCATTTATCACTCCAACTCGGAGTGCAAGCAGCCAAGTCATGAGGATTAGAAGGCATCCGAGCAAGTGAGAGACAAAGAGCTAGTTTATCTTGAGTTTGGGAGCTGAGCCTCCCTAATTTTAAGGAAGTCATTGGGGACTTCAGTTGTATAAGTAGAGAGGCCTAGAGCCTCATTAGGATTCTAATTTTTGTTGTAAAACTCTAAGTATTTTAGAGCTTCGGACTTGTGGAAGATTTTGATGTTATTTTATGTTTTGGTGATAAGAATGAGTTTTGTTTTGATCCAACATTGAGTTAACTCAGACGGCTGAATCTCTTGGGTTAGGGACCAACCCTAGCCGCCAAGAATCCTATTTTTGTATCTGTATGTTTAGCTTAGTCTCATATCTTCATTGTTAATTTGTCTTTAGAGGTATTTTCATTGCAAGTAGTGTAGATTTTATTGGTTGTTTATTAGTTTGCTTCCATTTGTGCATTACTTCAGTAGTAGGTTGGCAGGGATAAAAGAAGCACCACAAGGTTATCAGTAGATGTTTTGGCCTCACTTCCCTTTGGGATCATGATTTGAGGAAGGGGCCCTTATGCAACCCCAAAGATTTGATCTGCTTTACAAATCAGGATTGCATTTCCATCTCTTCTCTCTTCATTCTTGTAGTAAATCTGATCCATGATTCCATTCCTTTCATCTACTTTCCTCAGGCATAAAGTAGACAGTTAGTTCATTAATTTTTTTTTTCTAGCTTATGAGAATGCTTCTTGTTTACATTACTTCTTGGAAATTACACATGTTTGATGCAGAGTAGGTACTTTAGAATTAGAAAAATATCTCATAGAAAGCAACCACCTTCCAACTCCATTCACCCATGGGCATTCCTCATTTCCATCAAAACCTTCACCAATTTCATCATTTTACATAGAAATTTCCTCAAGCATTTTGAGTGAATCCAACCATCTCCTAAACTTGGTTTTGGGTTATGAGTGATCCTAGGCCTCTTCTCACTCCATTCCACCCACCAACTACCTTCCCCAAGCTTTCCATCACATCCAAGACCCATCATTTTGCTCATGGTTGCATCTTGTAGAAATACAGGGAATCTTGTAGGTTTCTAGTATATCTTGTAGGTTTTCCTGTAGTGGCCTGTTTTGAGGGTGAATTGAGGGAGAACCTCTAGGAAGCCCCCAAAGGTCACCCAAGGGTCTCCCACAAAATCCACCCATCTCCTAAACCTTCCAGCCATCCTCAAACATCCTTAAACCAACTGTCTCATCACCACAAGAGATTAGTTTGCATATTTGATTTTGCATGAAAAGAACAAAAAGACAAAAAAGAAGTTATTTCAGTTCCTTTACTTGAACAATAGTGATGTTTGATGATTTTAGCTTCCATACTTAGCCAGTAGCATTTGGTTCATGTTAATTTATCATTATTGCAAAGCATAGTTTCTTAGCAGTTAATTAGGAAATGGTGTGATTTAGCATTGAATTTCAGTCTTTTTCATTATTGCAATAGATCAGCTCTCTCTTAGATTAGATTTCCATTTCTTTCATCAAGAAACCAAGCTTCTTTTGAATCCATAGAAGTATGGCTTGAAAACTACCAATGGCCTCTCGCTAGTTGAATAAGTGACAAAAGGCAGAACCATCACTTTTACTTGTGTATACAACACTGTCATCTCCAAGTTTGTACAAACCTAGGGTTCATAAAGTAAAGACGGTAGCCTAGGAGTTGTAGAATTCTTGCTACAATATTGGTGCTTATCGCATTGCTTCAACAATACTTCCTTAGAAGTGAAGTGGGTAGATCTATAATTGCTATATCGGTTACTTAGTAAGATTCACATTGAATATAATATAAATAATCAATTCTTATTTGTCCAAATTTCATGAATTATGGGATTTGTTCTGATTGCATGTAATCTAATTACTCTTTACTAATTTTTCTATATGTATTTGTATCAATATTGAAAGTTCTTTTGTCATTTCAATTATTTCCATGACTATTGAAACAAATACAACATGGTGTGACACACCTAGTACTTATTCCCATGATTTCCGTAATGTAACAATGTAATGGCCTAAAGGGTTGAACCACATATCCATGATCTAAGAGGGAAAATGAAAGATGAACCCAAATGGGATTAATTGGCACCATAAATTAATTTTATTGTCTAAGAGGATGATTCCAAGAGGAACTTGAAAAGACCTCTGAGGGAATAATAAAAAGTAAAATTCCCAACAATATGGGGTTGGAACTCTTCTTGGTGGAGCTCATGAGTACAGATGGAATGGGCTATGAGCTAAGGGAATGATATTTCCTTGAAATAAACAATTGTGACTAGAAGAGCAAGAGGAAATGGTATTGAGTGCTTGTTGTGGGTTGATAAACCACTCATGGAGTGCTTGACACAATTGATAAGCCACCGAGGGTACTTTCTATGGTTGATAAAGCACATGAAGAAGGGTGCTTACTCTGGGTTGATAAACCACTCATTGAGGGCTTACAATAGTTTATAAACTACCCTTACCATGAATTATGTTGTTCTTGACTAGCTCACAAACCACCCACTGCCATATGTATTCCCTATCCTCTATGTCCTAAATAAGGATTTCGACAAAGGTTGTTTAGAAATAAACTTCCTTGGATCATGGATCTGGCTCATGGGTGACTACTATAAGTAATTTTGGCTACCAGTAGGTCTATTGTTAGGTGGAAAACTGAAGTCCCACATTTAGTTGCTTCTCTTTTCTGAATTGTAAATGAAATACTCTGAGTTGAGAGCTATGAATTTAGAGAAAATGTTACAAGGTAGCATGATACTGATGCATGAATCTTGTTGACTACAATTCTTAAATATTTTATGGTTCTTTTTATGATATTTTTCCATCCAACTATAAGTTAAATCTCTCATAATTTCATTGTCTTTTCTATGGAAATAAATTTGCATCTACTTTGTTAATAATTGGCTTTATTTTTTTCTTCAGTGGGTACCTTCTTTCCTGTGTGCAAGTAAGGGGTTGAATCCCTGGGTAAACCTTCCCATGATTGGGAGGCTTTTGGGTTCTCTTTATGCATGCAAACAATTTGGATGAACTGGGTATGAAGGAGACATAAAAATCTATGTTAAAGTAAGTTGTATGTGAAGCATGTAGATACGAAAATTTACCATCAGGACTTATGTTATAAATTTGAAATCTCAAGAGGGATAGGACCTGTTATCTTAGTTTTGCTTCAGTTTTAAGTTCAGCACTATAATTTTTTATTATTCGAAATTTTTTAGGGTGCTGACAGTTGGATTGTTGGCGCAGATTTGGAAATGCTGAATAAGGGAGCTAACAAATGGATTATCAATGTTAATTTTTAAATTTTTTGAGTAAAAGTGTTGATGGTTGGATTATCAATGGCACTTGTAAAAAAATTTTATGTCAAAATCAAAGTGTTGACAGATCACACATCTACATAGAACCAAGTATCAAGACAAGTGAGCGATGACAATTAATTGTCATCGTAGGTCCAAAAAAATTGAAACAGTGGCGCTGAAAAATGAAATGTAAAAAAAAAACTTTGTTTTACTTTGTTTTTTCCTGTAAAAGGCACTAACATTGGGCATGGCTTCCAAATAGCTGGAAGCGAATTTTTGAAAACCAAGAGACATTTTTTTTGGGAATAGACCCATTAACAAAAATCTCCCTCAATTTTTACCCATGTGTCATGGTTTGAGAGATTCGAATGGATCTTTGAAGCCTATTTTTGAGGAATTTTCCAAAATTGATTTTTTGTACTTTTAGAGAAATGCCTAAGCAACTTTCAATTCGAGAACCACCTCATCAAATTTGCCTTGGGGATCCTTAGCTTCAGTAATGTCTTCATCAATAACATGATATTCAGATACATACTATTATTTCTTTTCTTTTATGATGGAACGATGTAATGCATTTGCTTTTAATTAGATATTTTCTCACTTATTTTAATACTTCTTAATTTTTTTTTGCTAAAAACTTGGTTATAGTTTTGTAATTACTCTATAAAGATTGTAATTTTGTAAGGAAGAAGGGTTGGGAATTTTTTAAGAAGTATTGTGTGTTTAGATATGGTATTAATATAATCCATTATTAGTCGGTTTACATGTGCAAATTTTCTAATATTTATGTGTGGGTGGTTCTTTGTTAGTGTTTCTATTGTGTATTTTTCCTCTAAGCCATAACTTTGATCTATAAGTCTTCAGTGTTTAGAAAAAAGTGATTGAATTTGCATTCTTACTAAAAGCTTAGATTTAGAATTTCCAAATTACTTTTATGCTGTCTAGCTTAAATATCATTAGTGGAATTCTTTTGGCTCTATTTTTTTATATTTATTCTCTGCTTTCTCCTATCGTACCTAATTGATGGCTTGTCTAAAAAACCATAAGCTATATTTTATTTTTTTAATTATTTATGTACCCTTTGGTTAAAATCCTTTACACCAGACTCCATGCCCAATGGTCCTTGCTCTCTTCTTTCCAAACCAATCTCATCTCATCAAGTAAATCTGGCCAATGAGCTTATATACCTACTCCTAAAGTGATAGTGAGTGCTAGAGTTTTAAGGACATATCCCTCTCTAGATTGAGGGGCCAACTTTAAATCCAAAGTGATTAGAAGTAACCTTATTTTTTTCCATCTATAACTAGGTTTTTTTCTTAGTGATAACATTTGGTGTTGTTTCTGGGGAGCGAAGGTGAAATATTCCCTGGTAGAATGACAATTAACAGATCTTCTCTCTGATGGTGAACAAAGAACATACACTAAAATATTGTGCATTTTTCACTGAGTGACTCCATTTTCAGCGAGATCCAAATACCAAAGTACTAATGGTGACTCCATGTTAGGTCCCTATAATACTAGTGATTCCCCCATTACTATTTCCATTGTATCCCTTATTGTTATTGTTGTTCCCCTATTGTCCCCATATCATTATTATTGTCCCCCAAAGAAGCCCACTATTATTATTGTTGTGCCCTTATATTATTACTGTTATGTCGGCTTTGATTATATTGTGACCCCTTAGACTCTTATATATAGAAAGGAGGTCTTGTCATTTGTATCATCCAAGAATTGTTCATTTGTGTAATGTAAAGGAGGTTTCCCCCTTGAAGAGGTTGATTTTGAAGTCGTTGATCTATATTTTCTATCTTTTCGTGAGCTAGTTTTATAACATTTGGTATCAGAGCTTTGGATTCTATGGTTTTTGCTACTCCAAATAGGTCAAAATGGAATTTTCGCTATAAAGTTTTCTCTACGAAGTTTCATAATCTTAAATAAAAACCTAGTTGAGACGAAATCGTTTTGAACATCGGGTCCACATTTCTGATTTTGTGTCACTATATTTCTATATTTTAGGAGATATGATATGAGGAAGTTAGGGATTTTGTAGACTCCAAAATTACATTCCAAACAGGTGACCTTGGGAGAATCATCATAACTTTCTCTCTAAGCATCATATTGAAATTTCGTAAGAAGTTATAGAAAGAGAACATATTCTAGTTTTTTGTATATCCTTTTCAGATCCAAAGGTTGAAACAATGACATGTGGCACGTCGCACGAGTGCGCTCTATTGAAAAATTATATAATTAGGACATCTTAGGAGATTGGGCATAACTCTTTCTTGGAGAATCCAGTTTTTATCAGAATGGTGGAATTAGAAAGAGGACTCATAGTGTTATCGCATTGATAAATTTTAGACCTTGGAGATCCGCAACTACAGGGATACCACAGATTCAATATCGAGCTTCTACAAAGAGAAAAAAGGTGTGTAGTCTTTTTAAAATTTTGCATAAGTTTGGGTTAAAAAATTAGTTTCAAGTTCAAAGGCAATAGTCAAGCATAATTATCATCAATTGATTCCCTAAAGAAAGAAAATGGAAACACCTAGTAAGCAACCAAAAATATCTATCATGACTCATGAAGAAGAGGAAGAAATGCAATATGATATATCAAAATTACAAGACCAAGTGCAACAAATTTCACTCTCATAAAAGGTAACAGAAGCTAAGATTGATGGTTTAAAGAAAGGCATGGAAGCTAAGATGAATTGCATGGAAGCTAATACGAATGGCATGTACGCTAAGATGGATGGTATAGAAGAAAAACGAAAAGGTGACATGGAATATATGAAGATAGATTTGACTAAGTTTCTACAAGAAATTGTTACTAATGGTGAAAGGATAGTAAAGGAAACTCATGATGAGAACAAAAGAAATGTTAATCATAATTTCATAGACTCTAACATTGGATTGAAGACCCACCATGTTTCATAGATCGATATGAGGAAGTTTGATGGAAAGGATCCCATAACATGGATACTATAGATGGAGCAATATTTCGATCTCCATAATGTGAAAAACACACAAAAGGTACGCATTGCACTTTATATTTGGAACCAACTCAGTTTGTATTGTATCGAAGGATTTTCTCTCATAAAAAAATTTTCACTTGGGCAATTTTTACAGAATAAATGATAGCACATTATGAGGATACAAAAAAAAACACTTTTTTTAGCCAACTGATAAACCTCAAACAAAAGCGCTCAATGATGGAGCACATTGAGGACTTCAAAAAATTGAATATAAGGGTAAAATATATTCCAGAGGATCATAGGATTGACATGTTCATAGGGACTTTAAAGGATAACATCCAACATGAGGTTCGGCTTTGGGAACCTCACTCATTGGAGAAGGCATTCAGTTTGGCAAGAAAAATGGAAAGAAAAATTATGGCAACAAGGAAGCCTACCACTCACAACTATAAGGATGTAATTATTGCTTCCCCTAGCCTTTCACAACCTACAAGGTTGACACCCCAACAATTGGAAGAAAAAAGGGAAAAAGGGCTTTGTTACAATTGTGATAGCAAATACGCTAAAGGTCATAAGTGTGCTGAGAAGAAACTATTTTACATAGATTGTGAAAAGGAGGAAGAAAAGGAACAAGAGACGTCAAAAGAAGAGGATATACATCAAGAACAAACCGTAGAGAAAGAACAAATGAATCTGACCATATATTTTAATACATTGGTCGGAATTTGTTATGAAACCAGCTGACAAAAATATAGAAAATATAGATCAACACCTTAGAATTCACCCTCTTCGAGGGCGCAACCTCCTTTACATTACACAAATGAACAATTCTTAGATGATTCAAATGAAAAAACCTCCTTTCTATATATAGGAGTCTAAGGGGTCACAATACAACCAAGCCGACCTAACAATAATAATATAAAGGCACAAAAATAAATATAGAGTGATTCTATGGGGCACAGTAATAACAATATGGGGACAATAGGGGCACACAAATAACAATAAGGGATACAATGACAATAGTAATGTGGGAATAACTAGTATTATAGAGACCTAACATGCCCCTTTCCTTCAAAAAATTGTTGTCCTTAATGCTTGAGTAGTTCTGGATGTTTCTGTATAAAATTCTCATCCCCCCATGTGGAATCTTCAATGGGTAAGTTCTTCCACTTGATGAGATACTCTGAAATTGATCGATTTCGTAGCTGTCGAGTTCTTGTTTCTTTGACTGCTTCAGGTTCCAATATGATTTTTCCTCCTCATCAAGTTCTAGCAATATTGTTTGAACTTGAATCGTGTCACCTATAACCTTCTTTATTCATGAAGCTGCAGGAAGCTCCAATTTGTATGCCATAGTACCTATCTTTTGTAGCACCTTGTACGGACCATAATACTTTAGTGATAATTTATTATCCTTCTTAGCTTGCCCGAGGGACATTTATTTATATTGTTTTAGCCGTAGGAATACCCAATCACCTACATCAAAACTTCTTTTGCTGCGATGTTGATCTGCCTGCTGTTTCATTCTATTCTATGCCAAGGTGAGGTTATCCTTTAAGAGTTGGAGAAATTGTTGCTGATGCTCGATGTGATCTTCCACTACTTGAACCTTAGAATTTTCTCTTAAATATGACGTGATCGATGGTGGATGATATCCATAAAGTGCCATAAATAGGGTCATTTTTGTTGCAATATGGAAGTAAGTGTTATACCACCATTCAACCAGAGGAAACCATTTGACCCATTGTGTCTGTTTATCAGATACAAAGCAACGAATATATCCTTCCAAACATTTGTTTACTATCTCAGTTTGGCCATCAGATTGAGGATGATAAGGTGAGCTATGAGCTAACTGAGTAACAAGACAAGAAAATAATTTTTTCCAAAAATTTCCAGTGAAAATGGGATCTCTGTCACTTACAATAATCTTTGGGTTTCCATGTAGCTTTTAAATTGTTTCCTTAAATGCAGTTTAACATGTACTCGCTTTAAATGGATGAGATAATGAACAAAAGTGTGCATACTTGGTAAGTTTGTCAACTACCACCATGATAACACTCTTTCCTTCGAACTTGGGTAAACCTGTGATAAAATCCATTGAAACCTCCTCCCAACGTTGGCTTGGAATGAATAAGCGTTGTAATAGTCCTGGGGTCTTAATTGTTTCAAATTTATTTTGTTGGCAAACCAAACATTTTGCCACAAACTTTTGAATATCCAATTTAAGGCCATCCCCAAAAAAACCTTCTTAACTTTGTGGTAGGTTTTTAGAAATCATGAGTGCCCTCCTAATGGAGAGGTGTGAAATACCCTAGGAATCTTTTGTTTGAGTTGGGAATTCTTACATAGGTATAACCGATCCTTGTCCCATAATGAATCATTTTTCCATATAAATGTATCAGATGTATTGGGATCTTGTTGTCTCTTTTGAATGAGTTCTCACACTTCTTCGTTATTCTTTCATTCATCCCTTTCTTTGTTTATCCAATCTGGTTGGATAATATAAATGGCGCAAAGAAATGCTTCCACATCCTCATCCTTTCTTTAGAGTGCATTTGCCACAACATTTTGCTTCCATTTTTTGTAGATTATTTCAAAGTCATAACCCAACATATTTGTGACCCATTTTTGCTGCTCTTCTGAAGATAATATTTGTTCTAAAAAGTATTTAAGACTATCCTGATCTGTTTTTACCTTGAAGTGTCTTCCCATTAGGTATGGTCGCCATTCCTTAAGTGCATGTAGTATTGCCAACATTTCCTTCTCATAAATAGCTTTGTTTAAATACTTTCCTTTGATAGGACGACATTCGAAAGCAATGGGTTTTTCTTCTTGTATTAAAACATCACGAATTCCATTTCCTGAGGCATCACATTCCACAATAAAGGTTTTTGTGAAGTCCGGTGTAGCTAAGACTGGTGCTTGGCACATTGCCTCTTTAAGATGTTCAAAGGCCTTCGTTGCTTCTGGAGTCCATGAAAATTCATCTTTCTTCAATAATGTTGTTAGAGGTGTTGCTATTCTCCCATAATTCTTAACAAACTTGCGATAATACCCTGTCAACCCAAGAAATCCCCATAGATGCTTTATGGATGTGGGGATTTTCCATTCCTTAATGGCTTTAATTTTTCTAGGGTCTACCTTAACACCTTCATGAGATACAATATGACCCAAATATTCCACCTCTTGTACTCCAAAAAAACATTTGGAGATTTTTGCATATAATTGTTTCTCCTCCAATAGTTTGAGCACCATGGCAACATGTTGGACATGATCCTTCCAAGCCTTGTTGTATATTAGTATATCACCAAAAAATACTTACACAAATTTTTGAAGGAAGGGTTTGAAAATGGAATTCATCAAACCTTGAAATGTACAAGGTGCATTAGTAAGGCCAAAAGGCATGACCAAAAATTCATAATGACCCTCAAGAGTTCTAAATGTTGTTTTTGGAATGTCTTCAGTCTTCATTCTGATTTGATGATATCCTGAACGAAGATCCAACTTGGTGAAGTAAATAAATCCATGCAATTCATCCAATAATTCATCAATGATAGGAATGGGAAATTTATCTTTAATAGTGAGCTTGTTGAGCTCCCTATAATCTGGACACATGCGCCATGATGCATCCTTCTTGTGAGCCAATACTACTGGAGCAAAGAAAGAACTTTGACTAGGTTTAATTATAACAACCTCTATCATTTCTACAACCATACATTCAATTTCATTCTTTTGGACATAGGGATATCTGTAAGGCTTGATGTTTGGAGGAACAATTCCTAGAATCAAATTAATAGCATGATCATGATCACCAATAGGTGGGAGGCCTTTGGGAGTCTCAAATACCTTGGAATGATTTCCCAAGACTTTTTGGAGATCTAGAGAAATGGATGATTTTGATGTCAGAACCTCTAGTGAACATAATTGCAATTATGCCTCATTGTTCTTCCTTTAGAAGCTTTGTCATCCCGTTAGAGCTAATTATATTTCCTAGTTTCCCTGCGATGCCCCTTCATTCAACTTCCTTTCATTCTGAAGAGAATTTCATGAAGAGTTATTGAAAATTATAAGTTATTGTACCCAAGGATTGTAGCCATTAGACTCCTAGTACAACATCAGCACCACCGATTGGAATGGAAAGCATTGGGCTATTCAATACATATTCTCCCATGGATAGCTTGATATTATGGCACTTTTCTAAGCAATATATGGTTCGTCCACTTGCAACCATCACTTGACACTCTCATGATAGATATAGGAAGAAATTCAATACCTTGGCTATCTTACAATTCATAAAATTATGGGTACTTCCCGAATCAATCAACACTATTACCTTTTTCTTCTTGATATGCCCTTCTATCTTGATAGTTTGAGGAGTGGTAATTCTAGCCAATGCATTACAATATATGGTCGGATTCATTTCTTCTTTTTCTAGGGTTTGTTCTTGGTGTATATCCTCTTCTTTTGACATGTCTTGTTCCTTTTCTTCCTCCTCTTCACAATCTATGTGAAATAATTTCTTCTAGGCACACTTATGACCTTTAGTGTATTTTCTATCACAATTGTAACAAAGCCCTTTTGCTCTTTTTTCTTCCAATTGTTGTTGTGTCAACCTTGTAGGTTGTGGATGGCTAGGGGCAACAACACTTCCAAATTTATGATTGTGAGTGGTAGGCTTCCCTGTTGCCATAATTTTTCTTTCCATTTTTTTTGCCAACCTGAATTCCTTCTCCAATGAATCTGGTTCCCAAAGGTGAACCTCATGTTGAATGTTATCCTTTAAATTCCCTATGAACACATCAATCCTATGCTCGTCTAGAATATCTCTTACCCTTATATTCAATTTTTGAAAGTCCTCAATGTGCTCCATCATTGAACCATTTTGTTTGAGATTTATCAATTGGCTGAAAAAAGTGTTTCTTTTTGTATCCTCATAATGTGCTATCATTTCATCCGTAAAAATAGCCCAAGTGACAATTTGTTTACGAGAGCAAAGCCATCGATACCATAAAAACTAATTTGGTTCCAAATACAAAGTTGCAATGCGTACCTTTTGTGTGTTTTGCACATTATGGAGATCGAAAAATTGCTCCATCTGTAGTATCCATTTTGCAATATCCTTTCCATCAAACTTCCTCATATCAATCTTTGGAACATGATGTGTTAGAGTCGGTCTGGTCAGTCCTCCGTCAAAGATCAAAACTCTTTATGCATTTCATTTTTAGGAGTCCTGCTCCATTTACCCAGCTGCATTCCGCTAGGAGCATGCCATAATCTCACATAAAAGGTCATGCTAGTCATTTCCCCTCATGTCTGGCTCCTGCTGGCTTAGGTCTTTTGTCAATGATCACTAAAGTCCATGACAGTCAAGGTCTGTTCCTTCAATGGAAAAACATCATTTTCGATAATTAGGTCTAGGGACTAATCAATTTGGTCTTCAATCATGTCCAATAAAGCCATGCATGCCAGAATGGGGCCCTTACAAAGTTATGATTCAGAGAGTTTCATCGTCATGTGGACAAATTTCGACTGTTCTTCAAAACTCTGTTTTGAAGAAAAAGTCAAACAGTATGTCATTTGTGATAAAATTTTCAAAAGGTCTCCAATTTATTTCTTCAGATGCAGTCATGGTTTCCATGGCCAAATGCCTTGTCATGCAACCCCTGCAAAAAGTGTCGAAAATTTCATCATTCTAGCTAAAAATTCAAAGGGAAGAAAGAAATTCAGTGTTGCTTTAAGTCAGTGAAAAGTGTCAAAAGGAAACATTAGCAAAGTGGGTTTTTGAAGAAGAAAAAATTTAACCCATGACTTCAAAGTCTTTATATAAGAATTTCCACAAGGAAATAAGGTCATTGTGCAAACCAAGGTTATTGAGAAACATAGCAAAGTGTTTGAGAGTGCAAAGCATGCGTTGGGAGGGAGTTGGAGTCGTTTTTCAGGAGCGCGGCGCACACACAGAGGGGCGCAGTGCACATACAGAGCACGGCACACATAGAGCCACCCCGCAGTGCAAAATTTATAAGGGCGCAGCGTATATAAAGAGTGCGGCCCACTGGGTTTGTCGCGCAGCGCACACCCACAAAGGCCCGAAATTGTGCCAAATTGCCTCAAGTTGCCTTTGAAACCCCTCAAATCGACAGGTAGGCTCCAAATCTCGATGGCTCATGTATTTTTGTGAAGTTTATGGTGGTTCATGGCTAGTTATAGTGGCAACTAAATTTCATAAAACCAACCACTAGAAAACACCAAAGCCATTGTTGCTAAGGTTGCAAAATTGTGGTGTTGATGCCAAGGCTCCTCTTTCACATCTCATATTTTCCCTCCTCTCCATTTTTCCCTTCCCCCCTATCTCATTTCTCCCTATTACCCCTACCCTAAAATATTACCAAACTCCATTCCCTATCCCTTCCTCTTATTTGTCAACATAACACCCCAAAAGCCTACCTTATTAAAACCCCAAAACCCTACCTTATCAAAACCCCAAAACCCTACCTTATCAAATCCCCAAACCACCCTACATATCCCTAAACAAAACTTCTCCCCATAACCCCTATTCCCATCATATTATTCCCCTCCTAATACTCCATTTTTTTTTCATTGTTCCCCTTGGTGGCAGATATCACAACACCACCTAGTTTAACACCATCATCAACGGGTAGCCCAAGTACAATACACACAGTAGTCATGGCATCTGAGCATTCATCAGAGTATGAGATGGAGACATAAAGTGATTCATCCTCGGAAGAACAGGCTCCCAGGAGACATCACAAGAGTCGCAAACATGTTAGGGATGAGCCAACCACCCTCACTGAATTGCAGGCTTGCCCTCTTTCCATGTCATGCTTCCAGCATCTATCATGTTTTGAATTTTGTCAAAGAGTGGCTAATGTTTGAGTTCATCATGAGTTTGCACGTCTTTTTTTGCTTCAACTACATGGAGGTCACTCTATCTTGGCTGGGGTCACCTTCACACTGACACCTAAAACTATCTCATTAGCAACCGGTATACCGAATGTTGGAGAACCATGGCACAAGAAACAGAAAGTTGATCAGCAGCATTATGAGCCTTACATTAAGGCCAGTTGCTTGAGGCATCTCACAAGAGTCTTTCCATTTAGATATTTGAAGGATGAATATCCTCCACTCATGAAGTTGATCATGAAGTACTTCATCTGTGAGGGGAGGTTCTCTCGTCTATATGCCTATCACATCAGGTTCCTCCTGCACTTTACCAGGGTATGGATGCTGAACATCCCATTTTCATTTGCAGGAACATAGAGAGGATGAACACCTTCATGTAGCACAAGACCCCTCAGCAGCAACTTAACAGTGTTTATCACTTTTCTCTTATTAAGATTTTGGTGGTTCATCAGCTGGGATTGTAGGGCATTACTTGGGATGATTTCATCTCCCGTGACCTCTTCAGCACTTCACAGGTATTATCAGAGGTTAAGCATGAGGGTGAAACTTCTCGTCGATGTGAGCGCCATGAGACTGCTAGTGTGCCAGTTTTCATCACATATTAGAGGGGTGCTAGACATTTGTTTACAGCAGCACAATGAGTGTTATCTCCACCCAGGGTGGAAGGGGCCTCGCTTCCGACATCAGTGCTACAGGTCTAGGACAAAGGTAAGGAGCCAATGCATGATGAGGGGCCTTCAAGTGAGCCATCAGGTGAACATGAGACCAAATTCGTTCTCCTTCATGATGATGATACAGATACAAAACCGACAAGTGCACAGCTCAAAGAGATCATCCAGGAGAAACAATCAGAGATCGAAGCCTTGTCCCTTGATTTGGAAAGAGCCAAGTGGAACATAAAATTTCTAGAGCAGAGAAACAAACCGCTTGAGGATTAGCAAGCGATCATGGAGCTACAAAACATTTGTGAGCATCGCCAAGCTGCACAAAGGAGAAGAGTTGAGCTCACGTCATTGGAGCAAGAGATTAATGAGGACCGGGAGGCCAACCTCGAGAGAGTTAACATGGACTTAGAGACGCTTTTGGACAAGGCCAACAAGGATCATGCATTTCTGAGACACATGGCTTTCCACTACATGGCGCGAAACAAAGTGTGCAAGGCCCGAATCAGGAATTTGAAGACGAAATTAAGGAAGGCAATCAAGAAGCAAAAGAGGCAAAGGGAACTCGATCGACTTCAGATATTGGCTGAAGCCTCTTAGGCCCAACATAACACTTGATAAGGAAGATCCAGCCCAAATTTCACGAAATTTGGGGCAATTTTGGTCACATGGAAAAAATTTTGTCACAACACAGGTTTTTTCTCCCTATGCGTCGCGCCACTAGCGCGGCGCTTAGGATTTGGAGCTCCAAATCACAAATGGTTCGCATTTTTGGATTCAGCATGCACAATCACAACTACTGGTGCTTGGACAAGAAATTTGGTCATGATTTGAGTCCCCAGGAGGTCAAAAACACTCAAAAAATGACCTCTCTGCCCCTATTTTGACACACAGGAAGCAGTCTTGGGAGAATGAAGTTTTGGAGGGGTAAATGAGCACCAAATTCAGAAATTCCACTTGGGTTGGAAAGTAGATAGGCTAAGATTTCCAACAAGAATATCTGGGCAAATTTTAGACTCCTACAGGTACCTCAAAATTGCCTCCAAAGTGGCGTGACACATATAGATTTGGGCGCGATGCATATAGAGAAAAAGACCAAAATCGTGCCCGCTTCACGAAATTTCGATTCGCGACTTTCTCCAACTGGGCCCAATCATTTACACTATATGTTTCTCAGAAACTAAGGCAATGTTTAAAAATTATTTTCACTAAAGCTGGGCTCCTATCCAAGTGGCAAAGGAAGGTGAGCAGTCACCCAAGCCATTTGTCATTTTTGTAACGCTGCACCTGTAACTAATGGTTGGCTTTCCACTTCCACTTTGTAATGATTCGAAAAACTCCCCAACTCTTGGTCATTCTATTTCCTCATGGCATAGTCTATTTATTGTATGCAAACAATTCGAAAAAGGTGGGTTGGCTTGTAATTTCTGGGAGACTGTGGGAGAGAAATTCAGTTCTTCATTGTATATTCTGACAGAGGATTAATGAAAGGCAGTGTCTCTGTTTCATGAGATTCATGTGGTTGTGAGTGTAGCAAATGTGTCTCTTATGTTTCATATGTATTTTGTAATGTTTCACAGTTCATTTCATATTCATTTCCAGTGATATTTTCTAAGTTACATAAGGTAGAATTCCTTTTTATTGCTCTGCCTGTGGGAAAATTTCATGTTAAGTGTTCTTCTTCTGTTGAAAAGGATTCATGTACTTATGCCCTTTTCACCCTTCTACACAATTCCTCCATTCCGCGTTATTTCAAACTAAATTGCTAGACTTTCCTCCTGTCTTGCCTCACGAAGTAATCTGTGCCTTTGTATTAAATTCTCTGCTCATTTATGTCCATTGGTCCCATACCATCTCAGAAACTCAGTCATTCATAAAAAATTGCTTCTTGTATCCATATTTACTTACTAGCCTAAGATCAATATTTCACTGTTAGTCATCTCAGACCATTCCGTTTACTTATTCGCTGAGCGTGACTCAGAGAGAGCCTTCTCCTGTTCTGGTAGGGCTAGCTACCAAACTAAGCGTGGTTTGTGGTTACCCTGAATTTTGCCTTCCTTCAGCCTGAGGCAGATCTAGGTGCTAACATAGTGGCGACGATACTGGGAACGAAATTAATTCCCTTACTTCTTGATAATTCTAAGCTTCTGGATGATAAGTTTAGGATTTGATAGGCTGAGTAAGTTGTACATGTCCTTCTGAATTTTTCAAAAATAGCATGCTGGCTTTGAGACGATATACCAGAGCCAATCCAGATCCAGATCCTCCTCATATTTACGAAAACCCCAACTTGATTCCAAGACTCCTTCGTCAAGAGAGCGCTATAACTCCCATGTTCAAATCCCATTCATGTCCTGACATTTTTGAGTATCTTGAAGAGCTTGAGTTTGATGAGTGGTTTGAAATATCATTGTTCGAGACCAAATCCGAAAGGATTGTTGACTATATTGTCCCCAATCCACAATTTCTTGTAGACTTGGAGACGGAAAGGGCTAATGGGTCAATTGATAATTACATTATAGCTCAGCTTCAAACTCCAATTTCTAGCCCCTTACAAACTGTGCACACTCCTCCAACACCTCCAAGGCCAAATCCACCAAGAGTGATGGCTGCCCGTTTTTCACCCCTGGTTCTGCCTCAAGTTCTAGATGATATGCCCGCAGATTATCAAAGTAAAATATCGTTTTTTGATGGCACTCCTAACAGCATTACTACTCAGCAACATGTGGACAGAATGGCAGATTTTTATGAACTTCATTAGATCGATGCGGAGAATGTGGCAATGAGACACTTTGTACAGACATTTGCAGGTGAAGTGAGGAAATGGTTCAGAGGTTTGCCGACGGCACATATTGCTACCTTGGCTGACCTACAAGGACAATTTTTAAACCGATGGGAAGTGAAAAAGATTCCTCTTCAAATTCTGGCTGAATATGAGCAAATCAAACGAAACGTTGGTGATTCGGTCCAAGACTATTGTGTTAGATTCAATTTAGTTTATAACGAAATTCCAGATCATCTAAGGCCACCTGTGGGACTAGCCATGGTGAAGTTACCGGATGGTTTTGATGCTGACATGGCTTATCAATTAAGAGAGAGAGAACCGACCACAATGGAAGACATGCAGAAGATAGCGGTCAACGTTGAAGCAAATCTGTTGTCCAAAAGAGCTAGAGCGAAAGCAGAAAACAAGGTCACAGTCAAGGAAGAGTCTTCCTTGATGGATCAATTACTCAAGAAGGTAGAGAAGATGCTTGAAAGGGTGAAACTCGACAAACCTGAGCCACAAGTTAGAAATCCTAACTTTTGTGGCTAGCAATAGCCACAATATAGGATAAGGCAGAGAGATCAACGAGCCCAAGAATAGACAGCACAACAGCCAGTACAGACACCTTTGCAGCAAAATTTTGTGCATGGACCAGAGTCAAATGAGGACGGTAATATAATAGGTGAAGAAAACCACCTCTTTACTCCTGATGATTTGCCTATTTATCTCACTGAGGATGAGGAGTTTGCAAAAAGTTTGGCTGTACACAAAGATGTAGATTTCATTCTAGCAAACGACACCGTCTTGGAGGAAGAATCAGATGAGTACCAAAGAGGCTATATGAATGCTCTATCTGCCCAGCAGCAGCGATATTCACTTAGAAACAGAGATGTGCCGATCAAACTAATTCAGAAAAGGAAGGATGTTGAGGCATCAAAGAATGATTCATCAGTTACACAAAGGAAAGGAAAGGAGGCGGTTGGTCCAGAGAGCAACAAATCACCATCAGTAGAACAATCACATCAGCAAGTTGCATCGAAAGAAAAGGAAAAGAAAGAAATCCCAGTCAAAGAGGTAGAAAATATTCCCGCTTTTAATTTAGAGAATGAGATTTCTAAATTAAAGGTATCCATCCCCTTGACTGAAATAATGAGGAACAACAGTTATAGAGGGCAAGTATCTAAAATTTTGAATTTGGACCCAATGTCTAACATGGTGAATGTTGAAGACGATCAACCTGAAATGATTTTTGGGCCAGCATCGAATGGTGAGTCTCTTGATAGTGATGTGCCACCCTTCTATATCAGTTTAAGATTGCATGATTTTGTGTTACATAATCCCATGTTCGATTCCGGAGCTTCTCACAATCTCATGCCCAAGGCTATCATGGATAAGCTTGGTCTGGACATCACCCGGCAATACCGTGATCTCTATTCGTTTGATTCCAGCAGAGTAAGATGTATAGGACTCATCAAAGACTTGGTTGTGGGTCTGGATCAGCTCCCAATGAAGAATGTTTTTATGGATGTTGTTGTAGCAGATATTCCTCCCAGGTTTGGCATGCTTCTTTCCAGGTCTTGGGTAGCGAAATTGAAAGGGACACTACATCTAGATTTATCCTATGCAACAATTCCGGTGTTTGGCCAAATGAGGAAATTGTATCAGGAACAAAAAATGAAATACATGATCACAAGCAAGGAGAAACCAATAAATCATCTGATTAATTATGTACATACAGATTTAGAGTCTTTTGTTTTGTATTCTGATAGTTTCAATGATATCGATAGTGAGTTATTAGAAGCAGATGATATTCCATAAATAACAGAAAATTTCAGAGGAGTTTTAAAGAAAGAAGGACAAGAACAGTGGAGCACCGTTGAGCGATTAGCTGAAAGTAATCGACATCAAGCAAACCAAGCACAACAAATAGATTTTCAACACTTGCAAGAGGAGGAAGAAGGTTTGTGGACCATGGATTTCGATGGTGCAGTGGGAAGTGATGGCGATGGAATTGGAATTTGGCTACGCAGTCCTTTCTCTGCCCGAACAAAGTGCCTAGTAACGTGCGGGTATGCTCTTACAAGTTGTCTTTTGATTGTTCAAACAATGAAGCTGAGTATGAAGCCCTGATTGCTGGCCTAAAGATTCTAAGAAAGCTGAATGCTAAGAGGATTTCAGTATATGGCGACTTTGAATTGGTGATTAAGCAGGTCAGAGGCGAATATCAAGCAAAGCATCCTCGAATGCAGGCTTACCGTAATGCAGTTCTAGACATCCTAAAATTGTTTTCAGAATACACCTTGACATGTGTGCCTCGTATACAAAATAGTATTGTTGATGCTCTTGCTAAGGCAGCAAGTTAGTTTGAAGATCCCAATGAACTCTAGTAATAAATTCGAAATCCATGTCAAGCATAGTCCGACTGTCATAGACAATCAGAGATATTGGCAAGTTTTCCAAGATGATGAGGAGATTAATGATTTTTTGGAAAACAAAGGTAAGTTCAAAGAAACCTCAATTGATGTAGAAAATGACGATGGTAAAGGTAATGGTATAGATGATGTGCAGATCAATCAAATGGATGTGTTGCAGCTAAAGAATAACGTTATTCCTAAAGTCTTGATACCTTTAGAAGAACTCTTCGATCAAGATGATGTAGCCAGCAAACCAACATTGCAGCCAACAGAGAAGGGTGTGGAAGAGGTCAATGTCGGAATAGCTGATAATCCTAAATTGGTAAAACTGTCTAAAGCATTGCCACCAAAGATCAAGGACAAATATATCAGTTTGTTGTCTTCTTGCAAATGTGTTTGCTTGGGACTATTCTGACTTAAAGACATATGATACCAATATAATTCAGCACATCATACCCATCAAGCCCAATCAAAAACCATTCAGACAGAATATGAGAAGGCTAAATCCAAAGTTGCTGCCATCTATTGAAAAGGAGATAAACAGGTTGTACAAATCAGGGATCATTGCTCCCATCAGATTTTCAGATTGGATCTCTAATTTGGTGCTCGTACGAAAGAAGACAGGCGAGATTCACTTATGCATTGATTTTATAAATCTCAATAAAGTTTCGTTGAAAGATAATTATCCACTGCCCAAAATGGACCATATACTTCAGCGAGTAGTGGGAGCATCTCGTATGTCACTACTTGATGGTTATTCCTAATATAACCAAGTTTCTATCCATGAAGATGACCGAGACAAGACAACGTTCACCACTCCATGGGGAAACTTTCATTACGCTAAAATGCCTTTCAGTTTAAAGAATGCGGGTGCCACATTTCAGCGTGCAATGGACTTGTCTTTTGCAAATGAGAAGGATTTCTTTTTAGTTTTGTACCTGGACGATTTGACAGTGTTTTCCAAATCTGATGAAGAGCACATGTACCATCTAAAAACTATCTTTCAAAAGTGCAGAAAATATGGCTTGTCGCTGAATCCGAAAAAGAGCTTGTTCGCCATGGAGGAAGGCAAACTACTCGAGCACATTATCTCAAAAGATGGCATTCATATTGACCCAGCACGTGTGCAAGCAATTCAGAAAATCGATCTGCCCCAGAATAAGAAAGAGATACAATCTTTCAATGGTAAAATGAATTTTCTACGCCACTTTGTACCTAATCTTGCTGAGCACCTAAGAGAGATGAAAAACATGCTTAAGAAGGACAGCCAAGTGAAGTGGACAGAGGAGGCTGTAAAATATTTCAATTTAGTCAAATTGGCTCTTTCTTCAGCTCCCATTCTAGTCAGCCCAGACTACACTCAGGATTTCATATTGTTTTCATTTGCTTCGGAGCACACTATGGCAGTTGTGTTATTGCAGAAAAGAGATGATCATGAAAGACCCATTGCATTCTTCAGCAGAGCTATAAGATATGCAGCCTTAAAATACAACATCATCAAGAAGCTGCTGGAAATAAATAAGAAGAGCTGGCATAAGAGGTTGGTCAATTCACTTTGGGAAGATTGGGTCAGACAGAAGAAATCCATTGGTACATCACCGTTTGAGCTTGTTTATGGAGTTGATAAAGTATTTCCTACCTCTCTCACTGCCACGGTAGTCAAACTTCTTCAGGAGGCCGACAGTGAAGAAGATACCATGCAGAGAAGGTTGAATCAAATGGTCCACTTGCAGCAGACCAAAGAAGAAGTTTTCAAGAACACATCCAAATTGCAGGAGAAGATCAAGAAAATTTATTACCGAAAAGCAAAGGCAAATAAATTTCAGTTGGATGATGTGGTGCTGAAGTGGGATGCAAGGAATGAGGAAAAAGGTAAGCATGGTAAGTTCGTGAATCTTTGGAAAGGTCCTTTCAAGATTGCAGCATATCGGGGTCAGAATGCCTTTCTTCTAAAGGAAATGAACGGGGAATATTGTCCAGGAGGGTCGATCAATGGTCGGCTGCTCAAGTGGTACCATTTCTGAGTTATTAACGCTGCTTCCACTGTCATTGTAAATACCATTTTTATTTCAGTTTGGTTTGAGTTTGTCAAGTTAGTCTTCAAGTCATTTCAATGTCAAGTTTGAGTCAATTTTTTGGTCATTTTAGTTTCATAAATGAGTCAGAGTCCTGTGTTGTTTGTCAAAAAAATGACTCCATAGCCCAATGGATGAAGGCATTGTCTACCTCTTCCAAAGATCTACTATTCTTGGCACCTCCAAGGAGCTACCATCCCCCGTTGGAGCCAATGTTAGAGTCGGTCTGGTCAGTCCTCCGTCAGAGATCAAAACTCTTTATGCATTTCATTTTTAGGAGTTCCACTCCATTTACCTAGCTGTATTCCACTAGGAGCATGCCATAATCTGATGGAAAAGGTCATGCTAGTCATTTCCCCTCATGTCTGGCTCCTGCTGGCAGAGGTCTTTTGTCAATGATCACTAAAGTTCATGACAGTCAAGGTCTGGTCCTTTAATGGACAAAAGTCATTTTCGATAATTAGGTCTAGGGATTAATCAATTTGGTCTTCAACCATGTCCAATAAAGCCATGCAGGCCAGAGTGGGGTCGTTACAAAGTTATGATTCAGAGAGTTTCATCGTCATGTGGACAAATTTCCACCGTTCTTCAAAACTCTGTTTTGAAGAAAAAGTCAAACAGTGTGTCATTTGTGATAAAAATTTCAAAAGGTCACCAATTGATTTCTTCAAATGCAGTCATGGTTTCCGTGGCCAAATGCCTTGTCATGCAACCCCTACAAAAAGAACCGAAAATTTCATCATTCTAGCTAAAAATTCAAAGGGAAGAAAGAAATTCAGTGTTGCTTTACGTCAGAGAAAAGTGTCAAAAGGAAACATTAGCAAAGTGGGTTTTTGAAGAAGCAAAAAATTTAACCCGTGACTTCAAAGTCTTTATATAAGAATTTCCACAAGGAAACAAGGTCATTGTGCAAACCAAGGTTATTGAGAAACATAGCAAAGTGTTTGAGAGTGCAAAGCACACGTTGGGAGGGAGTTGGAGTCATTTTGAGGAGCACGGCACACACACAGAGGGGCGTGGAGCACATACAGAGCGCGACGCACATAGAGCCACCCCACAATGCAAAATTTACAAGGGCGCGGCACATATAAAGAGTGCGACACACTAGGTTTGTCGCGCGGCGCACACCCACAAAGGCCCGAAATTGTGCCAAATTGCCTCAAGTTGCCTTTGAAACCACTCAAATCGACAGGTAGGCTCTAAATCACGATGGCTCATGTATTTTTGTGAAGGTTATGGTGGTTCATGGCTAGTTATAGTGGAAACTAAAATTCATAAAACCAACCACTAGAAAACACCAAAGCCATTGTTGCTAAGGTTGCAAAATTGTGGTGTTGATGCCAAGGCTCCTCTTTCACCTCTCATTTTTTCCCTTCTCTCCATTTTTCCCTTCCCCCCTATCTCATTTTTCCCTATTACTCCTACCCTAAAATATTACCAAACTCCATTCCCTATCCCTTCCTCTTATTTGTCAACATAACGCCCCAAAACCCTACCTTATTAAAACCCCAAAACCCTACCTTATCAAAACCCCAAACGCCTTCCTTATCAAATCCCCAAACCCCCCTACATATCCCTAAACAAAACTTCTCCCCATGACCCCTATTCCCATCATATTATTCCCCTCCTAATACTCCATTTTTTTTTCATTGTTCCCCTTAGTGGAAGATATCACAACAACACCTAGTTTCACACCATCATCAAAGGGAGCCCAAGTACAATGCACACAGCAGTCATGGAATTTGAGCATTCATAAGAGTATGAGATGGAGACACAAAGTGATTCATCCTCAGAAGAACAGGCTCCCAGGGGACATCACAAGAGTGGCAAACATGTTAGGGATGAGTCAACCACCCTCACTGAATTGCAGGCCTACTCTCTTGCCATGTCATGCTTCCAGCATCTATCATGTTTTGAATTTTTTCAAAGAGTGGATAATTTTCGAGTTCATCGTGAGTTGGCCCATCTTTTTGTGCTTCACCTACATGGAGGTCACTCTATCTTCGCCGGGGTCACCTTCACACTGACACCTGAAACTGTCTCATTAGCAACCGGTATACGGAATGTTGGAGAACCATGGCACAAGAAACAGAAAGTTGATCGGCAACATTACGAGCCTTACATTAAGGCCAGTTGCTTGAGGAATCTCACAAGAGTCTTTCCATTCATATATTTGAAAGATGAATATGCTCCATTCATGAAGTTGATCATGAAGTACTTCAGCTGTGAGGGGAGGTTCTCTCATCTATATGCCTATCACATCAGGTTGCTCATGCACTTTACCAGGGTACGGATGATGAACGTCCCATTTTTCATTTGTAGGAACATAGAGAGGATGAACACCTTCATGCAGCACAAGACCCCTCAGCAGCAACTTAACTGTGTTTATCACTTTGCTCTTATTAAGATTTTGGTGGTTCATCAGCTGGGATTGCAGGGCATTACTTGGGATGATTTCATCTCCCATGACCTCTTCAACACTTCACAGGTATTATCAGAGGTTAAGCATGAGGGTGAAACTTCTCATCAGTATGAGCACCATGAGACTGCTAGTGTGTCGGCTTTCATCACATATCAAAGGGGTGCTAGACATTTGTTTGCAGAAGCAAAGCGAGTGTTATCTCCACCTGGGGTGGAAGGAGCCTCACTTCCAACATCAGCACTACAGGTATAGGACAAAGGTAAGGAGCCAATGCATGATGAGGGGCCTTCAGGTGAGCCATCAGGTGAACGAGATACCAAATTCGTTCTCCTTCATGATGATGATACAGATACAGAACCGACAAGTGCACAGCTCAAAGAGATCATCCAGGAGTAGCAATCAGAGATCGAAGCCTTGTCCCTTGATTTGGAAAGAGCCAAGTGGAACATGAAATATCTGGAGCAGAGGAACAAACAGCTTGAGGATCAGCAAGTGATCATGGAGCTACAAAACATTCATGAGCATCGCCAAGCTGCACAAAGGAGAAGAGTTGAGCTCGCGTCATTGGAGCAAGAGATTAATGAGGACCAGGAGGCCAACGTCGAGAGAGTTAGAATGCACTTAGAGATGCTTTTGGACAAGGCAGACAAGGATCATGCATTGCTGAGACACATGGCTTTCCACTACATGGCGCGAAACAAAGTTTGCAAGGCCCAAATCAAGAATTTGAAGACGAAATTACGGAAGGAAAGCAAGAAGAAAAAGAGGCAAAGGGAGCTCGATCAACTTCAGATATTGGCCAAAGCCTCTTTGGCCTAGCATAACACTTGATAAGGAAGCTCCAGCCCAAGTTTCAAGAAATTTGGGGCAATTTTGGTCACATGGAAAAATTTTGGTCACAACATAGGTTTTTTCTCTGGATTGGGAGCTCCAAATCACAAATGGTTTGCATTTTTGGATTTAGCATGCAAAATCATGACTACTGGTGCTTGGAAAAGAAATTTGGGCATGATTTGAGTCCCCAGGAGGTCAAAAACACTCAAAAAATGACCTCTCTGCGCTTATTTTGACACACAGGAAGCAGTCTTAGGAGAATGAAGTTTTGGAGGGGCAAATGAGCACCAAATTCAGAAATTGCACTTGGGTTGGAAAGAAGATAGGCCACGATTTCCAACAAGAACACTTGGGCACATTTTGGACTTCTGAAAGTACCTCAAAATCGCCTCCAAAGTGGTGCGGCGCGTATAGATTTGGGCGCGACGCATATAGAGAAAAAGGCCAAAATCGCGCCCGCTTCGCGAAATTTCGATTCGCGACTTTCTCCAAGTGGGCCCACTCATTTATACTATATGTTTCTCAAAAACTAAGGCAATGTTTAAAATTATTTTCACTAAAGGTGGGCTCCTATCCAAGTGGCAAAGGAAGGCGAGCAGTCACCCAAGCCATTTGTCATTTTTGTAACGCTGCACCTGTAACTAATGGTTAGCTTTCCACTTCCACTTTGTAATGATTCTAAAAACTCCCCGATGCTTGGTCGTTCTATTTCCTCATGGCATAGTCTATTTATTGTATGCAAACCATTTGCCAAAGGTGGGTTGGCTTGTAATTTCTGGGAGACTGTGGGAGAGAAACTCAGTTCTTCATTGTATATTCTGACAGAGGATTAATGAAAGGAAGTGGCTCTTTTTCATGAGATTCATGTGGTTTTGAGTGTAGCAAATGTTTCACAGTTCATTTCATATTCATTTCCAGTGATATTTTCTAAGTTAGATAAGGTAGAATTCATTTTTATTGCTCTTCCTGTGGGAAAATTTCATGTTCAGTTTTCTTCTTTTGTTGAAAAGGATTCATGTACTTATGCCCTTTTCACCTTTTTACACAATTCCTCCATTCCACGTTATTTCAAACTAAATTGCTAGACTTTCCGCATGTCTTGACTCACGAAGTAATCTGTGCCTTTGTATTAAATTCTCTACTCATTGCTGTCCGTTGGTCCCATACCATCCCAGAAACTCAGGCATTCATAAAAAATTGCTTCTTGTATCCATATTTACTTACTAGCCTAAGATCAATATTTCACTGTTAGTCATCTCAGACCATTCCGTTTACTTATTCGTTGAGTGTGACTCGGAGAGAGCCCTCTCTTGTTCTGGTAGGGCTAGCTACCAGACTAAGCGTGGTTTGTGGTTACCCTGAATTTTGCCTTCCTTTAGCCTAAGGAAGATTTAGGTGCTAACATGGTGGTTCTTCGATCCAACATTAGATTCTATGAAATCATGATTAACATTTATTTTCTTCTCATCATGAATTTTCGCCATTAGTAAGCATTTATTGTAGAAACTTTGTTAAATCTATCTTCAAATCTTCCATGCCTTTCTTTAAATAATCCATCTTAGCTTCCATGCCATCCATCTTAGCTTCCACATCGTCGATCTTAGCTTCCACACCGTCCATCTTAGCTTCCACATCATCCATCTTAGCTTCTATGCCTTTCTTTAAACCATTCATCTTAGCTTCCACGCCTTTCTTTAAACCATCCATCTTAGCTTCTACGTCTTTCTTTAAACCATGCATCTTATTTTCTGCTACTTTTTGTGTGAGTGAAATTTGTTGGACTTGGTCTTGTAATTTTTATATATCATGTTGCATTTCTTCCTCTTCTTCATGAGTCATGGTAGAGCTTTCAGGTTGCTTACTAGGTGTTTCCATTTTCTTTCTTTGGGGCATCAATTACCGATAATAATGCTTCAATATGCCCTTTTAATTCTTTCAAACTAATTTTTCAGACCAAACTTATGCACAAATTTAAAAAAAAACTACACACCTTTGTTCAATTTGTTGAAGATCGATAATGAATCTAATGTATATATGTAATTTTGGATCTCCCATGTTTGAAATTGCTTCCTGTAGTAACCCTCTGAGTAATCTTTCTAATCCCGCAAGTCTTATCAAGATTGGATTCTCCAATGAAGAGTTATGCCAAATCTTCCATGATGACCTGAGTATAGACTGGTTCAGTAGAGCGAACTTGTACGACGTGCCGCTAGTCACTGTTTCAACCTTAGGTTCTGACCAGTATGCCCAAAAATACTACAATCGGTCCTATTTCTGTAACTTCTTATGAAACTTCAATTCAATGCTTAGAGCGAAAGTTATGATGCTTTTCCCAAGGTGAGTTGTTCGGAATGTAATTCAAGGGTCTGCAAAAACCCTAACTTCCTCAGATTATTTCTCCAAAAATATAGCAAGACAGGATTTGAAATTTAGATCCGAGGTCCAGACTGATTTCTTCTCAAATGGGTTTTGTTTTTTTAGCTTCTGACACTTCATAGCAAAAGAGTTATAGCAAAAATTCCACGATGACCTGTTTTAGATGAAATTCTGGAGATTGAGAAAATCCTAACTTCCTCAGATCATATCTCTAAAAATATAGCGAGAAAAAATCTGCAATTCCTACTCGAGGTTCAAAGAGATTTAGTCTCAAATGGGTTTTTTTTTTAGCTTCTGAAACATGGCAGAAAAATAGTTATAGTGAAAATTCCACAATCACCTATTTGGAGTAGTGAAACCATAGAATCCAAAGCTCTGATACCAAATTTTATGAAACCAACTCACAAAAAGATAGAAAAGATAGATCAATGCCTTAGAATTCAGCCTATTCATGGGGGAAACCTCCTTTACATTACACAAATGAACAATTCTAGGCCGATTCAAATGAAAAAACCTCATTTTTATATATATGAGTCTAAGGGGTCACAATATAACCAAGCTGACCTAGCAATAATAATATAAAGGCACAAAAATAACAATAGATTCATTCTATGGGGCACAATAATAACAATATAGGGACAATAGGGTCACAACAATAACAATAAGGGATACAATGACAATAGTAATGGGGGAATCACTAGTATTATAAGGACCTAACATGCCCCTCTCCTTCAAAAAAGTGTTGTCATGAACGCTTGAGTAGTTCTAAATGCATTTGTATAAAATTGTCATCCTCCCATGTGGAGTAAGTTCTTCCACTTGATGAGATGCTCTGAAATTGATCGATTTCGTAGCTGTCGAGTTCTTGTTTCTTTGACTACTTTAGGTTCCAATATGATTTTTCATTCCTCATCAAGTTCTGGCAATATTGTTTGAACTGGAAGCTTGTCAACTATAACCTTCTTTAAGCATGAAACATGGAAAACTGGGTGCACTCAAGAAGTTGCAGGAAGCTCCAATTTGTATGCCATAGTACCTATCTTTTGCAACACCTTGTAGAGACCATAATACTTTGATGATAATTTATTATCCTTCTTAGCTTGCTTGAGGGCATTTGTTTATATGGTTGTAGCCATAGGAATACCCAATCACCTACATCAAAACTTCTTTTGTTGCGATGTTGATCTACCTGCTTTTTCATTGTACTCTACACCAAGGTGAGGTTATCCTTTAATAGTTGGAGAACTTGTTGTTGATGCTCGATGTGATATTCCACTACTTGAACCTTATAATTTTCTCTTAAATATGATGTGATGGATGGTGGATGATATCCATAAAGTTCCATAAATGGGTCATTTTTGTTGCAGTATGGAAGGAAGTGTTATACCACCATTCAACCAGAGGCAACCATTTGACCCATTATGTTTGTTTATCAGACACAAAGCAACGAAGATATCCTTCCAAACATTTGTTTAATATCTTAGTTTGCCCATCAGATTGAGGATGATAATATGACCTATGAGCTAACTAAGTACCAAGACAAAAAAATAATTCTTTCCAAAAATTTCTACTGAAAATGGGATCTCTGTCACTTACAATAATCTTTGGGTTTCCATGTAGCTTTTGAATTGTTTCATTAAATGTAGTAGAAACTATAATCGCATTAAATGGGTGATACATTGCACAAAAGTGTGCATACTTGGTAAGTCTGTCAACTACCACCATGATAACACTCTTTCCTTTGGACTTGGGTAAACCTGTGATAGAATCCATTGAAACCTCCTCCCAATGTTGGCTTGGAATGGATAAAGGTTGTAATAGTCATGGGGTCTTAACTATTTAAACTTTATCTTTTTGGAAAACCAAACATTCCGCCATAAACGTTTGAATATCCGATTTAAGGCCATCCAAAAAAAAAATCCTTCTTAACCCTATGGTAGGTTTTTAGAAATCCTGAGTGCCCTCCGAATGGAGAGGTGTGAAATTCCTTAAGAATCTTTTGTTTGAGTTGGGAATTATTAAATAGGTATAACCAATCCTTGTACCATAACGAATCATTTTTCCAACTAAATGTATCAGATCTACTGGGATCTTGTTGTATCTTTTGAATGAGTGCCCACACTTCCTCGTCATTCTTCCATTCATCCATTGCTTCGTTTATCCAATCTGGTTGGATAATAGAAATGGCGCAAAGAAATGCTTCCACATCCTCATCCTTTCTTGAGAGTCCATCTGGCACAACATTTTGCTTCCCTTTTTTTAGATTATTTCAAAGTCATAACCCAACATCTTTGGGACCCAATTTTGTTGCTCTTCTGAAGATAATCTTTGTTCTAAAAGGTATTTAAGATTATCATGATCTTTTTTACCTTGAAGTGTCTTCCCATTAGGTAGGGTCACCATTTCTTAAGTGCATGTAGTATTGCCAACATTTCCTTCTCATAAATAGCTTTGTGTAAATACTTTCCTTTGATTGGATGACTTTCGAAAGAAATGGGTCTTTCTTCTTGCATTAAAACATCACCAATTCCATTTCCTGAGGCATCACAATCCACAATAAAGGTTTTTGTGAAGTCCGGTGTAGCTAAGACTAGTGCTTCGCACATTGCCTCTTTAAGATGTTCAAAGGCCTTCGTTGGTTCTAGAGTCCATGAAAATACATCTTTCTTCAATAACGTTGTTAAAGGTGCTGCTATTCTCCCATAATTCTTAAAAAACTTGCGATAATACCCTGTCAACCCGAGAAATCCCCATAGATGCTTTATGGATGTGGGGATTTTCCATTCCTTAATGGTTTTAATTTTCTAGGGTCTACCTTAACACCTTCATGAGATACAATATGACCCAGATATTCAACCTCCTGTACTCCAAAGAAACATTTGGAGATATTTGAATATAAAGTTTCTCCTCTAGTAGTTTGAGCAACATGTCAACATGTTGGACATGATCCTTCCAAGACTAGTTGTAGATTAGTATATCATAAAAAAATACTAACACAAATTTTTGAAGTAAGGGTTTGAAAATGGAATTCATCAAACTCTGAAATGTAGAAGGTGCATTAGTAAGGTTAAAAGTCATGACCAAAAATTCATAATGACCCTCATGAGTTCTAAATGTTGTTTTGGAATGTCTTCAGTCTTCATTTTGATTTGATGATATCTTGAACGAAGATCCAACTTGGTGAAGTAAATTGATCCATGCAATTCATCCAAAAATTCATCAATGACAGGAATGGGAAATTTATCTTTAATAGTAAGCTTGTTGAGCTCCCTTTAATCTAGACACATGCGCCATGATCCATCCCTCTTGTGAACCAATACTACTGGAGCAGAGAAAGAACTTTGACTAGGTTGAATTATACTAGCCTCTAGCATTTCTGCAACCTTATGTTCAATTTCACTCTTTTGGACATAGGGATGTCTGTAAGGCCTGATGTTTGGAGGAACACTTCCTAGAATCAAACTAATAGCATGATCATGATCACGAATAGGTGGGAGGCCTTTGGGAGTCTCAAATACCTTGGAATGATTGTCCAAGGCTTTTTGGAGATCTAGAGAAATGGATGATTTCGATGTCGGAACCTCTAGTGAACATAATTGTGCAATTATCCCTCGTTGTTATTTCTTTAGAAGATTTTTCATTCCGTTAAAGCTAATTATCTTTCTCAGTTTCCCTGTGATACCCCTTAATTCAACTTCCTTTCCTTCTGAAGATAATTTCATGAAAAGTTCTTGAAAATTAAAAGCTATTGTACCCGAGGATTGTAGCCATTGGACTCCTAGTACAAAATCTGCACCACCCATTGGAATGGAAAGCATTGGGCTATTCAATACATATTCTCCCATGGATAGCTTGATATCATGTCACTTTCCTCAGCAATTTATGGTTCATCCACTTGTAACCATCACTTGACACTTTGGTGTTGGATATAGGAAGAAATTCAATTCCTTGGCTATCTTACAATGAATAAAATTATGGGTACTTCCCGAATCAATCAACACTATTACCTTTTTCTTCTTGATATGCCCTTCTATCTTGATAGTTTGAGGAGTGGAAATTCTAGCCAATGCATTACAAGATATGGTCATATTCATTTCTTCTTTTTCTAGGGTTTGTTCCTGGTGTATGTCCTCTTCTTTTGACATTTCTTGTTCCTTTTCTTCCTCCTCTTTATAATCTATGTAAAATAATTTCTTCTCGGCACACTTATGACCTTTAGTGTATTTTCTATCACAACTGTAACTAAGCCCTTTTTCTCTTTTTTCTTCCAATTGTTGTGTTGTCAACCTTGTAGGTTGTGGATGGCTAGGGGCAGCAACACTTCCATCTTTGTGATTGTGAGTGGTAGCATTCCTTGTTGCCATAATTGTGCTTCCCATTTTTCTTTCCAACCTGAATGCCTTCTTCAATGAATATGGTTCCCAAAAGTGAACCTCATCTTGGATGTCATCTTTCGAAGTCCCTATGAACACATCAATCCTATGCTCCTATGGAATATCTTTTACCCTTATATTCAATTTTTGGAAGTCCTCAATGTGCTCCATCATTGAACCTTTTGTTTGAGATTTATCAATTGGCTAAAAAAAGTGTTGCTTTTTGTATCCTCATAATGTGCTATCATTTCATCTGTAAAAATTGCCCAAGTGACAATTTGTTTACAAGAGAAACCATCGATACCATACAAACTGATTTGGTTCCAAATATAAAGTTGCAATGCATACCTTTTGTGTGTTTTGCACATTATGGAGATCGAAAAATTGCTCCATTTGTAGTATCCATGTTCGAGGATCCTTGCCGTCAAACTTCCTCATATCGATCTTTTGAACATGGTGGTTCTTCAATCCAACATTAGAGTCTATAAAATCATCATTAACATTTATTTTGTTCTCATCATGAGTTTCCTTTACTACCCTTTCACCATTAGTAAGCATTTCTTGTAGAAACTTTGTCAAATATGTCTTCAAATCTATCTTCAAATCTTTTGTGCCTTTCTTTAAATCATCCATCTTAGCTTCCAGGCCATCCATCTTAGCTTCCACCTCATCCATCTTAGCTTCCACTTCATTCATCTTAGCTTCTACGCCCTTTTTTAAACCATCCATCTTACCTTCCACACCTTTATTTAAACCATCCATCTTAGCTTCTACGTCCTTCTTTAAACCATCCATCTTATTTTTTGTTACTTTTTGTGTGAGTGAAATTTGTTGCACTTGGTCTCGTAATTTTGATATATCATGTTTCATTTCTTCCTCTACTTCATGAGTCATGCTAGAGCTTTCATGTTCCTTACTAGGTGTTTCCATTTTCTTTCTTTGGGCCATCAATTACCAATAATAATTCTTCACTACGCCCTTTGAATTCCTTCAAACTAATTGTTCAAACCAAGCTTATGCAAAAATTTAAAAAAAAAAATACACAACTTTTTTCACTTTGTAGGAGCTCGATATTGAATTTGATGTATCTCTGTAATTTTGGATCTACTAGATCTGAAATTTCTTGCTGCAGTAACCCTATGAGTATTCTTTCTAACCCCACATATCTGATCAAGATTGGATTCTCCAATGAAGAGTTATGCCAAATCTCCCACGATGACCTGAGTATAGACTAGTCTAGTAGAGCTAACTTGTACGACGTGCCTCGGGTCACTATTTCAACCTTAGGTTCTGAAAATTATACCCAAAAAAACTACATTCTGTCCTCTTTCTATAACTTCTTACACAAATTAAATCTAATGCTCAGAGTGAAAGTTATGATGATTTTCCCAAGGTGGCCTGTTTGGAATGTAATTCGGGGGTCTTCAAAAACCCTAACTTCCTTAGATTATATCTCTGCAAATTTAGCAAGACAGGATCTGAAATTCAGAGCCAAGGTTCACACCGATTTCTTCCCAAATGATTTTTGTTCTTTTCTCTTCTGAAACTTCATAGCGAAATCTTTATAGCGAAAATTCCACGATGACCTATTTTAGATGAAATTCTGGAGCTTGCAAATACCCTAACTTCTACAGACCATATCTCTGAAAATACAGCGAGACAAAATCTAAATTTTTTACTCGAGGTTCAAAGTGATTTAGTCTCAAATGGATGTTGTTTTTAGATTTTGAAACATCGCAGAAAAACAGTTATATGGAAAATTCCATGATGACCTGTTTGGAGCAGCAAAACCCTAGAATACAAAGCCTTGATACCAAATGTTATGAAATAAGCTCACAAAAAGATAGAAAAGATAGATCACCGCCTTATAATTTAGCCTCTTTGAGGGAGAAATCTCCTTTACATTACACAAATGAACAATTCTTGGATGATTCAAATGACTAAGCCTCATTTCTATATATAGGAGTCTAAGGGGTCACAATATAACCAAGTCAACCTAATAATAATAATATAAAGGCACAAAAATAACAATAGAGGGAATCTATGGGGCACAATAATAAAAATATGGGGATAATAGGGGCACAACAATAACAATAAGGGATACAACGATAATATTAATGGGGGAATCACTAGTATTATAGGGACCTACCAGAATTACCACTCCTCAAACTATCAAGGTAGAAGGACATATCAAGAAGAAAAAGGTAATAGTGTTGATTGATTCGGGCAGTACCCATAATTTTGTTCATTGTAAGATAGCCAAGGAATTGAATTGCTTCTTATATCCAGCACCCGAGTGTCAAGTGATGGTTTCAAGTGGAGGAACCATAAATTGCTCTGGAAAGTTCCATAATATCAAGCTATTTATGGGAGAATATGTATTGAATAGCCCAATTCTTTCCATTCCAATGGGTGGTGCTGATGTTGTACTAGGAGACCAATGGCTACAATCCTTGGGTATAATAGCTTTTAATTTTCAAGAACTTTTCATGGAATTTTATTCAGATGGAAAGGAAGTTGAATTAAGAGGTATTGCAGAGAAACCAGGAAATATAATCATCTCTAATGGAATGACAAAGCTTCTAAAGAAAGAACAACGAGGCGTAATTGCACAATTATGTTCACTAGAGGTTCCCACATCGAAATCATCTATTTCTCCAGATCTCCAAAAAGTCTTGGACAATCATTCTAATGTATTTGAGAATCCCAAAGGTCTCCCACCTATTTGTGATCATGATCATGCTATTCGTTTGATTCCAGGAAGTGTTCCTCCAAACATAAGGCCTTACAGATATCCATATGCCCAAAAGAGTGAAATTGAATGTATGGTTGCAGAAATGCTAGATGCTGGTATAATTCAACCTAATCAAAGTTCTTTCTCTACTCCAGTAGTGTTGGTGCACAAGAAGGATGGATCATGGTGCATGTGTCCGGATTATAGGGATCTCAACAAGATCACTATTAAAGATAAATTTCCTATTACTATCATTGATGAACTATTGGATGAATTTCATGGATCAATTTACCTCACAAAGTTGGATATTCGTTCAGGATATCATCAAATCAGAATAAATACTAAAGACATTCCGAAAATAGTATTTAGAACTCATGAGGTTCATTATGAATTTTCGGTGATGCCTTTTGGCCTTACCAATGCACCTTATACATTACAAGGTTTGATGAATTCCATTTTCAAACCCTTTATTAGAAAATTTGTGCTATTATTTTTTGATGATATACTAATCTATAGCAAGTCTTGGAAGGATCATGTTCAACACATTGACAGGGTGCTCAAACTATTGGAGGAGAAACAATTATATGCAAAAATATCCAAATGTTTCTTTGGAGTACAAGAGGTGGAATATCTGGGTCATATTGTATCTCATGAAGGTCTTAAGGTAGACTCTAGAAAAATTAAATCCATTAAGGAATGGAAAATCCCCACATCCATAAAGCATATGTGAGGATTTCTCGGGTTGACAGGGTATTATCGCAAGTTTGTTAAGAATTATGGGAGAATAGCAACATCTATAACAAAATTATTGAAGAAAGATGCATTTTTATGGACTCCAGAAGCAACTAAGGCCTTCGAACATCTTAAATAGGCAATGTGCCAAGCACTGGTCTTAGCTAGGCCAGACTTCACAAAAACCTTTATTGTGGAATGTGATGCCTCAGGAAAATGCAAGAAGAAAGACCCATTTCTTTCGAAAGTTGTCCAATCAAAGGAAAGTATTTACACAGAGCTATTTATGAGAAGGAAATGTTGGAAATACTACATGCACTTAAGAAATGGCGACCCTACCTAATGGGAAGACACTTCAATGTAAAAACAGATCATGATAGTCTTAAATACTTTTTATAACAAAGATTATCCTCAAAAGAGAAGCAAAAATGGATCACAAATATGTTTGGTCATGACTTTAAAATCATCTACAAAGAAGCGAAGAAAAATGTTGTGGAAGATGCACTCTCAAGAAAGGATGAGGATATGGAAGCATTGTTGTGTGCCATTTCTATTATCCAATGAGATTGGATAAACAAATAAAGGGATGAATGGAAGAATGTCGAAGAAGTGTGGGCACTCATTTGAAAGTTACAACAAGATCCCAGTACATCTGATACATTTAGCTGGAAAAATGATTTGTTATGGTACACAGATCGGTTATACCTATGTCAGAATTCCCAACTCAAACAAAATATTCTTATGGAATTGCACGCCTCTCCCTTTGGAGGGCACTCGAAATTTTTAAAAACTTACCACAGGGTTAAGAAGGAATTTTTTTGGGATCGCCTTAAATATGATATTCAAAAGTTTGGGGCGGAATGTTTGGTTTTCCAACAAAATAAAGTTGAAACAATTAAGACCCTGGGTCTATGACAACCTTTATCCATTCCAATTCAACATTGGGAGGATGTCTCAATGGATTTTATCACAGGTTTACCCAAGTCCGAAGGAAAGAGTGTCATCATGATGGTAGTTGATAGACTTACCAAGTATGCACACTTTTGTGCATTATATCATCCATTTAAATCCAGTATCATTTCTACTGCATTTATGGAAACAATTCAAAAGCTACATGGAAACCCGAATATTATTGTAAGTGACACAAATCCCATTTTCATTGGAAATGTTTGGATAGAATTATATGCTTGTCTTGGTACTCAATTAACTCATAGCTCATCTTATCATCCTCAATATGATGGGAAAACTAAGATAATAAACAAATGTTTGGAAGGATATCTTTGTTGCTTTGTATTTGATAAACAGACACAATGGGTCAAATGGTTGCCTCTGGTTGAATGGTGATATAACACTTCCTTCCATATTGCAGAAAAAATGACCCCATTTATAGCACTTTATGGATATCACCCACAATCCATCACATCATATTTAAGAGAAAATTCTAAGGTTCAAGCAGTGGAAGATCACATCAAGCATCAACAACGAGTTCTCCAACTCTTAAAGGATAACCTAACTTTGGCATAGAATAGAATGAAACAACAAGAATATCAACATAGCAACAAAAGAAGTTTTGATGTAGGTGACTGGGTATTTTTACGGCTACAACCATATAAAAAAATGTCCCTCAAGTAAGCTAAGAAGGATAATAAATTATCACCAAAGTATTATTGTCCGTACAAGGCGTTGCAAAATATTGGTACTATGGCATACAAATTGGAGCTTCCTGCACCTTCCCGAGTGCACCTAATTTTCCTTGTTTCATGCTTAAAGAAGGTTATTGGTGACAAGCTCCTAGTTCAAACAATATTGCCCGAACTTGACGAGGAAGGAAAAATCATATTGGAACCTGAAGTAGTCACAGAAACGAGAACTCGATAGCTACGAAATCGATCAATTTCAGAGTATCGCGTCAAGTGGAAGAACTTACCTGCTGAAGATTCCACATGGGAGGATGAGAATTTTATACAGAAGCATCCAAAACTACTCAAGTGTTGAGGAAAACACGTTTTTGAAGGAGAGGAGCATTTTAGGTCCTTATAATACTAGTGATTCCCCCATTACTATTGTCATTGTAGCCCTTATTGTTATTGTTGTACCCCTATTCTCCCCATATCAATATTATTGTGCCCCATAGAAGCCCATTATTGTTATTGTTGTGCCCTTATATTATTATTGTTATGTCGAATTTGATCATATTGTGACCCCTTAGACTCCTATATATAGAAATGAGGTTTTGTCATTTGTATCATCTAATAATTATTCATTTGTGTAATGTAAAGGAGGTTTCCCCATCGAAGAGGCTGATTTTGAAGTCTTTGATCTATATCTTCTATCTTTTTGTGAGCTGGTTTCATAAGACTCGACTTTCTGAAGGATTGAAAGCCTAAAGGTTATAAATAGAAACTCCATTGGATCGCAATGGATTCTCAATCTGCAAGGTATGCTACTATGAATCTTTCTCATATCTATGGTTTTCCAAATTGTTTTCCTCATATAGATTGGTAGATGAAATCAATAAATGGAAAATGAAAATAGTTTAAGTTACACTTCCTGTATGAAATAGGGGGGCACCCCTACTAGATCAAGATATCTAAACTATTCAAAATTTGGTGATTAAATATGATTTTTTCTCATCAAGATGAAAACATAAAAGTAGGAAGTTTTTATAATTAGCACAATGTGTACATCAAAAGAGCCAACATTAACTAAGTGAAATAGTAAGATCTATATTATGTCTTCACTACTCAATAAAGCGTATTTATAATGTTTTTACAATAACAACCTTGAGAAATTGAATGTTATAAACTAGAATGGTGAATGAAAACTTTGTCTTTGAATTCTATTGAAACTCTAATTTCTATTATTTGCTATCAAGGAAGTGAATCATGGAAATGTTTAACATTAGAAAAATCATCATTCTATTGGTCTTTCGTTCCTTGAATATTTGTCACACTCGCTTGATATTCTGATCTAGTGCCAAGTAATCTGAAGGTCTAGTTCATTTGCCATCTCATAGTTGACCAAAGGTTTGACTTTTCTATTGTGATCAACTAGTGAGCTTTTGCTTGTGCCCAATAGGTGGAAAACCATGTAGGCATGATTTGGCAACTATCCATGTGCTTGGGTTGATATTTCATCCATGGGGTTTACCTGAACATTGGATTTAGCTACATAATATTTTTAAGGTTGCAAAATGTGTTAATTTATGTAACTTATGCAAATTCAGCCAACTTAATAAAGTAAACCACATAAAATTGAGAATGGACTTTTACCTTATTACATCGTATGTAGCTCTCATGACTAATAATTCATATAAAAAAATTGAAATATTGTAAGGATGAGTGAGTTATAAGGAGAATGGGTGAAAATATTAGTAACAAGCCTTCAAAAAGGATGTTACTTCTTTGGTTCAACAATTGTTATATATGGACAACATGACCATCTATGGACAAACATAGACAACATAGTTACAACATGGTCAACCATAGACATCCATGCTCAACATAGACAATGGTCTCAAACCATATTCAACCATAATCAGACATGGATAATAAGCATCAACAATCATCAAAATAGTAACCATCATCAAGCCATATTCAAGGCATGGTCAATTATAGTCAACCATTGTCAACCATTAAAAAACCATGGTCAACAATAGCTATATGATGCTCAACCATAGTTAATCATGGTCAATTATCATAAGTCATAATCAAACCATGGTAAACTATAGCCAAATAATGGTCTACCTTAGTCAAACCATAATCAAACCATGGTCAAGCATACTCAAATAATATATAACCATAGTGAAACCATGTGGTTAACCATTGTCAACCATCATCAAAATGGTAACCATAGTGACACTGTGATCAACATTAGGTCAACTATAGTCAACTATAGTAAATCATGGTATGTAAGCATAGTCAACTATAGTAAAACCATGAAAGCATAGTCAATAGTAGTGAAACCATGGTTTGAAAGCATAGTTAACTATAGTGAAACCATTGTCTGAAAGCATAGTCAACTATAGTGATACCATGGTCTGAAAGCACAATCAACTATAGTGAAATCATGGTTAACCATGTTCAACCATAGTCAGTCATGGTAAACCATAATGAAACTATGTTTAAGCATAAACAAACTATGGTCAACCATAGGTCAACTACAATCAACCATAAATAACCATAGTTGAACATAGTGAAAACATAGTCAACTATAGTTCAACCATGTTCAACCATGTTCAACCATAATTAGTCATGGTGAACCATAATTAAATCATGGTCAATATAGTCAAACAGTGGTCAACCATAATCAAACCATGGTCAAGCATAGTCAAACAATGGTTTACCATAGTTATATAATGTTCAACCATTGTGAAGCTAAGGAAAACAAGGATAGTCATAATTACCCACATTTAACCATAAACTTATATCGACAACCTAGATAGCATAGTCAAACCATGGTCAACCACAATTAGCCATAATCAACCATTGGTAAACATAGTGAGTTTTGGTCAACCAACAAATTCAACCATAAATAGCCGTAGACAAAGAAAATGCAACCATTTTCAAGAAAATTTGACCATATACATCCATGGATAACCATGGATAGCATAGTCAAACCATGGTCAACCTTATTCAACCATGGTTAACCATGTTCAACCATAAACAATCATAATGAAATCATGGTTAACCATATCAACATTATCTTCAAAATGGCAATCGTAACCAAAGTATAATTAATCATAAACAAATGATAGTCAAACCATGGTAAAAAAAAGTCAAGTATATTTAAACCATGGCCAATAATAATCAAGTTATATTCAAACCATGGTCAGCTCTAGTTAACCATGGATGAACATAGTCAATCCATGGTCAACCATCATCAACCATAGTCAAACCATGGTCAACCATAGTCAAAGGATGGTTAACCATAATTAAAGCATGATTAGCCATATTCAAACCATGGTCAAGTATAGTCAAACCATGTTCAAACGTAGTCAAACCATGTTCAACCATAATTAATCATGGTCAACCATAGTCAAACGATGGTCAACCATCAACTATCATAGTTAAACCATGATTAACTATCTAGTCAAAAAATGTTCAAGCAGAGTCAAACCAAGGTCAACCATAATCAAACCAATGTAAACCATGCACAATCATAGTCACCAATAGTTAACCATAGTCAACCATGGACATCGATGGACAACCATGCACAACATAGTCAAACAACAAACAAACAAATAATAACCATCATCCTAATATAAGTTTAATATTAAACAACTTAGTAATAAAACTTCAATATTGTACTTTAAATTGTTCAAAATATAAATTTACTATTGTTTGTAATGTGACGAACAACAAACGATGTTGTCACAATTTATTAAAAACAAACAATTTCATCACAATGTGTTAAACAAAAAATGACATAATTACGAACAACAAATGCAAACACAATGTGATGAACATGAAATATCATCACAACATGATGAATAACAAATGTTGTTGCAATGGGATGAATAAAAAAAATTCCAACGTAATGGACAACAAATGACACCACAATGTATCAAACAATAATCATTGCAACATGACGAATAATAAACCTCATCACATTATGATGAACAATAAATATCGTGGTAATATGACAAACAATAAATGATGTCACAATGTGCCAAACAATAAATGATTTAACAATGTCACGAGGAATGAACATTGTCACAATGTGATGAACTATAAACAACGGCATAATTCAATTAATAACAAATATCATCACAATGAAAGATGTTCCAATGTGATGAACAACAAATTTCATCTCAATGATGAATAACAAACACCATTTCAACCTAATGAAAAATAAGCGTCATCAAAATGTGATGAACAACAAACAAAGTCACAATGTTCCAAACAACAAATCATAAAGATTTTTAGTGTGAAAAAATTCTAATTTGATATAAATAAAATCTTAATATTATATTTAAAAAAAAAAGATTACCATAGTCATCTCTTTTTTTATTTATTTAATGATGATGTTAAAAAAATTTAATTTTCTCATTATTTTGAAGTGAACAAATTATGAAGGAAAAATTTATAAGGTTTATTTATTTACAATTTCTTTTTAAGTTGTGTTGTTAAACTATTATAAATATAAATTATTTATTAATTTAGTCTCTTTTATTAGTGATATTGTTATATATGGACAACATGACCATCCATTCACAAACATAGACAACTTAGTTAAACCATGGTCAATCATAGTCAACGATAGACATTCATGGACAACATGGGCATCCATACTCAACATGGACTAATGGACTACCATGGTCTCCTATAGCTACCCATGGTAAAACCATAATCAACCATAGTTAAATGATTGTTAGCCATCATCAAAATGGTAACCATAGTCAAACCATGGCTAAACATAGTTAAGTCATATTCAAATGCTTGTCAACTATAGTCAGACATAGTCCACCATGTTCCCATAATAAAATCAAGGTCAACCATAGTGAAAACATGGTCAAAAATTGTCAATCATGGTCAACCATAGTGAAACCATGGTTAACCATTTGGGTACTAATTTTTAACATTGTTTTCACTCCCTTTTCCTATAATTTTGTCTTCTAAAGCTATAACCTACAACATTTCATACCACATTTTCACTCTATTTTATCCTAATTTCTACCATCTATAGGATAAGATACCATGGAAGAGTTGCAAGGTAAATTGTCTATTTTTATTCATTTTTCATATTCTAACATGTAATTTAGGTTATCAGTAGTTTTACTAATAACTTGCCACAATAATTTCAAATTATGTAGTAATTATTTATTTGGTAGAAGAGCCAATGGCAGATTTACCATATTCTATGCTGCGGTATCCAAAGAAGAAACCACAACTTGGTCCAAGAGATTACAATGATATGGATATGGATATGTGTTTATCATGAAGGTTCTAGAGTGAATAAATAAGTGACAAAGATATGTTATTTCCCATAAATAGGAATTCCATGATAGCGTATTTGACCACATCCACATAGATTCAATTACATAATCACCTTGAAGGTTAATCTATGGATTCTATGAAACTATTCATCAATATCATAGTACAAGGAATGATTAACGATGGCTAATAAAGTAAATTACGAAGAATATTTCTTTATTTTTAGAATATGTTGTTCTATAATTTTGTTCAATTTGTAAATATGTAGGCTCAAGGATGACAATTATATTGTTAAATCAATTTAGAAGGAACTTGGATGCTATATGAACAATATTACTAAACATTGAGGGAATGGATATATCCAAGAATGCATTTTGGATATTGTTAAAATTGTGTACTTTGTTTCTTGAAGTTAATACAAAGATAATGATTTTTTATTTTTATATGTTTCAATTTTGAAGAAATGTGTTGACTTAAAATGGGTCTATAACATTTCTTGGAACACCAGCCAAAGGAGGAGGACCCCTTGTGTAATGGTTCTCATTAATTAATTAAATTTTAATTAGTTTATTCATGTTGTAGTTTTGATTCATAGTAGGATAATTTATTATACTCATTATTTACAATTTGGTTTAATGACTGTTTACAATTTCCAAATTTCAATATTGTTTGATGCTTTTAGCAAAGTTACACAAAAATTGATATATGGTTTGTAATTGAAGAAATTACTTTTTTGTTATTACAAAATTCATCATTTACATAAAATTGTTAAGAGTTGTAATGGGATGTTAAACTACATGATTTTGTAGATAGAAAATATGATTAAATCCTATAGCATTTTATCCAATTGTTTTGAAAATTATCATTCAGTAATTAGCCCCTTTAGAGATAACTAAATATTGTATAGATAGTGTAAATGCTTCACATGTTGGCATTATGTTACATGTGTTGTCCTTGATGGAAACCCACTCACAAGTCATTTCAGAATTGATAAAGGGAAACTATCATTGTAACAGGTCTATACAGAGGTAACAGAGTAATGGCACAGAAGAACAGGATGATGGGACAAAGAATTTCAGATCAAAATCAAGAAATTGAAGAAAAATAATGTTTTAATTTGCATTAAGTGGTATATGCTAGTACACCTGTCCAAGTAGCATATACAAGCAGGTTCACAATTCAAAAGGAGCAAACAGCATCAAATTCCAAGGTATGGAAAAAGAAGGAACTTCAGTAAGAAATTTGTGGCATAGCTCTGTGTTGACGGTGCTAGGCCTGCCAACATGTCAAGGGATCTCCTCGGTAAGAAGTCCCAATTATAACCTAGACCATTTGGTGTAGGAGTCCCAGCAGTGGGTCGTACAGTAATGCCTTGACTGCGATTTCACACAAAGGCAAGTAAGATAACTCTGTTGGTAGCAAGGGTGTAACTGTTGGGTCCCTATAATACTAGTGATTACCCCATTACCATTGTATTTATACCCCTTATTAATATTGATGTGCCCCTATTGCCCCCATATTGTTATTACTGTGCCCCATAGAATCCCTCTATTGTTATTTTTGTGGCTTTATATTATTATTGTTAGGTCGGTAGGATTATATTGTGACTCCTTAGACTCCTATATATAGAAAGGTGGTTTTGTCATTTGAATCATCCAAGAATTGTTCATTTATGTAATGTAAATGAGGTTGCCCCCTCGAAGAGGCTGAGTTCTAAGGCGTTGATCTATCTTTTCTTGAGCTGGTTTCATAACATTTGGTATCAGAGCTTTGGATTCTAGGGTTTCACTGCTCCAAACAGGTCATCGTGGAATTTTCGCTATAACTTTTTTTATTTGATTTTTCAGAAGTTTAAAAAAAAACCCATTTGAGAAGAAATTTCGCTGAACCTTTTGTCTTAATTTCAGAGCTTTTCGCGCTATATTTGAGTAGATATGATCTGAGGAAGTTGGTCTTTTTTGCAGACTCCTGAATTACATTCCAAACAGGTGACCTGGGGAAAATCGTCATAACTTTCTCTCTGGGGATCGGATTGAAATTTAGTAAGAAGGTACCGAAGGAGGACGGACTTTAGTTTCTTGTATACATTTTTCAGATCCAAAGGGTGAAACAGTGACTCATGGCACGTCGTACAAGTTCGCTCTACTGAACTAGTCTATAATCAAGTCACTGTGGGAGATTTCGCATAACGCTTCCCTGGAGAATCAAATTTGGGTCAAAATTGTGGCATTGGAAAGAGGACATAGAAGGCTACTACAGGTCGCAATTGCAAAACCGGAGGATCTGAATTTACAGAGATACATCAAATTCAATATCAAGCTTCTACAAAGTGAAAAAAGGTGTGTAGTTTTTTTTAAATTTTTGCGTAAGCTTGGTTCGAAGGAATGCAAAGGGAATAGTAAAGCATTATTATCAGTAACTGATTCCTCGAGGAAAGAACATGCAAACACCTAGTAAGGAACCAGAAAGCTCTAGCATGTTTCATGAAGAAGAGGAAGAAATGCTACATGATATATCAAAATTACAAGAACAAGTGCAACAAATGTCACGCTCACAAAAGCTAACAGAATCTAAGATAAATGGCGTGGAATCTAAGATAAAGGGCATGGAAGCTAAGATAGATGATTCGAAGGCAGATTTGAAGAGAGACATGGCAGATTTGAAGACAGATTTGACAAATTTTCTACAAGAAATACTTACTAATGGCGAAAAGGTTGTAAAGGAAACTCATGATGTGAACAAAAGAAATGTTAATCATGATTCCATAGACTCTAATGTTGGATCGAAGACCCACCATATTCCAAAAATCGATATGAGGAAGTTTGATGGCAAGGATCCCGCCACATGGATATTACAGATGGAGCAATTCTTCGATCTCAATAATGTGCAAAACACACAAAAGGTACGTATGGAAACTTTATATTTGGAACCAAATCAGTTTGTATGGTATCAATGGCTTTGCTCTCGTAAACAATTTATCACTTGGGAAATTTTTACGGAAGAATTGATAGCACATTATGAGGATACAAAAAGCAACACTTTTTTTAGCCAATTGATAAGTCTCAAACAAAAGGGTTCAATAATGGAGCACATTGAGGAATTCCAAAAATTGAACATAAGGGTAAAAGATATTCCAGAGGAGCATAGGATTGATGTGTTCATAGGGTCTTTAAAGGATAATATCAAACATGATGTTCGCCTTTGGGAACCTAATTATTAGAGAAGGCATTCAGGTTAGCAAGAAAAATGGAAAGCAAAATTATGGCAACCAGGAAGCATACCACTCACAACTATAAAGACGGAAGTGTTGTTGCCCCTAGTCTTCCACAACCTATAAGGTTGACACCACAACAATTGGAAGAAAAAAGAGCAAAAGGGCTTTGTTACAGTTGTGATAGAAAATACACTAAAGGTCATAAGTGTGCTGAGAAGAAATTATTCTACATAGATTGTGAAGAGGAAGAAGAAAAGGAGCAAGAAAGGTCAAAAGAAGAGGATATACTCCAGGAACAAAGCCTAGATGAAGAACAAATAAATCCGACCATATCTTGTAATGCATTGGCGGGAATTACCACTCCTCAAACCATCAAGATAGAAGGACAAATCAAGAAGAAAAAGGTAATAGTGTTGATTGATTCAGGAAGCACCCACAATTTTATTCATTGTAAGGTAGCAAAAGAATTGAATTGCTTCCTATATCCAGCACCAGAGTGTCAAGTGATGATTGAAAATGGAGGAACAATAAATTGCTCTGGAAAGTGCCATAATATCAAGCTATCCATGGGAGAATATGTATTGACTAGCCCAATGCTTTCCATTCCAATGGGAGGTGTTGATGTTGTACTAGGAGTCCAATGGCTACAATCCTTGGGTACAATAGCTTTTAATTTTCAAGAACTTTTCATCAAATTTTCTACGGAAGGAAAGGAAGTTGAATTAAGGGGTATTGCAGGGAAACCAGGAAAGATAATCAGCTCTAATGGTATGACAAAGCTTCTAAAAAAGGAGCAAAGAGGTGTAATTGCACAATTATGTTCGCTAAATGTTTCCACATCGGAATCATCTATTTCTCCAGATCTCCAAAAAGTCCTGGACAATCATTCCAAGGTATTTGAGACTCCCAAAGGTCTCCCACCTATGCGTGATCATGATCATGCTATTCATCTGATTCCAGGAAGTGTTCCTCCAAACATCAGGCCGTACAGATATCCCTATGTCCAAAAGAGTGAAATTGAATTTATGGTTGTAGAAATGCTAGAGGCTGGTATAATTCAACTGAGTCAAAGTTCTTTCTCTACTCCAGTAGTATTGGTGCACAAGAAGGATGGATCATGGCGCATGTGTCCGAATTAGAGGGAGCTCAACAAGCTCACTATTAAAGATAAGTTCCCCATTCCTGTCATTGATGAATTACTGGATGAATTGCATGGATCAATTTACTTCACCAAGTTGGATCTTCATTCAGGATATCATCAAATCAGAATGAAGACTGAAGACATTCCGAAAACAACATTTAGAACTCATGAGGGTCATTATGAATTTTTGGTCATGCCTTTTGGCCTTACCAATGCACCTTCAACATTTCAAGGTTTGATGAATTCAATTTTCAAACCATTCCTTAGAAAATTTGTGTTAGTATTTTTTGATGATATACTAATCTATAGCAAGTCTTAGAAGGATCATGTTGAAAATGTTGACAGGGTGCTACAACTATTGGAGGAGAAACAATTATATGTAAAAAGATCCAAATGTTTCTTTGGAGTCCAGGAGGTGGAATATCTGGGTCATATTGTATCTCATGAAGGAGTTAAGGTAGACCCTAGCAAAATTAAAGCCATTAAGGAATGGAAAATCCCCACATCCATAAAGCATCTGCGAGGATTTCTCGGGTTGACAGGGTATTATCGCAAGTTTGTTAAGAATTATGGGAGAATAGTAGCACCTCTAACAACATTATTGAAGAAAGATGCATTTTCATGGACTCCGGAAGCAACAAAGGCCTTTGAACATCTTAAAGAGGCAATGTGCCAAGCACCGGTCTTAGCTACATCGGACTTCACAAAAACCTTTATTGTGGAATGTGATGCTTCAGGAAATGGAATTGATGCTGTTCTAATGCAAGATGAAAGACCCATTGCTTTTGAAAGTCGTCCAATCAAGGGAAAGTTTTTAAGCAAAGCTATTTATGAGAAGGAAATGTTGGCAATACTCCATGCACTTGAGAAATGGCGACCCTACCTAATGGGAAGACACTTCAAGGTAAAAACGGATCATGATAGCTTTAAATACTTTTTAGAACAAAGATTTTCCTCTGAAGAGCAACAAAAGTGGGTCACAAAGATGTTGGGTTATGACTTTGAAATCATCTACAAAAAAGGGAAGCAAAATGTGGTGGCAGATGCACTCTCAAGAAAGGATGAGGATGTGGAAGCATTGTTGTGCGCCATTTCTATTATCCAACTAGATTGGATAAACGAAGCAAGGGAGGAATGGAAGAATGATGAAGAAGTGTGGGCACTTATTCGAAAGTTACAACAAGATTCCAGTACGTCTGATACATTTAGCTGGAAAAATGATTCATTATGGTACAAAGATCGCTTATACCTCTGTAAGAATTCCCAGCTAAAACAAAAGATTCTTATGGAATTGCACACTTCTCCCTTAGGAGGGCACTCAGGATTTTTAAAAACTTACCACAAGGTTAAGAAGGAATTTTTTTGGGATGGCCTTAAATCAGATATTCAAAAGTTTGTGGCGGAATGTTTGGTTTGCCAACAAAATAAAGACACCAGGTCTATTACAACCTTTATCCATTCCAAGCCAACGTTGGGAGGAGGTTTCAATGGATTTTATCACAGGTTTACCCAAGTCTGAGGGAAAGAGTGTCATCATGGTGGTAGTTGACAGACTTACCAAGTATGCACACTTTTGTGCATTATCACATCCATTTAAAGCCAATACAGTTTCTACTGCATTTATGGAAACAATTCAAAAGCTACATGGAAACCCAAAGATTATTATAAGTGACAGAGATCCCATTTTCACGGGAAATTTTTGGACAGAATTATTTTCTTGTCTTGGTACTCAGTTAGCTCATAGCTCATTTTATCATCCTCAATCTGATGGGCAAACTGAGATAGTAAACAAATGTTTGGAAGGATATCTTCGTTGCTTTGTATCTGATAAACAGACACAATGGGTCAAATGGTTGCCTCTGGCTGAATGGTGGTATAACACTTCCTTCCATACAGCAACAAAAATGACCCCATTTATGGCACTTTATGGGTATCAACCACTGTCTATCACATCATATTTAAGACAAAATTCTAAGGTTCAGGCAGTGGAACATCACATCGAACATCAACAACAAGTCCTCCAACTCTTAAAGGATAACCTCATGTTGGCACAGAATAGAATGAAACAACAGGCAGATCAACATCGCATGGAAAGAAGTTTTGATGTAGGTGATTGGGTATTCCTACGGCTACAACCATATAAGCAAATGTCCCTCAAGCAAGCTAAGAAGGATAATAAATTATCACCAAAGTATTATGGTCCGTACAAGGTGTTGCAAAAGATTGGTACTATGGCATACAAATTGGAGCTTCCTGCAGCTTCTCGATTGCACCAAGTTTTCCATGTTTCATGTTTAAAGAAGGTTATAGGAGACAAGCTCCCAATTCAAACAATATTGCCAGAACTTGACGAGGAAGGAAAAATTATATTGGAACCGGAAGTAGTCACATAAACAAGAACTCGACAGCTACGAAATCGATCAATTTCAGAGTATCTTATCAAGTGGAAGAACTTATCCGCTGAAGATTCCACATGGGAGGATGAGAATTTTATGCAGAAGTATCCAGAACTACTCAAGCATTGAGGACAACACTTTTTTTAAGGAGAGGGGCATGTTGGGTCCCTATAATACTAGTGATTACCCCATTACTATTGTAGTTATACCCCTTATTAATATTGTTGTGCCCCTATTGCCCCCATATTGTTATTACTGTGCCCCATAGAATCTCTCTATTGTTATTTTTGTGGCTTTATATTATTATTGTTAGGTTGGCTGGATTATATTGTGACTCCTTAGACTCCTATATATAGAAACGAGGTTTTGTCATTTGAATCATCCAAGAATTGTTCATTTATGTAATGTAAAGGAGGTTGCTCCCTCGAAGAGGCTGAATTCTAAGGCGTTGATCTATCTTTTCTATCTTTTCTTGAGCTGGTTTCATAACAGTGACATATTCAGTGAGCTAAGGAAGGTGCATGAGAGGTTCTAACACAAGGGGTTGAGATGAGTGCGCCCCTTGGAAACCTGTGATAGCACGAAGTTAAGAGGGGAACACACGAGCAAATATGCATCACAACATGGAAGGCAAGTTAGCTAGCAATCCAAAGTGATGGTTAAACCAATAGCACGTTTCAAAAAGATTCATACATACATACAAAAAAATAGCTATACATGCATGCCTAAGAAAACAAATAGAAATATGATTTAGAGTAAATAGATAGCTGAAATACAATACAACATATGCATGAAACATGCTGGCTCTTATTATATTAAGAAGTGTAAATTCCAGTCATAAAATACATCCATGTCCAACCACTAGTTCCGACAGTGGAACGTTACAACCACAACCACCTGCTCTTCCAAAGAGATGTACTAGCTCTGCGAAGTGGAGAAGCCAAGGCTCGTTACAATATTTTCCAAGCTCACTCTAAGATAGTCCTATCAGAAGATTGGCTGACCAAAATCCCTTCCAATGAGTTATGAGGGACTATTTATAGCAAAAGGTGGGGTGGCCCTTGACATTCCCCCTTGTGATAGTTCATCTACCCTCATGAATCTGCATCTACTCTATGACTGTTACTTCCAACCATCAACACATGAACTTACACTTGACAATATGTTACATTACAATGCACATGTACCCATGTGAGACAAAATGGCTTCAGCAAGCCATGAAATACATCACTATGACTCAGACAACCATGGGAAGTCCAACTCCTCAACATCCTTGTGATGATCAACAGTAGCATAGTGTGCCAAGATCAGTAGTTCGCGATGGTGTTTGTGTACTCCAAGGTGACAACGTTTTGGAACCTGAATCTTGTCTCCATAGCATCCAGGTACACTGCTCGGGCTCCTATGTCCAAGTTGTATGAAAGCATGCGCATCATTGTCCTCAACACGATTAGACCAACAGCATACTTGTGCATGGTGTATGCACTGATTGGCAAGTCTAGGTTAGTGGCTATGCGCATCAACTCATCAAAGTACAAGTCAAGCTCTAGTCAGACATGTGCCTTTGTCTTCACCTAGGTGAGAGTCCTAATAGATGGGATCGCATGTGTGCGCACCATAACATCCATACTCTTGAATACACGTCCATGGGAAGCTTGTAGACTAGTGATGAGATGTCGTAGCTCTTCATAGTTCTGGATCTGATTCTAGATGAGTGCCTTTAGCTCGACCTCTCTGGGCTTCATCATCTTAGGCAAGTGAAGTGGGGATCCCTTGTATCTCATCATCCACATTTGCACGTAATAAACAGCATCATCTACATTTGACAAGATACGTGCTCTTCTAGCACATCGCTGCTGCCATCCGTTGAGATGGATGGATTCCTTAGTATGGTGCCAAACTTGGAATACAATGGCTACATCACTGTGTGAAGGGACAATACTTCATCTAGTATCACCTTCTTCAGTTCTGCTTGGGTGGACGTTGTCACAAACTCTCCTCCCCTCTTGGTAATCTCGATCTCCTTAGCCATTTGCTCATTCTCAGCTATCAGAAGTGAACACTTGAGCTAGTGGAATTGGCCAAGGATGCTGGATGTTTGCACACATCTGACACGATCACTGGTTCCTCATAATGTGTAGGAGATTTATGATCTTCCTAGGTTGAAACTCTGCGATATTTCACAATTATATGTTGAGACTCGTTGAATGAGATTTTGTGCATCTCTCCTTCTGACTGATCTCCAAGGATCTTAGTGTCTCCTTCGTCACTTGGGGCTTGCTCATATTCTAGATGCAGTGAAGCTAGTGGGTCGACCTCTTGATGGTGAGGCATGAGTTTGATGTCCTGCTTTAACTCCTACTTCTCCATGTCTATATCCATATGTTCAAGCACTCGCTCTATCCCCTGAATGAAGCTTGTGATGGTTCACCCTATTTTCTTGATGCCAGTTGTTCTCATGAGTCCACTACCTATATGGGCACTGTTTCATCCATCTAAACATGTTGCACCCCCTACTATACTTGTTGCTGTTGCACTTCCCTCTCCTATTCCTTTTGGTTTCTCCTTCAACTCATGAAACTCCTTCTCTATTTCCTTCATTGTCCATTTCTCTCTCTTCCTTTGCATGTTTCACTTGTTGCATTGTTGCCTCTATGGTGAAAGATGATTTCTCCACAAGTGTATCTATTCAGAAATTGTAGCTTTTCTCTTCCTCTTGCCCTTGTCGTGCACTGGTATGTTCACCTCTATTGTTGCTCCTTTTTTTGGTGCTCTCTGAAATACTGCTTCACGTTACTTCGCTAACCACTCCACAGCGAAGCTGACCTGTTCATTGGGTGTGGAGCAACTGTAGCAATATCTCCATGGGTCCTCCTCTACCTAATGAAATGCCCCATGGATCCAGTTGAGCTGTACTCTCGTGCTGTGATCTTTGAAAAAATAAGGCGGGTCATGCAAATTGTAACTTCGGAGGTCGAATGGATACTTCTTCATCTTCTCTGCTTCGAGATTCGCATGCTTGAAACTCTGGATCTCGTATAACCCAATACGTAGTGGAAGATCAGGCCAAGGTGCCTTCTTGTTCTGGTGCAGCCTAGCTTTCAATATTGGCGAGATGTGATATTCTAATTCCTGCATGACGAGTATGTCCAAGGAAAACTTTGGTAGCACATGCGGAGGCTTCTCCGCACTGTACATCATATGAAGGTGTTGGACGTTTAGGCATACAAATCAGCTATGTCTATTAGTGCCATCATTTCTGCCATCGACATGTAGAGTGGATCATGTTCGAATATCATCTTGTAGACCAGGGTGACAAAATGATCAGACAACTGTGTGATGACTCCTCTAAAGTTGCATTAAGACAACATCTTACAATAAGTGTTCACGTCAGTATCCATCGGTGACCATGCCCACTTCAAGCCTAGAAACTCCTGTCGGGCACAGACTGCATCCAAGATGTAGGCGAACATGTCAATTTCTACTTGCATACCTTTAGGCAGTTGTCGAGCCCTCGTTACCTATTCCTTCAACTGATGAGCCAACATGCAGGACCAGTTGCATTGTTTTCCCTCTCTATCCAGTTGGTCCAGCGCGATCACCCAACTCTGTGGGAAGGTTTCCATGCTTTCCTAGCCATACAATCGACAAGCAAACATGACCAAGTATTGATACGCCTTCCGCAGTATCTTTGTCTTGTAGATCTAGTTGGGTTTCATCCTGAACCTAGTCGGCTCCTTTACCTAGTTCTTCAAAATGTCTTTGAGTTCGAATTTTTTCTAGGTAAGCTGAAGGGAGTATCCATGATAGTTACAGGCTCCAACATCTGATACATCTCATCATAATCTTGTGCCTTGAAGGTTGCAATCTTTGTCCCGCTCACACTGCTCAAAGTCATCGTCTCGGGGTCAATGTGCGAGAAGATCCAGTGTATCATGTCTACACATGGGAACATGGTGTATTTGCATGCAATTTGGTACAAGTCGGGGTTGTGGTTGTTCACGTATACCTGGCAGTCTTCGAGGTCTTCCCCAAATCTATTTCCAAATGCATCATTGACCTATTGTCATTTCAGCTTGATGTCCTTGTCTAGAATCAACTTGGTATCTTCATAGATCGATATACTTGCAGACACTCGCTCAGCTGCTGCTCCAGTTGCAATTCCATGAGTGTCCTTTGATCCTAGTCTCTTGGAGGCCATTGATCCTGAAATATTAAGAGGTGGATAAACACCTGCTAGATCTAGAGATACAACGACATGCATGGAAAGAAATCTGTCAGCGAAAACCAAAGAAAATTGGAGGGATGACATAACACATACTTGGGGAAATACTGACAATGATTGCACAATTTCTTCTGGGAGGCTGGGAGACTAGCTACCAGACTTGCGCAAAAGAAGTATGGGTTGTTTGGGAGGTTAGACAGGGTTCTGGAATTGCATAAGGCGCAATCTAGGCTAACCGCTAATTGCTAGAACTGCGTAATTCGAAATTTTAGCTGGCAATGGCTGCAAGCTCAGTGACTTCAATATGAAATTTTCTGGGCCAGCAATCATTGTCCCTCAGAATTGCGCAACGTTTTCTTGGTGAGGCCAATTCTGGGCCAAGGCTACCCAGGCCCACCGACAGGCAACTGAAAGCAGAATTTGAAAGTGAATGCATGGCGATAATGAGTGTAAGCAGAAGAAAATGATCATGCATGCAAACAGTGAATGAAAGATTCAAAAAATAGAACATCACGCATGTGGGTGAAGCGAGTCACCGAATCGACAACCATTCATGCAGAACAGTTTCATGCATGTGGCAGTAGTGAGATACTAAATAAAACTGAAAGGATGCTAGTACAAGCTAGTATGCATGTAAATGAAAACAAGCATCCAAATAAATCAAGCAAACAACACTCACCCAAGCGAAAACAAAAAAGCGACTAAAATGTTGTAAAAGACAATTTGAGACCAGTTACCTGTGAATAGTTGAGTTGGATGTGTCGAAAAGTCCTGGATGTGTTATGGGATGTCAGAGATCTAAGATTGATATGAATAAATGAGCTCTAAAGTGTTGAATAAATAAGTTTGAAGCTCATGACACGCATGCCACAAATCTAGGAAAAAGCGACACTTGGAGGAAATATCCTAAAACGATCTTTGCATGTAACCTCCAACTGCTAAAAATAGATCCCTAAAATCTAGGGATGCTTTTTGCATGTTGCTTTTTATATTCCGGGAAAAATCAACCCATGCATGCAAGTCAAGTTTCCTTGGTCCAAGGTGGAACTGGTCAAACCAACTGCACATGCAAGAGATTGCTAAACTGCTTGGAGAAAATGCGCATTTTTGGAAGGGAGCTGGGTTGACTGCCTAGGATATTTGCACAATTTCTGGGCAGAGCAGTTGACTGTTGCCCAGGATTGTACAATTCCTGGGCTGAGAAGCCGCACTGGGAGGGATTGTGTAATTTTCTGGATAAAGCTTAACTAGCAGAATTACGCAATTCTGGAGCCCAGCAAGTTGCGAGAATGAATTGCGCAATTTCTGGAGGGAAGGATGGTTGCCCTCTAGAATTGTGTAATTTCTTGAGGGAGCTTCTCATCCTGCAACTGGACCAAGTCCGGAGAAACAACCGGTGAGGGGAATGCATCAAGCTTTGACAGAAAGGTTATCTTGCTGCAAGAAAATCTCTTAAGCTTGTGTACTTAACGAAGCAAGACATGCAGCAGTGAAAGGTTGGTAGGGAGGCTCCAAAACGAAGCTAAGGAAAAAAATTGGATGGTTGTTGTAGCCGCTACAACACTTGGTGACACATTGGTAGAACTCCAGCTCTTTGAATGGACCGTGTTCATGAAAAACAAGTCTAACACCTCCAGAGGTATTGTTCAGTTCTTAGTTCGTCTTGGTTTCACACACATTCGAAGCCAAGTCAACATAGTTGTTTCGAATAGGGTTGAGGGTATATTGGTGCATAAACAATGTAGTCATCAGAGTCTTAGTTTCATATTTTTTTTTCTCCTTTTCCAGTAGGCCTGGACAGTACCCCAACGGAGTCACGGAGGAACACAAGCATTGCTCTGCTACCAGCAAGCCTGGTCAGTAGCCCAACAGAGTTACTTGCATCACCTCTCTTCGCAGGAATCTTTTTTCTTCTTTCGCCTTATTCATTTTTAATTTTTTTTTTCACTTTTCATTTTTTCCATAACTATGCATAACACTTATTCATTTCAGAGGCAGAAGAGGGATCCTGACTTATTGAGACAATAAGAGGTTGTTCCTTCAGAGAAGTAGTTTATTATATACCTCTAATGTGTTTGTTAAGGTTTTCCCCCTCACCTTACTCTACTTGACTGAATTGACAAGGGTTAACCCAAAAAAAACCGACAAGAGTAGGTGACACTAGTTAGCACGCAGGCATTGTGTTTTCACCAAGGTTCGCTTCGAACAATACATATTTTCCTTCGATGTATCATGGACTAAAGGTAACAAGTTCATCATACAAAGGCAGGATGACAAATAACTAAGTAGTGATAGCAGTACAAGACCTCTTGTACTTTAACCAACTTGTCTCAAGAGTCATACATGATTTCATGCGAAACTAACCTATAAACAACAAGAAAATAATAACAAAGCAAAGAAAAAGCAGAAGCAAATGTGAAAGCGAAGTAAGAAAACAAGAAAGAAAACAAACAAGTGAAGTAGGTAAGAAAACAAGCATGCAAGCAAACCACTGAAAGCAAAACTACTCCTACTCCTAAGCTAATGATGCATGGGCCTGATCACATGAAGTAATATTTCCAATGCATCCACCGATGCATTGGTTGACCCATATTTGTGAAGGCTTAGTCCGCGAGAAACCCGGTTGTGCGAATTAGAAAACAACAAATATATAACAATGAAGACAAACACACTTCATGTTTAAAAGTGTCCATAGGACATAAGTGAGTGAAAGTACATGACATGTGGTCTGTGGACCTGTCACGATTATGTGTGACATTGCATGCAACTTTGAAGCATACACATACTCCTGACTGTGACATGCAAGCAAACAAAAGAAACAAAGACAACTTGTGTCGTGTACATGTTCTTGCAATGTAAAGTTCCTCCAATCCATGAGCGATGGTATCATGCAGTTTGAGTGGAGGAAGCATGATCTGTGTGTGAGATTGATCCTCAATGCATACAGATGAGTGATGAGGAGCCTCAGATGATTGAACAATTTCCTGATCGGAAGTGAAACTAACTCCAAGAGAGTGAGGGCCTGACATAACCATCATCTTGGGATGAAGTTCCTTGACAGTCTTGGGTGTTTCGACTTCATCGTCAGATAGATCATCATAAACCAGTGGCTTCGAAAAATAAACTATGATAGAATCATGATCATGATCGAATATGGGAGTAAATGGATCACGACAACCACGATCAGAAAAATCAATGATTTCATTGGCATCATCATGATCTGATGAATCAAACAGAGGGGTAGATGAGAAGCGAACAAATTCATCCTCTGTGTTTCCAGAAAAGGAAGATGAAAGATCAAGTGGATTTTTAATGAATGATTTATCCTCTCTGTTGTCAAATGATGGACTGACATCCAGTGTGTCCTACGAGTGATCAATAATGGGTGCATCAGTGGATGAAGATACACATGTGAAATCATGGACGACATTTTCACCAAAAATGTCAGGAAATAATGGAGGAGGCTTGGAAGGAAGGGAATCATCCTTCGTCGAGATTTGATGCTCAAGCTCCCAGTCATACTCTTCATGAATGATAGCGCATGTTGTTTGTACAACACCAACTCGATCAGTGGCTTGTTCCTTGTTCACAACAAGTGTAGAGTATGTAATGGAAGAACACAAGATAGTATCATCCGGAGGATTAGCCAAGTACAAAGATGGAGGTTGTGGGACAAAATGCATATCACAAATCGATGGAATCACAACCAAATCTGCGTGAAAATTAAGCGAAGTGATGTTGGGAGGATGTGACAACTAAACAGATCTGTGAGCATGATCTCCCGCATCACTCTGTAGTTGCGGAGCTGTTTGATGAGGGGACGGTGGACAGTCACTTGTGACAGTGACCGCATCCGTTTGTGATTGTGCAGCTCCATCACTGAAGCAAGGCTTGATTTCAAACTTCTTCTTTGGATGAGTATATTTCTTAATGCAATACTCGAATTGGTCTCAAAGATACAAAAATTTCATCTGGCTCTTCGGAGCTTGAAACTGCAAATCACAGCAGCGCTGCCAAAAATCCATAGGTGATTCATGCAGATCCTTCCATTGTTGTAGTAGTTTTTGGTCAATATGTTCTGGATCAAAATGATAGAAAGTGTCTTCTATGAGATCACATAATTTCTCAAGTGAGTGCACAATATCAGCCAGTAGGCTGCACAACCATCGATGTGGAGATTCACGAAGTTTGTATGAAAGCAGCAAATTGGCCTATTCATCAGAACATCCATCTTCCTCATGAAGCATGGAAAGAAATTCATGTAAGAACTCAATCCAGGCCACTTCACCTTCACCATCATACGGGTATGTGGACAAGTGATCGGAAAACCCGCTTGTGACGGTAACAGATTCGGCGTGCAAAAGACATCATGGAGGGATGAGAGTAACATATTCCATGATAGATATGCAAAGGTTCAAAATAGGATGAGAGGATACAGATTGTCATCTGGCCCTCCATCTAGTGCCAAAATGTTGATGGTGTTGGACCCGCCAACATGTAAGGGGATATCCCTGGTAAGAAGTCCTAATTAGACCTTAGACCGTTTGGTGTAGGAGTCCTAGTAGTGGATCGTACGGTAATGCCTTGACCGTGATTTCGCATAAAGGCAAGTAAGATAACTCTATTTGTAGCAAGGGTGTGACATATGCACTGAGCCAAGGAAGATGCATGAGAGGTTCTTACACATGGGGTTGAGATGAGTGCGCCCCTTGGAAACATGTGATAGCATGGAGTTAAGAAGGGAACACAGGAGAAAAGATGCATCACAACATGGAAGGAAAGTTAGCTAGCAATCCAAAGTGATGGCTAAACCAACAACACATTTCAGAAAGATTCATACATACATACACAGAAATAGCTATACATGCATGCATAAGCAAACAAATACACATATCATTTAGCGTAAATAGATAGCTGAAATGAAATACAACATATGCATGAAACATGCTGGCTCTTGTTATATTAAGAAGTGTAAGTTCTAGTCATACAATACATCCATGTCCAACCACTAATTCCAATAGTGAAACTTTATAGCCACAACCACCTACTCCTCCAAAGAGACGTATTAGTTCTGCGCAGTGGAGAAGCCAAGGCTCATTACAGTACTATCCAAGCTCTCTCTCAGATAGTCCTATTAGAAGCTTGGTTGACCAAAATCCCTTACAATGAGTTATGAGGGACTATTTATAGCAAAGGGTGGGGTGACCCTTGATATTCCCTTTTGTGACAGTTCATCTACCCTCATGATTCTTCATCTACTCTATGACTGTTACATCCAACCATCAACACTTGAACTTACACTTGACAAGTTGTTACATTACAATGCACATTACCCATGTGAGACAAAATGGCTTGAGCAAGCCATGCAAAAAATCACTATGACTCAGACAACCCTCGGAAGTCCAACTCCTCAACATCCTCGCGATGATCAATAGTAGCATACTGATGCCAAGATCGGTAGTCCACGATGGTGTCCGTGTACTCCAAGGTGACATCTTTCTAGAACCTAACTCTTGTCTCCATAACATCTGGGTACACTGCTCGAGCTCCTCTGTCCAACTCGTCTGAAAGCACGTGCTCATTATCTTCAACACGGCCAGACCAACAACATACTTGTGCATGGTGTCTACACTAATTGGCAAGTCTGAGCTAGTGCCTATGCACATCAACTCATCAAAGTACGAGTCAAGCTCTAGTTAGACTTGTGCCTTTGTCTTCACCTAGGTGAGAGTCCCAATAGATGGGATCGCATGTGTATGCACCACAACATCCATACTCTTGAATACACGTGCATGGGAAGCCTGTAGAATAGTGATGAGCTACGAGAGCTCTTCATAGTTCTGGATCTAATTCTGGATGTGTTTCTTCAGCTTGACCGCTCTAGGCTTCATCATCTTAGGAAAGTAAAATGGGGCTCCCTTGTATCTCAATCTCCATGTTTGCACGTAATCAACACCAACATTTACGTTCAACAAGATATGTGCTCTTCTATCACATTATTGTTGCCATCTATTGATATGGACGACTTCCTTATGCACGGTGCCGAACTTGGAATACAACGCCCGCATCACTGTGTCAAGGGACAATACTTCATCTAGTATCACCTTCTTTAGTTCTACTTGGGCAGACTCTGTCACCAACTCTCCTCCTTTCTCAGCCGTCTATAGCTCCTTATCCATTCACTCATTCCCAGCTATCATAAAGCAAACACTTGAGCTAGTGGCTTCGACATATTCTCTAGTGGCATCAACCAAGGTTGTTGGATGTTTGCACACATCTAACATGATCACTCGTTCCTCATACTGTGTAGAATATGTATGATCTTTTGGATTTGACACTCTATGATATTTCACAACTCTATGTTGAGACTCGTCGAATGAGATGTTGTGCATATCTCCTTCCAGTTGTTCTCTAAGGATCTCAGTGTCTCGATGGTCACTTGGGGCTTGCTCATCTTCTAGATACGGTAAAGCTAGTGGGTTGACTTCTTGATGGTGAGGCATGAGGCTGATTTCCTGCTCTAACGCTTGCTAATCCATGTTTGTATCCATCTATTCAAGCACTCGCTCTATCTCCTTAGTGAAGTCCTGCTCCTGCGATGGTTCACCGTGTTTTCTTGATGCTAGCTGTTCTGATGATTAAACTACTTGTACGGGCATTGTTTCATCCGTCTACACATGTTGTGCCCCTTCCTGTACTTGTTGTTGTTGTGCTTCCCTTTCCTGTTTTCATGGCTCCTATTCCTTTCAGAGTTTCTCCTTCAACTCATGCAACTCCTTCTTTGTTTCCTCCATTCTCCATTTCTCTCTCTACCTTTGCACGTTTCACTTGTCACGTTGTTGCCTCTTTGCCTCTATGGCCAAAGCTGCTTTCTCCACAAGTGGATCTTCTCGGTACCTGCAGCTTTGCTCTTTCACCGTGCGATTGAAAATATTCCTCTATCCCTTGTCACACACTCGTATGATCACCTCTATTTCTGCTACTGCTTCTAGTGCTCTCCGATATGCTGCTTCACATTGCTTCGCTAACCACTCCACAACGAAGCCGACCTATTCATTGGGTCTGGAGAAACTGTAGCAATATCTCCATGGGTCCTCCTCCATCGAATGAGATGCCCTGTGGATCTAGTTGAACTATACTCTCGTGCAGTGATCTTTCTGGTGGCCTAGGTGCAGGTGATATTGAAAAACGCGCAAATCCTGCTACAATTTCTTGTAAATCTGACAGAGTTCCTTCTTCTTCCTCCACCGGAGTATGAGTCATCTATTTCTAGACTGACTATTTATAAATTTCCCTTTTTTTGGCCACTATCACCAGTCCATTTCCATTAATCGCCCCAACCCTTGTTATCGGGAGAAATTTTCACAACAGAGGCTCTTTTCTCACTATCGGAGCTGTAATTCCAAAGGAATCACGTAATACACTATCAGCGGGGTTTAGAATGGCAATAACGCAAATAAGTGTAAATTACACTATTAGTTGTTTCAAATTGCCATAATGCAATTACACATGGAAATACACTATTGACGTTGTTTTCCCCAATGGGATGCATTAACACGCAAATACACTATTAGTGGGGTTTTATTCCATAAGAATGGAATAACACTATCGGCGGGTTGCTATCGAAAATTCCACGTGAAATGGAACAACACTATCGCACTCCACTAACGATCCTTTCCCGATGCAATAACACTGTAGACTTATTGACGATCGTAATCGAGAGTTTTAACGTTCCCTTGCCAGGCTCCTCCTTAAGACTTGCGATGTGATAAACTTTGCGGACCCAATAGGTTATAAATCCTCCTTTATAGTGTTTCGGATCTAAATGTCGCAACTATGAATTTCAGCACTTCAAAAGGTCAGCCCCTCTCCATGTAGGAATTTACAGGGTAAGTTCCTCAGAAAGAATACCAAGAGGACACCGCTCACAACCAGATCTCAAATCAATACACCAGTATTTTTGACGTGGTTAAAACCCTCAGAGTGCAAGGAGGGAAACAGTCCACGACCTGTCCCAACGTGGGTACAGACAATTTATTAATCAAAGAATGAAAATTTACATAAGCTTCTCTCATGCACGGATTACCCGAACAATGACCCTCCATGCGCTTTAAATAGAACTCATGGACCAATCGGGTGTCAAGCCACGGATCAAGTGTCGGTAATACCGAGGTGAGAGTGAACCGTCGGATCACTACATATCGTGACCGTCGGATTGTAAGTTACAAAATGTACAACGGTAAAGAAACACACTTTACCTAACTCTAACCTAACTCTATACTAGACCAAGTTGAACTTAACTATATCCTATGTGTCGGAATATCCTAACATCCCCCCTTAAGAACAACTTGGGATAGGATTGAAGGATTTACAAATATGACACAATAGGAGAAGGAAGGAGGCACTAGAGCCTATCCCCCCTTAGTGACAACTTCCTGAACTCCAAGCATATATCGAAGTTTAGTGAACTTCGCCTCTGTGAGAGCCTTTGTGAAGATGTCTGCAACCTGATCATCTGTTGGACAATATTGCACTTCAAGAACATGGTCATGAATGAGCTTTCTGATGAAGTGCATGTGTAGTTCAATGTGTTTGCTGCGCTGATGCTGGACTGGATCTTTGCATAGCTGAATGGCACTTTGATTATCACACCAAAGTGTGGTTGGATGCTGCTGCTCAAAGCCAAACTCTGATAGGATCTGACGAAGCCACAAGGCTTCCTTACTAGCTTCCACGGCACCACGATACTCTGCTTCTGCTGACGAAAGAGAAATGGCAGCCTGTTTCTTACAAGCCCATGTAATAGGTCCTGAACCAAGAGTGAAGACATAACCGGCAGTAGACTTCCGATCATCAAGGTCACCAGCCCAATCAGAATCAGTGAAACCAACTAACAGAGGAGCTGCTTTGGCACTGTAATGAATCCCAAACTGTACTGTACCTCGAACATAACGAAGTATTCTTTTAGCTGCTTTCCAATGACTTTCACGGGGGTTTTGCATAAAACGAGCAACAAGGCCAACAGCAAAGGAAAGATCAGGACGAGTATGGGTTAAATACAAGAGTTTTCCGACAAGTTGACGGTATAAGGTAGCATCAACTTCAGGAGAAGTACAAGAGACTGAAAGTTTGACTCCAGACTGAAAGGGAGAAGGGGCTGGCTTACAGTCTTCCATGTGAAAATGACGAAGAATATCACAAGCATACTTGGACTGGGAAAGGAAAATACCCTCTTGGGATTGCAAGACTTGAAGACCGAGAAAATAGTGTAAGTGTCCTAAGTCTGTCATTTCAAATTTCTTTTTAAGGCTGGACTTCACATGGTTTATAAGGTTGGGATCACTACCAGTAAGAATAAGATCATCAACATAAAGAACAAGGATGATGAGAGAGTTGCCCACTTTCTTGGTGTAGACAGTATTGTCAGAATGACACCTAGAAAAGCCAGATTCTAAAAGAAAGCTATCCATTTTGGCATACCAAGCTCGAGGAGCTTGCTTGAGGCCATAAAGGGATTTCTTAAGTCGACAAACGAGGCTGGAGTCTGTTTGTATGAAGCCAATGGGTTGTTCCATATAGATTTCTTCCTGCAAGTCCCCATGCAAGAAGGCAGATTTAACATCCATTTGATGGACTTCCCATTTTAAAGAGGCAGCAAGGGAAAGAACAAGGCGGATAGAGTTCATTTTGGCAACTGGAGAGAAGGTTTCAGTGTAGTCAATGCCTTCAACCTGTGAAAAGCCCTTAGCAACTAGACGAGCTTTATGTTTATCAACTTTCCCATCTGGTCCATACTTGGTTCTGTAAACCCATTTGCATCTAACAAGTTTGCGTCCCTTTGGTAGAGGAACAAGATCCCATGTATCATTTGTCATCAATGAATGATATTCTTCATTCATAGCTGTTTCCCAATGTGGATGGCCTGAAGCTTCTGCAAAAGTGTCAGGATCATGATTTACTGGAGCTTGAGCCAGTAAAGAAGAGGCTCTTTCAAACTGAGAACGTGTACGTCGCTGATCTGTAGGATCACCGGCAAGATCACCTGCTGCATCCCGAGTAGCACGGACCCATCTTGGAAGTTGAGGATCCTGAGAAGGTGGGGAAGGATTATCATCCTCGCTTTCATCATCAGAAGAAGAAATGTTTTCAAAGATAGAAGAGATAGGAAGAGGTGGCACATCCGCCGGACTAGGCTCGCAGGCCGATTTATTTTCATCAAATTTTACATCTCTTCTAATGATAACATTTTTGGACTTAAATGGAATAAGTCTATAGCCTTTTACATCTTCAGAATATCCAACAAAAGTACATTTCTCACTCTTAGGTTCTAAGGCTTTATGCTTTTCATCTGGAATATGGGCCCATGCTTCACTTCCAAACACACGAAAGTGACTTACATCTGGTTTAATGGAACTCCAAGCTTCTTCTGGAGTGATATTCTCTAGAACCTTAGTAGGAGTGCGATTGATTATATAATTTGCACAATTAATTGCTTCGGCCCAAAAACTAAGACTGAGTCCTTTAGATTGCAGCATACAATTAGCCATTTCCTTTAAGGTGCGATTTTTCCTTTCAGCTACACCATTTTGTTGTGGAGTGTATGGAACAGTATGTTGCATTTGAATTCCATTTTCGGTGCAAAAGTTGATGAATGCATTTTTAACATATTCTCCACCATTATCAGTTCTTAGCTTAAGAATTTGATGTCCAGATTGTTTTTCAACGAATGCTTTGAAGGCCAAAAAGGTGGTAAATACTTCGCTCTTGAGTTTTAAGAAGTATACCCAAGTGCGTCTGGAGAAATCATCAATGAAAGTTAAGAAGTACTTGCAGCCAGAGAATGAAGCAACAGGAAGAGGACCACATAAATCACTGTGCACAAGCTGTAAAGGGGCTGAGGCGTGCCAAGAGGCACGTTTGTCAAAACTGTCCCGATGATGTTTTCCGAGTACACATCCGGAACAAACACCATCTTTGCAAGATACCATAGGAAGACCTGTCACCATGTTTTCTTTACATAGATGCTGAAGGGAGCGATAGTTTAAGTGACCAAACCGCTCATGCCAAAGTTTGCTCACTTCATCATTATGAGCAACAAATACTGAGGGAAGATGGGATGACCCAAAGTTGTGAAACTTATACAACCTTTTGGAATCATCAGCAAGACCAGTAGCTAGAATCTGTTTAGGATCTTTTAGATCCTTGATTACAACATCATGAGGTGAAAATTCAACAATTTTACCTTCACCTGAATGAGTTATCTGATAGACAGATAGAAGGTTGCAGGATAAGTTTGGAACACATAATACATCATTGAACTGACCATTGTCTAGATGAACAGTTCCAGTCCCTACAACATTAAGAGATCTATCATCACCAACATATATATTTTTGGTGTTACAATCATTTAAAGAAGAAAACATGGCTTGGTTTTTGGCCATGTGACAAGAGGCTCCAGAATCAATGAGCCACTCATGAGAATGAGAAGAAGAAGAAGATACATTTAATGCATAACCAGACTGAGATGATTGACGATGACATGCAGAAAATGCCGTTCCGGAAGTTGAAGTTGAAGTAGGCTCCAGATGGATGTTATGTTTCTTCATTGCGGCTTCCAAGGCTTCCATCTTCTTAAAGCATTTAGATTCTAAGTGGCCATCTCGATTACAAAAGTTACAATGTCTGTCAGTCTTCTTCCATTTGTTTTTATTGGTCTTGTCATATTGCTGAAATGATCTTTCATCTTGAGGCTGAGTTGGTTTAGGACCATTCCTTTGAGGATAAGACTTCTTAGGATTCTTTGAATTTGGTTGCTGCTGGGCGGCTAACGCTTTCGAGGAAGAGTTTCCAAGATTAAGAAGACCAAGGTGTAAGAGTTTTTCTTGTTCTCTTATTAAGGAATCACAAAAGGAGTCAAAGGAAGGGGGCTTGTAGTCTTTGCCTTGACAAATGAAAGCTTCCCTGGTAGAATGGAAAGTGGAAACAAATACAGAGTAGGCTGGTCCCAACTTAGTAAGGATGGAATAAATAAGGTTACCATCTTCTTTCTTAACTTTAACACCTTCCAAGAGATATCTAAGGGTCTTGAATTTGGACAAGAAATCTTCAATGCAAGAAAAATTATTAGGATCCAAAGTAAGCAACTCATTCTCAAGTTGATGGGCTCTAATTTCATTTTTAATCCCAAAAACTTTAGCAAGTTTTTCTAATGCTTCATGAGGAGTTTCAATTTCTGCAATGTGGAATCTAAGATCAGGAGAAACAGACATTCCTATCAAACCACGTGCTTGATCTTGTCGATTTTCCCATTTTTCGGCCTTGTCTTCATCTTTGGGTTTCTTCTCTTGGTCTGTGGCTATTCTGAAGAGACCTTTACTTCTAAGTAAATCTCCCATGTAGGCTACCCATTGGAAGTAGTTAGTGCTGTCAAGAATGACTTGGCATGGACTTTCCATTTTTTGAAAAACAACTGAAGCTGAAGATGCTGAAAGTAAGTGGTCCAATGGATAGATCTCGAAAAAATAGGCGGTTTTAAAAAAAACGGCTCTGAAAAAGGCTTCCGGATGAAGAAGTTATGGCTTTTTGAAAAAAAAATTGTTGACGTTGCCGGCAAAGTGCGCGAATGTGCGGGAATGAAAAAATCCGCCCCCACAAAATGGAGACTTGAACCCAAGACCTCTACTCTCTTAAAAGGTCTTTGAACCAATTGATCTATACAAAATATTTGAGAGAGAGAGAGAGAGAGAGAGAGAGAGAGAGGGGGGGGGGGGGGGCTCGATTTGCGTGCTTGCCTTGGGAAGACTCTTTTCCCCTACAAAACACAAAACACAAAACCCAACACGAATATCCAAAGAAAAACGAACCTTACGGCTCGAAGTTAGCTTTAGCCAAAAAACTAGAAATTTTAAAAAAAATCTCAAAGTTAGCTTTTAGCCGAAAAACTAAATATTTTTCTCAATGTTTCTGATTTTCCGAGATCACACTAAGGTGCAGGGAAAAGAGCATACGCATGAGAAAAATCCTTTCTTTCTGTTTCTGATTTGCCCAGATCGCACAGAGTCGCAGGGCAAAGAGCATACGCAGAAATGAAAGGTATAGATCCGGAAAAAAAAAGGCTAAATAAACCGAAACCGAAATAAGCAGAGAGAAAATGACAGTAAACTGCAAAAAAAAACTGTATACCTCCCGATCTGAAAAATGACGCAGCTAGGGCTACCGGAAACCTTTTCGCGTGAAACGAAAGGGGTTCCTCACTGAAACAGATGCTCTGAACGCAACAGAACAGTCCTCTCGGCCCGAAAGCAGTCAGAAACAGCAGATCTAGGAAACGACAGCCGCATGCAGTTCTACCGGCTTCAGATTTGGATCACCAACGGACGCGGCCCTCAAATAGCTCTGATACCATGTAGGAATTTACAGGGTAAGTTCCTCAGAAAGAATACCAAGAGGACACCGCTCACAACCAGATCTCAAATCAATACACCAGTATTTTTGACGTGGTTAAAACCCTCAGAGTGCAAGGAGGGAAACAGTCCACGGCCTGTCCCAACGTGGGTACAGACAATTTATTAATCAAAGAATGAAAATTTACATAAGCTTCTCTCATGCACGGATTACCCGAACAATGACCCTCCATGCGCTTTAAATAGAACTCATGGACCAATCGGGTGTCAAGCCACGGATCAAGTGTCGGTAATACCGAGGTGAGAGTGAACCGTCGGATCACTACATATCGTGACCGTCGGATTGTAAGTTACAAAATGTACAACGGTAAAGAAACACACTTTACCTAACTCTAACCTAACTCTATACTAGACCAAGTTGAACTTAACTATATCCTATGTGTCGGAATATCCTAACACTCCACTCAAGCACTGTGATGCGATAGTGCTTGTGGACCCGATATGGGTATCAACCACCCTTAATAAGATTTCAAGTCTGAATTCTGAATTCAGACTAAGCTTTTCACGGTTTCTTAGTGTAACCTAGAATTTCACCTAGAGGACCAAACGATGTGTATAAAGGAAACAGGGCATGCCGATATCAAGGAAACACAATCAAATAGACTTCAATCAAAGTATTAGTTGGAAAACAAGGTCGAACCACTGTTGTAAAGGCTTAAAAAAAACGCTGTTTGAAGCCAAAAATATGCATAAACACCAGTTTTTTAACAGACAGACATAAGTTCAGATGCACACAAAGGGTTTTGTAGGTCACAATGCCTCCAGGATCGACCAATACACAAAGATGTCCTGCTCCTTTACAGAAATATGAGATAAACCCACTTGGTCAAAATCCCTTTACAATAACATAAAAGTTACATATATACTGGTTCGTTTTAGCAACCAGATCCTAAAACATAGGCTTAAATTTATTACTACTATTAGTTCTACGAGACATTCTCCTCGAGAACCTCCACTATGCTAACTAATCCTATCTTTTATGTGAGTTGTTCTCCTCGAGAATCTTCACTATAGCTTAAGTATTTAACATTTATTACATCATGATTTATTCCTAGATTCTATTTCTATGCTTAACTAGAAAAACATGGAAATTGATGGCTAAAGGATCCCACTCCTTTGCTTGTATATTTTTTTGTATTTTTAGAATAGGTTTGAAGTTTTTTCCCTCCAAGTCTCTTGCTCCTACATCAGACAAAATTCTTCATGGGCTCCTGTCCATGAGCTCTTCTACAGAACTGCCCAACTTCTGTAGCATATTTTCTGTTACCCAAGTAGCTTCAGCAATTGGTTGATCCTTCCATTTAACCAAATAATGAAAGTACTCCTGTCCTCTGGTTTTCTTGAACACTTTCTTGTCCAAAATCCTTTCTGGCTGTAACTATTTTGCTGTAGGTAACTATTTTACCCAGTTAATTTCTTGTGTCTCTTGATCCTTTTCTGTATCATTTGCAGTTTCACCTTCATACTTGTATAGGTCAGCAACATTGAAAATTGGAGATATTCCAACATCAAGGGGTAATTCAATTTCATATGCATTTGCCGAAAATTTTCTTAATACTCTACATGGTCCAGTTCTTTTTAACTTCAATTTGTTATACTCCCTCTTTCGAATCTTTCCTTTTTGAGGTGTGCTAAAACCAAATCTCCAACTTCAAAGTTCACCTCTTTTCTTCGCATGTCTACTCTGGTTTTGTACTTGATGCTGCTATCATGTAGTTGTTGTTTCACTTGTTCATGTATTGCTTGCATTTCTGAAGCAAAATCTTCTCCCTCTGCATTTCTCATCTCATCTTTTCCCAAGTTTCTTACCTCAGATACTCCTCTTAGATGCATTCCATAAACTGTATGGAATGGACTCTGTCTTGTACTCCTGTTAGGTGAGTCATTATATGCATATTCAGCTTGTACCAACACTTGATCCCACTGTTTTGGATTTTTTGCATTAAGAATCCTTAAAAGATTGCCCAAACTCCAATTCACAACTTCAGTTTGCCCTTTAGTCTGTGGATGATAGGCAGAACTGAAACTCAGTTTAGTTCCCAACTTCTTCCATAATGTCATCTAGAAATTTCCAACAAATTTGGAATCCCTGTCTGAGACAATACTTTTAGGCAATCCATGCAATCTTACTATCTCCTTGAAAAACAAATTAGCAATGTGAGTAGCATCAATAGTTTTATAACATGGAATAAAATGTGCCATTTTTGAAAATCTGTCCACTACAACAAAATTGAATCATTTCCTCTTTGAGTCTTTGGTAAGCCCAAAACAAAATCCATAATTACCATATCCCAAGGCCTATCTTGAATTGGTAATGGAACATACGAACCTGTGTTTTGGCTTCTTCCCTTTGCATATTGACAGATTTCGCAAGTTTTCACGTACTTTTCCACTTCAGACCTCATTTTCGGCCAGAAATAAAATATGTTCAATTGTTCATAAGTCTTCTCTATACCAAAATGTCCTGCAAGTCCACCACTATGTTTCTCTTTGATTAAATTCTCCCTCATAGAACAGTTTGGTATGCATAGCTGATTTCTCTTAAACAACAGTCCATCTTGTAAGAAATAATCCAACCATTTATTCCTATCCATCAAAACAGGATTCTTAGAAGCTTCAAATTCCTCTTTAAAATCTGAATCTATCTCATATAATTCTTTAAGAAAATCAAAACCTAACACTTGAATTTGACTCTCTTGAAGTAATACATTTCTCCTACTTAAGGCATCTGCAACTTTGTCTGATTGGCCATTTATGTGCTTCAAGACAAAATGGAAACCTTGAAGATACTCTACCCATTTAACATGTTTCTAGCTAAGCTTTGATTGCTGCATAATATACTGCAATGCATGGTTATTTGAATAAAGTATGAACTCTTTTGACATTAGATAATGTCTCTACTTCTTCAATGACTGCACAACTACATAGAACTCGTTTTCATAAGAAGAATACTTCCTCTTTGAATCATTCAACTTTTCACTAAAATAAGCTATAGGTATATCATATTGACTTAAAACACCTCCAATAGCTTCTCCGTTGGCATCACATTTCACTTGGAAAGGATTACTAAAATCAGGTAGAACCAAAATAGGTTTTTCAGTGATCTTCTTCTTCAATAGCTGAAAATTCTTTTCTGCTTCAGCAGTCCATCTAAATGGTTGCTCATCCTTCTTTATAGTCTCAACAATAGGATCATTGATCTTACTAAAATTCCTTATAAATTTCCTATAAAAACTAGCAAGACCATGAAAACTTCTTACCTCAAAGACACTTTTAGGTGAAGCCTACTCCATGATTGCCTTGATCTTCTCTGGATCCATCTTCAACCATTCAGCAGAAATAACAAAACCCAACTACACTAACCCCTCTTTCATGAATGAACACTTCTTCAAATTCAGCAATAATTTCTCTTGTTGTAACCTTTGTAATACATAATTCAAATGTCTCATGTGCTCCTCCTTAGACCTATTGTAAACTAATATATCGTCCAAATATACTATTACAAATTTACCAATAAACTCTTTAAGAACTTCACTCATGAGTCTCATAAACGTACTTTGTGAATTTGACAACCCAAAAGGCATTAATCTCCACTCATACAATCCTTCATTTGTCTTAAAAGTAGTTTTTCACTCATCCCCTTCTCTTATCCTTATCTGATGATACCCACTCTTAAGATCTAGTTTTGTAAAATACCATGCTCCACTCAAGAAATCCATTAAATCTTCAATTCTAGGTAAAGGAAATCTGTACCTGATTGTGATTTTATTGATCGCTCTTGAATCAGTACACATTCTCCAGCCTCCATCTTTCTTTGGACTCAACATTGTTGGTACTGCACAAGGACTCACACTTTCTCTGATGAGTCCTTTGTTAAGAAGTTCCTGAACTGCTTCCTAACCTCTTCATTTTCTATGGAAGTTATTATGTAAGCTTCTTTGTTAGGTAGATTTGCTCCAGGAATCAAATCTATATGATGGCTAATTCTTCTAATGGGTGGTAACTCATTAGGCAAATCATCAACAATGATATTACAATAGTTGTCCAACATTTCTTGAATTTCAATGGGTAAATTAGAAACTTTAGTAGAATTCATTATTACCTTGGGCTTGCATATTACAGCAAAATTTACCTCATTATCTTCGATCTGCTGCAAGTATTCCTTTCCTCCTAGTAATAGAGTTTTTGGATCAGTCTTCTTTCTTGATGCATCCTCTTCTCCCATAGGTAGCAACGTATGATTGATACCATCTTTACCAAACTTGTAGGTGTTTCTTTTCCCATCATGCATAGCTCCTCTGTCATATTGCCAAGGTCTTCCAAGCAATATGTGACACACATCCATAGGCATCACATCACATACAATTTTATCCTTATATTTGCCTAACTACAACTCCACTTCACATTGTTCATTCACTAACAACTAATGTCCCTTTTGTAACAATGACACCTTGTAAGGTGTTGGATGTCTCATTGTCTTCAGCTTCAATTTCTCCACCACTTCTGTAGAGACCAAATTATCGGTGCTGCCACTATCAATGATCATCTAACAGCATTTCCCTTGAACATTAAACACTGTTATGAATAAAGTATTTCTTTGTGATGGTTCAACTATCTCCTTTGCTGGCTTGAGTAAAACTTTATTGATTACCAAAGATTCTCCTCTCTCTGGTATATTTTCTTCTTCTGTCACTGGTGCTGCTCCTTCCTCAACTTGAGCAACAATTGCATTCCTCTGGCTTGTTCCTGCATTCTCTAGGCACTCAAAAGCTCTGTGTCCCATTTTGTTATATATGTAACATCTTACTTCTCTTCCTCTTCGTTTGCCTCTCTTCCTCTAGAAAAATTTCCTCTGCCACTTGCATCACCTCCTATGGTTGCATGCTGGGTTGAGTTGCTGCTAGCTTCATCTTTAGGTGTTGTAGATCTTCCTCTACCACCTTGACTTCCCTTTCCTTGGAAAGTACATCTCCCTCTGGTAGACTACTTCCTCATGAGCTTTTCTTCAGCTTTTAGTACCATATGATAAGCTTCATGTACTGTTTTAGGAGACAGTATACTTATCTCATCTTGAAGGTCCATCCTAAGACCATTCACATATCTAGCCACCTTCTCATCTGTATCCTGAGTTTGTCCAGATCCTATGCTTACCTTATAGAATTCCTCTGTATATTCTCTCATTGTCATAGACCTCTGTCTAAGATTCTGCATCTGTCAGAACAAGGTTTTCTAATAATTACTTGGTAGAAACTTACCTCTTAGCTTTGCTACCATCTTGTTCCAATTTCTGATTGGCTGCTTGCCAAGGCTCTTTCTTTCCACTTGCACTCCATCCCACCAATGTGTTGCATGTCCTTTTATCTCGGTGACAGCAAACTTTACTTTCTTCTCATCTTTTGTTTCTTCATAATCAAAGAATTTCTCCATGCCATTAATCTATGTCTATCAATTCTTCTGGATTCAGTCCTCCTTCATATATTGAAACCTCAGTCTTTGGCCTACGTGTGGATCTCAACACTGACTGGAAGAATCTCATCTCAAGAGTAATTGCTACAACTTCCTCCTCTTCTTCAGCTCCAACCTCAGGCTCACTCACATCTCCATCATCTATATTTCTCCCTGTTGTTAATGCCTCCAATCTTGCTTGCATCTGTGGCATAGCTCTCATCACTTTAGCATTTACAATTGGTCATCCTCTTCTACCACGTCCTCATCCTCTTCCAACTCTGAAAGCCATATTAAATTTCCTTCTCTTGCTTCTGAGATTCAATTCAGTGTCAACAGGTTGCTCTGATACCACTAATGGTGGCCTAGGTGCAGGTGATATTGACAAACACACAAATCCTACTACAATTTCTTCTAAATCTGATGGAGTTCCTTCTTCTTCCTCCACCGGAGTATCAATCATCTATTTCTAGACTGACTGTTTATAAATTTCCCTTTTTTGGCCACTATCACCAGTCCTTTTCCATTAATCACCCCAACCCTTGTTATCAGGAGCAATTTTCACAACAGAGGCCCTTTTCTCACTATCGGAGCTGTAATTCCAAAGGAATCACGTAATACACTATCGGCAGGGTTTAGAATGGCAATAATGCAAATAAGCGTAAATTACACTATCGGTGGTTTCAAATTGCCATAATGCAATTACACATGGAAATACACTATCGGCATTGTTTTCCCCAATGGGATGCGTTAACACGCAAATACACTATCGGCGAGGTCTTATTCCATAAGAATGGAATAACACTATTGGCAGGTCGCTATCGGCGATTCCACAGGAAATGGAACAACACTATTGCACTCCGCTAACGGTCCTTTCCCGATGCGATAACACTGTAGCCTTATTGGCAATCGCAATCGGGAGTTTCAACGTTCCCTTGCCAGGCTCCTCCTTAAGACTTGCAATGCGATAAGCTTCACGGACCCGATAGGTTATAAATCCTCCTTTATAGTGTTTCGGATCCGAATGTCGCAACTTCGGATTTTGGCACTTCAAAAGGTCAGTCCCTCTCCACTCAAGCGCTGCGATGCGATAGTGCTTGCGGACCCGATATGGGTATCAGCCACCCTTAATAAGATTTCAAGTCCGGATTCTCAATTCGGACTAAGTTTTTCATGGTTTCTTAGTGTAACCCAGAATTTCACCTGCGGGACCAAACGACGTGTATAAAGGAAACAGGGCACGCCGATATGAAGGAAACACACTCAAACAAACTTCAATCAAAGTATTAGTTGGAAAACAAGGTTGAACCACTGTTGTAAAGACTTAAAAGAAAACATTGCGTGAAGCCAAAAATACACATAAACACTAGTTTTTTAACAGACAAACATAAGTTCAGATGCATAGAAAGGGTTTCGGAGGTCACAACGCCTCCAGGATCGACCAATACACAAAGATGTCCTACTCCTTTACAACAATATGAGATAAACCCACTCGGTCAAAATCCCTTTACAATAGCATCAAAGTTACATATATACTGGTTCGTTTTAACAACCAGATCCTAAAATAGAGGCTTAAATTTATTACTACTATGAGTTCTGTGAGACATTCTCCTCGAGAACCTCCACTATGTTAACTAATCCTATCTGTTCTGCGAGGTATTCTCCTTGAGAATCTCCACTACAGCTTAACTATTTAACATTTATTACATCATGATTTATTCCTAGATTCTATCTCTATGCTTAACTAGAAAAACATGGAAATTGATGGCTAAAGGATCCCACTCCTTTGCTTGTAGATTTTTTTGTATTTTTAGAATAAGTTTGAAGTTTTTTCCCTCCAAGTCTCATGCTCCTGCATCACTTTCTCAAGACAATGCGGGTCATACGGATTGTAAATTCGGAGGTTGAGTGGATACTTCTTCATCTACTCTGCTTCAATAACCGCATGCTTGAAACACTATATCTTGTATAACCCAATGCAGAGTGCAAGAACGGGCAAAGGTTCCTTCTTCTTCGGGTTCAGCCTAGTTGTCAATCCTACCGAGATGTGATATGCTACTTCTTGCATGACGATTATGTCCAAGAAAAACTTCGGTAGAACATGCAGAGGCTTCTCCGTGTTGTATATCCATATGAAGGTGTTAGACGGTAAGGCATACCAATCAACTATGTCTATTAGTGCCTCCATTGTTTCCATTGACATGCATGGTGGATATTGTTCAAATATCATCTTGTAGACTAGGGTGACTAAATGATCAGACAACCATGTGATGACTCCTCTAAAGCTGTATTCGAACAACATCTTACAATAAGTGTTCACAGAAGTCTCCGCCAGTGACCATACCCACTTCAAGCCCAGAAATTCATGTCGGGCACAGACTACATCCAAGATGTAGGCGGACATGTATATTTTTGATTACATACCTTTGGGCAGATGTCGAACCCTCGTTACCTGTTCCTTCAGCTGATGAGAAAACATGCTAGACCAGTCGCATGGTTTAACCTCTCTAGCCAGTTGGTCAAGCACGATCACCCAACTATGTGGGAAGGTTTTTGGGCTTTCCTGGTTATACAGTCAACATGCAAATATGACCAAGTATTGATACAACTTCCGCAGTATCTTTGTCTTGTAGATCTAGTTGGGTGTCATCGGAAATCTAGCCATCTCCTTTACCCGGTTCTTCAGAATGTCTGTGGAGTTGGCATTGTTGTTGGGTAAGATGAAGGGAGTCTCCATGATAGTTACGAACTCTGACATCTGATACATCTCATCATAATCCTGTGCCCTAAAGGTTGCAATCTTCATCTCGCTGACACTGCTCAAGGTCATCGTCTTCGGGTCAGTGTGCAAGACGATCCAGTGTATCAAGTCTGCGAATGGGAACATGGGGTATCTGCATGCAATCTGATACAAGTCGGACTTATGGATGTTCACGTAACCCTGGCGGTCTCCAAGGTCTTCTCCAAATGTGCATGCAAATGCATCATTGACCTCTTTCCATTTCAGCTTGATGTCCTTGTCTAGAATCAACTTGGTATCTTCATAGATTCGTAGACTTGTAGACACTCACTCAACCGCTGCTCCAGTTGCACTTCCTTCAGTGTCCTTTGATCCTGCTCCCTTCGAGGCCATTGATCCTAAAATATTAAGAGGTGGATGAACACTTGCTAGATCTGGAGACACAGTGACATGCATGGCAAGAAATCTGTCAGTGAAAACCAAAGGAAATTGGTGGAACTCCATAACACATAACTGGGGAAAGACTAGAAAGGTTTGCACAATTTCTTCTAGGAGGCTGGAAGATTGGCCGCCAGACTTGCGCAAAAGAAGTTTGGGCTATCTGGGAGGCATAACTGGCTGCTGGAATTATGAAATTCGCAATCAAGGCTGACTATTGACTGCTGGAATTGCACAATGTGCAATTTTAGCTAATAATGACTGTAGACTTAGTGACTGCAATGTGTAATTTTCTAGGCCAACAGTCACTGTCCCTCAAAATTCCGCAAATAAAGCCTGAAGGATAGTTACTGGGTATAAATGTGCATTTCATGAGTGGAAGACATCGACCTCCCTCTTAGGATTGCACAATGTTGTGTTGGTGAGGCAGAGTCTGGGCCAAGGCTGCCCAAACCTACCGACATGAAACTGAAAGCGAAATGTGAAAGTGAATGCATGGTGATACTGAGTGTAAGTAGAAGAAAATGATCATGCATGCAAATAGTGAATGAAAGATTCTGAAAACGGAACATCATGCATGTGGGTGAAGCGAGTTGCCGAATCAATGACCGTTTGTGCAAAAATAGTTTCATGCATGTGATAGCAGTGAGATACTAATGAAAACTGAAACGATGCTAGTGCAAGATAGTATGCATCGAAAAGATAGCAAGTATTCAAATAAATCAAGAAAACAACACTCACATAAGAAAAATCACAAAAAGTGACCAAAATGCTGCAAAAGACAAGTTGAGACCTCTTACCCATGAATAACTGAGTTGGATGTGTCAAAAATGCCTAGATGTGTTGTGGGATGTCGGAGCTCCAAGATCAATTTGAAGAAATGAGCTTTGAAACGTCGAATAAATAAGTTTGAAGCTCATGACGTGCATGCCACAAATCTAGGAAAAAGAGACACTAGGAGGAAAGATTCTAAAACAATATTTCCATGTAACCTCTAGCTGCTAAAAATAGCTCCCTAAAATCTATGGATGCTTTTTGCATGTTGCTTTTTCTATTCCAGGAAAAAGCAGCCCATGCATGAAAGTCAAGTTTCCTTGGTCCCGAAGAAAGAGCCTGCTCAATTGATGGGAGAAAATGCGCATTTTTGGAAGGGAGCTCAGCTGCCTGCCCAAGAGATTTGTGCAATTTCTAGGCAGGTCAACTGAATGCTACCCACGATTGCAAATTTCCTGGGCTCAACAGTCTTGTTGGGAGGGATTGTGCAATTTTCTAGATGAAGATTGACTGGCATAATTGCGCAATTCTACAGCCCAGTGGGCTGCCATACTGAATTGCACAATTTCTGGAGGGAAGGTTGGTTGCCCTCTAGAATTGTGCAATTTCTTGAGGGAGCTGCTCAGCCTGTGTTGAGATTGTAACAAGATGATGGAGCTTAGTGAAAAGAGTCGCCCTCACTAAGTGGGCCCGCAGGCAAATTATGGCGCAAGTTCTATTTTTGATCCCAGTAGGGATGACCACAATATGGGTGACCATAGTATGAGTGATCACAGTATGAGTGATCAAAGTCTATTTTTAGACTGGCTGTCAAAAATAGAAAAGTCAAATATTATTATCTCATAATAATATTTGGACTATAAACTTGATCTTATTCTCTTGGAGCACTTCAGGATGAGATACGGATGTGGTACATGCAGATCCCGGAAGGAAATACGTGGTTACCTATGGGATGACTAATATTTGCATGCAGGACTTCAGTTAGAACTCAAGCAAGTTGAGTTTAGTGGACTGGAGGTGCAGTTGATGGAGTTGTGTTCAGTTTAGCTTTGTTAAACTGGTTGTATTTAGTCTAACTGGCAAATAGACTAGAGATGAGTTGGGTGAATTAGTTATTAATTAATTCACAAGTTATTAACTCATAATGCAACTATATAATACATCAGTTAACTCAGTTGCATGTCAGTGCATGTTCAGTTCAGCAGGGACAGGTGTTAGAAGATCAGATTGCTATCAGTTGTGACTATAGTTGTGCATGATGATTTGCACAATCAGAGGGATTGAGTATGCCAATGAATTGGCCAATACCAATAATTGTAGCCTGTGCTCACGTCCAACACAGTGTAAGTGATTCTTTGCAGGTGAAATACGAGTTTGGTAAACCATTCTCATCAGTTCTTGAGCAGCTATTGAGCTGGAGAGGCAGGCAAGCAGTGGAATAGATTTGGAGATCAGATCTTAGCTGTATTGTGTGTAACAAGTGGAGCTCGTACTGGATTGCTTATGATAAGCATTGTACATTGTAATGTTACATGGTCTCAATCATTAATATACAGATAGTTGGAGTTTTTAGCGAGATGCTTTCCCCGGGAAAATACTGTGTTGATATTTGTGATTGATGCTTCTATGTACGCTTGTGAATGTTTCTGCTTTTGTAAATTGATGATCAACGTAGAGGAGGTTATGTATTATGCATGTTCCACTTATAAGCATATAATCAGGATAATCTCTGTGAATATGTGTCATATTATTCAAAATTTCTACATGGTATCAGAGCTAGATGATTTGTAGAAAAATTTTCTACATGGTATCAGAGTTGTTGATCATCAGATCTACTATTCCGGAAGTGTTTACATTCTATTTCTTCAGGCAGAGTCTGTAATCGGGCCAGGTAGCCTCTGGATTCATCCTTCCTTTGGAAGGTGAGATATTCAGTGAATGCCCATACAGTCAATCTCTGTACGAGAAATATTGTGTTCTCACGAATCTTAGATCCGAGGCAGTTGAGTTTGAGTTGGTGGAAATCGAATTTGCAGCAGTGTTGTTGAAATGTCTTTCAACAGATTGCAAATTTTATTCCAAAGCAAGAGCGACCTGGCGCTCAAGGATAAACTCAGAAACAATAAAGGTGAGAATGGATCTTCATCAAAGGTATCTAATGAAGAGAATTGTGCTTTGGCTGCCAAAGCAAAGAAAAGGAAGAGCAAGAAAGCTTCTCAGTCTGGTGCGAAAGGCAAGAAGCAGGATATGTCCAAGGTGAAGTGTTTTCACTATCACCAGCACGGACACTATGCCACTAATTGTCCGCAGAAGAAGAAGAACAAGCAGGCTATTGGATCGACAGCAGGAGAGGCTCTAGCCTCGCAGCTTGAGCTTGAATTTTCATTGATCGCATGCTTGGTTTCAAGTGTGATGGGATTGGTGTGGTTCTTGGACAGTGGTGCATATTTTCACATGATGGGAGATAGAGATTTGTTCTCTCATCTGGAGGACAAAGATCTTGGAGTGCACATCGAGATGGGTGATGATGGTAGATATAGTGCGACCAGTATCGGTACCATTTCCTTTGAGAGGGAATCTGGTAAACCCTTCGTATTGAAGGAAGTCATGCATGTTCCATGATTGAAGAAGAATCTTATCTCAGTGGCGATGTTAGAAGACAAGGGGTATGATGTTGTTTTCAGCGAGGGAAAGACTTTCCTGCATAGCAAGACAACTGGTGAGACCCGGAAGATAGGGGTTCGAGTGAGGAACCTTTATCAGTTGCATGTAGATGGATGCGCAGCAATGGCAGGCAAGGCAGAAGGATTGGTGAGCCGGGATGATGGCGAGTTGTGGCACAGGAGATTGGGTCACCTTCACCATGGAGCATTGAAGATACTCCAGCAGATCACTATAGGGCTTCCTAAAGGCACACTTGCGCAGTCAGATCAGTGCAAGGGGTGTACTTTGGGGAAGATTGTAAAAGCCACCTTTCACGAGAAGGATAGTCGCGCCACGACGATCCTTGAGAGAATTCACACAGATGTGTGTGGACCTTTCTCAGTTGCTTCGACAGCAAAACACAGGTATTATGTGATTTTTATTGATGATTTCTATTATAAGTGTTGGATCTTCTTCATGCAGAAGAAGAGCGAGACATATTCAAAGTTCTGTGAATTCAAAGCACTGGTCGAGAAGGAGTCGGGGAAGAAGGTGAAGGCTCTTAGGAGTGATAATGGTGGTGAATACATCTCGGATGAGTTCAAGGATTTCTGCAAGGCAGAAGGGATTCGTAGAGAGCTCATAGCTCCCCATAACCCACAGCAGAACGGGGTAGCTGAGCGGAAGAACAGAACAATTGTGGGTGCTGCACGAGCAATGTTGCATGATCAGGGCCTACCCCTTCACTTGTGGGCGGAAGCATGCAATACAATAGTTTATATGCAGAACAGTTGTCCTCATAGGATACTTGGCATGAGTACACCCGAGGAGGCTTATTCTGGTAAGAAGCCTGATCTTTCTCATTTGAGGATTTTTGGTGCTAACGTTTACATGCATGTGATGAAGGATGCCATGAAGAAGTTGGAGTCGACCGCAGAGGTTGGGATATTTGTGGGGTACACTGATACGCTCCACAACTATCGTGTGTATTTGCCAGACAGTGGTAAAACTGTCGTGCGACGGGATATAAAATTTCAGGAGGAGAAAGCCATGAAGTGTTCGCTTGAGAGGGAGCTACACTTGCATGTAGATGAGGAGCTATTAGTTCCTAAGGATGAGCTTCAGGATGTGGATCAGCCACAGGACAAGATTCATGGAGTGGAAGAGACCACTCATGCAGCGCCAACCAGCAGAGGGCGAAAGCGCTTGACAGAAGTTGAGCGACTGGCTCAAGATGCAGAGAAAGTTGTAGGACCACCTACAGCCTAACGCAGGAAGAGACAGTCACCTGATCGGTACACTGGATACATGGCTCTTATGAGCAAGTGTGTTGTGACTGAGCCATCCTCTTTCGAGGAAGCTGTGGAGGATCCCGCATGGGTAGACGCCATGGTGGAAGAGTATGATTCTATTGTCAGAGACAGTGCATGGGAGATTGTTCCTAGACCGGAAGGAAAATTAGTGGTGGGTTCGAGATGGATCTACAAAGTCAAGCAGGCAGCTGACGAGAGTGTAGAGAAGTACAAGGCAAGATTTGTTGTCCGAGGCTTTTCACAGATAGAGGGGATCGATTATGAGGATACCTTTGCACCTGTCGCAAGGTATTCTTCCATACGGACAATTCTTGCTCTCTCAGCACAGATGCGATGGCACATTCATCAGATGGATGTGAAGATTGCATTCCTCAACGTAGTAACTGAGGAGGAGGTGTACATTGAGCAACCCGAAAGCTTTGAGGTCTTCAGCATCGAGTCGCATGTGTGCAGGCTCAAGAGAGCGTTGTATGGGTTGAAGCAAGCACCACGTGCTTGGTACACACGGATAGACAACTATTTCATAGGACTTGGATTCTCCAAGAGCGAGGCGGATCCTAACCTATACCAGATTGTGGTGCAGGGTAAGTTGCTTATCATTGTACTGTATGTTGATGATTTGATTCTAACGGGTGATGAGCTGTTGATACTGTCATGCAAGAAGGATCTTGCTACAGAGTTTGAGATGAAGGATTTGGGCCTCCTTCACTATTTCCTAGGTTTGGAAATATGGCAGCGCAGTGGTGGACTGTTTGTTTCTCAGGGCAAGTATGCTCGAGAGATACTGGAGAAGTTCAACATGCATGGCTGCAAGCCTATTGATACTCCTCTTCCTGGAGGTTGGAGGAAGGAGGATGCCACTTCGAGAGGAGAAGTGGATGCCACTGTTTATCGACAGTTGGTGGGGTCGCTGATGTATTTGGTCAATACACGACCTGATATATGCTATGCAGTTAACCAGCTTTCACAAGCTATGGTTAAGCCTACCAAGCTCTTCTGGAAGGCGGGCAAGCATGTATTGCATTATTTGAGAGGCACATCGGGATATGGTTTGTGGTACAGACAGGAGGATGAGGTGAAGCTATGTGGCTTCACGGATGCAGATTGGGCAGGGAGCCCAACGGACAGAAAGAGCACATCAGGAGGGGTCTTCAGTATTGGATTGACAGCAGTTTCTTGGTACAACAGGAAGCAGAGATCCGTGGCACTCAGTTCAACGGAGGTCGAGTATATGGCAGCAAGTTTGGCTGCATGCGAGGCTATATGGATGAGGAAGGTCCTGGTTTGTTTGTTCAGTTCTAATTTGGATCCTACTATGATTTACTGTGATAACCAGAGTTGCATTAAACTCTCAACTAATCCTGTATTTCATGATAGATCTAAGCATATTGACATCAGGTACCATCATATCAGAGATTGTGTGCAACGGAGGATCATGTTGCTTTCATACATTCCAACAGAGGATCAGGATGCTGATATTCTAACGAAGGATCTCACCAGGAGCAAATTCGAGTACCACCGAGGCAGGATACGGGTTGCTGATAATCCATATCTTGTCGAGAGGGAGTGTTGAGATTGCAACAAGATGATGGAGCTTAGTGAAAAGAGTCGCCTTCACTAAGTGGGGCCACGGGCAAATTATGGCGCAAGTTCTATTTTTGATCCCAGCAGGGATGATCACAGTATGGGTGACCACAGTATGAGTGATCACAGTATGAGTGATCAAAGTCTATTTTTAGACTGGCTGTCAAAAATAGAAAAGTCAAATATTATTGTCTCATAATAATATTTGGACTATAAACTTTATCTTATTCTCTTGGAGCACTTCAAGATGAGCTACGGATGTGGTACATGCAAATCCCAGAAGGAAATACGTGGTTACCTATGGGATGACTAATATTTGCATGCAGGACTTCAGTTAGAACTCAAGTGAGTTGAGTTTAGTGTACTGGAGGTGCAATTGATGGAGTTGTGTTCAGTTTAGCTTTGTTAAACTGGTTGTATTTAGTCTAACTAGCAAATAGACTAGGGATGAGTTAGGTGAATTAGTTATTAATTAATTCACAAGTTATTAACTCATAATGTAACTATAGAATACATCATTTAACTCAGTTGCATGTCAGTGCATGTTCAGTTCAGCAGGGACAGGTGTTAGAGGATCAGATTGTTATCAGTTGTGACTATAGCTGTGCACGATGATTTGCACAATCAGAGGGATTGAGTATGCCAATGAATTGGCCAATACCAAGAATTCTAGCTTGTGCTCACGTCCAACACAGTGTGAGTGATTATTTGCAGGTGAAATACGAGTTTGGTAAACCATTCTCATCAGTTCTTGAGCAGGTATTAAGCTGCAGAGGCAGGCAAGCAGTTGAATAGATTTGGAGATCAGATCTTAGCTGTATTGTGTGTAACAGGTGGAGCTGGTACTGGATTGCTTGTGATAAGCATTGTACTTTGTAATGTTACATGGTCCTAATCATTAATATACAGATAGTTGGGGTTTTTAGCGAGATGCTTTCCCCGGGAAAATACTGTGTTGATATGTGTGATTGATGCTTCTATGTACGCCTGTGAATGTTTCTGCTTCTGTAAATTGATGATCAACATAGAGGAGGTTATGTATTATGCATGTTCCGCTTATAAGTGTATAATCAGGATAATCTCTGTGAATATGTGTCATATTATTCAAAATTTCTACATGGTATCAGAGCTAGATGATTTGTAGAAAAGGTTTCTACAGCTTGGAGCTGGACCAAGTCCAGAGAAATAGCCGGTGAGGGGAATTCATGAAGCTTTGACAGACATGTTTTCTTTCTGCAAGAAAATCACTTAAGCTTGTGTACTTGACGAAGCAAGACATGCTGTTGTGAAAGGTTGGTAGGGAGGCTCCAAAATGAAGCTAAGGGAAAATTTTCGAGGGTGGTTATAGCTGCTACAATACTCTTCTTGTAGAAAGACAAGAAAATAAATGGTAGATTGATAGTGGATGCTCTAAACACATGATAGGTGATAAAGATAAACTCATTTCATACAATGCTTTAGAAAAGGAAAAGAATGTCTCTTTTGGAAACGATACACCAGCTGTCATTAAGGGTAAAGGTTCTGTATTTAAAAAATAAAAGGTTAAATCTGGAAATGTTATGTATGTTGATGGTTTAAAGCATAACTTGTTGAGTGTTAGTCAAATGTGTGATAAAGGAAATGAAGTTGTGTTTCAATCAAAATAATGTGTGGTTCGTGAGCTTGACACAAGAAAGACCATAATCAAAGGTACAAGAACTCCAAGCAATCTCTATATACTAAAGAGGTCAAGAAAAATGTTATCTTAGGAAAAAAAGAAGAGAACTGGTTATGGCACAAAATATTGGGGCATCTAAGCTTTTCTCAAATAAGAAAATGATGCAGGCTCAAGGCGATTCGTGATCTTCCAGATATCATCATCCCAGAAAATACCATCGGCAAACCCTGTCAATTTGGTAAGCAAACAAGAGTTCAATTCATTGACAATGAAGGATCGGCGAGTAAGCTCTTGAACTCATTCATAATGATTTGTGTGGGCCAACAAGGAAAAAGTCACCTCGTGGAGAAGAATACTACATTTTATTCATTGATGATTTTTCTAGAATGTGCTGGATTGGTTTACTAAAGCATAAAGATGAAGCATTTGAAAAGTTTAAGGTCTTCAAAGCTTTAGTTTAAAATAAACTAGATCTAAAAATCAAATGTCTCAGAACTGATCAGGGAGGAGAATTCATATCAGCTGAAATTTTTGAATTTTGTGAACAACATGGAATAAAGAGATAGTTCTTTGTTGCGAGAACTTCTCAACAAAATGGCGTGGTGGAAAGAATGAATAGAACAGTTCAACAAATGGCTAGAGTTATGCTTGATGAGTGTGGAACTCTTGACACATTATGGGGTGAAGCTGCACATACTGTAGTAAATATTCTCAACAAATCTCATGTACGTGTAAATAGTGATCAAAATCCATATGAACATTGTATGGGAAGCCTCCTATTGTAAAACACTTCATAGTTTTTGGAAGCAAATGTTTCATCAAAAATACTGATGAAAAAATTGCTAAGTTTGAACCTAGAGCAGACGAAGGAATATTTCTTGGTTATTCATCTAGAAGTAAAGGATACAAATATTATAATAAGCGACTTCGAAAGATTGTTGAATGCATTGAGGTTGTAATTGATAAAGCATGCAGAAATCTGAAACAGGCGACATCAACAAAGGAAGATGATAATGATGAACATGGTGAATTCTTTCCCGTATCAAATCGAAATGATATTGAGGAAGAAATCAATCAAGCATCAAAAGAAGACACATTTGACAGGGAAAAGGCTCCATCCAAGTATGTTCAAAACAATCATCCAGAATCTCAAATTCTAGGATTAAAAGGGTCTGGAGTATAGACAAGAAGAACTCTTGTAGGAGCTTCTAGTTATCTCGCATTGTTATCCTCCATAGAGCCACAAAATCTAAATGAAGCTAGTAGAGATGAATGTTGGGTTAAGGACATGGTTGAAGAACTTGACCAAATTGAAAATAATGATACTGGGGAATTAGTTCCTAGACTTATAGGAACAAAATGGATATTTAAGAATAAGTTGAATGGAAATGGAGACGTAATTAGGAATTAAGCAAGGTTTGTTTGTAAAGGTTATGCTCAACAAGAAGGTATATAATTTGAAGAGACTTTTGCAGCTGTTTCTAGACTCGAAGCCATAATAATGTTTCTTTCTCTTTCAAGTTTTCGAAAATTAAAGTTTATCAAATGGATGTAAAATCTGCATTTCTTAATGGAGATTTAGAAGAAGAAGTATATGTTGAACAACGTGAAGGATTCATTCTAGGAAATGATGCGAAGCTTATGTGCAAACACAAAAGGCTTTATGTGGACTGAAAAAAGCTCCAAGGGCATGGTATTATCATCATGACAAATATCTTCAACAACAAGGTTTCACAAAAGGATCTGCAGACAACAATTTACATACAAAAATTGAGAATAATAAACTATTAGTTATTGTTGTTTATGTTGATGATATCATCTTTGGCAGTAATGAAGAATCTATCAGTCAAAACTTTACTTCTGTCATGCAACAAGAATTTGAAATGTCTTTACTTGGAGAACTAAATTATTTTCTTGGTCTTCAAGCGCAAGAAACGAAAGATGGCATCTTTCGTTCACAAACTAAATATCTCAAGCAGATTCTGAAGAAGTACGGAATGGAAGATTCCAAACCAGTATGTAATCCAATGGTAATAGGATCTAGTCTCTATTCTAATGATGAATCTCCTACAGTGAATCAACCATAGTATAGATCTATGATTGTAAGTCTACTTTATCTAACTGGTACCACACCAGTTATCATGCATGTAGTAGGAATTGTTGGAAGATTCCTAGCTAATCCAAAGGAATCACATCTTCAGGCTATAAAAAGAATATTCAAATACCTCCAAGGAACTCAAGACTTTGGTCTATGGTATCCTAAAGGTACATATCTCACTCTTTATGCATATATAGATGTGAATTGTGCTAGAAACATTGATGACCAAAAAAGCACTAGTGGAGGTGCATTCTACATGGGATCACGATTAGTATCTTGGTTCGGCAAGAAACAAAGTTCGATTGCCTTATCTAAAGTTGAAGCAGAATATGTGGCTGCTACATCTTGCTCCACACAACTACCCTGGATGATGCAAACATTAAAAGATATTCAAATCACATGTTCTCCACCCATCTCCATTCTATGTGATAATACAAGTGCTATTAGTATTTCAAAAAATCCAATCATGCACTCCAAGACCAAGCACATACCCATTAAGTACCACTTTCTATGAGAACAAGTGCTTGAATAAAATGTTAAGTTGGAGTATGTTCCCTCCAAAGAATAGGTTGCTGATATATTTACCAAACCTCTTCCCAGAGAAGCATTTGAATGTCTTAGACAAAAGCTGGGAGTTTTTTCTGCTTCATCCTGTTGTTAAAACTAGTTTTCATAGGAATGTTTCCTATACGCAGATTTCAAGAAGCAGAGTTGCATATATATGCGAGTTTCTATGTCTATAGTAGCATATGTGTTTTTCTAATAGAAAAACACTGGGTGAGACTAAAAAAAATCAGTTTCTGACATGGGTGTTCAATCTGATATGAATGGTTACAGTATGCTAATATGCTTTTCCCATTGATGTTTATTTGATTGATGAAGATGCCTTGATGAATGAATTTTTGACAATTCATAGGTAGAACAGGTTCAGGGGGAGAATTAGCCTTCAAAACATTATGCATTGTTGGCATCATGGTTTCTGAATTTAGCTATGGTCTCAGTTATTAATATCATGTGTTGTAAAGGTCATGTAAAGACCTATGGTGTAATAATATGTCTCTTTCTATCATAATCTATCATGAATGAGTCATTTTGGACATAAGATGTCATTTGTACCCCCATTATGCATGAGAAGGATGATGTAATAATTTCAATGTTATTTCATGTATGAACGTTTGGTATATCCCCACTTGGTTGAGTGATTGACGTATGTATGAATCATTGGTGATGGGAAAATAATACTCACATAGTTGAGTTAAAGAGTCATGTTATTATTTTGAAAAAATATTTCTGCAGACTCTGCATGTGCTCAAGGGGAGCATGGACAGTATAGTGCATCTCAGCATGTACTAAAGGGGAGAATATATTGTTCCACCCCTTGCCCTTGATTTCAAAGGGGGAGAGTATCTTGGTGTTGATTAATATATCTAATAGGTTCTACAGCTTGAATTGATCAACACCAACATGGTTTCAATCAAGTCCAAAGGGGGAGATTGTTGGCATTATCGTACATGTGTTGTCCTTGATGGCAACCCACTCAAAAGTCAGTTCAAAATTGATAAAGGGAAACTATCATTGTAACAGGTCTATTTAGAGGTAACATAGTAATGGCACAGAAGAATAGGATGATGGGACAAAGGATTTCAGATCAGAATCAAGCAATTGAAGAAAAAGAATGTTTTAAGTTGCATTAAGTGGTATATACTTGTTCACCTAGTCCAAGTAGTGTATACAAGTGGGTTCACAGAACAAAAGGAGTGTGTACATATGCACGCACTTTCACAAGAGTAAAAGTGCTTATGCGATGGAAAATTAAGATTAATGAATACCAAGGGCCCATACCATGGTATTAGCCCATAATATTGAGTGAAGTAATGGTTATTTGACCTTGTCTAAGATTACCACAAGTTCTAAGTGTTGTTTTGGTCCGGGGTATTGAAAAAGGCTCTAAGTATATAAGGAGGAGAAGATCAAAGGGCTCAGTGTGCAAGTAAAAGGGTTAGTCATGAATACTTCTATCTGAAGTATATTTTGTGTTGTAAGGGATATGGTAATGGTATAAATCTGAAATATCGTGTGCACCTTTGGATACAATGTTGGATCAGGATCATGAGACCTGAAATGAGTTATCATTGTATGATGTGATAATGGATGGCCTAGATCTAAATGCTAACACATGTTTTATTATTTTAAATGTTGTGATATGCGTATGTTTGAAGTCTGGAATAACTACGAAGTTATAAGTTATTATTTGCAGATCTATATGTTGGTTCGCCTTGCTGAAGGTGCGTATACACGTTGATTCGCCACTACCAAGTAGCGAATGCAGAAGAAAAGTCTGTTGTTCAGAGATGACTTATAAATGTGATGAGTGTTGTTGTTTTACTGATGTTTGTTAATGATGTTTTCATTATATCTTAAAGTAAAATTGATTGTATAAGGAGATTGAGTCTCGTTGATTGATTGATTGTTTTAGAAGGGTGATCTTTGCTCCAATCTATTTAGAACTCTGTAATTTGACAGTAGATCTTCAGAATGTCACTAGTTGGTACATTTTTTGATTTAGAGGTTTTATGATTCAGTATCCTATACATGCAGCGTATACATGCAGGTTGGCTACATTGAAGTAGTGTATACATTATGACATATGATTTTTGAGGTTGCACTTGGTTCTAGTTGTTGATGAAGTTGTATTTGATGGTTGTATTGTAGTGGTGATTTATTTTGAGCTTCAATGTTATTGATGGGCCCAATATGAAAATTTGATGAAACGTAGCCTACATATGGTGTTGTTGTCTACCAAGAGTATCGAGTGTGAAAATTTATGAAACATGGTCCCTGGAGGAAGAGTGAAGGTAGTAGCCTTCTGTAGGTAGGTGCCTACATACTGGTAAACATATGAGTCAGTACAAGAGATAGGGGGTTGTAGCTCCCTTCCAATAGAAGTTGGAAAATGAGTGAAGGTTGTAGCCTTCAACATGTAGATGCCTGCATACTAGAAAAAGTGTGCACTAGTACAAAACTTTTAAACAACGTTTTATTATAATAATATAGAATACTGAGACGAGAACAACAGTGGTTTTTTTCCCACATTGGGTTTCCACCTGGAAAATCCTGGTGTTCATATGTGCTACTTACGTGTGTTGATTTATTCTATTCTTACTGCATGTGTTTACTGCTTAGTAAATGCATGACACTGTGATTTAAGACAATGAATTAACTGTTTATCAAAATTTATTATATATACGCTCGTTTCATTCTTTATAGGCGTGAACATATGCTGGTTGGTTTTAGTAAAATAATGTATAGAGTTTAAAAAGGAAAATCTTTATTGTGAAAGTTTAAATACTGATTCACCCCCTCTCAGTATTTTTCCCAACATCACAAGATTATGATTCCACTTGATAAGTGAAACGAATTTAATAACAATTAAGTTACCTAACCAATAATAAGATAGTAACATTAAATAATAGAAGGAAAAATATGTACAAGAATGTAGGAGACTTTAAATATTATAACACCCATTATCTTCATAAGTTTGAGCCTTTATTGCATTTTTCATTAAAATCTCATGTATATAAAGAGAAAGTAATAAACCTTGGAGAATATTTATGTAGTGTGTTTAATGTTCTTACATTGTGAATGATGTGCTTATTTTCTTGCTTGAGCATTAAAAATAAGAAATATCCTTGCACATTAGAACACCTTTTCCTATAATTTTGTCTTCTAATCCTATAACCTATAAATTTCCATACCACATTTTCTCTCCATTCTGTCTTAATGTGTACGATCTATAGGATAATATACCAAGAAAGTGTTACTAGGTAAATTGCTTGTTTTCATACAGTTTTCATCTTTTAATGTGAAATTTAGGTTAGTAGTAGTTTTACTAATAAGTTTCCACAAGAATTGCAAATTATGGAGCAATTACCCATTTTGTTGTAGACTCTATGGAAAATTATTGTAATTTATGGCAGTGGGTATCCAAAGAGAAAACCACAACTTGGAGGAGATTACAAATGATATGGAGATGGATATGTGTGTGTGAGGTAGATTCTAGAGTAAATAAATAAGTGTTTAAAGCCCAAGTCAATAGGAATTTCATAATAACATATTCGAACACATCCACACAAATTCAATTACATAATTACCTTAAAGATTAATCTATGGATTCTATAAAACTAGTCATCAAGACCATAATAGAGGGAATGATTACGTGTGACTACCAAAACAAATTAGGAATTATATTTCTCTATTTTAGGATAATTTTTTCTATAGTTGTGTTCAACTTGCAAATCTATAGAATGTTGATAAACTATTTTAACAAGAACTTGGAGGCTTTATAAACAATATTATTAAACATTGAGGGAATGGATATATGTAAGAAGTTTTTTTGGATATTGTTAAAACTAGGCATTGTGTTTCATAAAGTTAATACAAATATAGTGATTTGTGCTTTCATATGTCTTGATTTTAAAGAAATTTCTTAAGCTATAACATTTTTTTGCAACAAAACCCACAGCAAGAGGACCCCTTGTGTAATGGTACTCATTTCTTACTTCAATTTTAATTGGTTTAATTCATGTTATAGTTTTAATTCATATGAGTGGTAATTTACTATATTTACTATTAATAGTTTGATTTAATGAATGTTTAGGATTTGCTAATTTTAATATTGTTTGAGGTTTTTAGCAAAGTCACGGGAAAATTGATGTATGGTTTGTAATTTAAGAAATTGCATTTTTGTTATTACAAAAATTATCATTTACATTAAATGGTTAAAATTTGTAGTGGGTTGTTCAACTACTCAATTCTATAGATGAAAAATCTGGTTAACTCATATAGCATTGTATCCGATTGTTTTGAAAGTTATCATTCAATAATTAGCTTTTATAGTTAACTAAATCTTGCACACATAGTATAAATGTTTCACAAGTTTATGGTTTTTAATTAAGTGAAAGGAATTATAGTATAAATGTTTCACAAGTTTATGGTTTTTAATTAAGTGAAAGGAATTTAAGAAAAATAAAGTTACCTAACAAAAAATAAGATAATAACACCAAAAAATAGAAGGAAGAACATGTAAAAAATGTAGGAGACTTTAAAGACTATAACACCTATTATCTTCCTAATAAGTTTGAGTCTTTGTTGCATTTTGCATTAAAATCTCTTATATATAAAGAGAGAGGAAGAAACCTTTCATTTGTTTAGATTTATTCCTAAGAAGGTATCTATGATGTAAATTTTAGTGGAGAATATCTATGTAGTATGTTTAATGTTGTAAGTGACGTGTTTCTTTTCTTGCTTAAGCATTAAAAATAAGAAATATCCATGCACGTTACAACATATAGGCATTGTGTTATAGTATTAGTTAGATATCCATTAGACTATATTATATCTAATATATGTTCAAGTATACTTTTCTTTTAAAGAAAAAAAAATATATTTTTAATACAAAAATATGTACAAATTTTACATATCACATCTTTAGTATAAATTTGTTTATCTTTATTGTAAAATATAACATAATGATTTTGACTTTATTAACCATTACTTTCTTTTTAATATTTTTTTATTTTAATTTTTAAATTAATGAGTTATTTCTCATCATCCCTTACTAGAATTTATAATTTATGTGAATCTACTAAGATATCGTTTGGATTCAACTAAATTACATCCCTTAACATCTCGCTTTAAAGATTTCCCATTAGATAGAATCAAACCTAAATCAATAATTGCCGGCATGTATATAGTTGAACGCTTTAAAGGTTTCCCTAGATATGAATCAAACCTAAATCAATAATTGCCGACATGTATATAGTTGTACGCTTTAAAGATTTCCCATTAGATATGAATCAAACCTAAATCAGTAATTGCGGACATGTATATAGTTGAACTCTATAGTAATTTATTGAAGCACCTTGATCACTTCTTGTGAAATTGTAGCACCATTGTGAAGAGATTTTTCATTAAGTTGTGAAGTAAAATCTTGAATCTTTACTTTTTAAAGTTTCCAATATTTTCAACGACTTATTCATTTTAACAATATTCATATTTTCATTAAAACCAAATTTTCGGTGTATCTTTCTTTTAAAATTTCAATTAAAAACTAAAATTTACATGGATTATAGATTAGGTTAGCAATAATCACATATGCAAATAAGAATATGTGCATACGAATAGAATAACAAATTTTTACTTTAACTTTTGTACACACTACGAGGGAAAAAATAAATTCCTTGTACTTTATTAAAGCAAAAAGCAAGCCTTACGAACTTTCACTATTACAACAACAACACAATAAGAACGAAATGTGCCGTGGTTGTTATTTATTTTTCAGTAAAATGTCTATTACTATGCATGTGTAATATGTATGGGTATTCGTGTTTTTTTTGAAAAAAAATAATAATAATAATTAATAGTAAAAGTTATGGTTAATTATTAAAATTTGTGATTTGTAAAGTTTTATTTTGTAAGTCACATTATAATACTTTAGATTTTTTTTAATTTTTCAATTTAGTTTTCTAAATATTAAAACAAAATTTTAAAATATTAAAACAAATAGAATTGTTAAAGTTTCAAGTAAAGGGGTTTTTATAGTTGAATTCACAAAGTTAAGTTTCAAAAGTATTTAGTTAAACATTGAAATTTCTATTTTGCATTAAATTTAATCATTTATAACAAAAAAAATCCTCAACAAATGGCATCAACTTGCTTTTGTTTCCTCTCTATATTCTTAAATAACTAATGCATCCACAAATGCTTATAAGTATTTATCTTGCATTATTTGATAACTTGATATTTCAAGGCCTTATGTGACTCCTACACAAGTTTCTCATAAAATCAAGCTACCTATTAAAGGTAGGTAAAAATGTTTGAAAGAAAAACATTATATAATATTAAAGGAACACATAATTAGTTATAAAAAAAACATGTTGACTTGGGGGCATACCAAAGAACGATAAAGATTTATAATGGAGGGGACATTGTTTTTTCTTATCAATATATTATATTATTTTGAAATATGTTGTTAGTAAAGGAATAGTCACCTCTTAGGCATTTGATATTTTTATTAAAAAAAATAGAAAAAATATTTATAAGTATTGGGAGACTTTAAGTTATTAATAGATTAGACAGGCAATAAATGTAAAATTAAGACATAAATATAAAGAAGTTGTATTAATGTAGGAAGAGACACAAATGCATCAAGGGTATAGAGGAAGAACTTAGTTTGGATTTTAAAAATATCTCTGTTTTGATATAGGAAGTGATAGAATATCATAAATGTGTTTGTTGGCTTTTTTTGTAATTGTTGCAATAGTATTGGAGTCATAATAACAAGGCTTAGAAGAGATTTTGTTAAAGATTTCTCATTATAATTTAAGAATATTTTATTTAAGTAGTGACATAATAATTTTAGATATTTTTCTTATATGTCAATTATATGTGTCAATATTATATATAAAAGTGAATCTATATATAAAGTGATTTCACATTTTAAATATCAAAAATATATATATTAAACCACAAAAAAAATCATAAAATAAAAATGTGATTGTTGAAATTTTTCAAAAACTTGAGTAAATTTTGTAAATTATTTTCAAAAGTTACACATTAATTAAAAGTCAAACATGAGTTTTACACACTTATCTAGAAATGATTTTTTTATAAATAATGAATTTTTCATAAATATTGAGATTTGATGTGTGTATTGTTTTTCATCAATATTGAGATTAGATGTGTGTACTATTAGGACACTTGATGGCATATAGATTTACCACCAAAAAATGATAAAATAAAATTGTGATTGTTAAAATTTTTCAAAACTTGAGTAAATTTTGCAAATTATTTTCAAAAGTTACACATTAATTAAAAGTCAAACATAATTTTGCACACTTACCTAGAAATGAAATTTTCATAAATAATGAAATTTTCATTAATATTGATATTTGATGTGTGTATTTTTTTCATAAATATTAAGATTTGATGTGTGTATTATTATGATACTTGGTGGGATATAGATTTATTTATTTTCATAAATAATGAATTTTTCATAAATATTGAGATTTGATGTGTGTATTTTTTTTCATAAATATTGAGATTTGATGTTTGTATTGATTTTCATATATATTGAGATTAGATGTGTGTACTATTATAACACTTGGTGGCATATAAATTTATTTTTATTTTTTATTTTTAAAATGAAATTTATTTTAACAAATTCTATTTATAACCTGAAATATTCAAAATATATATTTCAACATATTTCAAAATATATTTCAAATATAACCTGAAATATTCAAAATATTCACTTTAATAGTTATTTTTTTCAAAACTTTTTAGAAGCTTATAAAAAAATTTAAAATTTTGAGAACTAATTGAAAATGAAATTTTCACTATAAAATAATTACAATATAAGCTACCTATAAGCCCGTATAATAAATCTAAAGGATGTATTTTGAAATGATTTTTTCAATATGAAGTGTAATATGCAAAGTTGCTCCTTAATACTTGCTTCTATGTAAAAATTAATTGACAGCCACTTTAGATTAATTTAAATGTTAAAAACCACCAAAACTATGTATATAGAAAATATGTAATATAGTAATCATAAACCTCCAAAACTATGTATATAGAAAATATGATATATAGTAATCATAAACCACAATTTAAGATAGACTTACATATAATATTATATTTACATCTCTTAAAATTAAATTATTCTTATTATTATTATTATTATAAAAGAAAATGTATTAAAATTATAAATATAAAAATTTTGAAATACAACATCAATATTTTCATATAAAAAACATAAAAAATAAATAAAATAAAAATTGTCTATATAAATTAATCATATTTAAAAAGAAATCTAAATAGTTTATGCAAATAAATTAATTTAAATGAATATTGTAACTAAAAAATATGTTGTTATTTATTTTATATTTAATTTAATATCCAATTATTAATTATAAAATTATAAAATGTCAAATTGAAAATAATATAATATAATATATGAATGGTTATATTTATTGTCTAGTATATTTTTATTAATAAAACTATATAGTAAAAATTAATATTAAAATACCAAATGAAGACTGTACAACATCTATCTGCTTCTTTACATCTTCTGTTTTTGCTACATTCATCTCCAGGCCTTTGATAGCAGTATTGGTCCAATTTAATTGTTCACTGGCTTTTTGGATTCTTCCATCAATGCCTAAAGCATTGTCATCTTTTTGGACCAGAGGAATGGCTTTGGCTGCATTTGTATTTTCTCCTAAAATAATTCCTTTATAAGGAGGAAATGTAGTAGGAGTTTCTACTTTTGACCCATCAAGTGCAGTCCATCCATGTTTATCAACTGTAGTGCTAGAGGTAGTTCCAGTGAAAACATTTATAGGAGCAACATTATCTTTCCATGAATAGAAAGATATCCAAGTGTTATTTGCTTCCATATAATGTTTCCAGTCAGTTGCATATTGTTTCTTTTGTTCTGGAGTGTATGCTTGGTCAAATTCTTCTGCCTGAGGATTTGTATACAAATCCCAATTCAACATATCTTTCATCCACTTGGCACTAATTTCTGACTTCAAACATCCATCCATGAGTGAAAAGAACTTATGCATCTCCATTACTGCAGGCCTTTTACAGTCAGAAGGAATTTGTTTAAATCTGCATTCTGGAATCAATTGTGATTGCTCAAGTTTTCCTAGCCCATATCTTGGTTTTGATGGTCTCATCAAACAAATCATCTCAGTAAGTCTAGGATCTTCTTCTTCAACTGTATGTATCATAAGGACATGGTCTGAATCTGGCTCTGGCTCATGTGGGAAGGGAATATCAGAGCATTTGGGATTCGGACATGAATTGATAGAAGTAGAAGGTGGAGCAATACCAGTTCGTGGATTATGATGCAGATGAATATTTTGTTCGGCTAATGTAAGCAAATTTATGGTATCTTCACAATCTGGACATTTTACTTCTAAGGAAGAGTAATTTACAAGCTGAGCTAATTCATATAACTGGTTATGTCTACAGGAAGACGAGGATGAGCAGGCGGTATCCACAGTGGAAGGATCTCTGTAGTATTTTGAAGATTTACAAGCAGCATCAATTCTTCGACGGTCAATGGTTGATCTTCGGGGAAAAGAAATAATTGCACTGGAAGAATTTTCAGTAATATTTGCAGAGGTGATATTTCTAGGTATATGAGGCCTAGAATGGTTTACGACCCAATGTTCTGGAAACTGCAAGTCTTCCCATTTGATTAACAGATGTTCAACCTTTTGGTTTTTGGGATCTGTTTTGACCACAACACTAGACTTGGAGTCCCTACTGGGTGTATGACGGATGGCTGGCCACAAAGTATTTGTATGTCGGAAACAAGCTTTAGTCTGTATGGCTATATTATTCCTCTTTTTCTTCATATCAAACCCCATTGTTTGGATCTGCAACTGCAGGATTTCCTCAATGGTTTCATCATAGACATACACAGAGAAATTTGGGAAGCAGTCGAAATAGACTGGACCATCAGACAGCGGGGCCACAATTCCGCCAATAATGGAATCTGTGTACTTATTGTGCGTCATGTCTCTTACAGTAGCAAGCACAAAAGTATGTAATCCTTTATGGATTAAAGGATTGATTCCAACCCGAATGCACCCTAAATGCAAATAATTTGTCTTTAGCTTCTTTGCTTCTGCTTGTAAGGCTTTGGGATTAAGCAGAGATATAGTCTGGATACTGTCGGAGTTTTCTTGAACTTGACTGACAGATTCTTTAATACTTATTCTAGAAGCAGCAATTAAATGGAAAGGAGCTAAGTCACTATAGACTTCTGAGGGGGTTATTGCGGGCAATTCCCATCGGGTAGAGGGCTGAGTTTCTTCATAAGTAAGTTCAACAGAGTTAAGAGTTCTACTTGAACTACTAGCAAACATTTCCCTAAGGGGATTTTCCTCAGCTTGAGAATCTCTCTCTTCAAGTTCTCGAAAAGAAACAGATTTTCTGAACGATTCCATTTCTGAATAAGAGTACTTTTAGATTTAGAGTACCAACCTCAAGAACCAGACGTTACTGGCTCTGATACCAATTTTTAGCAGGGGCTCCTGTCATGAGCTTGCAACTTGTTGTGCCTCTTCGTTAGTGTTGATGGCCAACTCTTGGTGAACTAGTGGTGAACCTACTCAGATCTTTCACACTCTTTCGGCTTACACAACGACTTCCACGCCTCACAACAACCTTGGTGTCCCTTCGATCCTTTGGCGAACTTCCTGCAAACTTCGGATGAAAGCTCAATAGAACTACTATCACAGCAGACTTTTTAAATCACAGAGATACTCGATTGCAGAAATATGGTGTACTCATTTTATTGCAGAAACTCAAAGTATTACAGAGAGAGAATTTCTTTACAGAGATTGACTGTCGTCGCTTTTACCGGACTATATACCGTTCATAAAGAACAAGTAATACCGGAGGCTTCCTGGCGATAGACAGACTCTGCCTCAGAAATTTATGACAGACATCTACAAACTGAAAGACTCTTACTAATGGTTCAGCCACTTTAGGTTCTCACCAGTGCCGAGCACACTGATGCGCAGGCTTCCAAACCACCTAAGGACTTGAGTGAATCTTTCGTGGTGCAAGCAGATCAGACCCTTAGGTCCGCAGATGCAGAGCAGGAAATACACTCGACTCAAAACTCACAAGACTCAAGACTCCTAAACTCTCAAAACTCCGATGCCAAACAAATGAGCCTTACCCTCCTTATATAGGAAGAGAGGGGGGACAAACATTATTGTTGGTCGGAACAAAGAAAAGACTTAAAGCTAAAGGAATCATTGCTTTTCAGCCTTTACGAGAGCGACGTCTGCACAAATATTCGGGTCTAGCAAGTGGACCGAATAATTGCTTTCGGATAACGCTAAGATATTATCTGTAAAGTAGATTATTGTACCTAAAGTAAATCTGACAGATATCATGACTCTCTACACAGTGGATTCTTTTGTACTAAATCCCATGAGAAAAGACTTAAAGGGGAATATTACATTGTGGAGGCTTTTGAACAGTAAAGCCCACGGGAAAACTGGTCACAATTTAGCCCTTGTGACTGGTTCACATCAAAATATCTTGAGATCCAGAAACCGGTCTCTTTTGTATTTCATAGTGTCCCATGCCTTGGTGTAGATTCTCCGGACAATGATGGGCTTTCCCAGCACGATTTGATGTTGTACTTTAGTAAGGACGAGCCATTCCATGTGCTCTCTCATATATTCTTCAAGTGAATTATTATACGGAGAAGTTTGATAAGTTGTCCATTCAGTACTGGCCATTTATTTTACAGTATGATACACTAGGTGATTACATTCTTTGTTACATTGCATGATACAAGTTTTACCCATGTTTTTACAATATTTTTCATGTTCAACAGGATCCATGGCTGTCCTGTTTATCCCATAATCTTTCCACCAATCTCTGAACCATTCACATTGCTGATAACCCTGGTAGTGGCCAACTGTGCTGAACTTGATTCTGGTATAATGAGTCTCCGTTTGATCATCAATGTTTACAAATTGCCACCAGAGTTTCTTGTAATCTGCAAAATCATAAACAGTGTCAGGAAACATGATATGGGGATCATTTCTGGGCCACCGAGCTGCTGGGTGAACTTTGCCATGACCAGGCTCTCTCCATAAATCTCTGGTCCTATAGATGCAGACATGTCTTTCATATATTCCTGTGTTTTTCCCTCCATGATACCAGATAGTAGCAATATCATGAAAATTTTGTTCTAATGCTATTCTTGCTACTTCAACATTTCTTCTAGCTTTATCATAGACCATGTCGTGTATCCATTTTCTTCCTTTTGGGTAAACTTTTCTTTCTGGCACATAATACTGAAGATTTGTATGAGGCTGTAAATTGGCATCCAATACTTTGGTATTGCGGAGCTGCCATGTTGGTTTCCAGTTTCTTTTGTAAGTCTCCCACTCTAATTCATCTGGCACAGTCTTCAAAACTTCTTGTTTCTGGTTATTATCCCATTCAGTGATAATAATCATGACATGAGCTTCTTTTTGTTCAATATACTCCCGGCTAAGGAAGTCAGGAAGGCTATTATCTTTCCCTTTGATATGTTCTACTGAGAAGTCAAAATTTGCAAAGAGTGCTTGCCATCTGGCAAACTTTGCTTCTCCAGCTTTCTTGATATCTTTAGATAAAACTTTCTGCATAGCTGAGGCGTCTGTCCTGAGAAGAAAAGGCTTGTTTATCAAATAAACTTCAAATTTGCTAATACAATTCCATGCTGCTTTTACCTCCCTTTCAATGACAAAATAGTTTTGTTCTGCTGAATTCCAGACTCCTGAAGCAAATTGAACAACCTGTTCTTCTTTTCCAATTCTTTGTTTCAAGATTCCTCCCCATCCAACATTGCTTGCATCAGATTCAACTATCTTAAAAGCTTGGTCATCAGCTACATATAATATAGGTAAAGATTTTACCTTGGCTTTAATTTCTTGGACTGCTCTGGTGTGGAGATCTGACCATTCAGGGGGATTTTTACCAAGTCGTTTATTGAGCATCTTCCTGTCACTGGCACAATCCTGGTAGAAATTACTGACATAATTTAGGCATCCTAGAAACCTTTGCAGCTGTGTTTTGTCTTTAAGCACATCTGGGAACTTATCTGCAAATTCAATGGCATGCTGTTGTAGAGAAATTTGCCCGTTGCAAATTGTGTGTCCTAAGAATTTTATAGAAGTCTGGAATACTTCTATCTTCTTTTTGCTCAGCACTAGTCCATTCTTTTGAACTAGTTTCAAGAAAATATTGACATGTTTAAAATGGTCATCAATATTCTTGGAGAAAATTAAAACATCATCAATATAAACAATTAGCCAATCAAAGTATGGCTTGAAGATATCATCCATGATTTTCTGGAACTTTGAGGGAGCATTTTTTAGGCCAAATGGCATGACATTCCATTCATAATGCCCTGCACGAATGCTAAAATAAATCTTAAATTTATCTGCTTCATCAATGGCAACCTGCCAAAATCCTGCTTTTAAATCAAATTTAGAAAATATCTTGGCACCTGCAATCCTTCTGATTAAATCTCCTTTATGTGGAATTGGGTAGGTGTCATCAGCCAGAACTGAATTTAGAGGTTTGTAATTTATAACAAGTCTAGGAATTCCTCTAATTTGTTCAGCTCTTTTATTCACATAGAATCCATAGCAATTCCAGGGGCTATTGGATTCTCTGATCAGTCTTCTGTCAAGCAATTGCTGGATTTCTTTTTGGAAAAGATCTCTATATTCTTTGCTCATTGGGATGGCTCTGCTTTTACAGGGTTTTCCAGTGTATCCTTCTTTGTAAGGCAACCTGATAGTATGCTGCTTCCTGTGCCAAAAGGCATTTGGCTCTTCTGAACAGCATGTTTCTTCCAATTTTTCTTTCAGATCCTGGATCTTCCTTTTAATTTGGGGCAATTTTAGCTGTTCTTCAATCCTTAATGTGCTTTTCAGGTCTTTAAGATCTGACAATAGAGATTTTGCTTTATCCAATTTTTGCATGGCTTGGACCATTGTTGAAATCCTTGGGCTTGAAACATAAGGAAGTTCAATTTTCTTTCTTTTGCCTTTTGATGTGGGAACAAAAATAAAATATCCGGCTCTTCCTCCTTTTAGCCTAGCTGAGCCATGGGGTTCTACTGCAGCTAGAAAGACATTTCCTAATATACAATCCACAGGAATGTCTGCGATAGCAAACTTCATATATACACAATGAGTATCAAAACACAATGAAGCTCTGGGAATTTCATATTGGAGTTTCTTGTTCCCAAGGCCTACTACCTCCCTTTCAGCTGAAACCCAGTACTTGGCTGGAATATTTTTGATATTAAGAATGTTAATATCTGCACCAGAATCTAATAATGCAATCATTTGAAATTTTTTTCCTTGGATGCAAATATTTACCTTAACATGATGTTGCTGATAGGTGATTGTAAACAACCTCATATCTTTAAATCCAAAATGTGGATCTTGCATTCCTTCAGCAATTTGCACTTCTTGATGATATGCAGTAGGATTCCAGGAATCATCTTTTTCTTCTTCTACAGATTGTTTTCCTTTTTGTATTTCTGCAATTTGAGTTTTAATTGCAGAGATTTCTGCTTTGAGATGGTGAATTTCACCACTTACTTCCCCAAGAGTAAGTGATCTTACTTTTCCTCGCTTTTGATGATGCATTTGGAATGATTTAGTATTTATCTCATAAGATGCATCAATAAATAAAGGCTTCTTACCTGATTCTTTAGAAGCTTTGGTTTTGAGCTGGTGAGTGAATGCTTCAATCAGGCGATTCTTCATGTCTCCTTCCTCCATTGCCCTTATTTGAGATAAAATCTTTAATTCTCCTTCTTCTTGAGTGGATGCCATGAGAACTTTTTCTTTTGGAGGCTTAGGCCATTCTTCCTCACTGAAGCTAGTGTAATATTCAGAATCGTCTTCATATAAATCATGACAAACACACTCATCTGGATTTGAGCATGAACATTATGATGATTCAGATTCATAATACTAGCTCATATTGGCCTGTAAGTCTTCTTCTGATGTAGTACTAAAAGAATCAAGAGAAGATTCTTCTAGTTGATGCTGCTGGGTTGTATCTCTCATGGAAAGATTTGGGCATCTTTCTGTAACATGTCTCTTTATTAATTGTTATTTGGTACTTCATACAATGATACTTCATTTTCATAAATATTTAGATTTAATAGATGTACTTTTTATTAAATGTTAAGATACTTAGTTGCATACAAAATTTTATTTTTTATTTTTTATTTTTTATTTTTTAAATATTTTTTTTTCTTACAAGTCAATTTTAAACACCATAAAATTAATTATTTCATATAAGTGAGCCACGCAAAATATAAAATTTCAAATTAAAAAAAAAAAACAAAATTTATTTTTGATTTTGAAAATATTTAATTTTTTGAATTTTATAAAAATTAATTAGAAATTTCAAAATTAATTGAAAATCAATTTTTTTTGCGACTAAAAACAAAAATTATATAACCCGCTTTAAGCAGGTATAATAAATAAGTTACCTATGTTTTAGTTATTTTCGAGGTAAAACAAAGAAAAATAACTTATGATATCGTTGTCTTGGACAGAAAAACAAAACGACCACTAAATTTTTTTTTTTTGTCTGATGTAAAAAATTCGCGACCATCGGTGATAGAATTTGATGTGTAAATGTTTTTCCCTGTAGGATGTGTAGGATGTTTTAACAATGAATATAATTTAGATTTAAAATCGTTAAGTAATAAATATTATTTCATTAAATTACTTAATTTTCTTTAAATTATGAATAATTTCTCATTATATTTGTAGAGTTATGAATAAATAATATTAGAAAAGCTATTGTAAATGTATATAACAATTTCTCATTATATTAGTAAAGTTATAAATAAATTATATTAGAAAAAGTTATTGCAAATGGGGCAGTGGATATAGAGTTTAAATTGAGGAAAAAATCTAAATTTAAAATTTTTAAAATTTAATCTTATTGTTATTGTTATGGGATTATATAAGTATATTATTATAAATTGTTTACAAAAAATATACAAAAATAGAGTAATTAAGTATTGATCAAAATGTATTATAAAATCAAGTGAGTTCAGGGTTTGTCAAAGTGTTAGAATTTTTTTGTTTGGTATTTCATGTTTTCTGTCCAAGGAGGAAAGGGATAGAGGAAAGGGATGTGAGTTTTTATTTAACACTTATGAAAGTGATAGAGAGGTTGGGCATTAGGGCTTTCCTTCTCTTTCTCTTTTTTTGCAAGTGAACCCTTTTTTTAAGTGCTAAGGGCTTATGCTCAGAATTTTTTGAAGAACTTGCATGGGAATTACATCCACTTTTGAAGAATATGTAATTCCTAATTGCATTGCAAGTGATAATGGCTTTGGATCATGAAACTCTTTAATTCCTCTAGACATTGCAAAGCTCCAAATTTATTATTGGAGCGAATTAGAACTTCTAGGGAGATTTTTGCAAAGTGTCCATATTCATGGTAAGTGTTATGCACATTGAAAAGGAACATGTTCATGATCAAGAGATTGAACACTACTCCAACACTCCAGTTCAAGTAGGATCATCTTAGGAAATCCCTTATATCAAAATCTCTCTCCATTTATATTCTAGCACAAGTGAAAATACCACCTTTAGGTTATGCATGGTTATATAATGACCCAACACCTTTACTATAGATTTGAAGGTGTTTCCATATGAGAAGAAAATGGAGAGAAGGTTGAAGAGATTCCCAAGTTTGGATTGAAATCTAAGATCCATTGGGATAAAAACATTCCCTTGAAACTCATGAAATAAAAATTAGATCTCAAGACTTTGCTTTCAAATATAAAAATAAAAACAAAAATAACAACTTTACATAGAACATTGCAAGAAGGTCATGATCACCCTCAATTCTTAAGGGTCCATTCTAAAATAATATTAAGATTAGGTCTCAGCCAAAGCCTTATAAATTTATTTATTAATCCCCTCTCTCACCTTGAAAGGTGATATTTTCAGGTTCCACATAACAACCTAAATCCATCTTTGCTAATGGCATCTCGGCTTTTGGCACATCTCCTATTCAAAAATTAAATGTACTCCTATTATCAAGACACAAAGAAAACCCGCAAAATTTCATTGAGGCAAACTAACGGCTCTTGTTCTTGAAACTGAAACCAAACTCAACAATATACGAGCACAATGAAATCAATTGAATCTAGGTGACAATGATTAGAAAACCCTAACAGCAGTGAGAGCATAGCCGCTGCTTCAAAAAAAAAATCCATTTTATATTCTTTAATTAAGATTTAAATTCTTAAAAAATTCAGTTAAAACATTTAATTATACAGTTAAATCACCATTTTTAACCAGGAGAAAAGAGAGATGGAACTCCATTCCTCCCCACGCAAAAATTGACCGAACTGAACCCCGTATCAAACGCAAAAATTGACCGAACTGAACCCCGTATCAAACATTTGTAGGCGCCAGGGGGTTTTGATGTGAAGGGCAGATTGTACATCAGCCTCTATCATCCTTTCATACGAAATATTTTATTTTATTTTATTTTTTACATTTCCTTTTTCATGTTTATGTAGCAGGTGTTTTTTTTAAATGCACTCATCTGGGGAGCGTGAGATTGAATTTTCTCAGTATCCTCTTAAGCTCACGTGTTATTACAGTAAGTTTATTATTGATTTGATATGAGTTTTTGTTTTTGATCGTATATTTTTTATAATTTAAAATCTTTGAGATAGGCGGAATGTTAATTTGCACGGTAAAGTTATAGAGTTAATGTGTGGTTTATAAGTTGCAGAATTAGGTAATTTATGGTTTTGTCCATAAAAGTGTAATTAGGCATAATGAATTTATTATAAAATAATTTTTGGTATTATAAAAATATGGTAAAGAGTGATATAGAGATTATAAAATGCTGAATTTTTTTCCTTTGGCTTAATTAAAAAAAAGGGATCATTTCTTAATACACAATTACAATTAAAGAAACCATTTAAATTTTGTTTTTATAATTTAAATCATTTAAATTTTATCTCTGTACTTATTCAATGACTTTAGGTGGATGAGCTATTGTTGATTTTTTAAATCAATGGTAAAAATTTAATCGTTGGGAATATGTTTAGTCTAAAGAGTTATCTACTTCTAGAATTTATATAGTGCATCGAGTGTCATGGTAATTGATTGTCCTTTAGTTTATATAAATTGTCTCTTCTTTTGCCCCATGCTCGTACTCTTGAAGATAATGGAGAATATCCTAGAATAGGTAGAGTTGGTTCACGTAGCCTCACGATAGGAATTAGTTTCTATTTCTTAGGATGCTCTTCTAACTTCCCTAAAACCATGTATTCTATTTAATGTGTAATGTTGATGAACAATGTAGAGTGTTCTAGAGAGTGAGACTCTCGTCATTGAGACTCTCTTTCATAGAGCTTACCATTGGGTTTTATTTTAATAAAAACATTTCCATTTTTATCATGGTATCAGAGCGTGAGGGCTGAGGAACCTGTACGCTCACTGGTGGGTGGTTCTTTAAACCGAAATCATCGCAGGTTTTGAGTGGATAGCCGCGATGATAGCACTATTACACTTCCCGAACTTTTTATTTTTCAATCATCACAGTTTTTCAGTGTACAACTGCGACGATCTCATAAAATTGATGTAAAACTGCGACAGTCTCAAATATTGGGCATATATCTGTGATGATGTCTCAGAAAATTGATGAATATCTGCCACAGTCTCGGATATTGGGCATATATTTGCGGCGATCATGTAAATCAAAGAAAGTGCATGAGGGAGCCAAGAACAAGGTTGTAGCTGTTAGAGAAGCTGAGTGGCGAAGCCAAGAACAAGGCAATAGTTGACAATAAGAGGTTGTCTGGAGGTTGAGAAGAAAGCCACGGTGATCTGCACGTGTGTTGTGAGATCAAACAATAGTGATCTGTCTCTGTCACAAATCTCGGGTAAATTTAACATCTTTTACCTGTCGAATTTTTTTTCCTAAATTGCCAAGATGAATAACAACATATTTGAAGCATGCATGAACGAGCATAACAAGATCGATGGTTCCAATTATGCAAATTGGAAGTTTAAGATGCAGACTTTGCTAGAAGCGCAGAGTGCTTGGACGATTGTGAATGGGGATGAACCGAGGCCTGCGGCTGGATCAGCATTGGTCCTAGATTGGGAGAAACGAGAAAGCAGAGCAAGGACAATGTTAAAGATGTCAGTGAAAGATTGCATTATACCGCACATCAAAGAAGGTAAGTAAGCTAACGAGATCTGGGGAATTTTGAAGGAATTATATGAGATCATAAATTCAAATTGTCTTCTGTTCCTCAAGAGTAAGATTCTGTCCATGAAAATGGAGGAGAATGAAACGATTGCTTCATTCGTAGCAAGGATCAAGGATTTGAAAACCAAATTATCAGATATTGGTCATGCAATGGACGATACAGATCTTGTGACCATTACAATGAATGGTGTCACTGATGATTATCAAATGTTCATCACTCAGATCAATGCCAAAGAAAATATCCTGCATTTTGAAGAGCTGATAGGTATACTGATGCGGGAAGAAGAGAGGAGATCGACTCTGAAGCCCTAGAGTGTCGATCTTGCATTGGTGGCGAGGAAAAACTTCTACAAAGGGAAAGGAGGTCCACAACAGCAAAACGAAGCAAGTTCACATAAACGACCAAATCTGACCTAAGGTATGCTCTTGAATAAAAACTACTCTGAAACTAAATGTTTTTATTGCAGAAAATTGGGTGATATTGTGAGGGAATGTAGGAAAAAGAAGTATCATGAAGAACAGCAGAATCCAATGAGACATGCAGGTCATATCGCGAATGGTGATCAGGTGCAGAATTTGAGGTTGTTCATGGCAAATTGTGATGAAAATGTTGATGTAGACATCTGGTATGTAGATTCAGGTGCGTCAACACACATGACAGGGAACAAGCACTGGCTGGAGGATTTTAAAGAGATCAATGAAGGCACGCAGATTTACCTAGGAGATGACAGAAGTCATCGAATCAAAGGATGTGGGAAAGTTTCTATTATTCTACCTGACGGTAATATCAAACAAATTTATAATGTAACGTATGTGCCTGGCATAACTAAGAACTTAATTTCTGTATCAATGATTACACATCAAGATTTGAAAGTTGAACTTTTAAAATCTAAGTGCTACATTAAATATCTGCTAGATGGAATGAAGACAATTGCTATAGGGATCTGAACAGGAGGTCTGTACAAGTTGGATGTGAGACCTGCACCAGTTCAAGCATTGACAGCAGCAAGCCTCACTACAGAAAAGATTTGGCACCAGAGATTCAGCCACATTAATTACAATGATTTGTTGTTACTACAGAGGAAAGAAATGGTAAGAGATCTTCCTATGCTAAAGGAAGTACATAATGATTGCGATGCTTGTACTTTAGGAAAAATGCATAGAGAATAATTCCTTGTTAGAGTAGAAAAGAAACAAAGAGATATACTGGAGTTAGTGCACACAGACCTTTGTGGTCCCATGCAGACAAAATCATTAGGAGGTGCAGTGTATTTCCTATTGTTTATTGATGACAGTACGAAGTTTTCTTGGGTCTATTTCTTAAGTAAGATGAGTCATACATTTGAATACTTTAAGCAGTTTAAAAATATGATTGAAAGACAAACAGGGAAACAAATAAAAATTCTCTGCTCTGATCAAGGGGGAGAATACAGGAAAGATGAACACATGAGATATTGTGAAGATCATGGAATTTTGCAGCAGTTTATAGTACCCCATACTCCAGAACAAAATGGAGTAACGGAAAGGAAGAACAGAACTTTGGTGGAATGTGCTAGAAGTATGCTTAAAGGTAAGAATCCTTCAAATGGTTTTTGGGTTGAAGTAGTGAATACTGCGATTTATTTAAAAAATAGGAGTCCTACAAGAAGTCTTGAGTTTAAAACTCCTTTTGAAGCTTTATATGGATATAAGCCTGCAGTAAAACACTTAAGAATATTTGGATGTAAAGAATTTTCCCACATACAAAAGGAAGATAGAAATAAATTAGACTCAAAAGCCATAAGATGTACTTTTATAGGGTATTGTTCATCATATAAAGCATACAGATTATTTAATCCCTCTACTCACAAGATCTTTGTTAGTAGAGATGTTAAATTCCATGAGTAGGATAATGAAGAAACTGATGAGCACTATGACAGATGGGACATTCTGTACTTTGAGGAAGAAGAAGCAGAGAACAATCAAGGTTAACAGCAAACAAAGGCAGAGGATGAACAACAGCAACAACAGCAATAGCGATAGCAACAACAACAATGGCAATAACAACAGTAGCAACAACAACAATAGTAGGAGTAGGAAGAAATAAGGTTTGAAACCACCACCCCACCACTCAGGAGATCAAGTAGGAAAGCTCAAATGCCTACATGATGTAGGGAAAATGCTTTTATAATTAGTATGATGAATGTGGTTGAACTGTCTAGTTATAAAGAAGCAAATGAAAATAATGAATGGAAAATAGCCATGGAACAGGAATATGATTCAATAATCAGAAACAACACTTGGGAATTGGTAGAACTCCCTAGAGGAAAACAGGTCATAGGTTGCAAATGGTTATATAAACCGAAAATTAATGCAAATGGAACTATAGAAAAATTGAAAGCTAGGTTGGTTGCAAAGGGGTACACATAAAAAGAAGGGATAGATTATGAAGAAACCTTCGCCCCTGTAGCTAAATTGAATACCATCAGAATGTTAATTGCTTTAGCTACCAAGAAACATTGGATGATGCACCAACTAGATGTAAAGTCTGCATTTCTGAATGGAGAACTGAAAGAAGAGGTTTATTTAGAGAAACCGAAAGGGTTTGTCGAGAAGGAAAAATAAAATTTACTCTGTAGGTTGAAGAAAGCACTCTATGGACTAAAACAAGCTCCCAGGTTGTGGTATGAGAAAATTGATTCATTTTTTCTACAAGCTGGCTACAATAGAAGTAATAATGACCCTAATCTTTACACCATGAAAGATGAACAAGGGTGCATAGTGTTGATTTCATTATATGTAGATGATTTGATAATTAGAGGTGATGTTATATATATAATTGATGAAATCAAGCAGTAGATGTCATAGATGTTTGAGATAATGCATCTCAGTGAACTCATATATTGTTTAGGTCTCGAGATTTGGAGAGATTCAGGTCAAACATTTTTGTCTCAAGCAAAGTATGTCCAAGGCCTGGTAGAAAAGTTTATAATGGATTAGTGTAAGCCGGAACCAGTACCATTGCAGTGGAACATCAAATTGTAGTGTGAGGATGGATCAAAAGCAGTGGATGCAACACTCTACAGATAGCTGGTTGGGAGTCGGATCTACCTAACCACCACTAGACCTAATTTAGCTTATGCGGTCAGTGTGTTAAGCCAATTTATGTCTAAGCCACTTGAAAGCCATTCGTATGCAGTGAAGAATGTTTTGAGGTATCTACAAGGTACTGTAGATTATGGAATTATTTACATTGACTCTTCTGATGTTAGATTGGTAGGATTTGTAGATTCATATTGGGCAAGAAATGTAGATGATCGCAGATCTATATCATGTTATGCATTCAGTCTTGGATCCGGGGTGATCACTTGGAGGAGTAAGAAGCAGAACACAGTCTCCTTATCCTCAGCAGAAGTAGAGTATTAAGACATGTGTGTAGCAATGTGCGAGGCAGAGACTTCTCCACAATGTTGGGGAAGAACAGACAGTCACAACAACAATCAGATGTGACAATCAAAGTTCAATCAATCTGGCCAACAATCCGGTGTTTCACAAAAACACTAAATGTATTGATACTCAATTCCATTTTTTTAGGGAGAAAGTGTAATCTAAAGAAATTCATCTGGAATATTGTAATACATGTGATAATGTTGCAAACATTTTCACTAAGCCCCTTGGAAAAGTAAAATTTCAAATGTCTAGGTAAATGTTAAGCATATATGTGAACCCATTCTCAGGGGGAGTGTTGAAGATAATGGAGAATATCCTAGAATAGGTAGTGTTGGTTCACGTAGCCCCAGGATATGAATTAGTTTCTATTTCTTAGGATGTTGTTCTAACTTTCTTTTTGCTTGTTAAGACTAACCTAAGTACCCACGGGGGATTTGAACTGGTGACCTATCGCAAGGAGTGCCTTAACAGCGCACCCATTCACCGTCAATCCAAAGCCCCGTGGGCTGGATGTTGTTCTAACTTCCTTAAAACCATGTATTCTATTTAATGTGTAATGTTGATGAACAATGTAGAGCATTCTGTAGAGCCAAACTCTCCTGGTTCAGACTCTCCTTCGTAGAGCTTACCAGTGGGTTTTATTTTAATACAAACATTGCCATTTTTATCAGGTACAATGGAATTCAGAAAGTTATATACAGAATAAGGTTGGTTGGCGACTTTTTTTTATCGTGTAGTTGACACTTCGCAGCATTTCCAGTAAGGAGGCAATGGTGGCAATAGTGTTGCCGCCATGGCGGCAATAGGTATGGCGAACCCAACCCACACACTTATCACCACTACACCAAGGGCACTTTTAAGACATTTTTTTAAGACAAAAAAATCTTTTGTCTTAAAAAATCACTTTTTATTTTAGTTATTTTACATTAAAATTTAATATCAATTGAATTGTATTAAATATAAAATTTAAAGCAAAAATAGGTTGAGACAAAAATATTTGAATACAAAACTTTATATTTAAGACAAAAATAGTTTAAGACAAAAATATTTTAAGACAAAAGCAGTTTGAGACAAAAATAATTTAAGACAAAAAAATTTTGAGACAAAACTTTATATTTAAGACAAAAGTAGTTTGAGACAAAAATTTAAAGACAAATATTTATATTTAAGACAAAAGTAGTTTAAGACAAAATTATTTTAAGACCAAAACAATTTAAGACAAAATTATTTTAAGACAAAACTTTATATTTAAGACAAAAACAATTTGAGACAAAAATATTCTAAGACAAAACTTTATATTCAATGCGATGACCACTTTAGATCAAACCTATTTAATACAATTAACAATTAAGACACAAACATATCAATTTAAGATGATATTATCTAACAACTGCAAAATTGACTGTGATAGTGTGCCCTAAGTCGGCTAGCTTGTAGACAACTACTGTCTTGCGCATATACCGAGGTTGTTATTTTATTTACCATTCACGTTATCTTATATAAAGACAACGATTTGTTGGGCTCTTTGTTTTGTGGGGGTAGTCGACTAAGAAGAACGCGACAAGTTTTACTCACAAGATTTCTTGGACATCAATTCCTCTTCTGCCCATTTCATATATGTTTATACGATTAGAGACAACTTGTCTCTTGTTGCATTCAGCACTACTACACGGAGGGGGACTTTAAGACAATTTTTTAAGAGAAAAGAAATATTTTGTCTTCAAAATTTCAATATGAGGTGATAGTAAAAAAAGGTAAAGGTAAAGGATTAGGGATATGTCTACTAGCATTCACTGAGTGGTTGGTTTACCATGGTTGTGAAGTTATATTCAACAAAGGAAAAGCATTCATGAGACACATAGCCATGGGGCAGGTGAAGCAGATCGGGGTTCGTGTGAATAACCTGTATAAGCTAGATGTGGAAGATTGTGCTACATTAAGCACTAAGGCGGAGAAAGTGAAGGTCGCGATGTCAATGAACTTTGGCACAAAATACTTGGTCATTTTTATCATGGTACCTTAAATATTATAGAACAAATAACCACTCGCCTCTCTAAAGGCGCACTTAAGCAGTAGGATATATGCAAAGGATGTACATTGCAGAAGTACATAAATCCACATTCCATGAACAAGACAACAAAGCACATGCAGTGCTAGAAAGGATCCACTATGATGTTTATGGACCTTTCTCAACAACCTACACTGTCAAACACAAATATTTTGTCACTTTTATTGATGACTTCTCATGGAAGTGTTGGATCTTCTTCACGTGGAATAAAGATGAGACATTCTCTGAGTTTGTAGAATCCAAGACACTAGTTGAAAAAGAAGCTAGGAAGAAGGTGAAGGCAAAGTTTTAGAGGCTACAACACCCTCCAAAATTTTGTCCTGCACTTAAATTTCAGAGCCTAATATGGATAATACGATCGATCATTCCTTAGTCACTTATTAGCAAGTTGATGATCTCAAGCTCCCCTTTTCGATCTTAAGAGTCGTTCATGCTTTTATCTTTACATAAAATGTGTCATCTTTGGGCATGGGGGTAATCTCTTGTCATGAAAAGGGAGGTTTGTTTTGCTTCAAGGGGAAATCTTTATGATAATGAGTTGTCCTCACCACATAGACATGTTTAACACTAATTTCACACACTCTTACACAAGTGTCTCCTTTATCCTCCCAAAGTCTATAATCAGAACCACACTTGTCGTAAGCTGCCACAAAAGTTGTTGCATTAAGTGAAGTATGTGTTATATGTTCTCGATGGCCTATGTTGTATCGATAAGTTTTCAAGTGTGTGATCATAGTCAAGTTTTATCACTATTCACATAAGTTCCACTGATCCCACACTTAGCTAAATTTTGGAGTTTCCTTAGAAACCTAGCCTCATCCAACTTTCCTGAACTACGCACTTCACATATGTAACCCTCAAGATTTTCCGTTGCTTGTTCAAACCATGCAATGCACAGAAATCCCAAACTCCCTTACCATTCAAAAATGCGCAGTGGTTTCCTCCAGTGTCCTTCCCTAAGCTGGAACCCACTGTCTCCAAAAACTGTGCAGTTTTGTCCCTTGACTACCCAGTCTACCTTGCATCCTGAAATTGCATAGATGTGTCCTCCCAGGGCCTCGTCCCATAGTAGTGTCTTGCATCCTAAAACTATGTAAATGTGTCCTCCCACAGCCTCATCCTGCAACAGTCTCTTCCAGTTGAAACTACACAGTTATGTCTCTCACGGGCCATGAAGAAAGATGACATGATAGATGACTCTCAAGGAGCTAAGGAGAAAAATAAGCAGACCAAGAAAACCAAGGTATGATAGAATATCAGGACCGCATGAAAACTCCATCTGATGCATAACCCTTTGGAGGCTAGGTATGGAAAACAAAGCACATCTTTTGAAATACACCTCTTAATGTAGCTTAAAAGTTTTCTTATCATTGTCGTATCATTCCGTCGTCAATGACATTCATGGTTGCAAGAACTGAAATTCATTCCTCATGTTTCCTCTACGTGTCTTACCTCCTTTCACTTGTTTATTACATAGCTTAGAAGATGAAGAGTATTACCACTTGTTTATTTAAGCTACGGAGGTTGTGACCAACATGATATTATGACTAACCAGGCACGATGCAAGGAATCCTAAGTGGGATGAAAGATGTTTGATGATATGTATGTAGTGAGTACACTACTTTGCATTACTCCTTTGCATTAATCCTTGCTTTGTATCTTGCATGTACCCTCACTGCTTGTCAGATTTGGCTACCTGTTACCAGTAGTCTCTTAGCTCTTTCCTAACAAAGCAGGTGAAGTAATTTCCCTCAACCTGATTTCTTCAAGGCTCTTCATAGAAATTATAGAGCTAAGAGAAGGATATGTGGAATCTCACTATCAAACTCTTGAAAATAATTTTCATGTTCAAATATATCCAAACAATTAAGTTGCCACTCAACAACATTGTCAATCTTGGAAGACTCAAGAAAGATCACATCTCTAGATATTATAGACTTCTTATTCACTTCATCATAGAGTTGGTATGATTTGGAGGTATGAGTACCCAAAGAAGATACATTTGTGACTCCTTGCACTGATTTTTTTTATCTGTTCCTTAGGTATGAAGGCATAATAGGAGGAACCAAAAACCCTGAGATGCCTCAGCGAAGAAATGTGGCCATGCCACATTTCATATGGAGTCTTGTTTCTAATAGCAAGAGATGGACACCTATTATTTATATACACAACACACAGAACCACATTAGCCCAAAACCTTATGAACTTAACATGTGAACTATGCCAAGTTCATAGTGAAAGTAATACATTCCAATGAACTATGTGTTGAAAAATGCAGCAAGAAATTCTCAATTTGTTTTTTCCTTGATTAAATTGAAAAAATTTGAATTTCCACATAAAAAAACAACTTGGATGATGTTAACTTGTGTGACATGGCTTGTGTCACCTAGTTTACTCAATAAATTCAAGTTGGAGGAGTTAGAGTTTAGTTCTACATATGTGATTGCTAATTTGTAGCAATAAAGGTCAATTATCTTAGGTTGTTGTCAATTAAACTAGTTCTAACTTTTGGAGGAACTAGTGGAAGGTCATTTAAGCAATGGGACTTCAGTCAAACTCGGTGATCATCTAGTTAACTAATCAATCAACCTAAAATAGTCGGGGCATGAAGAGAAGTCAAGTTCCATAAGATTGGTGGAGATTTGAAGGCAATTTTAATTTCTTGTAGCTCACACAGTTGCAAGAACTTTCTACAACCATAGTGGAGGAGGTAGCTTGATTAGGATATTCTTCTGAAATTGGAGAGGGAATGATTGTTGGAAGCATTAATAGCCTACCAAAAATTTGTTTTGCACCACACTTCAATGTTTTGGGCAGGGTTTTTAAGGGTGGATATTTTTTTTATATTCTTTTTGGTCATGCACATCCTCACTAAGTATCTTGGGAGGTCTATAATAGTTCCTTGCATGCACATCCTCACTAAATATGTTTTGGAATGTTTGTACTAGGTCCTTGCAAATTTCTTTTTGCCAAGGCTTAACTACTTATGATCTTAGGTGCTCACAAAAATCCGATAGTTTATGGCACTTTCCAAATCACCATTCCTAAAAGGATCCAACAAAACGACTTCAGAGGAAGATGAGAAGGGCAAACTCTTATTGGAACTAGGCTAGAACTAGTGTAATTGGTTGATCCCAATGGTTTTAGAGTTGTACTAGTCTAGTTTGGTGGTTCAGATTGGCTAAGGTTGGTCTTGTACTGAACTGACCTTAAAACACCAAAGTCACTAGTTCTCTAATAAACTGACAAATTCTGAAGAATGTAGTGCAACATAGCTAGTGACCACCAAATAATAATTTTTTAATAAAAAATACTTAAAAGGCAAAAAAAATCTTAACTTAAGGGCCCTACAAAACCTAACCCTAGTAATTAATGGTAATATTTAATTTTTAAAGTTAAAGTAAAAGTTGACATTCTCCTTACCTTTCCTTTTTGAAAAGGAAAAATAAGGATAATGTCAACTTTTACTTAAATTTTTAATAATAACATTAATTGTTTTGGGTTATTTCATAGTGGTTCCAACTTCATTCAATTTTGAGAAAGTCAAATTTTAGATCCCATTCAAAACTTAGTGGTGATTATTTGAACCGCTTCTTTGTAATGAGTCCTAGACTTTGACTTCCAATTTTTCAGGCGCAATTATTGCATAATCATATTCCTCGTGAGACTTTGCAGTAGAAGTTGATCTTTAATCCATTGCAAGCACTTGACCTAGCTTAGGGAACCATCAGCTACCCCTCCCAAGTTTCTCCTCAACATTGAAATTTTCTTTTTCAGTAGACATTCATTTTATCCATTAGATCATTTTTTCCACTGTGATAGTCCAACAACACCCCTGCCAGCATATGCTTGAAAATCCATCTCATCTTTACTGCTACCTTATAAACATTATTAAATATTGTGTCTCCAATCTAAAATAGGAAGAACCAGAAAGGGCCTTCTTGGCCCTATTCACAAACCACAATATGTTTAGCTTCTCTCTAGTGCTTACACTCTAGTCTTCTCGTTGCTTCAGAATGGTGAATAATAAACACAGTTTCATGATGTCCATTTAGGGAAGCATAATTCACCCTTTCTTTGAATCAAATTACCCCCCTAGCATTCCCTTTACCTTTACATGTAGGCATATATTTTCCTTGTGGATGACTGTTAAGCTTCCCATCTCTAATTCGCCTCCCTCTCCTACCCTCATGAACCTGATAAGATGAATTTAACCAATCTCAATGTATCTGAGATGAACAATCCATCCAACTGGGTAGATTGAGTTGAGACCCTTTTAGAAACTAAATCTATCCCTCCATAATGATATGTCCCTCCCCAACAACATCATCATGTTGTGTTCGAGATCTATCATTCCCATGATCACTATAAATTTCTGAGTCCTTCACTTACATATTCTGTAACATCATCATTCAGATCACTTATAATTTGTTGTGTTATGATTTCCTTTAATGGAAATATCTCCCTAGTAGGCACGAGTAACCAAATTCAAGTTCTTATTGAACTCTTGCGTTAACATACTTAATTTTCATTTTGACCTATTCGGTTTCAAATTCTTGTGTGGTTGGTTTACAGTTTGACTACTAGCATTCACCAAGTGGTTATTGATGATCATAGTTAGTCTAGAGTGTTGGGTAGCGGAAGCCCCGCGCAATAGTTACAAGGCGCGAAGCTGGACATTTTGGGTAATGTTAGGATAAATACTTCGTTGAACGCGCGGAGCGCGAATTGTAATAGGTTGAGTCAAAGTGTAGTCCACCTGAAAATAATAAAAATTAATGTAAATAGAGTCCACCCGTGCAGATTGCGGGCCAGGAAAGAGTATAAATAGAGTGCGGCTCTATGAGGGAAGGGCAGTTCTTTTTGCATGAAATGTAATGGGTTCTTAAAAGAAGATAGTCTAATAGCATCTGTAAGTCCTAGTCGAGGGTCAAGTAGGAGGTAGAGGCTCTGCAGCTGTGTGCACAAAGGCCTAGAAAGTCCGCAACTGTGTGCGCAGACCCCTGTAGCTGAGTGCGCAAGGTAGATTTGGATGTATTGGTGAAGAATAATAATAAAGAAAAGTTTTCTTCTGTAATTCTATATTATCGACAATCTGTCCTTATGGTTTATCTTTATATATCTGGTTAATGCAAATGTGATGAAGGTATGCAAATCTAGATTCATTTTGTGCGCAAATAAATTATGTTGGTTAAATGTTTGCTTAAAGACCTCATTGAATAGTTCTGAATCATAACTGCTTCCTTCAAGTAGAATAGCGCATGAATAAGAAAATTATAATCACCCTGGATCAGCGTGAAGGTCAAGCAGCACAGAGTTATAGAACAGTGCGCGAACCCTCCAGTACACATCTAGACATCCCTAGGGTGTGGAAACCTGGTTCCAGCACCCTCCCCTGCTACCTCAGGTGAGACTTCAGTCTGTGCTCCACGTGATTTTGCCGAAAGGGCCGGTAGCTGCGGCATTTGTTTGGTTAAATAACTCTTTCAAACCTGGGTTAGGCCCAAACAACCCAACAAATGGTTCCGTTGTTGGGACCGGGATCTGCCTAAAGGGTGTTTAGGTGTGGAACACAGGGACCCAATAGAGAAAGAACATTGAAAAATTCGAGAGAACCAGGGACGGTGATATATTAAGAGTAGCAATGGCGAATGCAATTCAGTTACCTGTATTTAAGGGAGCCGGAGGCGAAGACCTGAAACAATTTTGGTTTGTGCTAACATCAGTATGGAACGCGTAGCAAGTCATGGATGATAACATCAAGAAAGCCATCTTAGTCAGTGCACTGCAGGATCGGGCGCTAACATGGTACATGAAGTATTCAAGCACCAACCCAACGGCAGGGATAGTAGATATCCATACTGAATTGAAAAAGGAGTTTAGCTGGCCAAAGACAGAAGCATAGTCGGTCGTAGGATTCAAAGAGATCACGATGATGCCTGGCGAGACTCCATGGGATCTAGATCAGAGGTTGAAAAGCACCATTCGCGAGGCCAACATGACCCTAACAGATGCACAACACTGCGCTTGGTTTGTCGCATCGTTAACACCATATCTAAAGATGACTTTGTCACAACAAAAGATCTCAACCCAAGCGGAAGTGCTAGAAGCAGCAATGCAGCTGCACAAAACCTCGGTACAGGACCCAAGGTTGGGAGTTCAGCAAATCCAAGCATAGGTCCAAAATTTGTGTTTGGAGATACAAAAGTTAAAACACGACCAGACGCCGCGTTCAGAAATCTGGGAGGAAGTATGGTGCATCAAGTGCAGAGGCCAGGGACACGATAAGGATCATTGTCTAGTGTCAATGAATTTTGTGGTCACAAGGGGACTGACACCATTGCAACCAGAGGCACAAATAGGGTTGAGCGTGGTCACCCCGCTCTGGTGTGCAATCTATCAGGTAGGAGGAAAGCACAACATGGATAATTGTCATCTATTACCAAAATACAACTAGACCCCCTAGCAGCTCTTTTGCAACTTTTGTAGATCAGTGGGTCATGAGGAAAGGGATTGTTGTAGTTATCGAATGTTGATTGACAAGGCACCCACCTACAAAATGAAGACCGAGGGGCGAGGTCAGGATCCGGCCACAATGATTGGGCACGGTGGGTTCTCAGGACGGGGTCGAGGATGGGGCAGAATGGGACTAGGAAGGGGTCGCAGGCAGCTAATCTGTTACAATTGTGGAGGACTGAGACATTATGCGTGAGATTGTACCAATCTGACCCGAATATCATGTCCGTATTGTGAACAATTCGATCACGAGCTACTAGATTGCCCCATGCTGATAGCACAAATTCATGAAAAGAAGGCAACGCCTCCTACAACAACGCAAAACGTGCAGATGATGAGATCCGAACCCCGCGACTACAAACCCACAGTCAACAGGATATTGCGACGCATTGCAGCTATAGGAAAGGTCGATGGGAAGACTAATATGGAAGCTAGGGAAAGCTTCACGGACGTCTCTACCCAAGGTAGTAGGGATCCACCTGAGCCAACTTGAGATCCCTCAATGATGACTACCTTCTTAGAGACATGCCTAAAATTGCTTCGCGACAACCAGGCAGTTAGAGGGTTACAGGAAGTGATTAATAGATGCACAGGGTGGGGTGAACCTCGCGCATCCGGAAAATAGGAAGACATGCATCGCGAACAGGTCATGAAATGAGGCTAACAGTGCAAATTTGCGACTACGAGATGGATCAGGTCATTCTGGACCTGGGTTCTGATGCAAACATATTGCCTAAACAGACTTGGGAGCGCATGGGTAAGCCTACACTACAATGGTCTCCTATCCAATTGCGGCTGGCCAACCAACAGAAGATCTTGCCCATGGGAAGGCTGCAAGGGGTTATAGTAGACATTGATGGCGTAAGTACCCAGACAGATTTTGAAGTTATTGAAATTATGGACGAACATAGTCCGTATCCTGCGTTGCTAGGGATAGACTGGGCCATTGATATGAATGGGGTTATTAACCTCAAATAGAGGAAGATGATATTTGAGAAGAAGTCGCTACGGGTTGTTGTCTTATTGGACCCAATAGATGGACTACGCTACACAGAACCGATGCGTAGCGAAGATAGGGGCAATGTATTAGATAGTATCTACAAACTTGTTGCAACAGAGGAGTAAAGATTCTCGCGGGGTTACGCCAGTGATTCAGATGAGGAGGACGAATGATGGCACAATAGGGTGAATGAGGCAACCACATTACATTGTAATATGATGACGAAATCCCTGTATTGCATTAAAGTTCAGAACCGTGAACTGTCGACGTATGACAGGCTGACAGTAGTAGAGGACTTCCTAGATAAGTTAGAAAGCATGGTACCAGAGTACCAACAGTTTGATGCACTAAAATGGGCATTGTGCGCGACACTAGTGCGATAGTGAGATACCCATGTAGGAACCTTCGAAGATTGGCGAAGCTGCAGGCGCACGATGCAGATAAGATTTGGGAAGCTCGAGCTATGAATAACGGTGAAATAAAATGGATGAGATGATCCGCACATGCACCTGACCAATTGGACTCGAGCTTATGATGCGGAACCTCAACCAAAATTGGTGCACTTATTTTATCATACCCTGGATGTCATTCCAAGAAACTGGTATACGGAAACAGAGCTCTGGCATGGCACTGGCGAATGGGATATCCTGCGCGAAGGGTTTTTGTCGACTTTTCTCTTTGAAGACCAATGGATGGATACTGTGGATGACGCATTGCAGCTAGTAAAGGCCACCATATTGAAAACCCCACCCAAACTAGAAGAATTCGGGCCATCAGACTGGTCGTCACAGTTGAACCAGGTCTTAGCATGTTATAATGTACAAGTAGAAGATGATGAGGATGACCCGCGTAACATCAATATACCAGAATATGAAGGGAAGCATGAGGTGCGCGGCCCTGAGATAGAAGATCTAGACATCATGGCACTATTGAAAACAAGGAAAGTAAATATCGGAACAGAGGAAGAGCTGAAGTATGCCACACTTGGGGACTACTGGGACGACGTCGCGGTGGAAAAGTTTGTCAAACTACTCTGCGAATACCGCGATTTATTTCCTACAAAAATGACGGAGTTAAAAGGGATTCTAGGAGACCCAGGGATGATGAAGATAACTTTGAAGCCAAATGCGAAGCCAGTGAAGTAGCGACCCTATCAATTGAATCCAAAATACAAAGAAAAAGTACGTGAGGAATTGGACAAGATGTTGGCAGTAGGAATTATTGAACCGGTTGAGGAGTCCGATTGGGTAAGCCCTATGGTCGTACAGGAGAAGAAACAAAAAGGGGAGATCTGTATTTGTGTGGATCTGTGAAAGCTTAATGATGCTTGTGTTAATGATTTGTTCCCAATTCCCTTTACAGATGAGGTACTAGAAAATGTGGGCGGGCAAGAAGCATACTCCTTCACAGACAGGTTCTCTGGGTACCATTAGATCAAGATCGCGCCTGAAGATCAGAGCAAGACAACGTTCGCTACCGAATGGGGTTGTTTTTAGTATACAGTAATGCCCTTTGGACTGAAGAATGCACCCATGATATTTTCCCGTATTGTGGTAGCCGCATTCAAGGAGTTTATCCACAAGTTCTTAGAAGTCTACCTGGATGACTGGACCGTCTTTGGCTTGGTCAAGAAGCATGTCGCGAGCTTACGATTAATGCTGGATACCTACCGACGACACTAAATTGTGCTCAACTTAAAGAAGTGTACTTTTCTCGTCCCTTTCGGAAACTTGCTGGGCCATGTGGTTTGTAAGCAAGGACTGATGGTGGATCCAGCAAAAATCACTGTCATATTGAATTTGCAAGCGCCACGCAGTGTAAAGCAGCTACGCGCTACGTTAGGACACACGGGCTACTATCAGAAATTCATCAAAAGCTACGCCCAGATTACGGCTCCGATGGAGAAATTGCTGAAAAAGGATGCTACTTATTGCTGGAATGAGGAATGCAACAGAAGCCTAGAGATGCTTAAGGAGAAAATGGCTTCCGCTCCTATATTGGTCTTTCGAAAATGGGACATCAAGTTTCATGTGCATGTGGATGCATCTTGTATCGCACTGGGAGCGGTACTCACTCAACCAGCGGCAGAGGGGTTGGACCATCCGATTGCATTCGCAAGTCATAGGTTGTCCAAGGTAGAGAAGAATTACTCCACTACTAAGTGAGAGGGATGAGTGATGGTATACACGCTCCAGAAGTTCCATCACTATCTACTCGGAGGACATTTTAAGATGTACACGGATCACTCTACGCTCAAGTACCTAGTGAATAAGCCTGTGTTTGGGGGGTGCATTTGTCAATGGTTGCTGTTGTTTCAAGAATATGATTTTGAGGTTGTTGTAAAGTCGGGACGTCTGAATGCAGGTCCAGATCATCTGTCCTGAATTGAGACTAGTGAAGAACCAACAAATCTAGAAGAAGGACTTCTGGATGCTCAATTATATGCTATGCGTATTGTAGATGGCCACTTTGAAGATATAATCCACTTTTTAACTACGGGCACTGCGCCACAAGGGTATTCTGTCCAGGGAAAGAAGGAGTGGGTGATATGCACAACAAACTTTACCGTAATTGCAGGCCACCTCTACAAGACGGGTAACGATGAAATATTGTGTAGATACGTACCAGAATTCGAGTGCGGATAGATCCTGGCCGAAGCAGATGGAGGGGTTTCTAGCGGAAATTACGCGGGCTGTGCCACAGCCTAGAAGATTCTTCGTGCTGGATTATGGCAGCCCACTCTACATCAAGATTCGAAGGCATACTGTCGGGCCTGCGATGTGTGTCAACAGACGGGCAAGTCGTTGCAAACGGACGAAATGCCACTTCAGCCACAGATGATGCTACAACCGTTTGAGAAATGGGCAATTGACTTCGTCAGGCCCATCAAACCACGAGGAAAGACGGGCGTGTGCTATATCATCACTGCGACTGAATACGTGACCCGATGGGCTGAGGTATAACCAGTTAAAGATTACACGGTGGCGACAATGGCGAAATTCTTGTTCAAAAACGTAATGACTAGGTTCGGCTGCCCCAAAGTTCTCATGAGCGATAGGGGAACACACTTTTTGAATGAAACAATCAGCGCACTCACTAAGGAATTCCAGATCTATCACCAATAGAGTATGCCCTACCATTCGCAAGAAAATGGGACTAATGAGAACTTGAACAAAATTCTAGAAACTGTGTTGACAAAAGTTTGCAATGCGCAACGAAATTACTGGGATTTGCGAATTCCTACTATGCTATGGGCATACAGAACCACATGCAAGAAGTTGATAGGGCAAACACCGTTTCGGTTAGTTTATGGCCAGGAGGCTGTTATTCCTATGGAATATATTGTGCCTAGTCTACGGATTGCGGCAATCACAGGTATGGTAGATCGTGGGGCATTGGAAGAGAGGCTCGCACAGCTAGAAGAATTGGAGGAGGAACAGTTCCTGGCTAGATTCCATCAGCAGGTACAGAAACAACACGAGAAAGCATGGCATGATCACCATATCAAAGTACGTACATTCAAGGAGAATGATATAGTCTTGTTGTATGACAATAAGTTCAAAAATTCCCAAGAAAACCCCCCATGCACTGGTTGGGACCCTATGTTGTCAAAGAAGTTATCGATGGAGGCATGGTTCAACTCGCTAAACTCAATGGAGACCCATTTCTAGGAAGAGTGAACGACAGTCGCCTAAAGCTCTACACGGACAGGCTGACCGCGTGACTAGTCAAGGAAAAGATAGTCTCACCGCTCCAACCAGTTGAAAGAGAGCGCAGGATGATAAAGCAACCTGGGGGACAAATGCGCAAATACCACGGTGCGCGAGAATTTGACCAAACACAAGGGTCATGGTGGCGTGAGGAGGCTCATGCGAATGCACCGATTGCGATGATGACTGTTGATATCACTATTCATGACAAGATGTTGGCAACATGGCAAAACAGAGTGGGCGATAGGACATTAAGAGATACAGTATGCTCCAGATATGGAACAAATGACCACCGATTCCACACGGGACGGTTACACGTGCGGAAACGAGTGGCAATCACTGCATTTGAATTTCACAAGGCTTATAAATTACCAAGTGAACTCCACTCAGTGGCCTACAGTTCAAAAATACCGATGGAGCTGTTCATTATCCATGCACAAGGCATGCGCCTGAAGGTAGTAATTGGGCCGATGGCGAGGCAAGACTCATTATAGAGTAGGGGGGTGGCAACTGCAGTATCACCAATAGGAGATGTACCTGAAAAAAGGGAACACGGAGCAGAATTGGTTTGGAGGCCGTTGCCTCGCCCAGGGGCAGGCCGGTGCACTACAACAGAACAACAAAATGCTGGACAAATAGGGATGATGGGTAGATATGCACTTAATAAGTCGTCTCTAATGTCCCTCGAAGATTGGGATCTCATGGACAGTAGCCCGGTCTTGCAAAATTGCAACACAAGCTGTAGCGAATGGTGCGAAGGGCAGGTATGAAGGTTGGACGAAGTTGCGGTGGTACCGGGAGGCGTCTCCCCTGCTCACGCTAGAATCCTCAGAGGGGTTGTTCTGTGTTAACCGAGCAAAGAAGAATGAGCATAATCAGTTGCGAGATGTGGTAGAAACACTGAAGCAAGAAATGGATGAAGCGTTGTAGGAGACAAGGAAGGAGTACCAAGACGACGACCGTCACTCACAGGGAGGAAAACTGTGAAGCCAAGGTAGAGCATCTAGTTGCATCAACGAGTGACTTAAGACGAGTCATTATGATTGTGATGGGGGACTGTTGGGTAGCAGACGCCCCGCACAATGGTTACAGGGTGCAGAGCTGGACATTTTGGTTAAAGTTAGGATAAAGACTCTCCACTGAACGTGCAGAGTGCAAATTGTAATAGGTTGAGTCAAAGGGTAGTCCACCCGAAAATAATAAAAAGTAATGTAGATAGAGTCAGCCCACGTAGATTACGAGCCAGGAAAAGGTATAAATAGAGTGCGGCTCTATGAGGGAAGGGCAATTATTTTGCATGAAATGTAATGGGTTCTTAAAAGAAGATAGTTTGAGAGCATCTATGAGTTTGAGTCGAGGGTTAGGTAGGAGGTAGAGGCTCTATAGTTGTGTGCGTAGAGGCCTAGAAAGTCAACATCTATGTGCGTAGACCCTTGCAGCTGAGTGCGCAGGATAGATCTGGATGTATTGGTGAAGAATAATAATAAAGAAAAGTTTTCTTCTGTAATTCTGTATTATCGTGCATCTGTGCTTATGGTTTATCTTTCTATATCTGGTTAATGCAAACGTGATGAAGGCATGCGAATCTGGGTTCATTTTGTGCGCAAATTAATTATTTTGGTTCAATGTTTGCTTAAGGACCCTATTGAATAGTTCTGAATCATAACTGCTTCCTTCAAGTAGAATAGCACATGAATAAGAAAATCATAATCACCCTAGATCAGCGCGAAGTTCATGCAGCACGTAGTTATAGAATAGTGCGTGAACCCTCCAATGCACACCTAGACATCCCTAGGGTGTGGAAACCTAGTTCCAAAACCCTCCCCTGCTACCTCGGGTGAGACTTCAGTCCGCGCTTCATTGGCTATTGCCGAAAGGGCTGGTAGCTGCGGGATTTGTTTGGCTAAATAACTCTTCCGAACCTGGGTCAGGCCCAAACAAGCCAACATAGAGTGAACGTTGGACTTTGCCTTGAAACCCAAGCCCCAAGAATAAGCAATTATCATGGAACATTTCAGATCCCATACTAATGGAAGGCCAATTGTGTAATGGGACTTTAGTCAAGCTCAGTGATCATCCAGTTAATTAATCAATCAACCTAAAATAGCTAGTGCATGGAGAATTTGAGTTACCCAACTATGGTAGAGATTCCAAGGCAATGTAACATCAATTGTAGACTGTCCTTGAGTGTACAAGTGTTGCATGTAGTCACATGATCAACCTTGTGAATTTCACAATCCATTTTGTAAAAAATCCTAAATAATAGGGGCCTAATTTCTCAAGGAATTGCGTAAGGAAATATGGGCTCAAACAGAGGTAGACAACTACTAAGTATGGGTTATAACTTCTCAGTGAGACGAGAGACAGGATATTCACTTGCAGTTGTGCTCAGTTGAGCAAATAAATTGCAATAAATTTCTATTCATCATATTAATGCAAGCAGAGATTGGGTTTTTTAGCATATTTATTTCCCCGGGAAAAATTATGTGTGCATGTGTGTTATTTCTTATTGCATGTACGAAATTTTTGTTCTAAATTGTGAATTAACTTCGAGAGAGCAATAGAGTAGGTTTGTGTCTTGTGATTTTGATTAAAACTTCATAAGTAGTTGCAACTCTACACCATAATTTCTACAAGGATGGTGCAGGCAAATTACAGAATATTTGTGTAGGTTTTAACCCCGCACAGAAATTACCTGCATACGATTTCTAAAACACAGAAAATAAATAATGTGAGAGCATAACACATAAAACACATATACACAGATATTTTCCACTGGATCCCAAAACCGAGACTACTAGCTTGATTTTTCATTATATTCCTTTCAATGTTACAATACATATATATACATGTCGAAGCATCCAATACCATGGACCGAAAAGCATCGCGTCCAAAACCATGGACCGAAAACCATAGGTAGGTTCGCCCAACCTAATATAGGGTCAAAAAAAAAAAATCCCAAGGCGCTACCCCAGACCTCGTAGAGGGGGCTACTCGCCCCCTCAAACACCCCGAATAGGGGGGGCTACCACCCCCCCATGACCTCCCGCTGCGCTATCGGCGCAACAAAGGGGGGGCTCTGCCGCCCCCCCCCCCCCCCCCCCCCCCCTCTAACCCCACGGCTCACTACGTAGGTTAGCCATGGAAAGAATATAACACAACCCAATATTCTCCACTTGTTTTCTTTCCACAGGGGGCCACAGGAGAGCTTAGTAATTTTTCCAACCCTAAAACACTCATTGTTTCTCTACACCAGGAGAACTTCTCAAAGCTCACAAATTTTGTCAATGCATCTGCAGTGTTCTTCAAAGTGTCCACCTTTACCATCAACACCTTTTTGTCTTCTATCATATCCCTCACAAAGTGATACTGAACATCAATGTGCTTTGTCTTTGAATGATATGCGGGGTTCTTTGCTAAGAAAATTGCACTTTGGCTGTCACAGTTTATCCTTATAGCCCCCTGTACTAACCCCATACTTGAACACAATCTCTGCAACCAAACTGCTTCCTTGCTTGCATGAGTGGCTGCCATGTATTTTGCCTCTGTAGTTGATAGTGCTACTATAAATTGTTTCTTACTCATCCAACTGATCGCACCTCCAAATAGGTTAAACACACACCCACCTGTAGATCTTCTCTGATCCAGCTCTCCAGCCCAGTCTGCATCAACAAAGCCACGAATATCCAACACTCCATCCAATCCTGGTCTTCCTCGGTAGCACCAACCATAATCACTAGTGCCACACAAATACCTGAAAACCCGCTTCACTGCTGTCCAGTGCTCCTTCCATGGTTTTCACATAAACTTGCTCAATACTCCCACTACATGTGCAATGTCTGGTCTAGTACAGACCATTGCATACATCAGGCTACCAACTGCACTTGCATATGGAACATGGGACATATCCTCTTCCTCTTCTTGTGTATTGGGACATTATTCAGCAGATAACTTTACACCTATATGACTAGGAACCTTCACCAATTTACTATCCTTCATAGTAAACCTCTATAGTATTGTCTTGACATACTTCCTTTGGTTTAACCAGAGCTTCCTCTTTGCCCGATCTCTTTTAATTTCCATGCCCAAAATATACTTTGCAGCACCAAGATCTTTCATATTGAATTTGGAGGACAATTGGGTCTTCAAATCCTGGATACTTTCTTTGTCATTTCCAACCAGCAACATATCATCCACATACAAGACTAGATAAATAACATGGTCACCAATTAATTTAAAATACACATAGTGATCTGCTTTGCTTCTGGTGAAGCCAAGTCCCCGTATAAATGTATCAAATTTCTGATACCACATCCTTGGTGACTATTTTAACCCATACAGAGACTTCTTTAACTTGCATACCAGTTCTTTCTTACCCTTCACCACAAAGCCTTCAAGTTGCTTCATGTAGATCTCCTCCTCCAGATCCCCGTGAAGAAATGTTGTCTTCACATCCATCTGTTCAACCTCAAAATCAAAAGCAGCAACAACAGATAAAAGTAACCTAATAGAAGTTACCTTGGCAACAGGAGAAAAAATATCACCAAAATCAATTCTCGGCACCTGGGAATAACGTTTTGCTAGCAACCGAGCTTTGTATTTCTCCACATTTCCTTCTGCATTTGTCTTCTTCTTGAACACCCATTTGTTGCCAATGGGCTTCCTTCGAGCTGGCAACTCCACCAGATCTCAAGCCTCATTTTTGTGCAAAGATGCCATTTCATCAACCATGGTCTCTTTCCAAAGTTTTCCATCCTCTGATCCTACTGCTTCCTTCATAGTTCTAGGATCATCATCAATAATAGATAAAGTAAAATTTGAATAGAAAGAAGATGGACTATACCTTTCTAGCTGTCTTCTTTCTCGAACTGATCTTCTCACACCTGGAGTTCGTGGCTCTTCAGCTTCTAATTCCTCCTCTACTGTAGAGTTTGATTCTTCCTCCTTTAGCTCGAACTCTATCTTCTCAGGTTATTTTGGTTGGACTTCATGTTTAATAACATCTTTCACCTCTCTGAACAGCACATCTTGGCTATACACAACCTTCCTTGTTGCTGGGTTCCAAAGCTTATAACCCTTTAAACCATCCTTATACCCCATAAAGATGCACATTTTAGATTTACTATCCAGCTTGGTTCGTTTCTCCTTTGGAACATGTACATATGCATCACATACAAATACCCTCATATGTGAAAGAGAGGTTTTTTCACCAGTCCATACCTCATGTGGAGTCTTATCCTCCAACACTGATGAAGGTGATCTGTTGACCAGGTAACATGTTGTCTCCACCGCCTCTACCCAGAATTCCTGTCCTAACCCTGCAACACTGAACATGCTTCTTGCCCATCAACGTCTTGTTCATTCTTTTTGCAACTCCATTTTTCTGAGGTGTATATGGAGTAGTTTTCTGCTGTGCTATACCACACTTCTTATAGAATTCTTCAAATTCCTTACTGCAAAACTCTCCACCGTTATTTGTCCTCAACACCTTTATCTTCTTCTCTGTCTCGTTTTCCACCAGAGCCTTAAATTCTTTAAACTTGTCAAAGACTTCAGATTTCTTCTTAAGGAAATATATCTTTGTATTCCTTGAGAATTCATCTATAAATGATACATAGTATACAGACGTACCCAGTGATGGAACCTTCACAGGTCCAAACACATCATTGTGCACAAGCTCTAATATCTATTTCCCCTCTTACCACCAGAGGGGAAACTCACACGATTTTACTTCCCTTATACACAATTTTCACAGAAATCAAAATCCAGAGAGCTATTACTCATACCTTCTACTATACCTTTACCATGAAGTATTTGAAGTCCCTTCTCTCCAATATGTCCAAGCCTTTGATGCCACAACATGGTCTTCTCTCCAGAGACCACTAGATTTTCTGCTCCACTTTCAGGAACCACAAAGATGTTGCACCCATCAACAACAATGCTACCCTGCAGCTTGTACAGAGTTCCAGTTTGAACTCCCCATATCAATACGAGTTCTCTTCGAAACATCTTGCAGGTATCCTTCTCGAACACTGTTTTTACACTTGCATCATCCAACTTGCTTACAAAATTCAGATTTCTGGCTAATGCAGGAATATGCAGAACACCCAGAAGTGTTCTAACCCTTCCACCTTGCAACTTAAACTTTACTTTTCCGTGACCAACAATTCTAGCCTTCCTATCATCCCCTAAGAAGACATCACCACCATTGTATTTATCATACTCGCAGAACCACTCTCTATGGGGAGTGAAGTGAAAGGATGCACCTAAGTCAATCAACCATGCCTCATGATCTACATGTATACTTGAAGAAGCCAAGTACACATCCCCACCTTCATCTGAGGTGGTTTTCGCCTCTGCAAAAGGAGCATCATCAAATCCCTTTCCTTTATCAGGAGCTTTAGATTTATAGTCCCTTTTATAGTGCCCTTCCTTTCCACATTTCCAGCACACCACCTTTACAGGTTTTCTTGGAGATTTAGATCTCCCTCTAGATTTAGATCTCCCACTCGATGACTTATTTTTGTTTCTTTTCTGGGACCGTACTCGTACAGACAAGGCATCACCATTCAGGCTCTCCATATTTTTTTGTCTCATCTCCTCCGTCAGCAAGGCTAAGACTATTTCATCAAACTGCAAGGCAGTTGCATTGCTACCTATTGCAATAGCCAAATTATCCCACGAATCTGGTAGAGAACACAACAAACTGATGCACTTATCTTCATCTAAAATTTTAATATCAACAGATGCTAACTTACTTACCACAATATTAAATGCGTTCATATGCTCTGTCACCGATTCTCCATCTTTCATCCTTAGGTTATACAGCTTTTTCTGCAGGAATAGTTTATTCACGAGAGACTTAGATTGGTACAAAGTCCCTAACTTATCCCACAAAGCCTTCGTCGTAGCTTCCCCTGATACATTCAACAATACTGAATCTGAGACACACAATCGTATTGTGCTCTTTGCCTTTCGATCCAACTTCTTCCATTCTTAATTGGACACTATTGTTGGTTTAGTACCCAGATCTACCGCGATCCACTAATCTTTATCCACCAACAGATCCTCCATCTTGAGTTTCCACAACTCAAAACTCTTACCATTAAATTTATCGATCTCTATCTTTCCACTCCTCACCATCCTCTTTTACCACCATAATCGATATCGCATATCTCCCACTAAACAGGGTCTACCATAGGCTCGAGCGAAACCCCTTAGCAACAAAGGAATCACCTTGAAGCCAAAACTGCTCTCATACCAAATGTAGGTTTTAACCTCGTACATAAATTACCTGCATACGAATTCTAAAGCACAGAAAATAAACAATGCGAGAGCATAACACATAAAACACATATACACAGAGATTTTCACTTGGATCCCAAAATCGGGACTACTAGCTTGATTTTTCATTATATTCCTTTCAATGTTATAATACATATATATATACATGCTGAAGCATCCAATACCATGGACCGAAAACCATCACGTCCAAAATCATGGACTGAAAACCGTAGGTAGGTTCGCCTAACCTAATATAGGGTCCAATTTTTTTTTTGCTAGGGTGCTGCCCCGAACCCCGTAGAGGGGGGCTACCCGCCCCCGTCAAACCCCCCGGACAAGGGGTGCTGCTGCCCCCTCACTGCAAAATCGGTGCAACGAAGGGGGGCTCTGCCCCCCCACTCTAACCCCCCGGTTCACTACGTAGGTTAGTTGTGGAAAGGATATAACACAACCCAACAATTTGTTAGTAGAAAATATCCCTACTTCAAAGTATCTATGACAAATTTTGCGAGAAGAAGACATTGAGGATAAAATATTGGATTGTGGAAATAGTCACAAAATTCACAAGGGCAATAATTTTGGTTGTAGGTGTGGAGGTAGATGGATTAAACGTAATTGTGTAGGTAGACAAGTCATAATTACTCCTTTAATATTTTTCGATGATGTGTTACCATTTGGTAGATTGACCTCTTTTGATTGGTCTCTGCACTCCTTATGAATAATAATAAATCTCATATGATTTCTTCTTACCCAGATGATGCATTGGTACTGGAGATTTATCATATTTTTGGTGTTATCTCCACTGCATTGGATGCAGATTTTGAAAATCTTAGATTGATGCTCCAACCTAATTGTTATGGAATTAAGGTTTGGAGTTGACTTATAGACAAAATCCACTGTAAACTTTTATCATGGGAATAGAGGTGGCTCTCCGTAGGAGGAAATTTGACTCTAGTTCGAGCAATCCTTCAGAGAATCTCTGTATATTGGCTTCATATTTTCGCTCTGCTTAAGAATATCAATAAATGTATATTTCTGGCTTCATCTTGGAATCAGACAATGTGTCATAAAGGACAGAGTGGGTCTAGTTGTTTACTATGTATGGAGGCGATGGATAGCCAAACTCATCTATTTCTTTGATTCTCCTTAGAAAAATCATTTTGTAAGGGTGTATTTAATATGTTGCAATCATAGGAAGATTATAACTACTCTTTTGTGGTTGATTTTATTCAAGACTGGATTATTGAATATAAAACATTTGGACCACTTCCAATATACATTGGGGTTTTGACCCAAAGAATGCATTATTGTCCTGAGCTCCTTTGTTGTGGTACATCCACTTCCATCCTTGTAAAAAAAGCTAAAAGCCTCCCTGAACATAGACATCACCTTCATCCCATATTCCTTTAGTAGATAAAATCCTTCTCATTTTCTGACCATGCCAATCTACCCTTGTTATAGACATATTTGGGCACTTCAACCCCAATCTTATATGTCAATAAAATAGGGCTCTTTAACCCCTAAAAGTTTTGTTTCATACCCTAAAAGATCATGGTCAACTAATTACATCATTCCACAAAAGTTCCACCTGAAAGACCATCCAGAACTGGCCTAAACTGGACCATACTCAAAGCTCCACTATCAGGGTGTGATTCATACTAACTTCTACACTAGCCAAGTGTGATGCATACTGAAGAGGCCTCCTGTGGGGCGTGGTGAGCGAGAATGGACGTGTACAAGACAATTTTCTAAGTGGATGCTCATGGAATCTTCTAGAAACTTATCCTATGACACTTGCCTCTCTGAATTCACCCAGGGATGAATAAGAGATCCAAGAAATCTCCAAGTGGAACCAAAAACAACAAGTGGAATGACACTAATCAAAAACCCCGAGATGACTCACACCCTTGCATACATCTCTAAATGGACCCCTCATCTGAGCAATCTAGAGGCTAGAATATTGTAATTTGTAAGGAAGTGTGGTTAGTTTGTGTCTGAGAAAGAGCATTGTATTGTTGGGTGATCCTGCTTTTCATGAGGTGAAGAGGGCTTTGGTGTTGGGAGGATGATGCTGGATCAGACAGCTGGGTTGTAATTCTCCCTTCTATTTTAATAAAGTTCTTTGAGTTTTCTTTGTGAATGTTGTTATTTATGAATGCCATTGTATGTTCATTGTATTTCTGATTCTGTAATGCTTATGATATAATAGATCAAGATGCTTTGATGGTATTTTGTTACATTGTTTCTACGGGTATTCTCTAAGCGGGATGAGTAGGAGAGGAGGTGCAAGCTCTGTCAAGTTGGAGAGAGATCAAGCAAGGAGTTAAGTGGAAGATCCATGTTGGTTCCTTTGCCTCTCTCTTATCTATCATACATAGAGGAAATCACAAATTGCTTTAAACTATTTGTTTCTAGGGTAGTTGCCAATCTTAGAGGGCTAGTCGATCGAAAAGACACTGGTTTTCCCAGAAACAAAATGGAGACTCCACTGGGGAAAAGGGAAGAAATCTTGAAAACTTTATGGTAGCAGGTCACTCTTGAACATGACACTTTCACTCCATCACCATGATTGAGTCGGGTTGGGTTATTCTTTTCACCGGTCATTTCATCATTGGTCTTTCACACCATCCCTTTTTGGGGTTAACACTACCAATCCATCTCAGTGTCGCCGATATGTTCAAGAGAAGTCATTCAGTCAAGAATCCACCATCCAGTTAATGTCTCATCCACTACAATACCTTCAACCTCCATTTTTTCATTACCACCATTCCTGAACCTTGTGTCGTCGATCGTTTTCACCTCCAAAAAATCATTTGCTTCGTTTCGTGTCATAGATGTGGGATACATTAAGGCCCTCCTACAACGGGTCACTCCTTGTCGACATCAGCTCATTATCCAAGAAGTTGACTTAGAAACAATCCTTTCAGTACTTTGAAGCTTGCATGCCTCAATGGCAAGTTTCTCACTTCCGGCAACAGGTTGACATCAATGGCCTTCGATCGAAAGATTTTGTGTGGTGTTCGACATCAAATAATATATTCACACCATGTGAATTGTACTGTAGTACCTTGAGGGTCATTATCATTATCGGTGATTCCTCTCGCGTCTGTTAACAACTCACATTATTGGCAGGTAATCAAGTGATGTCTTTCCATGTTCGACTTCATACCCTAAAAGATCATGGTCAACTGATTACATCATTCCCCAAAAGTTCCACTTGAAAAACCATCTAGAACTAGCCTAAACTGGACCATACTCAAAGCTCCATTGTTAGGGTGCAATGCATACTGACTTCTACAGTAGCCAGGTGTGATGCATATTGAAGAGGCCTTCTGTGGGGTGTGATGAGTGAGAATGGACAAATTTTCGAGACAGTTTGCTAAGTGGATGCTCATGGAATCTTCTAGAAACTTCTCCTATGACACTTGCCTCTCTGAATTCACCCAGGGATGAGTAAGAGATCCAAGAAATCTCCAAGTGGAATAAAAAAAACAAGTGGAATGACACTAATCAAAAACCCAAAGATGACTCACACCCTTGCATACTTCTATAAATGGATCCCTCATCTGAGGGATCTGGAGGCTGGAATTTTGTAATTTGTAAGGAAGTGCTAATAGTTTGTGTCTCAAACAGAGCATTGTATTGTTGGGTGATATTGCTTTTCATGAGGTGAAGAGGGCTTTGATGCTGGGAGGATGATGCCAGATCAGAGAGCTGGGTTGTAATTCTCCCTTCTATGTTAATAAAGTTCCTTGAGTTTTCCTCCATACAATTGTGTATTTGTGAACGTTGTTATTTGTGAATGCCATTGTATGTTCATTTTATTTCTGATTCTGCAATGCTTATGATATAATAGATCAAGATGCTTTGATGGTGTTTTGTTACTTTGTTTCTACAGGTATTCTCTAAGCGGGATAAGTAGGAGAGGAGGTGCAAGCTCTGTCAAGGGGGAGAGAGATCAAGCAAGGAGTTAAGTGGAAGATCCAGGTTGGTTCCTTTGCCTCTCTCTTATCTATCATACATAGAGGAAATCACAAATTTCTTTAAACTATTTGTTTCTAGGGTAGTTGCCAATCCTAGAGGGCTAGTTGATCGAAAAGACACTAGTTTTCCCAGAAACAACCCTCCATCCCATATTCTCTCATGAGCCCTGTGTAGACCACCATTTCATTCAAGGATGGGGATTTTGATGTGTACTCTTACCATATTTGTTAGATACTTTCCCCCTTTTCTTGGTTATGGTTTCTTGCTTATTCATTCATTGCCAAACACTATACCACTAGTTCTAAGAATCTTATGGATACTATCACCACAATAAATGTATATTTTATTTTAGAGGAGACAAGAATTGTATATTTCCCTTTGGGACACTCCAAAAATATTTTGATGCACCTTTATGACCTTTATGACTTTATGACCTTAATTCCCATTCCATGTTCATCCATGTGGATGCAGTTTATGATGTTCTACGACAACTTAATGTCCTTGTCAACTTACTCTCATCTTCCTTGTCATGTTTTCAAGATTTGTGTATCCAACAAGAAATTTGGGAGATGAATGCCATCAAGGTAGAAAATCAAGGGGGTTTCAAGTAATTTATTTAGGGTTCCCACTAGCATAGTCCCACCATATGATCCACCCAATCCCTAAATTAGGCTCTATTGCTATTTCAATTAATTATTAGATGATCATGGTGGGCCATAATTCCAAGTTAAGTATTATGAATCTTCATAGGATATTATTGGAGATACTTGAGGATACATATTTTTTGCTAAAGGGTTAAGGGAGGATTTTAACTTCAATATTGAACCATCAACCATATCCTTAACATTTGTCCCATCAACCATATCCTCAACATATCTAACCAACAATCAAGAATACAAGTAAGGTGAAGCATGGGCATCCTCTCTCACCCACATTGTTCAGGATATATATCAATCTATGAATGCCTCTACACTCCACTAATTGTGCATCAATAAAATTTTGGGTTGCCCCACTGTCCTCCAAGATGGATACATGTTGTCCTTGCATTGTTCCTTTGATTGCCAAAATTGCAAAATTTGGATTTTCCATGTCAAAATTTTAATTCAAGATTGACCATGCATTGGAAGGCCATTAACACAATATTAAGACATAAAAAATGAATAATTGACACAATACCAAATACAATACATACATTGAGTTTTATCTCACAAGGTATCTAGATGCTAATTGAGAAAGTTCACATGAAGAGAGAAAGGAAATGTCATGATACATTGTTCAATTTGTAATTAAGAGCATTATATTGGATAAGGGAGAAGTAACATTTATTTTATTTCTCATATACAAAGGAAAAATTATGAAGCAATGTCAAATGCCTTTCGTGAAGCAATGTTGTTGTAAAGGGTGTTAGAAATCTAGCATTGTAGGCAAGACCCTCACACCATACTAGATTGTGTTAACCAAAGCATGTTAACCATGGCTAGTGATCTCAAATTTCATGAGCATGTTCAATGAGTGACCATAAATGAGGGTTGTCAGAGTGGCTAATAATCATAGTTTATCGTGGATTATTGCCATCGTACATAACATCCATGGTCCAATTCATTTGTTTGGTGCCCAATGTAGGTGAATCATTGTATTGCATCATGGTAGCATATATTGCCTTTTTTAAAGCAAAAATATATTGAAAATAAATTAAGTTTTGTCTCATGCAAATGTTCAATATTGTTGTGTTGTAAGTGGTTTGCATATTATATGTATCATATATCTATAATCACTTATTTCAAGCCTACTTTAAGAAATAAAGGAAGAGGTGCAAGCCCTTGCCATAAGGACTCCCACCAACTCCTCTTCGCGTAGAATTTTTTCAAACGTTAGCCCATAAATCAAACACATGCCTTTGTTTCTCTAGTTTGGAAACCCTTGGATGTTTTTAACAATTAACTCCTCCCAACCACTACTTTAACCATTTATTGAATGCCTTTGATTGGTATGTGTAAATTATTTTGATTGATTCCTAGAGTGGTGTGAAATCTAATTTTGCATTGACATGATACAAACACCAAATTTAACCCGTGGTAGCCAAAATTTCAAACTTAAAACTCTCTCATCCACTATTAGATACTTCACTAATTAGCCGATGGGTAATCTACTTAACAATATATTAAATATTAGAATCATTCATATTAATAGAAAAAATAAGAATAGTATTTAATATTAAGTTATAATCTAGGTAATAGCCAAGTTGACATATTCTCTACCTTGGAAAGTGAATAGTAAGTTTGAATTAATGTCCGATGTTAGTTTTAAAACAATTAAGATAAAATTGTTTAAGAGAACTCACATAGATCTATAAGTGCTGAGATGATAAATATGATGCAAAAATTTATTCAAAAGTTCACATTGTAAAAGAGGTTTTCACTTATAGTAATATGACCCTATTCCTCCCTTGATAGATCCAAGGTTTGTATATTTGTCCCAATATAATAAATGTGTTTCTCTTTTATATTATTAAATTAGATTGCTTAAATAATCATGTCCTTCTTGTTAAGGGGATATTCTCTTAAAGTAAGTGTTGTCATAAGTAGTGTGATAGAAGTAACAATGGGAAACTATATCTATATATTTTTTTAAACATGTGAAAAGGTAATCCCTAATTTATCTATGTCCATGGTAGTGAAAATCTCTTTGTTATAGTGGTAGCTCAATTATTTGTCATACTAGTATGATAGCTCAATTATTTTTCATGTTAGTATGAGTAGTGGTACCTTGTGGTCATTGCATTATGTTTAGTGGATATAGTAATAGATGGTGTAATTTAAAAAATTTAACTTAGACTACATTTACATTACAGTGTGATACTCTATAATTGTACCAAAACTTAGCAGTGAAGACATGACAAGTAACTAGATTTATTCAACAAAATTTTAATACTTATCATTGTGTCTTTGAATAATATTTATAGTGCTAGCTAAATTGGGTAGTATTGACTTACTTTTACAATTCACATAGATATCATCATAACTCATTGGTTTTCATACCTTGATTATTTGAAAATAAATGCTAGTTAAATTAGGTAGTATTGACTTAGTTTTGAGATACATATGGATAATAACATAACTCATTAGTTTCGATACCTTAATTACTTTGGTTTTTCCAATTTGTATTCATAAGTATATATAGGAACAGAGAGGGTTTCAAGGAATAGAGGAATTTTCTCTCAGAAAAGCTTGAGAAATGTTTGCAGTTGTATTTGATTCAGGAAGATGGTAATAGTGCCACACCAATGTCACTTTGTTACTGCTCTGCTAAGAGATGGCTAGAGAATGGCCTTGATTTCTTCTAGAGGGATTCTCCAGAAGGCACGAGAAATTGGGATCTTTGGCAAGAATTGATGGAATGGAATCCAGCAGTGCGCCTAGCGGAACTACTCCATTCTCTGCCTGATTCCTACCATGACTTTCCATTACGAATCCACCGGAAAATGGTGTTGCATCTTCATCAACCAAACCTTCCTCCACACTGCAATGAACCAACACCTTTGCTTCTACTTTAACCTTGATTATTGTACTGAACATATTTCAGAGGTAACTACTGTAAATAATTCCTTTTGTGCTTGCTGCGCTTCCTCCCAAATTCTCATCTTTCAGGAGGCCGAGGAAGAAATTTTAAGCTCCTTGTTTAAAGATGTAGAGTCTGGATTCATCCATGCTGATGGCCTAATGGTGTTGGTTCAAGAAAACTTCCAGGGGCAGCAATGACCAATTCCCCACGCTCAACAATTTGGCCCCTTGCGCAAGGAATGCTCTCTCACACACAGAAGATTGATCTACCATTGAAAAATAATTTATGTTTATTTTGCGTAATATTCTCCTGGAGTGCAGTGATGCTAAGCCTGTGTCGAATGAATTCCCTCTCTACAGTATTCTAGGGTTCTGTAAATATGCAGAGGGGATGGTGGTGGCCTGTGTTAGGAGTATCATAATTTATGCACAGAAGGAGGGCCTTGTTTGCCCCATTGCAATGGAGGGTTTGTCGAGAAAATGGAGAGACAAACACCAATGTTTGAGAGCCACGAGACGAGAGTTTGAGAGTCGCTTAGGGTTTGAGAGCCATGAGAATAGGGTTTCTGTGATGGGCATTAAGGGAATGAGGCCCAATGGTTATACCCCTTACTAGCATTCAAGCGGCAGAGCACATACTCGTTTATTCGTGGGTGGCAAGAGATAGATATTAAGACCCTCATTCTTAGGAAATGTGGGAGACATGTGCGCCGAAAAAGTGGAAACAATAGGAAACAAAGGGCTAGTCCATCTTAAAATGGAAATAGGCTGGCTTAAAATGGAAACAAGCCGGCTGAAACCACTGAAATTGTTTTGGTGTAGAGGCCGAAAATCATTTTGGTGCCAAATTTTTTTAGTTTTTATATGTTGGGGCTTTCATTGTTATTTTTCAAAGGAACTGGAAGCTGAGCTAGAAGTTTCAAGGAAGACAACAAATGGTTTATTTTCCACAGGTATTTTCCTTTCAATTTGATGTATTTTCCTTGCAAAGTTGTTGGCATTAGTATTATTTTCCTTGCATAGCTGTAGGCATTGGGATTATTTTCATGGTATAGTTGTAGGCATTGGGATTATTTTCATGGTATATTTGGGTTTGTGAGTATAATTTAATGTGTTTTCCAACTAGGGAAAGTACTTTTGAATTATACTAAGTGCATGCACATGGAACCACAACCTAATTTTAATTAATTAGTCTCTAGTAGAGTCTATATATTGCATTCATGTTCATCAATAACATATTATTAGATTTTATTAGAAATTTGAATTGTCTCTCTCGTTCATTAGTCAATCTCTTAGTGGTTTTAATCTCTCTTGTTTCTAGTTTTGCAAGTAAATATCTAGTATTTTTTCACACTTATATCTTTCTATTGTGATTAAAATCCAATATACATATTACTTTGAGCTTTATATAAGTGTAGATCCACTTTGCATAGGGTAATTCAGATTATATTATAGTTTTATCTTGGCTAAGCAACTCACCTTGGTACACTTTCCTAAAATATTGCATTATTTTGATTTGAATCTATTCTCCTTCAAGGAAGTTTTGTTCAAGAATTCTTATTTTTATTTTTCTTATGTAATTCACTCTTGGAACCATTTCCAAGAAGCTCATATGAATTGACTATCCCAACCTTAGACGAATCAAATAATTATTTGTTACTAGATGTATCTATCCTTTTAGCATGGTGTATTTTTATGGAGGTGATTTTCCCCATTTTATTTGTAGATAATATGTGTTTTTTAACCTCTCAACAAATCTTTATCTTTGAAATTAATCATTGGTATCATGGGTCTTTCCTGCAATTGCTTTTGAATTTCAGATAGATTTTCTAGCAACCATGCATTCAATTCTAACTGTCTTTCTCTCTCTTGGATTATCCTTTCATTATCTATCATGTAGCTTTAGAGTATTTCTTTTAGGATCCTCATTATTTCTGCAAGATTTAGGAGTGTTTCTACTTTAGGATCCTCACCATTTCTGCAAGATTTAGGGGCTTTTCTACATTCATCCTCTGTTGATATTCCTCGCATTTGACATGGGTGGTTTCTTCAAGAGGACATCATACCATATTGGGTTTTTATTGTGATGTTGCTTCCACTTTTTTCACTCAATTATATTTTCTTTTTAGTGTTGTAATGAAAAAAAATTCAATCATTAGTTGTAAATTAGCATCACAATTTAAATTAATAATGGAGTATAACCTTTTATATGCAATTGTGTCTTATAACATGATAGTGTTTCACCCTAACCCAACATACAACATTGTAAAAATCCTAGTTCCTTTGGGTGTGTTTTGAGAAATGAGGTCATCCTTTTATGAAAATGCATGCCCCATTGGCTCATTTCTATATAATTCAAATTTTGTTCAATAAATGGCCACATTGTGTCACTTGATATCTACCATTCTAGGAGATGCACTGGGATGATCTTTTGCTTGTATATGTGATCATGTGTTTGGCACTAGACTCTAATTCTTTAGCATGAAATAGGTCCATATCACACACAACTTGCTTTTACCAGCAAGATAAAATCACATATAATATGGAAATTTTCTTTCTCAACAGTATAGGGAATGGTCCTAGCTCTAGCATTGCCTATATAAGTTTCCTTAATCTAGTGCCCTTTATTATCCCCAGGTTCACGGGTATACTTCCCAATATAAATTGTGGCATTTTAATCATTGGTTCTAGAGGGGTGTTATGGAAATATGATTGATTCTCCTCTGAACCTCTCAAATATCCACAAATCTACACATAGGTATAATACCAAGCCATGATATTTGTAGCTTGGGTCTTTGAGAAGTATGATGCATGAAATTGGCATTATGGGTTAGGTCATGAGATAAATTTGTAACATCCACATATGACCATAACCTACCATAGAGGTTGTGAAACCTTCATATGTTATGTAAAACAACTCAACATGGTTCACAAGGGCTTGATGAGTGGATTGGTTTAATCCCACACCAACATTTACTCATGAATTTACGAGACCATATGTCATAGGCATTCACTGCATTTGCATTCATTGGAATTCACTTATTCCATGGATGGTTAACTATATTGGAGGGTTGAACATAATTCTTGGTTTTTCTACCCTCTCTACCACCAGTACTCTCCATTACATTATGACTTTTCATTTTCCCAGCATATTTCAGGGTTCTTTATTTCATATTGGTGCTCTTCTAAGGCAACACACCATATTGCTTCATCTACCATAATAATTCATTGGACTTCGATTCATAGTTTCAATGCATGCTTAATATGCATTTCTTTTCAAATGTCGATTTCACAGTTTAATATAAACTAATGATAATTTATTTAAATAGTTTATATACTCCCTAGCATACTCCCTACTACTCATCCACTAGCATACTCCCTACTTGGGATTCAAGGGGATGTTGTGTACATTTCACTCACTAGTTCATTAGGACCTATAATTTGGTCATAGTTATACCTTATTCCATATATTATTATGGAAACATATTGTCACTTTTAATTAAATACTACACATTCCATATCATTTCGAAAATTTTCTATTTTGTAGGGTTTTCTATTTTTACTGAGTGTTGATTACATGTGGCCATGACTTGAAATTAGTTGTAGGATGAAATGGGTAATTCCAATCCATAAATTCATGCTACCTCATGCAATTCCTAGAGTGAGTATGCACTTAGTGGCTACTTTGTATTAGTTAGTGGTCATTTTTTCTCCCTCCTCCCCTTGTTAGTTGAATTTTAGTCCTATTTTGGAGTTTAACAAAATTTAACTAGTTAGTATTATGCATGTGAGAGTTATTATTCAATTACAGATGATCTGTAACTCCACTAATTTTCATTCACTCCATTTTTAGGATATTTTTCTAATTTTGGGTTTGTGAGTATAACTTAACGTGTTTTCCAACTAGGGAAAGTACTTTTGAATTATACTAAGTGCATGCACATGGAACCCCAACCTAATTTGAATTAATTGGTCTCTAGCAAAGTCTATATTGCATTCATGGTCATCAATAACATATTATTAGATTTTATTAGAAATTTGAATTGTCTCTCTCGTTCATTAGTCAATTTCTTAGTGGTTTTATTCTCTCTTGTTTCTTGTTTTGCAAGTAACTATCTAGTATTTTTTCACACTTATATCTTTCTATTGTGATTAAAATCCAATATGCATTTTACTTTGAGCTTTATATAAGTGTAGATCCACTTTGCATAGGGTAATTCAGATTCTATTATAGTTTTATCTTGGCTAAGCAACTCATCTTGGTACCCTTTCCTAAAGTCTTGCATTATTGTGATTTGAATCTATTCTCCTTCAAGGAAGTTTTGTATTTATTCTTCCATGGCTTCTACAAATATTTTTTACTCCTATATTATTGACAATAGTACTTGGAATTTTTTTTCATATCATCTATAACCTTGAATTCATCAAATTTTATCTGATCTTGGTAGACTGAGATAGTTCATTGAGGAAATGTTTAATTTTCACTTTCTCATTCCTAATATATGGCACATAGTGATAGTAATTCCAAAACGTATAGGAAATTTCTTCCAAGAGATACTCTCACAAATTCATTTTATGATGTGTCTTCCCACTATATGGAAGCCCTTCTAGTTATGTGGAATTTATTCACTATAGCATTCATATTCCTCTAATGTTCATAAACAAGAAAGTATTTCTTTAATCTCAATAATCAAACATTTGTCTTTTTGCATTTCTTTTCACCATAGAAGGTGGGTGGCCTAGCCTTCTTGAAATATACATGCAACATAGTTCAAGAATGCTTATTTTTATTTTTCTTATGTAATTCACTCTTGGAACCATTTCCAAGAAGCTCATACGAATTGACTATCCCAACCATAGACGAATCAAATAATGATTTGTTACTAGATGTATCTATCCTTTTGGCATGGTGTATTCTTATGGAGGTGATTTTCCTCATTTTATTTGTAGATAATATGTGTTTTTTAACCTCTCAACAAATCTTTATCTTTGAAATTAATCATTGGTATCATTGGGTCTTTCCTGCAATTGCTTCTGAATTTCATATAGATTTGCTAGCAAAGATGCATTCAATTCTAACTGTCTTTCTCTCTCTTGGATTATCCTTTCATTATCTATCATGTAGATTTAGAGTATTTCTTTTAGGATCCTCATTATTTCTGCAATATTTAGGAGTGTTTCTACTTTATGATCCTCACCATTTCTGTAAGATTTAGGGGTTTTCCTACATTCATCCTCTCTTGATATTCCTCACATTTGACATGGGTGATTTCTTCAAGAGGACATCATACCATATTGGGTTTTTTTGTGATGTTGCTTCCACCTTCTTCACTCAATTATATTCTCTTTTTAGTGTTGTAATGCAAAAAATTCAATCATTAGTTGTAAATTTGCATCACAATTTAAATTAATAATGGATTATAACCTTTTATATGCAATTGTGTCTTATAACATGATAGTGCTTCACCCTAACCCAACATACAACATTGTAACAATACTAGTTCCTTTGGGTGTATTTTGAGAGATGAGGTATCCTTTTATGAAAATGCATGCCCCATTGGCTCATTGTTATATATTTCAACTTGTGTGCAATAAATGGTCACATTATGTCACTTGATATCTACCATTCTAGGAGATAAACTGGGATGATCTTTTGCTTGGATATGTGATCATGTGTTTGGCACTAGACTCTAATTCATTAGCATGAAATAGGTTCTAAAGGGGTGTTATGGAAGTATGATTGATTCTCCTCTGAACATCTCAAACCTCCACAAATCTGCACATAGGTATAATACCAAGCCATCATATTTGTAGCTTGGGTCTTTGAGAAGTATGAGGCATGAAATTGGCATGATGGGTTAGGTCATGAGATAAATTTGTAACCTATGCATCCATGTATGACCATAACCTACCATAGAGGTTTTGAAACCTTCATATGTTATGTAAAACAACTCAGCATGGTTCACAAGGGCTTGACGAGTGGATTGGTTTAATCCCACACCAACATTTACTCATGAATTTATGAAACCAGAGCTCATGGGAATTCACTGCAGTTGCATTGATTGGAATTCACTTATTCCATGGGTGGTTAACTGTATTTGAGGGTTAAACATAATTCTGGGTTTTTCTACCCTCTTTGCCACCAATGCTCTACATTATTTTATGTCTTTTCATTTTCCAAGCATATATCAGGGTTCTTTATTGCATATTGGTGTTCTTCTAAGTTAGCACACCATATCGCTTCATCTACCATAATAATTCTTTGGACTCCGATTAGTAGTTTCCATGCATGCTTAATATGATTAATATGCATTGCTTTTCAAATGTTGATTTCACAGTTTAATATAAATTGATGATAATTTATTTAAATAATTATATACAAAATGATGCTTGTTTGTTAGGAACATTGTTTATTTTTTGAGCACCATATATGGAACCTCGTTGGTTTCACTAGTGTGAATATATAGTGGGTTGGGTTGGATTGGGTTGCGTGGGGTGGGTTGATTCTGATAATAATCATAATCCCTTCTTCTAAAGCATCTCATAATTTACAATAGCAAGAATATGAAGTGATCCATATGTTGTAACAGTGGCAGCTACCCTTCTCGATGGATGTTACATCCATGGCTACCCAGTTACAGATATCATAAATGTTGAGGGATTGGTGTTACTCTATCTTTCGGGCCTTTAGTATGCCCTATTCTTTTGTAAAACTAGGGAGCATCTAGCCCTTGCCATCAAAGGCATATTGAAGAGCATGATTAAAAGGCATAGTCAATCATGTACCTGGGCTACTCAAGAAGACAACTAGCCACACCAAAAAGCCCACAAGGATGACTCTAGCTAAAGCAACTCTAGTACTCCCAATATTAATTTTGCTCAGTGAGTTGGGCATGATTAATTCTCTTTTAAATATGGATCCCAGTTGTGTAATATTTTCAATCCATAATTGAAAGAGTCAACCAAATAGACTTTCATTAAATTTTCTACAGTCTCTCACTTTAATCCAACTTCCGAATGTTGTTATATAAATGATCCAATAGACACTAACTGTGGTAGCAAACTCTCTTGAGGCATTATCTTGGCAACAAATCATCCATGATACATTATCTGAGGCATTGGCCTATCTCTAAGGCATTATCTATAGCAGCACATTAAATCTAAGGCTTAACTGTGGCAGCAATATGTCTATGAAGCAATTCTGAGATAGCAAGATACCTCTGAGGCACTGATGATGACAACAAATCATCCCTGAGGTATTAATTATGGTAGCGAACCACCTCTAAGGGATTATTTGTGGCAACGAATCACCCCTAAGGTTTTTATATGGCAGCAAATCATCTTGAGGTATGGTCTGGGGTTTTGAGGCAAGCAAGGTTTGGTTTGGAGTTGATTGTGGCAGCAATGAGATAGTGAAGTAATGTTTATAGGCAGCAAGGAAGGTGAAAATCCATCCTCTATGACAGCAAGGGTTTCTGGGTTTGTAACGGTAGTAGATCACCGCCTAAGACAGCATATCACTTCCCTCACACAATCGAAAGGTTGTGACCCCTCACATAGAGATAGTAAGTGCTCGAAAGAGGAGGACGAACTAGGCAGTAGACTGTCAAGGGTGATAGGAGGGTTGAAGGTCACCTCATTAAGGCATTGAAGGCTAGTAAGACAATAATTAGGATCGGGGACGCAACTGAAGAACATATGACTGTTTGAATATCTTTCATTCCAATTGTACATTAAATGGAAGGATCTTTACTTTATGTGGATTGATGAATATTGCATTATTATTGTGAAATATTACCCTATCATACTTTGTTGAAAACCCTATTTCAAAATTGTGCCATACGGGTCATTTTCACCAAGAGGGATATTAGACATCTATTGTGATTACGTTTAACTTGAAGTTGCTTCTATTGCAAGTTACGTTCACTAAGTTGTTATATTAATTCTTCAATATTTACATTAATTTGGGATGTTAATCAACATATCGCAAATCTGAAATCACTTTTGCATGTATAGTAAATCAGATTTGAGTTCTAAACCACTTGTTTCTAATTCATATAAGGCATCTAAGTGGATCGTGTAATGTATGATTGTTCTCTTAAAGAAATATCTTGAAGCATTAGATCATTAAGTCATTGGATCCTGTATATTACATATGTGTTATATTTGTGGATTCACTTGGTTATTTGTTGAAGTATATCATTGCATTCAACCGCTTAATCATAATCAAGGTTTTCTTACACTCTTCCAATCATCAATCATAACTCCCATCCATTGCCCAAGGGTAAGATTTGTATATTGACTTTTTCCACTAAGATGCTAGTTTAGGAAATAATAGGATTCACATGTGTTTGAATGAAATTTGACAATTGAAAATAAGGTGACCTAGTCATACCATATACATAGCCCATCATCAAAGGGTAGTGTGCAGAATCAAGGTATTTTTCATGCCACATTTTTTTGGAATACAAAGATGATAGATGAGAATTCCCTCATAAAGGTATGTAGTACTATAAAGAGCAAGTGGATTGGTCGATTTCTCATCCATACCAAGTATGTCCATTTGCTTCAGAATCTTTAAACTATGATTCTGTCAGAAGCATTTATTCGAGGAACACTGACTTGTGTATGCACAAAGCGATGATATAATCCATATTGAGGAAGTGACCACAGGTACTTATGTGAGGGTGGTAGGTGGCTAAAATGGAAGTGATCCAACTTAAGGAAGAGAATATTGGTGCTGACATGGGTGTAGCAGGTTAAATTTAGGCAATGGCAGGCTGATTCTCAAAGCATAAGCTCAAAGGTAATGTCTTTGGTGGAAGTGTTGAAGTGATTGAAACAAATATTCAGTTCTAGATCAATGGTCTTGTTTAGTAGTTGTTTACAGGATATCTATTATAAATTGTCCAGAATCTCTTTTCTAAGGGGAAGTAGTGGTGCTGAGTCAGCTATCAAGCTCATGCAAACTTTACTGGCATCATTCTTCAAGATTACAAAGAGTTCATTGGAAGTCATTTTGGAGCTCTTGTCTAATAAGAGGGAGCATTGGTAATCAAACATTGTGCTCCAACAAAAGTTTTATTTATATTAATAGTGCACATTATAATTAATGTTAGTAACATGTAAACAAGTTCAAAATTGAGTATTGTTATAGTTAAAACACCTTAATGGGTTTATTTTTTTATAAGTGATGTATTGAGTAATGTATAAGGAGAAAAGGATGTAAGAGGGAGAATTACAGAGAGAATTTCGACAGTGGCCTAGGGCTACCCATAGATGTAATGGTATGGAGAATAATATATTTTACATGTAACATTTTCAGGCTTTTCCATGTACTCCATGTCTATTATATGCTCACATGCGATCCTTTAAATTTACGACATAAAAGCACACAGTAGAAAATTTAGCTGAGAAACGCACATTATTCTTTCTTCAGGGCCTTTAGTATGCCATCCTCTGAAATAGTACTATCAGGTCTCACCCTCATATAGGAAGTTAATATTTTATCATTGTTTCTCCACTTGTCATGATACCTCTCCATACTCCTCGTGTGTTTCCATCTAGTTTCTTGATTAGTGGGCTCCTTCATCCAAAATTGACGATCCTCGAGACTCTGTTTCTTGGAATTAAAAACATTTTTATGTGGTTTGTCATAACTTAATTTCTTCTTAATGAGGTTCATTGGGACTATCCTCCCTTGAAGGGGTGCAATCATGGGATATGGCATACATATATATTATTTTGGTCTTCCACAATCATTCCTTGTGCCAAGTTAACTCCAATGTTGGCCTGTTCATCTTCTAAAGTTAAAGTGATTGGTATCAGAAAACTAAATCACAGTAAGTGTATGGCATAATTTTATCACATTAGATAAATAAGGGGACTAGATAATAAACAAATCTAACAAGTACCTGTTAAAACATACCAAGGGAAATTACCTTTCACAATAATATAAAGCAGTTTAAATGTTATAACCCTATGGTTGACAACACATAAACCCAATATTCTACAGATATTACTTTGTATTATGCAACAACAATTTAAGATAGTGCATTTCCGTTTGTAATATAATCCAAAGAAAATTAATCTCTTACCCAAAAGAGGATCTGAGTCAGATTTTTTTCTAACACAGAGGTCAGAGAGAAAAAACCTTATACCCAGATCTATGCACTATTCATCTGTATGGATTGTCACTAGCCAGTGTTGATGTGTATAGCACTATTTCTGTAACATAAACACCTTCATGATTCAAGATTTCCACTGATACAAAGTTTATGCTTGAGCATTGATTAATTGTTAGAGTATGGGTAATCTCCACTTAAGACCACATGTCGACCCACTACCTGATGTATTGAGTGCTTTAATTTGCTTACATATGGGAAAGGTATCCACTTTATTATTTATGACTAGGTTGGCCTAGTCTCCCTCTTGGCACTAGTGCCCAACCCTAGAAGGATGTGAATAAATTCATGCACACTCATTTGGACAACATATTCATTGATGATTTCGATCCAGAGCCATATTTACCTAAGCACAATTCTCTATTTTTCTCTATCATGCTATTTTGCTACAATTAATATTGTTGTTTTATTAAATGTCATAGTAAATCTGAAGGGTTTCTACATGATTCTATTATAGTTTGATGAATAGATCACTATAGATCTTCTAACTTTGTTCTCAGCATTATATCAGTGTGACTCTTCCTCCCCTGGCTGGTAGTATTTACAGGGTTGTCTTAGGTCTGAAAAATACGGTTTTCAACCATTTTTTGGCGAGCACAAACATAATTCTGGGTTTTTATACCTTCTCTGCCACTAGTACTCTTCATTATTTTATGAATTTTTGTTTTCCCAACATATTTGAGGGTTCTATATTGCATATTGGTGCTCTTCTAAAGCAACATACCATATCACTTCATCTACCATAAGAATCCCTTGGACTCTGATTAGTTGTTTCCATGCATTCTTAATAGCTTAATATGCATTGCTTTTTAATATAAACTGATGATAATTTATTTAAATAATTTATATAGAAAATGATGCTTGTTTGTTAGGAACACCGCTTGTTTTTTGAGCACCATATATGGAACCTCGTTGGTTTCACTAGTGTGAATATATAGTGGGTTATAGTGCCCAACCCTTGAAGGATGTGAATAAATTCATGCAGACTCATTTAAACAATATATTCATTGATTATTTCAATCCAGTGCCATATTTACCCAAGTCCAATTCTCTATTTTGCTCTCTTATGCTATTTTTCTACAATTAATATTTTTGTTTTGTTAAATGTCATAGTAAATTTGAAGGGTTTCTACATGATTCTATTATAGTTTGATGAATAGATCACTATATATCTTCTATCTGTGTTCTCAACATTATGTTAGTGTGACTCTTCCTTGCCTGGCTGGTAGTATTTACAAGGTTGTCTTAGGTCTGAAAAATATGGTTTTCAACCATTTTCTGACGAGCACAAACAGAATTCTAGGTTTTTATACCCTCTCTGCCACCAGTACTCTTCATTATTTTATGTCTTTTCATTTTCCTAGCATATTTGAGGGCTCTTTAGTACATGTTGGTGCTCTTCTAAGGTAGCACACCATATCGCTTCATCTACCATAATAATTCCTTGGACTCTGATTAGTAGTTTCCATGCATGCTTAATATGCTTAATGTGCATTGCTTTTAAAATGTTGATTTCACAATTTAATATAAACTGATGATAATTTATTTAAATAATCTATATAGAAAATGATGCTTGTTTGTTAGGAACACTGCTTGTTTTTTGAGCACCATATATGGAACCTCGTTGGTTTCACTAGTGTGAATATGTAGTGGGTTATAGTGCCCAACCCTAGAAGGATGTGAATAAATTCATGCACATTCATTTAGACAACATATTCATTGATTATTTCGATCCAATGCCATATCTACCCAAGTACAATTCTCTATTTTGCGCTCATGCTATTTTGCCACAATTAATATTGTTGTTTTGTTAAATGTCATAGTAAATCTGAAGGGTTTCTGCATGATTCTATTATAGTTTGATGAATAGATCACTATAGATCTTCTATTTGTGTTCTCAACATTATAGCAGTGTGACTCTTCCTCCCCTAGCTGGTAGTCTTTGCAGGGCCATCTTAGGTCTGAAAAATATGGTTTTCAACCATTTTCTGGTGAGCGCAAACATAATTATGGGTTTTTATACCCTCTCTGCCACCAGTAATCTTCATTATTTTATGTCCTTTCATTTTCTGAGCATATTTTAGGTTTCTTTATTGCATATTCATGCTCTTCTAAGGTAGCACACCATATCGCTTCATCTACCATAATAATTCCTTGGACTCTGATTAGTAGTTTCCATGCATGCTTGATATGCTTAAGATGCATTTCTTTTCAAATGTTGATTTCAAAGTTTAATATAAACTAATGATAATTTATTTAAATAATTTATATAGAAAATGATGCTTGTTTTTTAGGAACACTGCTTGTTTTTTGAGCACCATATATGGAACCTCGTTGGTTTCACTAGTGTGAATATATAGTGGGTTGGGTTGGGTTGGGTTGAGTGGGGTGGGGTGATTCTGACAATAAACTTAAACCCTTCCTCTAAAGCATCTCATAATTTACAATAGCAAGAATATGTAGTGATCCATATTTTGTCACAGTGGCAACTACCCTTCTCAATGGATGTTACATCCATGGTTGCCCAATTACAGCTGTCATAAATGCTGAGGGATAGGTGTTACTCTGTCTTTTGGGCCTTTAGTATGCCCTCTTCTTTTGTAAAGCTAGGGAGAATCTGGCCCTTGCCCTCAAAGGCATATTCAAGATTATGATTAAAAGTCAAAGTCAATCATGTATCTGGGCTACTCAAGAAGACAACTAGCCACACCAAAAATCCCACAAGGATGACTCCAGCTAAAGCAACTATAGTCCTCCCTTGAAGGGGTGAAATCATGGGATATGGTATACAGATAGATTATTTTGGTCTTCCACACTCATTCCTTGTGCTAAGTTAACTCCAATATTGGACTATTCATCTTCTAATCAATTGGTATCCATTTTAATATGGCAGAGATCAAAACTCTCAAACTTATCTAAAAGGAGCTTTATTCAGTGGTATATTGGAGGAAAGTCATTCCTTGTGCAATCCTTCATCTTATAACATTTTTGTATAGTAATTAATGAGTCTTCAAATACACTTATGTTTTGTTCAAAGTGCAATGGCGGATTTGCTAGGTCTCCACCACTCAACTCTAGATGATGCTCTTATATATATAAAATAAAGAATGTATTTATATATATAAGTTTTTGAGAAATATTATAGAGATGTTAGTAAATTTAGTAAGACTACATCATGTGAATTTAGTAGCTTGTAAAGTTTGAATTGGTCTACATTCACTACATGCATTTTAATCACAGAACTCCTCAATGAAATTAGTATTACATGCATAAAAGTTTAAACTAACATATTTTAGAATAATTTTATGGTTTTACATGTTGTCATATATTTCAACATTTATTTATATAATGATCCTAACTAGTGTCCACAAACTTTTCTTCACAGGTTTCTATTACATTATTCTATACAAATTGGCAGACCAAGTATTTATGTTGCTTTTGGTATTTGTATTATTTATGTTGTTTATTTAGTTATAGGTTGGATTTATTTTTATAAATAACTTTAAAACGATACTTCAAAAGCTTGTTTGTGACTAGTTAAATGCTTGTTGGAACACTCTAATAAACTTGCCTCAAAGTGTTGGACATATCTTCAATGCTCACTCAACACATTGGTAGAGTTTTGTTCAGGCCTTTGAACCTAGTTCTCATTTTTTTTCATATCTAATTCCTATAGAAGCACTAAACACTACCTTGAAACAAAAAAAAAAAGCAAAAGGAAAAACAATCAAGTGATCAAAGAGCCAAAAATACACTGAAAAATTACATATTCATAGATTCACTCCCTAGGTTTATTCATTGGTCATGTTCTCTTGAAAAATAAGTAATACCCAAGTTAAAAATTGTAGTCTTATTGTTTAAAAAACATGGTGCATTCAGGGAAATAGCACATCATCATCTGAATATTCAGATGAACGGGAAACAAGACCTACTCTAGGTACAGATGAATACTTAAATGAAATGATATATTGCAGTTACAAAATGTGTCAAAATAGGAAACTAAAGAATCGAAGGCTTGTTGGTATCCATAGATTGGACCATGGAGTTTATATAGAAGAGGCACATTATAATTAACAAATTGTTATTGTTATATTAAATAAATATGCACATTATTTAATACATTATTGTTGATCATTTCATTTGATTTTTTTATTTATGAAAAGCTGCTTCCAGTTCCCAATATTCATGAAGAACCAATGGATGATATTGATAATAGTGACTCTCAAGATGAAAGACAAGACACATTTATGGAAGAAGCCACTTCGCAGATAAATGAGGTTGGTTTCAATGAATTTATCCGAGACTTCTACACATATTTTGAAGAAGTTGTTGATTAACGCCTAGCTCATTTGGCTAGGACACCTCTTTATGCAAATGTTGAATCTTCTATATTGGTGACACTTATGTTGTTGTTGAACTTTAAGGTTACACATGGACTGACAAACACATGCTTTACTGATATATTAATGTTGGACTGATATTCCTATAAATTAATGCTCTAGATGTCTTAAAAGTTTTGAATATTGTGTATACTTATAAAAAATGATTTGTTGCACTATGCAGACTTTTGGAAAACAAAATACTTCCAAAGGACAATAAGTTTCCTCATTCTCGTAGAGAAGTATCTTCAATAATGAAAGACATTGGAATGGAGTACAAGACATATGATGCATGTCCAAATGACCATATATTGTACTATGGAAATAATGCAAAGTTACAACAATGCCCAAAGTGTCACACAAATAGGCATCGTCAAGATCAATTATCCAAGAAGGTTCCTTATAAAGTATTACGACACATTCCACTAAAGCCAAGGTTTGAGAGAATGTTCAAATACAAGGATTTGGAAAAATATATGGATCATCATGCACAAGGGAGGAGCCAAGATGGTGTCATGCGTATGGTTGTGGATAGTAAATATTGGAAAGATATTGAGGTAAAATGGCCACATTTAAGAAATGAGCCAAGGAATGCAAGAATTTCTCTAGCAATGGATGGCGTAAATCCTTTTGGAGATCTTAGAACAACATATTCTGTTTGGATAGTGTTAATTATAAACAAAAATCTCCCCCCTTGGATGGCAATGAAAAAGGAACATGCAATGTTAACTCTTATCATACCAGGTACTAGAACATGTGAATGCAATGCTTTCTTGAAGATTATATAAAAATATTTCAATTCAGTTAATCCTAATAAATAACTCTTTGTTCACTTAGGGAAATATCAGGTAAAGGATATGGATGTATACATGGAGCCCCTCATTGATGAGCTTCGTGAATTATGGGATGGTGTAAATATGTTTGGTGTATCAAGACCTATCAATGATAGAAACTTCCTATTTCATGCGATTCTTATCTGGACAATTCATGATGCCCTGGGGCTCTCTATTTGTTGCGGTAATATAATATAAATTACATTTATAATTATTATGTTAATTTTAGCATTTACTAAATATGGGTTCCAATCTTATTTTAGGACTAAAAACAAAGGGGAAACATGGCTATCCATCATGTGGGCCAAAATTGTTGCATCGGCAGTCAAGGGATCTCAATAAAACTGTCTATGATGATTATCGACAATTCTTACCACAAAATCATTGCTATTGAGTGCATGATAAACATATGTTCAATGGAAAGGAAGTGGAAATGAGGAAGCTAATAAAGATGAACCCTGCTAGGTGGAAAGCGATGTATGAAAAAAAAGAAGGGACGGGCTTTCCCCTAGGAATGAAAAGACTCTCTATTTTCTACAAATTAGAATATTATGAGAGCTTGCCAATAGCCCACCTATTTGGTACTATGCACATCGGGAAACAAGTGGCAGTGTTCTTGTGGAAACATCTAAATGGAAATAGCATTGAAGCACAAATAAAGTTAAGAAAGGACCTTCGAGTCACCAATATCATGTCGAACATGTGGTTGCACAAAGACAACTCATATGTTCATGCTCCATGGACATTTACATCAAATGAGATAGAAAACATCATTTCTACTATGAAAAGCATAAGATTTCCTTCTGGCTTTGGTGTGACATTAAAAAACTTATTCACAAGAGATGGATCAGAGTTATCAGGCCTAAAAACACATGATTGGCACAATTGGATAAAGGTAATGTTGTCACATGTTATATTTGTTGGAAACTTAATTAGAAAATTGTATATCCTAGTGATAATATCAGTTCATGCACATTTGAACATAGTTATTTGTTAATAGACATGCTAGTATAGTGATAAAATCAGTTCATCCATATTTGAACATTGTTATTTGTTAATGGTCATGTAGTATGTGTTTCCTGCAGCAATACCAAGTACTTTTGACCACAATGTCACTTTGACTATTTACAAATTATGTAAATATCTTAGGTATTTTTCAATCCATCATGCATAATCTTCCATTACTCTTATCATTTGCAGTGCATCATTAGTTATGCCTTTATATGAGTTTCTACTTTTAGTTTACAAGAAATAACAATTATTTATTGTAACACTTGTAGGTGGGTCTCATTAAAAGGAAAGACCAAGGAAGGCTCTGAAATTTGAGTGTATGCCAAAATTTTGGAGGGTGTTGCAGCCTCTACAACACTTTGCGACACACTAGTTGAATTCTAGCTTCTCTATCTTGGTTAGCTTCTTTTGTGTAGGGCCTTGGTCCTTCAGGGAGTATTGATTCATCATGCATATTATGTTGGCTTCCCCGCATACCCCATGGGTAGACATAGTCCCCTATGTACCTTCTTAGTTGAACACAACATAATATTCATCATAATCACAATGTTTTGGATTGGGGAGGGTAGTTTAGCTCGCGAGCTTAAAATTTTCATAGCATAGTTTTCTATCTCTAGTGTTGCTCCACTGCTAGCAGGGCTAAACAGTACCCCGACAGATTCACGTAGGAACACAAGAATTTATCTACTTCCAATGAGCCTGAATGGTACCTTGGTGTATTTTCTTGCTTCACCACTCTGCGCATGAAGCATTTCTCTTTTTTCACCTTTATTTATATATTTAAAGAGAATTGTGCATCAACACTTATTTATTTTAGGGCGGAAGAGGGATCCCAACTTATTGAGAGGAGGAGAGGTTGTTCCTTTAGAGAAGCATATAAATACATTTGATTTAGGTTTTCTCATTTATATTTTCCCCTTCTACATTTCTACTAGTTGGATAATCTTGAAAACAACAAAGTATAAAACTGAGTATAAGCATAAGGTTCCCAGATTGGACACAGATTCATGGTTAAACCAAAACACTCCTTACGGACAGATCGTATTTTCCATTAAAACTGCATCCGCCAAAAGATACACCCAACACAAGGAAGACGGGCAAAGGACTATCCAATCATTGCAGTGTCACAAGCAGTAAGGCACAACACTTATTTACATGAGAAAAACAACAAAAAGTTGAATAAAACAAAACAAAACAAAAAATGAAAGACTATGTACATAATGCAGGGAGTAGCCCCAGATATTCATTTAAAATATTGTTTTAGGTCTTTTCCATTGATAGAGAGAGAGACAATATTCCTATCAAGTGATTGAAGAGATGTGTGTGTTGGCCAATTTTTTCATGGACTATGTAAGGACCAATCTACATGGATTGAAACTTAGTGTGTTTTTCTTTGTCCTCATGGGCTTTGTCCCACTTCAAGAGTAAGTCACCCACACTAAAGCTATTCTTCCCTAAATAATTTCTATAAAACCATCTCTTGATATGACTCTGGTGAAGTGAAAAAAATTCTTTTGTGTTCAACCTTTCTTCCTTTAGCTTCTGCAATGTGTCCATGCTCTGTTGAACTAAAAGACATGGCCCTCGGGATTCTTGGGAAAATTGGAGGGCAAGAAAGTAGATGTTCAGTGGGAGTACGGCTTCTTTTATGTACACCATGAATTAAGGGGAGGTGTTTAGAGAATGTTTTGGTGTGACTCGTTCAACCCATAATTCATTCACCAAAGCAAAGTGTCAGTTTCGTTGTTTAGAGAATATGGTATTTTTTATGAGATGGATGAGGTTATTATTCATGGATTCAGCAGGATCATTCCCCTGCGGATAAGAATTAGAAAAAAATTTCAAGATAATACCATTTTTCCTAGGAAAATCATAACACATTAATGAAGAAAAGTATGTTGCATTGTCAAAAAAAAGTGACGTAGGAACGTCAAACCTAGAGATGATATTATGTTGCAGAAATATTATGGCTTCCTAATCAATTCACTTGTTTCAGCAGGACTGCCTCCATCCACCATGTAAGATAATATGTAGCCATTAGGATATAGTGGTGCTATTTTGATGAGTGAGGTAAAATTTCCCCAATTCTATCCAAGCCCCACTGTTGGAATGGTTCTTCCACTGCAAAGGGTTGCAGTGGGGCTACTGACCTCTGATTTCTATTGGCGCACCTTTGAAATACGGGACACTTGCGAGCATAGGCCTCGGCATATTTGAATAATGTAGGCCAGTAGAAACTTTCATGCATGAACTTGTGAATTGTAGTGTTTCCTGCAAGGTGTCTCCCAGCTAGTCCGTCATGGAGATTGCATAACACCTTGCTTGAATCATGTGCCTCTAGAAACCTGAGAAATATCCCATTGTGGTGCTTCCTGAACAACAACCCATGCACCAACTAATATGACACTGCTTTTAGTTAGAGTGCAGCCTTTTGTCACATAGATAAGTGAGATGGGATGGTTCCATGCTGAAGGTATTGGTGCACATCTATGTAACAAGAGTTTAAGTCTAAAGTGGGGGAGGCTTGCTCAACATTGTCTATTTCGATATCTTACTCCCATATTGCGATCTATTCTTCTTCCTCATTTTTTTTTACTTCTTTTCTTGCTAACTTACAAATACTATGACCCTTGATGATGTGAACTCGTTTGATTTTATGATCATATTCCTGTAATCTCGTCATCTAGTTTTCCCTTATTTCACCCAACTCTTGTTGAACAAACAGTGATCTGATTATTGGGTGTGGAACAAAGATAATACAATGGTTTTTCAATAGATAGGGTCTAAAGTGCTTCACTGCCGTGTATATTGCATAATCTTGTTTGTCCACAGTGGGGTAATTGAGCTCTAGCCTTTGTAGGCTTTCACTCGTGAAGGAGATAGGTCATTCATTTTTCAACTCATCATTCTGAGTGAGGACGACAATAAGAGAGGTGTTGGAAGAAAAAGTGTAGAGCAAGAAGTCTTCGATGAAGTCTGCATTGTACGACCAGGGTGCTTCTACTATAGCTTACTTAATATGGGCAAACGCATCCTTTTCCCCCTTATCCCATTTATAGAATATGTCTTACTTTACCATCTCATGTATTGGTTTAATGATTTGAGCATAGTCGGAAATGAACTTTCTAAGGATGTTGATCTTGCCCAAGAAAGATTACATATCTCTCTTGTTCATTGGGTGGGGAATCTGCATGATAGTCCGAATCCTGTTTGGATCTACCTTGATCCCACTTTTAGGAATAATATTTCCAAGAAGGTTACCCTCAGACACTATGAAGATACTCTTATTGGGGTTCAAGGATATCTCATATTTTCAGCATCACTCAAAAATTTTCTTCACGGGGTCCATGTGGTGTGACTTTTGTCTAGAAAATATTGTCACATCATCAATATAGAACCCAACACTCTATCCAATAAGCCCATGGAAGGTGATGCCCATTGCACGTTGGAAAATTCCATCAACAATGACCAACCCAAATAGCACTATTTGAAATGAGAACGTGCCCCACTTAGTCCAGAATGTAGTTTTAATTTGTCAAGCTCTACTACCAAAACCTAGTTGTAGCCCGAGAATCCATCTAGCAAAGAAAACATTTTGACCCCACATATTGTTTGCAATATCTACTCAATTAACGACATTGATTAATTATCCTTTTCCGAGGCGTGGTTGATATTGCATATATCTACACACATGCGCATCTCCATGGACTTATTTCTCATAGGGACTAAGTTGGATACCCACATTGAATGTCGCACCTTGTAAATGATCCGAGCATTGAACAATTTTCTCAATTCCTTCTGTAGGAGGGGCTCAAGAATTGGATGAAATTTTCTTAATTTCTGCTGAAAAGGCTTGGCCCCTTCCTTGATTGGTATCACACGCTGGATTATTCATATGTCATATATCTTTAGATCATCATACGTCCATGTGATACATCACAATACTACTTGAATAGGTGGATAATTGCTTTCCTCTCTTATGGTGTGTAGCAAGTACTGAGATTAACATACTTCAGATCTTTCTCCATTCCTAAATTGATCTAGTCATGCGAAAATGTGGAACTGTGGCTCTTAGCATTCACATGTCCCCAGAAACAGTTTTTCGGATCATACAACCTTTGTAGTGACACCACACCCTTATGGATGAGGTTGCCTTTGGTTGTGTTGGTTGTGTCTTGCACTGTCTACTCATGATCATCCTCATAAATCGTTGCGTGTTTAAATATGTTAGTGTTGGCCATAAATTACAGTATCTATTGGTTGTCATAAAAAAGGCATAAGTTAGTTATGTTATCTCGGACAGAGGGTTTATACAAAATCTCAATAGTAAATTTGTCCCTTAACGGTAATCCTAGCAGTTGCATTTTACAAGGCATCCGCATCTTCGCTACGCATTCTTGGTGCTGAAATAATATTGAATGCTTGGAAGCGAGAGATGAGTCACCATACCTCTTGTTGATAAATCTTAAGATGCGGTGGCATGCAATGTATAGTGTTACGTACCTAACGCACCATGATTTCGGAGTCACGTACCACTTTCAGGACAGAAACTTTGAGGTCAATGGCCTTCTATAAGCCCAAGGTGAGTGCTTTAGACTCTGTAATGTTGCTCATTTAGTCTAATTCCAAGCGACTAGAGATTATTGTTTTCTCTGCAGTGGATCTATTAAAATACAACTAGCTCCAGAGCTCTCCGATGTCTTGGATTCATCAAAGTACATTGTCCACATATCATTTGTAGAAGGACTTCTTACCACACTACTACTACTACTACTACTACTACTAGTTGTACAAAGTTCATTATTGTCAGTTGGACGTGGAAGGAGGTCCAACTATGTGCCTAGTGGAACTGGGGGTGGCTCTACAAGATAGCACCCCAACTGTGTTTCTAGAAAACAATTTCCAAAAACAAGTTCTGTGAAAACCAATGGCATCTTATGCCCATTCAAGGGAGTCACAGTGTGCTTCATGTATCTCTTTGACTCTACCTAGATTTGATTGCTCTTGCCTCCGTACGGAAGCCATAAGTGTGACCAGTCAGTGGAAAAGTATCCTTGCAGCTTGCTTGACTAGTCTCTACTCAGTAATACTACATGTTCTTCCAGAATGTCCAAAATTAAAATTTTGATGCATTAATGAACTCATCTGTTAGCTTATAACTAGATGATGACATCCCTAAATTCACCAATTGCTGGAACACAAGTTCTATCTAGCTGGATGATTTGTGCATCTATCGTGTTCCATTAATCATTGATCTTCTTGTCCATCGAGAGTGACATGAAATTAACCGATGCACCAGAATCACCCAAGAAATTGTGTGCATTGAAGTTAAATACTTCAAAGGTTAACAAGAATGGTGGGCAAAGTGTGTTTTCCTCTAGGCGGAATGCAATAAGAATACATGTGAGATTATTAAGAGACTTGATAGATCCCTTGTCTGAAGAGGTAGTATTACCGGTAGAAATTTTCCCAAGTGCTTGTAAAAGGATGTCTCACTGGCTCGTGATCTTTGTGAGTTCAAATAGGAAGATGTTCACACAAACCTTCTTCATATATTCTACAATGTTGTAATCTACTGCAGGAAGACTAACTGAGGTGTCCAAGGATGGAATTGAGTTTATGGTTTTGGTGGAATGGTTTTTTCTTTATTCCTGGTGGAAACACATTTCATTGGAACTATTTTCCCGTACTTGCTCTGAGTGTTCTGCGTTAAGTTAACTAGAGGACTCAGTTTTCTTAACAAATTTTATTTGAATTTTTGTTCCGGCACCTTGATCACAGTGATCAACCCTTGACTTCTCAAGTTATATTGGTTAATCTGCTTCTGGTCTAGACCACCACTCAGAGGTTCCTTATTGGCAATGCTTTTCTCGGTTCCAAGAACGCAATGATACATGTTTAATGCATGCCCAGTGCTTGCAGCTTCATTAGTTGTAGAAATTTCTTCTTCTTCATCATCGATCTCACCTTGTTCCTCAACCATGACTGAGTTAATAAAATGCGCAACCACACTGCTAATGCTTTGGTTCCATTGTGGGCATGTCTTCTCCAAATGATGCTCATTGTGGAACCTGTAGTACGAATCCATGGCAATTTTCTCAATGTTTCAAATCATATTGGAAGTCTGTGCAGATTTTTGCGGTTGATTACTACTACTGCGAGAAGCCGCATTCCTTTTTAGGAAGTACTTGAGGGGGCTTACTTCTCATGGTATTATCGCATGTCCTATGTTTGAATTCAACCATTTTGGTGGCCAGGGACTTGATGAGATGAATAAGGCTTTCGAGACCATTCAGTTCCTTTCCTTAGCCCTGCTTATAGAGGCCTAAGATATCTTACCTACGTCCTTGGATTCCTTGGTGGGTTAATCCTGTGATGACTCTAATAGTGTGTTGGTCCTTCTCTATGGCAATAACCTATTCATAGCTTTCTGTTAATGTTGGTTTTGAATTTTGCTTGACAAACTACACAATATTGGTTGGCAAGGTAGAAGTGTAGTACTCGATGATTATGGAGTCATGAGATTTTGTGTCATCTTTAAAAATTATTCAAGATGTGATTAAAACTCAGATTGAAATATTTAACATTTTCCTTCTACTCCATCTTAAGACTACCCAACTCCTTCAATAACATGGCAGGGGTCTAATATTCAGTAAGTTTCTCAAGAAAGATCCTTTTGAATGTCATCCAATTCTGGATGGAGTTTGGAGGAAGGTTGTGGTACCATATGGCTGCTCTACCTTCCATGGCACATGGAAACAGTCTACATGCAATGTCATCATAATGTACCTCAAGTGTTTGCAGATGTAGGTAAAAATTGTCTAAGTGATCTTTAGCCTTCAATTTCTTGTTAGGGGCATATTTCATGTATCTTCGCACCTTGTGTAGGACACCCAGAAGTGCCAGTGTGCCCTGAGTCATCCAATCCATATTTTAGTCTACCATGTTGTCTTATTTGTTGTCCTCCTCTTCCTCTTCTGAATCTATTGGTTCCTCTTCCTCTTATTATCCTTCGTTTCCTTCCTCTCTGCCTCCCCCACTAGAATTTGAACCTGAGAGTAAGGGATTACTTCCTCCTCCTCAGTGAAAGAGTGGAGTATCCTTTTCCCTTTCCAAATCCTCTACTAGTTCTTCGAGAGTGGCAAGGATCGCTTCTTCAACAAAGGAGACCAATGCCCCTTTGGGGCTGGTATTTTTCTTATTTTGAGAATATGGAAGATAGATTACTCCTGTAATTAGTCCAAAATCTTTTGATAATTGTCGTCTCATGGGGTGGACATCCTAAAGTTGATGGTACGAGATTTAACGTTCAAGCCTGGGCAGTGAAGAGTTACAAACTTCATATTTGCGAGTAAGGGAGAGGGAGTGAATGTTACTGCCTTGACCAGAACATGGATGAGTGGGGTGAGTGGGACAATCATCCATATAATACTGCAAGCCCTCCTTCTAGTGCCAGAAATGTTAATGGTGTTGGACCCGCCAACATTCAGGGGATCTCCCTGATATGAAGTCCAAATCAAACCTAACACCATTTGATGTATGAGCCCCATCCAGTATAATGACTTGACTGCCAAATACTTAAAGATTTTCCTCATCTATAGATTTTAGCACAAGAGAGTGATGCATTGGTATCTTCGAAAATCAAGGTTATTGTGCCTAGTGAGTGTGCAATGCAACTGTTACTAGGTTCTCTTACTGCAAAAGGGGGGAAAAAGTGAAAGTGAGAGGTAATAGTACCATCGAGGAAGAGACACACATAAACCAGAAATACTTTTCCAACATCCAGCGGAATAGTCCACAGTGTATGTGATAGTCATTACAACCAATGAGCAAGGGAAGATCTATCTACCATCCAGTGGAGTAGTCCACAGTGGATGTGATGGTCATTATAACCAATGAGAAAGGAAAGGTTTGTCTAGTATCTCACGGAATAGTCGACAAGGATGAGACACCAGTGACAACCATTACTGCACATTCCCAACAAGATAATCACTAAAACAACTGAAATAGTTCAACTATATTAGTACATGTGAAAGCAAACATGAAATACAAACATTCACAAAATAGTCTTAGAAACATCTATATGTCATGCATGGAAATGTTTTGGCCTGAAAGGTCTTCTTTAATTAAGAAAAAGTTCAAGAGACATATTTACATTGTAAATCACTATCCCCAGTAGTGGGACATTGGAGCCACTCCTTGCTCCTGAAAGAATGCTCCTGAAAGAACTAACTGAACTATCTAATGCTTTGTGAGAGGAGCCAATGTGAAAATTCTTTTGCTCATACAATGAGGTGGTATATATAACTAAGTGGTGATGCTTACCCCTTGTGACTCTTTGGCTACCCTCGCGACTATTAAACTTTTGATGACTTGTCAACTGACATGACTCTTTGTATTCATGCGTGTCCATTGGATTTCCACTTGACAATACATTTGATTTACAATATACATGTCCCACAATAGTGATGTGGAATATGACAACTCATGACACGACTTGACATGACACTGTTGACATGGACTGGCTTGATGATGTGGAAATGTCAAGTCGTTGTTGCTGCTAAGTGACAGATGTGTTCTTAGATATGCTTTATCTCCTCCTCCGCATAGCTTGATGATGTAACGTATTCAATGATTTTTTGCCTTGACAGGTGGTTGCATACATGTGTTCCTTTTTCTTGCTCTTGGTAGGTTCATTTATCCGTCCAGCTACAAGTAAGTCTTTAGGCATGTTTCCTCCTCCTTCTTCTTCTTCATCATCTCACCATGATTTGACAATGTACATGTTCCTACCATTCACTCATGATGAGACGACATCAATCTAAAAAATCCCTTGTCTAAGATGATGCATTATTATCCATGAACTAAGCATGGGACAGGTGATATGCTGGAAGGGAGGGCCCAGTACCTACGCATTGTGTAGTTCCAGGTGACAGTGAGAGAGGATGATCAATGAGACTACATAGAGCACATCTCAAGCTTGACTAAGGAAATTTTGAAAACAACCCTCACTAAGGAGAAAAATGGTACAGTGGCCAATAGGAGTCGGGATTTTGCAGTTTAGGTAGTTAGTGGCTGATGTGGGATGGGACCTTGGGAGGCAGATCTATGAGATTTTTAGGGGCAAGGGGGACTGGGGAACAGATAGACCTGGAGGGCCGATCTATGTAGTTCTTGAGGTTAGTGAGCTACTACTAAGGGAGGACACTGGGTGACACTATGTGTAATTCTGAAAGCCAAGGTAGGTTGGTTTCTCTATGCATTTCATGTTTCGAGTAGGTAAGGGGATAAACTTGAGGATTGAAAGTGAAAAGTGTGTAGCTCAAGCCAGACTTCGAGGAAGTATTACGCAATTCTGGGGGTGAAGAAAGGTTGCTGGGCTCTGGAATTGCATAGTGCAACTACCCTAGGGGATATTGACTATGCACTATGTAGTTCTAGGTAAAACGACCACATCATTGATGGTTGATACTGCACAATGCGTAGTTCACTCGGAGTCTGGTGAAGCTGAGTTGCCCATCAAGAAGATATTCAGAAAAATGGCTAACTGCGGGAGGAAGATGAAATAGTTAAGAAATTTAACTTGTGATCACACTCTTAGCATACATTTATGACATGACAACATAGGCCACTAGAATAACAAGACAAAGCATAATCCTTTGTGTCATTTTTTCATAAGAAGACGAGACAAGTGTGACACTTGAGATAGACTTTAGGACAACCATGACGACACTTGTGCAAAAGTGATCAAAACTTGTGTATGAGTGTGATGGGCGTTTACGTAGCTAGGAAAACTCATATACACAAATACTAACCTTCAAAACTGCCAGAAAAGGTCCACAAGCATGGAAAAATTGTCCAACATGCCAAAAGACGACAGCTGATCCAACAAGCAAAAGGTGTCAAAGGACTCGAGGAAAGCTCATGAAATGAGCTTATGTGTTTTGAAAAATAAAAGGATATACAAGGGAAGGCACTGAAATTTGAGTGCAAGCCAAAATTTTGGAGGGTGTTTCATCCGCTACAACATGATGCAAGAAAGACATCAAATAGGCTTTGTATGAAAAAGTTATGCCACTAGGGAGTTGTCCTTATTGTTTGTTTACCATGAATTAAAGAGGATTACATGTTAGCCTCATTTACATGGAAACAGGGCTATCCCTATGGAGGCTATGAAGTATACTATAGAAAGGTAAAGGTTGTAACTCTAGTTGAGAGTTGGAGTCAAATTTAACCCCTAGTTGACTATCAAGCTATGTTATAACCAGAGGAAAAGGGGTTAAATTCATTTGGATTGTATCTTTTTCCACATTAAGGTAGAACAACTTGGGAGTGGGAGTGATAGATATTAACTAAGGGCCTTTGTGTTTTGTAGTATCCTATTGGACGTAGATCTTAGGTAACTCCATATAGAGTTCCTTCATATTTGTACTTGTAACATTTCCATTCTAGACTAGAGAATCCTCGCCTTATAACTGGTTTTTCTCCTGAAATGGTAACCTAGGGCATATATTTTTATTTTTATTTTACTGATATGTGTTTTTATTTCACTATTCTCTTATTAATGGGATTTTGAGGTACAAAACGGGTCTAAAAATGAAAAATTTACCAATAAACTCAACTTTAAAATAACCAATAGGATTCAAGATAATGATGTCAACCCTAGGGTTAATAATGTTTGGAGGGAAAAGAAGAAAACTACTTTTTAATCATATTTTTGGCCTATCTCCTTAGAGGTTTACTCAAATTTCAAGTATGGTCACTTGTTAGATGTGGAATACACTTGTTGGATAAGGAATCAGATTTTGCATCCAACATGTATCCAATTTTCGTTTTTTTAGTAGACCTAGATGGAGAAAAAATGAAAATACATGTAAAAAGTGTTTCTTTAAGGAGACATGTTTTTCTTAAATTTTAAATTGAAACAATTGAAATCAAAAAATATATATGTCTTATAGTTAAAACTTTCCAATGCTATGTTTCCTATCAGGGAGGTGTAAATATTTCCATACTCAATGTGGAGTTGGATCATGAAGATGGATAATGTTCCTCAAAGTGAAAAAAATTAACATTGAAAAGTTGAGGAAAAGTTCGCAGATCGATGTATTTGACCCTCCTTAGTGCATGATAAATCCAGGGTTAAGATGCATACATGTTGGTTTAATATTATGATGAAATTAGTGGCTAGTGTGGAAAATTTTGATAATGAAATTCATAAAATATTATTGTTTCCATGTTTCCTTTCATTCGTCATGCATAATGGAGATTTCTATTTCCAATAGGCATTGAATTGAGAAGAGTTTGATAGAGCTCATTTCTGTTGTTGATTCTAGTTGTCATCCAACTAAGACTCTTATTGAAATAGGCATATTGGATTTGATTATTTATAAAAAAAAATTCTTAGTACTTGTATCACATCACAACAACCATGAAAATTTTATACTAATCATTTTAGTTCAAAAAATTATATCAATAATCTTTATGATTGTTGTTATGTAAGAAACATAATATCGAAAAGAAAACAACAAATAATTTTCTTACATTTTAAAATTCATTAACAACAGCGACATGATCACTGCAATGACACTTGTTTACTTAGATTTCAAACTGTTATTCCTTTGTCAAATATCTTTTATTATTTTTTTGTGAAACATACTCAATACTTAACATTGTTTTCATATATCTTGAAATTGTAATTTGAATATGCAACAAGTATATGGTACTAGAATATGTTATGCAAGGGAATGTACAAATTAAGGTTTATCATGCGCCTATTAAGGTTGATATCTATATATTTCGTGTTCGTATTATGGGGTTTATAAGTAGAAGAAATAACATATATTCTAAGACATTGCTTGAGATATAGATCCTTTCAGAATCGCTAAGACAATGTTTACATTATGTTTGGAACATTCCAACAAAGTTATTTAGTTCAAATATTGTTGTTGATCAATTTTTATATGAATATAGTGATGTTTTGTCATAATCTAGTTTAAAGGGTTACCTATAGGCTCTAGTGTTATTATTATTAGAAAATAAACACCAAAGTAGCCTGAAAATAGAAAGATAAGTAGCCTCACCCCTTGAGAAATAGATATAATAATGAAAGATAAGCATCTTTGAGGGGGGGGGCTCCTTTTACAATACATCATATGTATATGATGAGATGATGCTAAAAATTTTCCTCTATGGAATATATATAGAAGAAAAAGGGTATAATTATAATTAAAAATTCTAGCCAAGAGCACCACTATAATATTAGTGATGTAACAATTCAATATCTAGGATTATCCTAGGGCGGTGTCTATGGCTTAGAAATGGTAGTATATGTTTAGCTCCAACATTTTGCATAAGTTCATCCAAAAAATATACACTTTGTTTTCCTTGAATTTTACTCAATGGAAAAGGAATTGTTGTCCTATAGATCCCACTTTAGGATCTAGGAGATAATGGATATACCAATCAAATCCCTTAGATCTAATACAAAATACTCCTTCAATACAATTTAAAAGAAAAATATAGTGGTGCACCTTGTTACCCTCACATGTTGATGCAGGTTATAGATCCACTCCAATAACTAAAAATTTCACTCTTATTTAATCTTGCTCCAACTCCCTAATCCAATCACCTACAAACATACACAAACATAAAAGGATGGTTTATTTTCCTCCATGAAAGGAAAGTTAGCAAGAAAAGGAATCTAATCAAAGTAAACGCATTATGATCTCATGAAAATACATCATATAGAGAGGGAAACTAGATTAATATTCCATAAAAGACAATGGTACAAAAGCAAAATTATACCCCTTGGTGGCAAGTGCTCTGTTATGATTCCTTGACATTTATCCTCTCTTGGGTTACTCATAAATTGTTCTCATTTATAAAACATTAGAGGAATTCATTGTTTCAATTCTTCAGCGTAATAGGGTATTCTAATTATATTCTACACCCTTGCACCCCCAAGAGGGTCTAGTTCTATAGGATTCTCCTATATTTGGGAGGATGTATCTAGACACTTAGGGACAAGAGCAGTTAGGATTGATGTCATGTAAATTGGGTGGATACAGATCATGGATATACTTGATGGCATGTGAACCAAGGAATTACAAGTCATGGCCAAGTTTTTGGCTCATTTATTATCTTTTCCCAACTCACTATGAACCTTGTACTCAATTATGAAATAATTATTATTTCATAATTATAAAAATGTGAAAAAGTAATTATGAGAAATTACGCAATTATATAATTTCATCCCTATAAACTCTAATAACTTCCTAGTAATACCTATGGTGGTAAATAAAGTATAGGATATGATCCCTACTGCATGAGGTCAAAAGAGAATATCATGAGAGAAATGCATTAAAACCATATATCAAAAGGAAAGGAAGGATTCATGATTCAAGGAACTATATTACAATGACCTTGACAACCAAGTCTCAATAATAGATAAATTAATCCCGAGTTGGCATACCTGTGTGTTGAATAATGAATAACTAAATGTGGCTACAAAAACTAGACATTGTGGATCCATGACATGAAATGCCAACACTTAGCCATGAAACAATATAGTGAATCCATGCAATAAATCATGATATCATAGCCACCAACAAATACAGTGTGGATCTATGTCACAGTATACATCTATAGGACCATGGAAACATAGAAGAGACGTGCCCTAGAGCACTCCTAAAAGTACATGACATGGTACAAACTCCAACGCAACTTGGGAAGGGTTACATAAGAGTGTGATGTCCCAAAAATCATGTCGAAAAAGGTTGTTATTGATATCAAATGGTATCCAATGAAAGATAATGTTACATAGTCAAATAAAACATTTTGAGACCTTTATAACTATAGGTGGTACATGTCCTAATTCATCAGGATTGAGGAAGAATGAAATTTTCAAATATATATATATACACCCTAAATTTTCATAAATCATCCCACAAGTTGGCCCTATCCTAGATGCCCAAAAGTATATAATAGGAAGTATGTGGAGGATTTATTGACATTCATTCTAGAAATTGGATCTATTATAGAAATATTTAGTGAAGGAAGAGGGTAGAAGGACAAAGTTCCAAACCTAGTGAACAAAGAAGAGGAGGTAAAGTTCTGGCAGACATAAATTTTTGTTGGAGTCCAAGTTTTATTGAAGAGGTTGAGTTATGTTAAGGAGATCAATTTCTGTTGAGGAGGTCGAGTTCTATTAGAAGATGAGGTTGAGTTTTGTTGGATGCAAATTTTGTTAAGAAAGTTCTGCAAGAGGATTTATATTGATTTTTTTATTTCTCTTTTTTATCCTTGTTTATTTTTGGAGAATTCCAATCCCTAGTCTATCTTGGTTGTGGGAATATAGTAAGGATTAAAGAGAAGTGATATAAAAATTATGAGGGTAGTAAGGGCTGACTAAGTATTGGAACTGCAAGTGTAGTATTCAATTCAAACTTCTAGGTGGGTAGATTTATTTTTGAATAGACTAGAAGCCTAAATATTAACAATTGAATTGTGAATAACAAAGCGCTAGATTGAATTAAATTGCAGAAGAGGAGTATTTCCATATATCAAAGAGGTTGGAGCCTGATCATCTTTAAATTGGTGTTTATAGAGGATAGGTGCCCTTATATTTTTGACAAGTTAAAACCCGCAACATTGTAAGCTGGTACTCACAAAGGATTGGTGTCCTCATAAGTGCTTTCTTATAACATTGTAACAAATTGAAGACAATTAGACAAGAATTACAAGTTTTCTCCCAGTTTGGTTTTACACATTAATGTATATGTTCATTCATTTTGTTAATCATTTATGTGGTGGCATTAATTTTTCTTTAAGCAGAAAGAGTTTACATTTAAGTAATATTTATTCAACACACCCCCCCTCCTCCCCCACCACTCTCAGTATCACTATCTATTTCAATAATCTGTATCAAACCAGGCTTCTTCAGACATTCGAGAAATTTTGATGTCTAAAATGGACCTCAAAACAAAAATGTATAACCAAAATAAACTTAATAAGAACCAATAAGATTCAAGATTATGATGTCAACCACAGGGGATGATTCACCATTTTTGGAGTAAAAAAGTAAAAATATTAAAAAAAACTATTTTTTCAACTCGTATTTTCAAATTATCTCCCTACAATTTTACTCAAATTTTGAGTTGAAGCACAAATTGGAAGTAGAATTTAATTCCTCATCCAATAAGTACCCATACTACATAATTTCAATGCACCTTGCTACATGAAAAATGATAAATACATGAAAAATGTGATTGCAATCATATTGTTTTATGTATTTCTCATTTTTCATGTACCAGGGTCCATAGAAAGTATGTGATGTGATTACTCCTTGGAAGAGGAATTAAATTATGCATCCAACGAGTGCTCCCACTTGAAATTTGAGTAAAATCATAGGGAGATAAGTTCAAAAAATAGTTTTTTCTTTTTTCCCTATAAAATTTGATGATGTATCTAATCTTATTTTATTATTTCCACTATTATTTATAACATTTCTTACGAGTCCCATTTTCGAACTCAAAATTTCTCTAATGAACTAAAAGCTGATGAAGATATTACAAAGGGTATGGCCAATTAAGAAGGTTCAAACAAAACTCTTTTGTTTAATGGAACACATTATTCCTTTCAGAACGTAATAATGAAGACCCTCTTAATGTCTCTTGGAGCTGAAGTTTGGCAATTTTTTGTCACGATGGATATAAGGTTCCATCTTCTCTATGAATTCCATTATAAATGGCTTGGAGAGATTTAGAATTTGTTAAATTTATGTAGTGTGAATCAACTAAAGAGATGTGGGACATGTTTCTAGGAAATGATGAAGGAGATGAAAAATTAAAGAAGGAAAAGCTTCATACCTACAGAGGACAACTTGAAATCCTAAAAATGAGTGATGAAGAAGATGTTGCTACTTGTTTTCTTTGAATTGATGAAGTGGCTAATCCTCTCAATGGACTTCGAGAAACAATGAAATTCAATGGTTCACTAATAGTATATGCTTTAGACTCATGAATGGAAATCAAAAGAAATGTATTACTCTAAAAGAAGAAATTGGAGTAAATGTGACTTTTAGAAATAGTGGATCTGCACAAATCACTCGAAGATGTACTATGAGCCTTGACATTGGTAGGGATAAAGAAAAAAAAAATTATATGTTTAAGGACTTAAAAATAATCTTTTAATTGTCATCCATATGTGTGATCAATGTTATGATATCATTTTTAAAACTAAATAATGTGAGATAAGGATACGAATTTGGGAAGATAAGTGGGAAAAGTGATAAGGGCTTTAGGTGAATGCTATGGAAGAAGAATTGGAACAAATTAAGAAAAATGGAACCTGGGAACTTGTTCCATGATTGAAAGAGAAAATTGTGATTAGGACTAAGTGGGTATACAAAAAAAAATGAACAAATATGGAAAAATTCTCAGGATTAAAGCAAGACTTGTACATAAGGGTTACACACAAATTGAATGAATTGAATTGATTTCGAGGAAACCTTTGCTATGATTTCCAAATTATAAGAAATAATAATGTTTTTTGAATTTGAATGTTCTAAAGGTTTCAACCTTTTGTAGCTAAATGATAAACCAACCTCTCTAAATGGATATTCAAATGAAGAAGTATACATCAAATAGTAAGAAGGTTTTGACTTGTTAGAAACTGAAGACCAGGTGTACAAAATTAAGAAAGATCTTTATGGGTTAAAACAAGCTCCAAGCACTTGGTATGCTAGGATAAGCTGTTATCTTCAACAAACAGGTTTCAAAAGAGGGGTTTCTAATGATAATATTTACATCGAGGAAAAGGAAAAAATATTAATTACATCTGTATGTGTGGATGATCTCATTTTTGAACACAACAATATTGACATGATTCGTGTATTTTGTTAGGAAATGTCAAAGGAATTTGAAATGTAAATGATTGGTGAATTATACTTCTTCCTTGGATGACATATTTCTCAAACCGAGGAAGGAATATTAATTTCTGAAACCAAATACCACAAGATTCTCAAGCTGTCACTACAAGGAAAATACCTTCTAGCAAAGGTTATAACGTAGGTTTTTAGTGTTATAAAATTGGAAAAAAAAAAATTATAAAACATCCGCTAAAACATTTGTTTGTGATAAGCGATGCTTTAGCAAAGATTATAATGAAACTTCATCCCAACTGAAAAAATATGGTCGAATAAAGGTTTTAGTAGATATATTTTGTTGTTCGCTTCATGGAACAAGTAACAACGATGTGCTACATATATAAAATCATTGGGCTGCATACATAACTAAAATCATTGAAGCGTTGAATGCAAAGAACACTGGAGCATGAAATGTATACTGCCTCGGTGCTTATATATCAAAAAACACCATAAGGCATTCTTTTAAGGAATAACATCAGGGCATGCAAAAAAAATTGCAATCTTAGTGCTTTTGTTTAAACTCGTAGCACTGATGCATATTGTTTGTATAAATGCACAAGTGCTTTAGGGATATAAAAGGACTAGTGTTGTTAATTTTAATAATTAATGCACTAGGGCTGGAAATAATATTTTGTAGCAGTGAGGCATTAGTTCTATTAAAGAACTAGTGCATTAATAATTATAATGCATCGAGGTGTTAATTTCAAACAACATTGGTGCTCAAAGAACTAAACGCCCTGTCGTTGTTGACTTTTGAAAAGGCACCTGTCATGCAAAAAAATTTCGTCGTTGTGCTTTTGTTGTGGGGAAAAATGCCTATGCAAGACGATCCTATCCACCTAAGGTGTGACAGTGCCTTAGCAACAAACAGAGACAGCTATTCTAGTATTCTTCCTTTATGAATTAAGAATGAAGAGAGATAGATGGACTAACCGGTGTCGTCCGTTTGTCCCTCGATCAGGTTTCTCTTCTCTTTGAGGGTTCCCAGCTACTTGCCTTCTCGCTCGCCCAGCTTCAAGAGGTTTTTGCAAGATCACAAGAAGAGAACACTACACAAGACATGGATTCATATTCATAACTAGTTCAGGATTAGAAATAAACTAAACATACTAATGCAATCATACATCAAAGATACATCAGTATATAGGAGAAACCAAGATAGCTTTATTGATGAATAACAAGGTTCAGGAAGAGATACAACCCAGAGGGCTCCAATCCAGCATCTCCTTCCCAGCAAATGGAATTCCTATCTTCACCCCCTTCAAAGCATTAAGCACCCAATGATTCCAATCTCAAACCAACAGCAATTCTTTGCAATAACAAAATTCCAGCCTCTAGATCTCATGGAGGAGAGATCCATATATAGATGTTTGGAGAGAGGATGAGTCAGCTTGAGATCTGACTAGTGTCCTCTCCCTCTGTCAGTTCTTGATTCCACTTGGAGGTTCTTGCTTCCACTTGGAGATTGGGAACCTCTTACTCATCACCAGTCGAATTCACTAAGGCAAGTGTCATTGAGGAAGATTCTGGAAGCTTCCTGGGTCTTGACACCTCTTGGAATGAACTTGCCATTTGTCAAATCTCGCTCAATGCACCCTGGTAGTGCTTCTACCTGCGTTGCAGTGCAGGTAGCCAGTGTTGACTTTGACATTCAGCGCAAACAGCTAGTGGAGCCACTGAATTGATCCTGAATTGACTTGTTTTTGAGCAGTTTCTGGTGGAGAACTTCTGTGAATTGTTGTGGTTTGTTAGCCTTGTTCTTCTAGGGGTAGGAACAACATGTTTATGGACTTTGGATCCCTTAGATTATGGACATTTCATGCTTATAGCTGTAAGGCACAAAAATGTCTATAACAGTTGCCCCCTAAAGTATGAGGTCGTTTATCGGTTGAAATGCTTTATCAGGAGGATCCGAAGTTCATCCAATGTTGGGAGGAGACCTGTAATGAGATACAATACAATACATTATTTTTTCATACTGCTATCATGATCTGGCTGAGGCGGGCATTCCCATGCTCAACTTTATAAATTCATTTTTCCGTACATAGAACAGACAATCCTCTGATGGTAGACTGATAATTTTGATGAAATTATCATCCTTTGGGTAGGATGATTATCTGCTGCAATGATGTACATGTCAATGTCTTTATCTTTCCTGAATATATATCGCAGCCCGGATGGATGAAACTAGATCTGGGGTCTTCAAACTCATTCGATCTTCACTCTAAGTACAAGTCGATCCATGTGAGAAATGTTCTGAAGTCGAACATGGAAAGACATCGCTTGATTACCGGTCAATGAGGTAAACCGTTAACAAGCGCGAGAGGAATCACCGATAATGATAATGACCCTCAAGGTACTGCAGTACAATTCATGTGGTGTGAATAAAGGACTTGGCGTCGAACACCACGCAAAATCTTTCGGTCGAAGGTCATTGATGTATACCTGTCGCCAGAAGTGAGAAACTTGCCATTGAGGCATGCAAGCTTCAAAGTACTGAAGGGGTTGTTCCTAGATCAACTTCTTGGATAATGAGCTGATGTCGACAAGAAGCGATCCGTCAAAGGAGGGCCTTAATGAATCCCACATCAGTGACACGGAACGGAGCTAATGATTTTGATGGAGGTGAAAATGATCTGTGACATATGATTCAGGGTGGCGGTCGTGAAAGGATGAAGGATAATGTACGGCAGTGGATGGGACACGGTTGACTTTTATGAACGACTTCTCTTGAACATATGGCGACACTGATGCGATGGATCGGTAGCATTACCCCAAATATGGATGGTATGGCGAGACCATGGATGTGACCGGTGAATGAAACAACCCAACCCGATTGTGGTACGGAGGAAAAGTGTCATGTTCAAGAGCGACTTGCTACCATCAAAGTTTTCTTGAGTTTCTCCCAATTTTTCCCCAGTCATTGCTGACCAGTACCTCTTTATTTTTGTCAAGCTTGAGGAGGATAACATATGCTTGTTCTATAACCTGCCCTTCGGGCAAGCCCATCGCTATGTTTTAACGAGCCTAGCGATAGTGAAACTCGTTCTCGTCTAAAGACAAGTTTGTCGCTATTTAATGACTTTAACGAGTCTAACGACAAAGATAACTCGGTTCTTTTCATTTTTAGAGAGTCTGAAAAGATACATAAAGTTAACTCCAAAAGTCATTTTTCGTCATCTAATCCCTTAGGTCCGAAAAAGTATAAAACAATACAGAAGGGATGAGTTTTCGATAGTTTTAACGAGCCGAATAAAACAAGCGCTCGATCTTTTTGTGCAATAATCCCTCAGGTCCAAAAAAGATTAAAATCTATAGGAGGGATAGCACTTCCTGTCCCTTTAACGAGATGGAAGGCCAAGGACTCGGCAATATTTTCATATTTTACGAGTGAGATGAAAAGAGCTTAAAGAAGACTCATCTTTTGAGGAACGAGTGATGAAACAGGTTAGCAGCTGATTCCAGGTACAGGTTGGAATTTTCCAATCACGGCAGTGTCACAAGGATGGCTAGTGAAATCACTCTTCGCAGCTGTTCCTCAAAATGGGTAAACAAACATATGGAGGTGAATGATCGGCCAATGGAAAAGTGGAGGTGACGGTGCAAACACGACCAAGGCTTTAATGGCTGATAATATTACATTCACTGTGGTTATTTACCGGGATAGTTCATTTTTTAACGAGCTTAAACGCGGGTGGAAACATTTGCTCGATCTTATGTTTATTTTTTAACGAGCATGAACTATGCACTAAAATTGCTTAGATCTTGCGTTTATTTTTTAACGAGCATGAATTGTGTGCTAAAACTGCTCGATATTATATGGTCAAATTTTTTATTTTTTACCATAACTATCTTTGCCCTTTTCAAAGATAGTACTGTATCCTCAATTGCTGCATCAAACTAGTTAAAAATGAATAACATTTGCTTGAAAATGAGATTAGAACCCTAATATTTCGCTTTAAACTACGTAAAAAGCAATTAAAAAGTGTTTTTACCTCTCATTTTACCATTTCATTTGAACTTGGTTTGTTGGAGCTTTGGAGGTGCCTCTTCCCCCTTGATTTTCATCAGCTGATTCCGGGAGATTCTGCGGACGATTTTTGGCGCCGTCTGGACCAGGTAGGAGCTAAACCCTAGCTCTTTCTTTTCATGGTTTCCTTTTTCCATTCTGTGCTTGTTTTCCTGTCCCCTTGAGCCCCTGGGGTTTTGTTAGGGCGCTCTGCCATCAGTGCAGCTGGTTCACTCGAAACCTGCGCTGAATGTCAAGCTGCATGAAGGCAGTTTGACCTTCAACGCAGGTGGAACACTGGCTAGTTGCGCTGGGCACAGAAAAATAGTTTTGTTGCATAGTTTTTGATGAAAATTTTGCCAGTTTCTCATCAAATCCAGGATCTAACTCCTCTCATGTTTGTTTTTCAGAGATTATTGGAGCAAAATGACCCTTACATGGCGAGAACATGAAGAAGAGGACATGATTGCCCTCCATGATCCTGTCACGGTGAACGCGCTGCGGAACTGTGGCCTACTGAAGTTCTTCCATATCTCTAGTATGAGAGCACAGATCTCCCTACTGCAGTATATGCTTGATGCTTGGGATCCTATCAACCAAGTATTTCAGATTAGGGGCAAATCTATCCCCTTGACCGTGGTAGACATTTACTTCTTGACTGGCTTGTCGAGGCGGGGTGCCCCCATTTCTTTGTCAGGTTCGGCCCGAGGGAATGACTCTGTGAGAGATTATGTCTGCTAGTATTGCAGGGAAGGATCTCAGCCGAGTAGAGACGGCAAGGTCGTTATCCGTGAGATTACTGACAGGTCTCTCAGGTCCATTCTGTATACTATCGGTAGGATGGTCGGTAGTGCATCTCTTCATGTTGCCAATAGATCCTATGTGCAGCACGCCTTGGAGTGCCTCCAACTGAAAATATTCAACTGGTGTGATGCAGTACTTCTTCAGATGAAAAGTCAGTTGACCAAGGTAAAGGACGGGAAGCTGAAGAACTTTGGATTTGGTTCTATTTTGACTGCCTTTGCCTTGGAGAAGATACCACTGATGCAGCCTCAGTATATCGCACTTGACTTACCTTCTCCTACCGAGCCATGCATGTAGAGATGGGTTGATCACATGTCTAGGCATGCTGGTCAATCTCAGATTTCTTTCACTGATACCTTCTTCAGGTGGTTCAAGCGTCTGAGATGGTCTATTGCGAGTATCCATATGTTGGCATGGATTTCCGAGGTGATTCGGACTTGGTACTGCCAGATGGCGAACAGTGGGGCGCTATTGGTAAAATCTTCGACCATATCACTGTTTACTGTTTTTATTTATAATGTCCTTGTGCTTTATTCTATCAAGACTTTAATCAAACTCATGTGTGCATGCAGATGTTGGTCCTGTTCGTCCAGCAGTTCACCCGAGAGCGCCAGTCGCTGCCCCAGCAGGAGAGACTGCTGGGAGGGTTATTCTTCGTGACCTTGATGTGGCCGAGACCCTTACAGCTGTGCAGGAGCAGGTTGAGAGCCTTACTCTCGGCATTCCCGATGTGAGGATCGACGAGTTACCTTTACAGTTGCAGCGGCATACTACTGGTGTGCCTAGACGATGGACTCGTCTCTTATGCATGATTGCACAGGCCGTGACGTGCTATCATGAGCATCACTAGGCTAGGGTGCCCCCTAGCATTTTGAGTTTTTGGGTCATGCGACCAATTTTTGTCTTGGTTACAGAACATTATGTAAAACGATAAACAGCTTATATATATATTTTGATTTTCGGGGTTTATTCTGGTTGAGTTATATGATCCATATGTACAACATTGATGATGTGTCTCTTTTTACAAATGTCGCAAATGTCTATCTAACACATAGTTTGCTAATGAGTCGGTTAATGTGTTTAAGTTTTTGGAAATATGCTGGTATTGAATTAAATCAAACTATCTTTCCAAAATCTTAACCCTTAGGAACATGCGATAAATAGCTGGGTTGCAGACGGAATATATACCATTGAGTTGTAGTATTACAAGTTGTGAGTCTAGCCTGACGATTAGTCGGCGTATACCATGGGTGATGGCATCAGAGAGTAGTTCTATCAACGCGCTATACTCAGCAATGTTATTCGTCGATTGCCCGATACATACACCTCTGAAACTTACTAACTCGCCGCTTGGATCAAAAATGGCTCAGGCTGCGGAGGACAGGTTCCGCGAACTACGACTCGCTCCGTCGGCATATCCAACACATGTCTCCAGAAGGTTTGACATCTGCAATAAATGTAAAAAGGTGGATGACTCGACCAAAAAAAACACTTTAGCGAAAACAAAATACAACAAAAGCATACAGGTTACTATTTAAGCATAGTAATGCTTGAGGTACAACCCATTACGGGGTTGCGCCAGTGGAATTCCGTCATAATCCATTAACTCGTAGGCTCCTTTTGCTAACACTTGTTTAACAATATAGGGGCCCATCCATAAAGAATTAAATTTACCTGCTCCCAATTTATCGGATTCTTGGTCATAAAGCAAGACCAAGTCACCTTCTGAGAAGACACGGGGTTTGACATTTTTGTCGAACTGCGCCTTGACTCGTTTCTTATGGGCTTCGTTAGCCAAAGCGGCATCACGACGGGTTTCATCCAATTGGATTAATTCCAAGAAACGAGCCTCTTCTTCTGAAGTTCCGGGGAGGAGATCAATTGCGAGTTTAAGAGACGAGATTTCACACTGGATTGGCAAAACTGCTTCCAGGCCATACACTAGTTGGAAAGGTGTGAACCCGGTCGCATTTCTTACCGATGTTCGGTAAGCCCACAAGGATGAGTACAGGATTAGGTGCCACTTTCTTTTGTGAACTCTGATCATCCTTTGCAACATACGCTTCAAGACCTTGTTGATCGCTTCAACCTACCCGTTGGCTTGCGGATAATACGGGGTAGAGCTGTCGTGAGATAGCCCTAGCTTGGTAGCTAATTCAACCATCATGTGATTGCGAAAATGTGATCCATGATCCATAACTATAGCCTATGGTAAGCCAAATCTGGCGACTACATGATTGAAAAAGAAAAGGGCAGCTGTTTCACCAGTGTTATCTAATGTAGGCATCACCTCGGCCCATTTGGTAAAATAGTCAACGACGACTATAATATACCCATGCTCCCCGGTCGAGGTGGGGTTACATGTCATGAAATCGATGCCCCATTTGGCGAAAGGCCCAACAGCAACTATTGGTTGTAAAGGTGCGGGTGGTCTTCTTGTTTTGCTATCAAAAATTTGACAAGCATGGAAACTTCTGACTGCGGTTATGCAATCTTTGAACATGGTTGGCCAGAAGTATCCTGCTCGTAAGATTTTTTGTGCTGTAGCATATCCAGATTGATGCCCCCCACACGCGCTTGAATGACATTCATTCAGGGCTTTTTCGGCCTCCTCATGGGTGAGGCACCTTCTCAGAACTGTATCGATACCACGACGGTAAAGCGTATCACCGACGATCATGTAGTCTTTTGCTTGGTATCGTATACGTTTCTGTTCTGAGTGAGAGGTGTTAGTCCTGAATTTTTGGGTTTGGAGATAAATTATTATATCTCCATACCACTCATTGCTTGCAGATATTAGAAACAAATTCTCGTCCACGATTGATTCTTCGGATGTTTCATCGTTGGACGACGATGGGAGATCGCACAATAATTCTGCGAAAACTAAAGCTTTCTTTGATTTGGATTTTACAAATTCCAGATCAAACTCTTGAAGGATTGCTATCCATTTTGAATATTTGCCCCCCAGCAACTGTCGTGACAATATATAAGTCATGGGGTTGCAATCTGATAGAATGGTAGTTTTCTGAAAGAGGACATAATGTCGAAATCTTTGTATCGCTTGAACAGCAGCGAGTGCTAGCTTTTCAACGTAAGAATATTTGCTTTTTGTATCATTCAAGTTTTTACTTAAATAATATATAGGATGTTCAATTCCATCGACTTCTTGAACTAAAACCATCGCAATGGTCGTATCTACTGCAGCCAGATACAGGTTAAAATCTCTTTGATAGTCCGGGGCATACATTAATGATGCTTTTACTAGAGAATCTTTCAGAGCGTCAAAAGAAGCTTGTGCCACCTGATCCCAGACAAAAGGTACATCCTTTTTCAAAAGACGGGTATAACCTTTAGCAAGTGCTGCGTAATTTGGAATGAACCTCCTCAGAAAGTTTGCTTTCCCTTGGAGTTTCTGAATCTAAAGCAAATTTGAAAGTGGAGGCAAATTAATGATTGCCTGAACCTTACAAGGGTCGAGACGAATCCCATCCTTAGAGACTACAAAGCCAAGCAAACGACCAGAACCGACGCAAAATACACATTTGTGCGGATTGAGTCTTATCTTGTAGTGTCGGCAACGTAGAAATATCGCTCTTAAATGCTGCGGATGATCAGTCCGCTTTCGCGAATGAGCCGGAAGGTCGTCGAGGTATGGTTGAACGATGTTCTTGATGTCATGGAAGGCATAATTCATTGCCCTCTAAAACGTCGCCCCTGCGTTCTTTAAACCAAAGGGTAATTTTCGATAAGCGAATGTGCCCCACAGACAAATGAATGCAGTCTTTGACTGGTCCTGTGGGCGGATATTTATTTGATTATACCCGGAAAATCCGTCCATGAATGAAAAGATTTCACATCCGGCGCATTCATCAATTATTTGGTCGATGAAGGGTGTAGGGTAGTTGTCTTTCGAACAAGCTTGGTTTACATCCCTATAATCGACACACACTCTAATTGTCCCTTGTTTTTTCATAACAGGGACAATATTCGATACCCAATCGGTTAGAGGAACCGGGTAGATGAAACCAGCATGGAGAAATTTTTCAACTTCTACCTTAATGGCAGTGGCTTTCTTGGGGTGCACCTGCCGAAGCCGTTGTCTTACTCATTTGACATCAGGATACATATTAATTTCATGTTCAACGATACTCGAGTCAATGCCTGGCATTTCATCATATGACCAAGCAAAGACATCTCTGAACTAGCGAAAAAGAGCGTTATATATTTCCAGTTCTGAAGGAGAACATCCTTTGCCGACATAAATATTCTCTACAACATTTGTTTTAGTCGAGATATTTATGGCTATAGTCTCTTCAATATTGGATAAGTTTCGCTCAGAATCCACCGCATTTACAGTGTTTGATAGGAATTCAAAAACTGAAGGGTGGTAAAGGTCATGTTGAGTATCTTCTTCATAATCCGGAAGAAGGGAACGATGGTGGCAGTCATTCCATGGTGCCCCCTCAATCAACATTGATTGTAGGATTACTTCGTCGGTCCCATGCACTTTCGACCAAGGATCTAATGGGGTACCATATTCTCTAGACCTATCCACCCAAACGCTTGATGAGCGTTGATTTGGGTTCGCCTCCCATGCCCGAAACATTGATTGCTACAATATTTCTATAGGGCTTGGGGGCAACACCATTTCGTGATCCATGTTGATATCGTCTTCTGAGATCTTTGTGGAAGATATCATGTTGCAGGCTCCTACCAACGCTACTTCTCCTATATAGATTGGAGGTGGAAGTGTGAAAGTTCCCATTAATGTGGGGTCTTTCAGTAGGCCTACTCCAATATCCTGAAGCGAGTGGTTGCTCCCATGGATCATGGGAATGCTTCCTGTAACTTGTGAACCATTAGGGAGGAAGTCTTGCTGGTCGACGATCATAATCCCTCCTTGAAAAGGGAATGCGATCTTCCTAAAATAAGTCGACACTGTAGCTGCCATGTCATATATCCATGATCTTCCCAGTAGGATGTTGTAGTCAAGATTCCCATCGATGACTTCAACATCTATTTCTATTGTTTTTCCCCCCAGTTCAACCTTCAAGTTATTTAGGATACCGCACGGGGTATAGGTCCTTCCGTCGAATGCTTTCAATGTCGTCGAAGATCGTGACAAGGTTGGAGACCCTAAAGTTTTCCAGCAACTCATCGACATAATACATGTAGATGCCCCCTCATCAATGATTGTTCAGTGAACAGTTTTGTTGAGGGCTTTCACTTGAATAAGGAAAGCTAGTTGAGCTGGTAACTGAGGGTCGTATCCTTTGTGGTCGAAGGATACAAGATTGGAATCCTTAGGATCAACCCCACCAATACCCAATAACAAAGCCTGCCTTTGGGATGGACAATTTTGTAGTACTTCAAGAGTCGACATAGCGGATGGCGATTGGGCCAAATCTTCCACTATGTTATAATGCTGCGCCGCTCTGGCGCGAGGATTAAATGTCGACTTGTGTACTACCCCCTTTGGCGGTTTAATTGTTAATTCAGGAATGATGGGTGGTACAACTTATGTCGAAGTTGTTGTCGAACTACTTGGTTGATCTTTACCTTTTTCGTTCGACAGCTGCGGATTCCCGTAATCTTTGTTCCTTGTCGAAATCAAAGCATCATTTTGTTGCTTGGATATCGACAGCATTAGCACTTGCGACGGGGAAGCATTTCCACTATCAACCAGATTTTGACCTAGATTTGGGAACGGATCAGTTAACATAGCTGAGGTTTGCGAACTTTTGAAGAACCTTTTAAGCTCAGCTCTGTAAGGACAATCGGCTGTCCAATGATCCTCATCACATATAAAACATGGATTTTTTGGTTTCTCTTTCCCAGGAGGGTTTGAAGAAGTTTTTTCAGGGGATGACCCACCTTGTTTCTTCTTCTTCCCTTTGTTTTCCTTCTTCTTGCTTCCTGGTTGATTGGTTTCTTTGCCTTTATCTGCCGATACAGCATTTACTTCCGAAGCAAGAATTTCTTCTTTTGCATTTTGATTTGAAGTCTTACGAGCTTTCTTAGACGAAGCCCTTGTCGATTTCGCGTTTGTCGTGCCAATCACACCATCTCCGGCATGAGAGTCACTATTTGATTTAGGAGGAGGAGGAATTGAGAATTCCGGTCTAGGGGCGTCAGGTATTTTGTCGTAGAGCGTGCCAGACTGAGTGTAGACTAAGTCTAGATATTGTGCACGAGCAATAACTTGCTCCTCCGTTACGACTCCCCCCTTGGCCACATCTTCTGTTATGGAAGGAAGTAACGACTTGGTAAACCATTCAGCTAATAGCTGATCGGGAACGTACGTTTTCACCATCCTACGACGATGACGCCACTCATGTATATGATCGGATATATGAGTGGCCGTTGTCTGCTTGAAGTTGGTTAAGATTTCCGTTCCCGTTTCATACCTTATCGGTAATTGAAAATGGGTTAAGGAAGTCGTGGCTAGGGAGCTGAAATTGTCGAACGAGGCTCTAGGTAATTCAATATACCATTTTTCCGCTGGACCCGTTAACGTCCTCTGAAAAAGGCGAAGCCTTATCGAATCATCGTTTAAGGTGTTTGATGAACACCATAGATGGAAGGTCATCACGTGATTCGATGGATCTTCACCCGGATTTCCATTAAATTTAGGAATGTCCGATGGAAGTTTGTGAGGAATCGATGGCCACCAAGAGGCGTAAGCAATTGGATCATTTGTTAACCGGTGTAAATCGGGTAACTCTAAAGTTGCCACGAATGGTAACTGTTGATTCAGGTTGGGTGAAGCATACCCAGGGTACGATGGAATTTCCTGAGCAGTTGGCCTTTGCATACCAGCATAATGCAATTGATGTTGGTATGACTGATATGGTTGGTGGACTTGACCACTGTAAAGTGGTTGATTTTGACCGTTTTGAATGTACGGTTGTCCACTGTTCGCAAAGATCTACTGCTCAGAACCTTGGTATACTTGTTGTAATTGTGGTTGTTGATATTGCACCAGCCACGGTTGCGAAGCCATGTTCTGTTGCGCTATACTAACCGTTGGACCAAGGTGTGGGGTAATTGTACCCATTTGGACCTGTGTCGCTCCACCAGTAGGCGATTGTGGCTGAGTCACAGGGTCAAGGGGCTGTTGCATTACAACCTGAGAAATCTGAGGTTGACATACAACAGGCAACGTTTGAACTTGCGACACTGTCACAATAGCCGGTGTGGTCGGGATGTTCGACATAGGTACACATTGTTTCATAGAATATACAACCCTTGGTTGTTGAGGTAGCATAGGTACCCAACCACTTGATGTAACTCTAGTATAACCTGAATACTGTTGTGAACTCCCGTATGGATACCCTCCCGGAGGGGGTAATGAAAGGGCATACTGCCCCCCATACGGTAGCAATCCGGAACTCAAGGGGATTGTTTGTCCTTGGGGACTGGATTGCCCAAATTGACCTCCAAATGGATCAATCTGGCGAGTTTCAACATAAGAGTTGTCGGATATTATTCCGAAGGAACAAACTGGAACGGACCACACTGTCGAAATAGTCCCTGGGTGGACTCCTTCTAGCGGTTGCGAGCTAGTCGGGACAGATGGTATGCCGGCAAACATTGTCGGAGTAACGGCAGGGGGTTCTGTTGTCACTGTGTCATTTGACACAGTCCTAGATGTTGAAGGTTGTTCAGACATTTTGAGTCTATCCAAGAGATTACCTAGCGATTCTACAGGAACTTCCACTGGTGGTAGACTAACTTCTGATGTCGAAGGAAATAGAGTGACCCCGACTCCAAAATGTGTTGGAGTACTTGCTTGCGGATCCTCTACAATTTCCTCTATCGCAATCAAACCAGGTGGAAGAGGAAGACCGTCAGGTCCGTAAAATATTTTTGGTGCCGAAGAAGGGGTTGAATCGACAGCGACTTGTTTGAGGAGCAAGACTCTCTGAACCTGTTACAGATGGAACTAGTTCAGTAACGTAAGTATTTGCTCCCAGACTAGGATCAGTGTTACTGTCCCTCTGTGGCTGTTGAACTTCTTCTGTAGAGGCAGAGTTTCCAGAAATGTTTGGAGTAACCGGAATCTCAGATGTCGTTGGAACACTTGTTCTAACTTTGATAGGAGATTTCGATCCGGTTAAACGAGTTTGCTTTGTCCTTACTGTTTTCGATTCCGGAGACAAAGACGGTTGACTCGTAAGCCTCCGCGAACGACGGGGTTTCAATTGACTTTCTTCCACGATTGCGGATTACTCGATCAACCAAAATACAAAAAGGGGAAAGTGTGTTTCTGAATTAAATGAATTTTTTAGACGCTTTTAGACACAACTTTCTTTTTCAATTTTAAAGAGTCAAGAAAAAGCTAAAGATGACTCTAGTCTCCTTCGATGTTTTAACGAGCCCGAAGTGACAAATGCTCGGATGGACTTTTTCTGTTACAGAGTCTGAAAAAGGCCAAAAGGAACTGCTCTGGAGTTCTAGGCAGAGGGTGTGCCAAACGTTTCGCAAAACCGCAGAATACTTTTTATGGTACGGGTGGTCGATCTTCCTGAGTGCTGTGTTCAGTGCATTGCGATCAGTAGGGGGGCCGACACGGCTTCCTATGGATAAAGGTTTTATGCCTATAGGGGTCTCCCAATATATACGTGACGGTACATCGGAGCACAATCCGTACTGGCGCTATCGTCCCTCAGGAGGAATCACCCACCATCAACGAGATCGACAGTCACCAGGCTTTACGACGCCGGAACATGTCTCTAGCCTAGACCTTTATGTTGTGTGTTATGTTGCAAAGCGTTGTTAAGTTCATTCAATTTATTTTAGGTTGATCTTTTTAGAAGTTTGCCTTTTGAGGTTCACCACGAGATGTATGATACAATTCCTAAATGCAGTCTAAAGATGATAAGCAAGCTTTATATCAATTTCAACTTTGAAAATCCTAGCTACAAAGGGAAAAGAAAGACACCATCTTTTCTCAAAGAGCAATCAGCACACTCTAATGCACTTTTCCTAAATCAAACATGAAAACTATCAAGATGCAAATGCATAATGCAGGTGTTTGTTTTCCGCTTTCTTAGTATTGATGCCTACAAAGAAAGTTTTTTGTACAACTTTGAATTTGTTTTTAAATGAAAAATACAAACAAGTTTACTTTTTCGAAATCAGAGAGGGTAGAAGAGATTACAACACTTAACGATTTTCGAAATGAATACTTGTTTCGACACTTAAAAGAGACAAACTCAAACCAAAAGCAAAAGTAAATGTATAATCAACTGCAAACAGCCAATGAACTCCTAAGATCACAATCAACAGATATGAATCAAGGGCTACAGGATGACCATTTCACTCTTGTAAAGGAAAACTGTAAATGACACCACAAACACATAAAAACACTCACAGTCTTTTTGTACAAAAGGAGGCGGAATTTAAGCAGAGAAAAGGAGTTATCAGACTGGTACCTATGCTGGTTACAGGCTGCAAAAATCAGAGATCAAAACAAGGCAAAACAGAGCAGAGAACCCCAGCTGCACAAGGCCTAACTGGATCAGCGCAACCTCAACACAGGGGTTTTGAAATTCAGCGCAGGTAGCCTTCACGGGACCTACATTGAAATGCAGAACCTCTTCACAGGGTCTGCGCTGAAAGAGAAACGAGAGTTTCTCACTGGGTTCTCGGTCACAGATTGCTGATTAATCTACTGTTTCAGGCCAAATCAAAGCAACAAGCAAGGTGCAATCAAATGGATGCTTTGAGGGGGTACTAAGATCTATCACAAAGGATCATCAAATCATTTGTGAATCCATTGTTCAGATCATAGACAAATCCAGTGATTGGATCAAAGCAGCAGCTATCTACTTTGCATCTGAGAATAGCAGATGCAGTTCGATTGTTGCTGTTGATTCTATGAAACAAACAATTATGGAAACACAAATAAAATGACTAAACAGATCTCCCCAGCGGAGTCTCCAATTTTTTGTGGGGAAAAATGCCTATGCAAGAAGATCCTATCCACCTAAGGTGTGACAGTGCCTTAGCAACAAACAGAGACAGCTATTCTAATATTCTTCCTTTATGAATTAAGAATGAAGAGAGATAGATGGACTAACCGGTGTCTTTCGTTTGTCCCTCGATCTGGTTTCTCTTCTCTTTGAGGGTTCCCAGCTACTTGCCTTCTCGCTCGCCTAGCTTCAAGAGGTTTCTGCAAGATCACAAGAAGAGAACACTACACAAGACATGGATTCATATTCATAACTAGTTCAGGATTAGAAATAAACTAAACATACTAATGCAATCATACATCAAAGATACATCAGTATATAGGAGAAACCAAGATAGCTTTATTGATGAATAACAAGGTTCAGGAAGAGATACAACCCAGAGGGCTCCAATCCAGCATCTCCTTCCCAGCAAATGGAATTCCTATCTTCACCCCCTTCAAAGCATTAAGCACCCAATGATTCCAATCTCAAACCAACAGCAATTCTTTGCAATAACAAAATTCCAGCCTCTAGATCTCATGGAGGAGAGATCCATATATAGATGTTTGGAGAGAGGATGAGTCAGCTTGAGATCTGACTAGTGTCCTCTCCCTCTGTTAGTTCTTGATTCCACTTGGAGGTTCTTGCTTCCACTTGGAGATTGGGAACCTCTTACTCATCACCGGTCGAATTCACTGAGGCAAGTGTCATTGAGGAAGATTCTGGAAGCTTCCTGGGTCTTGACACCTCTTGGAATGAACATGCCATTTGTCAAATCTCGCTCAAAACACCCTGGTAGTGCTTCTACCCACGTTGCAGTGCAGGTAGCCAGTGTTGACTTTGACATTCAGCGCAAACAGCTAGTGGAGCCACTGAATTGATCCTGAATTGACTTGTTTTTGAGCAGTTTCTGGTGGAGAACTTCTGTGAATTGCTGTGGTTTGTTAGCCTTGTTCCTCTAGGGGTAGGAACAACATGTTTAGGGACTTTGGATCCCTTAGATTATGGACATTTCATGCTTATAGCTGTAAGGCACAAAAATGTCTATAACAGCTTTTATATAACAAAACACACTAGTGCATGTTTATGTTATTGACGCACTAGTTTTTTGTGTCATATTTTTTGTTTAAGGAAACATTGACCTATGACAATGAAATTATTGTATTTTTTTAAATATTTTATTCATCGAAAAATAGGCATATATCTTATAACAATATTCATAAATTAAAATTTGATGAGTTCATTTGTATATGATGTTTGTATTAATTTGTTATATTATCATATTTCACATCTCTTCATTATAATATTTAATCAATGGTGTAACATTTCACGGCAACATTGGATAACAAAAGAAAATAAATTAAAATCTATTTTATTATATATCAATAAGAGGCTCTTTGTCATACAAAATGGGATTGTTATTGATAACCTCTTGTCTTCCAATTGGGACACTATGTCCATTACATTAAACAAAATGCTTGATTTTCACATACAGTTATTTTATAGAATACAATAGGTTGCATTGTTATCCAAATAGATCATCATTCTTCGTTGTACCTATTGTGAGTGCTTGAGCTACTTCCGTGACTTGGCTTATTTCGATGATTTTTTGGTTGATTGAATCAATTATTTTCATCTTCTTGATCTTGTTCCATCTGCAAATATAAAAATAAAGTGTAATGAGTGTATCTACATTAGTGAGAATAATGAAAATTGAAATAAATAATATACATCAATGTAAACTGAATACAAATGTACCATAAAAAGAAGTGACTCACAAACTGTGCATGTGCTTTCAAAACCAAGTCTCATGCCTTGTTACAACAAGTCTTCTGTTGGCATAGTTCTATACTACATTTCCTTCATGTTTTTAACCCCATTATAAATCATAGATTTAATATAAAGATTTTTTTATTCTATTAATAATAAAGTCAGAGAAGTAAAACAACATAGATACTTACAAATCCTGCAATAAATTTTTTGATATGTCAGCATATACTCACAACCCATATTTAATCCAATGCCAATCAATTCTTCTGACGGCTCTTCTTTGTATGTTATCACCTATTTGAAGAAATTCAAAGATGGTTGTAGTAAAACAAATTAAAATATACAAAAATGAAACCTTAAATTGTTATAAGGGAATATTAACAATTACTCACAAAACTTGATAACAACCGTTTTCTTCCTTGTTGTCCTATTTTATGTGTTGAGTGAGTTCCATTTTATTTTCTTTTCTACAAGAAAATACTTCAAAATTAATATTTAATGCTAAATTTTTTTTTGTATGTACAAATTCAATCATGATTACATACATTTGAAGCACGTTGTTGTTGACATGGCTCATCCTATGATGCAATTATGACCATTTATTTGACCATCTCCTTGTACACTTTTTTTGACATTCCAACTGGCATGTTTCACATATCAGCTCGTTGATCATTTGAGATTTTCATAATATTCCTGAAAAAAAAGTAATAAAATATTTTTGTATTGATATATGAAAACTAAATATAACAAAATTGATATTAATAAATCAATAGTTTGTAGTAATAAATACATAAAATTCTATAAAGTCATTTTAATTAGAGATATTACCCTTTGAATGATTCTTTTTTGTTATTGAATGTTTTTGATATTGTAACTTTGACATGTCTCATAAACCATTGTTATGGAAACACTTACTGTAGTTAAGATATAATTTAGTTTTTGTAATCAATGGATATATTTTTGTATTGTAAGTGGAAATTATGTCTACGTTCACTCCAATAGATCCCTTATAGTTTTGTAAAAAAAAAAATACCCTTTCATTAACCTCCAACACAACTCCACTTGAGCTAAGGATGAACTCATCATCATTTACATGTTCTATCATTTGTTTTTCTTAGAATGACATTGATCTTTTCTTTCGTTGTTTCTCCCTTTAGAACATTAAACATATATGAATTAATATATTGCTTGAAACATGTTATCTAATATTATTAAGTATATTATTAATGAAAATTCAAAAAAAAAGTCATATTGACTAATATTTTTTCATTCACCTTAATCATCCATTTGCAATTTTTCTATCAGGCTTTTACGTTCTTCTGCACTTAGATTAGAAATAATCTTATTAATTTTCTTCATTTTGTAGCTCCACATGACACACACTAGCCAATACATATTAGTTAAACTTACATATGTTTCAAACATATTAATTTTGTAAAGAATTTACAAAGAACTTGTCTTCTCTTCTTGTTTTGATGTGTTATCATTGTGTCGATCAATATTTTTGTTACTTTACACCTTTTTAGAAATTTTTTATCAATGTACAACCTGTACCATTTAATACAAAATACATTTAATATATTTTATACATAAATAAAATAATTTTAAGCCAAAAAGAGCTCTAGTAACCGGCACATTTATTTGAATAAACACATTGGTGTGTTTAGGCCATTAAATACATCACGTGTTTAATTGTTCAGAACTGTCAGCGAAAATTACTATTTTGTAAATAATTTTAAATTATGACAATGAAATTTGTAATGATAAACACATCGCAATGGCTTAATGATGCTATTTGGCAGAGGTGTGCCAGTCTATTATATATTATATTAGAACGAGAGCAACAATGAACAAACTCGATAGAATCAGCAATGATATAATATACAAGTGCGTTGTATTACGCAAGATGCACATGTGAGTTACATTATAGAGGGCACACTGCGGAACATTTATTTCTTTTAAAAAATAGACAGGTCTGACATGATTTGGATCTAATTTAATAAGTGATTCCCCTATTTTACATGTCAAACACCCTATATATAGTAAGTACACAAACCCATTAAATCTAAAACTCCTAAACTGAAAAACCCTAATTGTGAAGTGGTAGAGGAAGAGTTAAACCCTAAGGTGAAATTTTGTAGTCACACAAGCAAGAAGAAGCAAAGGTTTAACGTAAGTATTGAATATTTTTATCTTTATTTTATGAATTTTAATTAAATTTAAATAGGAACAGACATCGTAAAAGTTTTTACTAGTAAAGTAAATAATAAATTCTTTAGGGTATATATATATATATATATATATGCCAGAAATTGTAAAAAAAATTAACATTCAAATTTAATTTTTTGTTATTAAGGGCTTTGAGTGAATAACCATACCTTTCAAATTATGATCTTTCTATGGTTCCAAAACAATTGCTGATCCACAGCGCTCCCAATATGTCTCTCTTGCAAATGAACTTTCTTTTAATTAAACGCTAATATAAATAGTAAAATAAACAATAAAATTTAAAATTATTACTATGTAGGGTTTTGAGTGAATCACCATACCTTTTAGCTTCTAATCTTCTAAATAGTTCTATTGCTCCAAAGTATTATATTTTTGTACACTGCTCGTGGTATGTTTCTCTTGCAAATCACTCCCTTGAAATTTTGGAAAAAATAATGAAATAGTAAATAATTTTTTTACTATTTAGAAAACTTTATGAAATTAGATTTCAAAAAATAAATGGTCTCTCATTTTTAATTTTAATAAAAGAAAAAGAAAATCAATTTTTTTTTCACTTTATGCAAACATCGGTGCGTTCGATAGTAAAGAGAACTTGTGTGTTTATAATAAAATCAAACCGACATTGCAAGGGTGGCAAATTTTTTCAACGCACCGACAAGATACAATTTTTTTTCGAAATCCCAAAACAATGAGATTAGTATTTTAATGCAACGATTTGATTTGTATTTAAATGCATTAGTGTTGTAATTGTTATAAGAGTACCAAGATGCTGAAATTTGTTTTTATTTTCTAAATTCTTGAAACAGGTGTGTACCAATGTTGTTTTTATTTACACACATCAGTGCATTTTGTACAACAACACTGATATGATAACATATTTTATATTTTTTGGAATGCCAAAAAATAGTGTGGGTATTATTTGAACGCCTTGATTTTATTATGATTTAAACGGATCAATGTGATTTGTTGTGATAAGTGCATCGGTAGGGTTTAAAAGCTATCTAAAATTTTATTTTCACATAAAATGACATATTAATCTCAAATTATCCTTTAGGAAACATCCACATGAATTACAGTAGTTCATAGAAATACTACATGTGGGCAAAAATTTCGATGACGGAATCTTATGGAACGAATAAAATCAGAAAAAGTGTCAGAAGTTAAATGTATTTTTATTTTTTTCTATTATACCGACGCCCATCGAATACTTGATTGGAGTTCTTTAATGGTTGAATATTCGACAGAGTGTCCTATCTCATTAATTATCTGATGGTTTCTTAGAATCCCTCCTGTTATCAAATATCTAACACGCGTTCTTTTACCGTAGGAGATCCGAAACTATATCCAATATCAAAATATGTTGTCCAATTTCCAGCAAATGGAAAAATCGTTCCATAACGTTCAATTCCACCATTAATGGCTTTTTCACTCACAACGTCTAATATGGGACTTCTTTACGTTGTTCACTTTAACTAATTAAAATAAATATAACATTAATGTTATAATTAAATATAATATTGTTAATATATAATTAATATATATTAATATTAAAAACTATAATATACTAATATTAATATTATATGATATGATTATATATATATATATATATATAGAGAGAGAGAGAGAGAGAGAGAGAGGCCCTAACATCATATAACTTTGACATAGTTCCTATATATATTAGTTGTGATTGTTTTGAAAGGTTGTAGGCTTATTTTGAGGTTAATTTTTGAACAAAATCATGATTGAAAGTTTGGTGACAAAAAATGTCGCATTAACATTTCTCAAGGAGACCAAGGAAACATGTAGGGATCGACATTGAGGCTTCTAGTGGAGATGAGAGAATTTATTCCTTTCTAGAAATTGCAAGGGCTTGAGGTGAAGGAAAATTCTAATAAAATCCGCTAAGAAGAATTGTAGAGACTATGGACATGCTGAAGGCGGACATGAATATCATCCATTTGTAAGTTATTTATTATATGTCTTTTTATTGTATATTGTTTTTGTAAATGTTTATATGTATATTATATTTTAGATTGTATGTCTTTGCATTGTAAATCGTATTATCTTACTATTGTAAATGTATTTTATAATAACATTTTAGGAGGTGTTTGAATGATGTTGTCATCTTGATGTGGGCTAGAAATATTATTTGATTATTTTCGTTAGGATCAATTAAGGGGTTAGGTTGAGTTAGGGATTAATTACTATATGGGCTAATGGAAAAGGGGTTATTAATGTTTAAGGGTTTAGGGGTTAGGGGTTAAGGGCTTAGGGATTAGGGGTTTAAGGGCGTAGATGAATGGGGTTTAGGTGTTAAGCGTTTAATGTATGTTTAGAGGGTTAATTTGGACCTAGAGTCCTAGAGTATTTAGAGGTTAATCATGGGTTTTTATGGAGCATTATTAATAAGACTTTAAAATATATTATGAAAAATATGACATTAAGAAAGAATATGACATTATAATAATGAATGAAAAATAAGATTAATATGGATTTTATTATGGTCATTACTATATATCTCAGAAAGTGTCTGACTTTGACCTACATGTTAAAAAAGTAACACATTTCTTAGATTTTTTCAACATATTCTTAAATATCTTGATAAATTGCACAAGCATCATCATTGATTTGTTGTCTTTGTTTCTTGGTCTCACCTAATTATTTTTCTCTCTTTGTCTTTGTTTTCTTTGTCTTCCTTATATATTATATTTTTAAAATGATATTATATCAATGTTTCATTATTTTCTATATATACTAATATTACTTTATTGATTATAATTGTATAGTATCATCCCACTAGGGCATTGCTTGGTGAGGAAGAGGTGGTTGTAGTACAAGCGCATGTTCAAGAACATGGAGAAATTAATATTAAGGATCAAGCTAATGATCGTATGGGAGACGATAATGATGTTGATAACATAGTTGAAGAAGATGGGAAAAGCAAATTGACCCATGAGACATATAATAATGTTATAATGGATGATGATGACAAACAATATGATGACCATGCTTTTAATTTGCATGTACTTGAGATGGCAACTAAACCTCTTTATTAAGGCTCAAAAACATATCTTCTCTCTGTTGTATTGATGTTGGTCAACTTAAAGATGGTGGATGGTTTGTCAAACACATGTGTGAGAGAGCTCCTAAGGTATGTAATATATTTTGTGACATTTAGCACTATATACATGATAAAGCAATTATTGTTTCCATTGTTTTTAATGTTAGTATGCCCATCTGCATCATTTCATTAATTTGTAACATTTGGATGCAATATTACGATTAATATTGTTTAATACATTAACCAATGCTATTTTTTTATTTTGCAGATTATTAGGTGAATTTGTGTTACCACCATCAAATTTTTTACCTCGTATGTGTCAAGATTTACATGCCATTATGAAAGATATTGGAATGGAGTATCAATTTATTCATATATTCCCTAATGATGATATTATCATTTATAAATAACATGCATTGAAAGAAAAATGACCAAAATATGATAAGAGTAGATTTCATACCAATAAAATAACAAAAAATGTGTCTCGCAAGGTTCTTCGTTATATTCTGATAATTCCACTTCTTCGACAATTGTTCAGGTGGAAGAGAATAACAAAACTTATGGATTACCATGCAAGGAATAGAAGTGAAGATGGTGTTCCTCGAATGCCTGTAGATGGATCTGCAGTTAGAAATATAGAGGAAAAGTTTCCATAGTTTAAAAGGGAACCTCATAATGTTTCTCTTTCATTAGCAGCTAACGATGTCAATCCATTTGAAGAGGCCATATCTACTTACTTGGTGTGGACCATTTTTTTAATAAATAATAACATTCCTCCATGGAATTTAATAAAGGGGGAGCACATAATGTTGAGAATTATTGTTCGAGGTTTTAATCTGTTTAGAATAGTTTTTTAGCACAATAAAATCTCATTTGTCTTGATTGTTTCATAATAATGTCCTATATTGTTTTGTTAATTTACTCATATATGTTCAATTATGCCTTATCATTATGTTTTATAAAAAAAATTGTTTACTGATATATGTGGTAATTATGTGTTGTAATTTCAATAAATTAGATAAGTACCAGGTCAAATATATGATGTATATATCAAGCTTATTATTGATGGGTTAGTGGAGTTATGGAACAGTCTCTATGTGTGATATGTCTAGAACAGTAGTTCCCTTTTTCAAAAGTTGAATAAAATTATGGTTTTTTCTCCTTTTGGAAAATATCAAGTGAGGTGGCAGGAGCTGGAAGTGGAGACAGTGAGCGTCATCACCCAGTTAAGAGGAATGAATTCCCTTGACCTAATATTTGTGATAGACAAAGCAGCCATGAATTTGGTAGAGATAATTCTGAGACTACTAATGATGGATCCAACATTGATGGAAATTGTTGGAGACAGGGACACTTTGGATGATTTGGAAGCAGAGACGGTGATCATCGTCACCCAACTAACAGGATTAAACACTCTCAACATGATCTCTATTCATTGTTCCCATAAACTTTAGTAACATGTGTCCACGTAGACATTATTCCATCGTTGTACAGATGAACCATTTTTCCGTTGAATAGTGCCAACAACTGGATCAACAAATTTGATCTAAACTACACCATTTTTAAATGTTCTTGATGCTCTAAAAATTCCCTCAGCACCATTCACCAAGATATCTTGAATATTGTAATTTTCTCCAATTAGTTCAATAAGCATATTTTCTTTCAACACAATAGAAGATGGTAGTTGTAGCTTCATCTGTTTATTGTGATTTATTATTGTTGAGTCAATTGTTCTGTCATATGCATTTAATATAATTTCTTCTTTTTTAATGAGAGACAACAATCTTTGATTATGTTCATTTACATTTTTATTTAAATAAACCAGGTATGGAAAAGTTGGAGCATTTGGTGCTGATCTATAACAATGTTTTTTCAAGAATACAAGATCATCATCAGTATGTGAACATGTCCTAATTTTTATTAAGATGGATACACATTCTCTATTGTCTTGTTGCATTACAGGTTTTAGTTCATAAATTTTCACATGTTCTTTCCAAATATTGTAAGGAGCATTGGTTCCACTAAGATGTGGTTGTTCAAATATCCAACAATCACGTACAAGTTTTGCTTGACATAGATAAGCACAAAATATTATGTCAAGGTTCCAAAATGGGGAAGATGGAGTATACATAATTCACAAAATATATGAATAAAATTAAATTTAAATTTAAATTCACATTCACATGCATTTAAACAAAATCCCCTTTACTTTATAATTAGTCAAAATAATCAAAATATTCATTGAAACTTTAATTAATTTTGCAACCATCCACAATTTTAAGTAAAAGCAATAAAACATAACAATTTAGTCACTTGCCTCAATTAAAAAAAAATAGGACCCAAGAAAACAAAGAAGAACATGCTCAACAAACTAAACAAAAAAGATCTTGATATAAAATGCACTATAAACCAAAAGTTAAATATACTCCAAAGTTGTATTTTAAATATAAATTGATAAAACTGCATTCTAAATATTTTAAGTATATATATATAGATATATATATATATATATAGATATATATATATATATATATATATATATATATATATATATATATATATATATATATATATATATATATATTACAATCCATTCTCTAAAATTATATTTTAAATAAATAATTTTCAAACTTAAAACAAAATTGATTTAAGATGTTTCCATGCAGTATTCTAGATGGAGCTGATTTAGTCGGGGGTTGTCAATAGTCAGTGGTGTCTATAGAGACCATTCAAACATTAAATCTGACTTATGACCTCATAGTCAGACCCATCTTTCCACTTGTTTTCAGTAGGGGCCACAAAAAAAATATGTACATATAGTTGGGTGTGTTTACAAGGAGACCAATTGGTTGCGGAATGTCATAACACCGTCCAAAACACAATGCCAACCTTCAATCTCATAGCCAACCCAACCACCGACTTTCTTATGGGAGCACCCACAAAAGAAACATAAATGGATAATTGGCTTCTTTACAATTTATCATTTTGTTTTTTTCATATTACATATTATTTGATAAAATCAATTTAAACTAATTTATTTTTTTTATCAATAAAAACATATATGGAATAAATTATACTTATATGATAAAATATTTAAGACGGGAATCCATTATCCCATTCTCAAAATAAATTAAAAAAACAGAAATATTCAAGCTGGAGCTGAATTGGTCGAGGATTGACAGTAGTCGAGAGTGTCTAGACATACCATTCAAACCACAATGTCGACCTTCGATCTCATAGTTGAGATCGATATCCCACTTGGTTTCAGTACGAGCCAAAAAAGAAATGGGTGCATATAGTTATGTGTAATCTCATAGTGAGCCTGACCTCCGACTTGTTTCTACAAAACCCCACAAAAAAAACATACATGCCTCTAATTTATTATTTTTCTTTTTGACATAACATATTATTTAAATATAAATTGATAAAACTATATTTAAATATAAATGGGTATCTAAATATATTTAATATTTTAGAATTAATTCTCTAAAATTGTAATTTAAATAAATAATCTTCAAATTTAAAACAAAATTGACTTAGGATGCTTCCATGTAGTATTTTAGATGGATCCAATTTGGTCGAGGACTTTCAATAGTTGGGAGTGTCCAGAGAGACCATTCAAACCACAAGTCCAACTTCTGACCTCATAGTCGAACTTGTCTTTCGACTTGATTTCAGTAGGGACCACCAAAGAAATATGTACATATAGTTGGGTGTGTTTACAAGGCCAATTGGTGGTGGAATTTCATAGCACAGTCCAAAAAAAATGTCGACCTCTGATCTCATAGCCCATTCAACCATCAACCTTCTTCTGGCAGGGCCCACAAAAGAAACATATATATATATATATATCTATATATATATATATATATATATATATATAGCCACTTTATAATTTCATATTTGTTTTTTTTCATATTACATATTATTTGATAAAATTAATTTAACGTAAAAGGCATATAAAAAACTCACATACACGAGTCTACTAAAAATCTCATACTCTGACCCCCTCAGAATCTAAAATAACATGATGCATAGTCAGAAATGCCATCTTGCTCACGAGCCTTCTAAAAAGGAAAAGATTCCTATACTCTAGACTTTGCGCATTTCAGAGTAAATTCTGGAAATCTTTGTTGTAACTGCTACAGAAAATCATGGAATCGTGGTCGACAGACAATTTAAAGCCAAAACGTATGGAATCAGGTTCGGCACCTCTCCCAATTTTCTTCTAGATATGCAAAGGTGGGTCGACCTGTGACATAGATTTGGTTAATCAATACTAGTTCATCCCTACAACATTGCATCCAAATCTTCATAACTTGAGTCGGTATTATATTTAACACTTTCTGCCCATTAAACCAGATTTTGCTGACAGTAAGAACTCAAAAACTTACCAGGTTTCCACCACTATAATCCAACCATCCGCTTACCCAAAAAACTCTTATGCTCTAAATTCTAAAGCCTCACTTGCAAATTCTGCAAAACAACAAACCATTAGAATGCAAAATTATGCACTACGACCATTAAACCATAAAATAATGTTCATGCATTTACCTGTCAAATCATCATCAAGGAGGTTGGAAAAATTGTTTCCTGCCACATAGCAGAACAAGTTCGGTATTCTGCACGAAAAGGTTACTGCCCACACCCATCGAAGTAAAAACAAAACTCACCTAGTAGCAAGGAAAACCTGACAATGAGAAGTAAAGAAAGAAATGGGAAATATAGCCTCAATGAGTGCCACAACACCAAGAAAAAATAAAACAACCACTTTAAACATAAAAAATAGCTAAATCCACTTCTCGATGCTCCATCAACCATAATAATAAATTCTCCACCAACACTCTTAAAGTGAAATTAGCGCCAGCAAAGCCCAAAGCTGCCCAAGTTAACTCCCAGTTGTATGAAGCAACACCCTTCCTTGTACCTACACTATTAAATTTGATCTACCATGCATGACAGGATGACGTCGACCCTTGAATTCTAGAGTTGGGGATGCAATGGAGCGCTAACGTCAAACAAAAATTTCAACCAAAAGCCTAATGTTAACTATGGCGATTTGCAAATTTTCGCTAGTACAGATAAACTAATATCTTCGAACTAATCACAGATGTCACTGCATAAGAAGTTGCATATAAAATGTGAGATGTACAAATAAATGTGAAATTCCACACCCATCAAGACACACCTACTTCATTTTTATAACATTGATAATTATCATGTAAGATGTTATTCTAATTATTAAACATTGATAATTGTCATGTGAGATGCTATTCTAATTATGAAAACAGTAAATGCCATTATAATAATGAAAATAATAATTATTATTCTAATTATGAAAACATTAGAGGTTATAAGAAGTCACAGTAATTCCAACAGAAATAGTCAATGGAGCTTTCTTTATAGAAAATGGGCTTTCTTTATCAACATTAGTACTTGAGAATGGAGACTACTTTACACAATTATGCACTACGACCATTAAACCATAAAATAATGTTCATGCATTTACCTGTCAAATCATCATCAAGGAGGTTGGAAAAATTGTGTCCTGCCACATAGCAGAACAAGTTCGGTATTCTGCACGAAAAGGTTACTGCCCACACCCATCGAAGTAAAAACAAAACTCACCTAGTAGCAAGGAAAACCTGACAATGAGAAGTAAAGAAAGAAATGGGAAATATAGCCTCAATGAGTGCCACAACACCAAGAAAAAATAAAACAACCACTTTAAACATAAAAAATAGCTAAATCCACTTCTCGATGCTCCATCAACCATAATAATAAATTCTCCACCAACACTCTTAAAGTGAAATTAGTGCCAGCAAAGCCCAAAGCTGCCCAAGTTAACTCCCAGTTGTATGAAGCAACACCCTTCCTTGTACCTACACTATTAAATTTGATCTACCATGCATGACACGATGACGTCGACCCTTGAATTCTAGAGTTGGGGATGCAATGGCGTGCTAACGTCAAATAAAAATTTCAATCAAAAGCCTAATGTTAACTATGGCGATTTGCAAATTTTCGCTAGTACGGATAAACTAATATCTTCGAACTAATCACAGATGTCACTGCATAAGAAGTTGCATATAAAATGTGAGATGTACAAATAAATGTGAAATTCCACACCCATCAAGACACACCTACTTCATTTTTATAACATTGATAATTATCATGTAAGATGTTATTCTAATTATTAAACATTGATAATTGTCATGTGAGATGCTATTCTAATTATGAAAACAGTAAATGCCATTATAATAATGAAAATAATAATTGTTATTCTAATTATGAAAACATTAGAGGTTATAAGAAGTCACGGTAATTACAACAGAAATAGTCAATGGAGCTTTCTTTATAGAAAATGGGCTTTCTTTATCAACATTAGTACTTGAGAATGGAGACTACTTTACACAATTGGGCTTTGTTTTTAGGTCATATGATTGAATCATCATAGGCTAAGATAAAATGGGGGTCAAGTTTGACAGACATTTCACGCGGATTCACATAATATATTGTTTAGGGATTAGCAATCACGCAAATGAAATTGTTTGTCAATTTTAGTGGATCCCCTACTTGAATCTATGTCTATAAAATGGAAATCAAACACTGCTAAGAATTTTATCAAGGCTCTCACACGCCAGATATTCATAAATGAGCATATCTCTCTGATCTCTCTACACAACATCTTAGTACTTTCACAAGATTTCAATGTCGAATTTATCCCACAGGCTTAACTTCATTTAGAAATTTTGATATAACTGAAATATCATACTGCATAGTGTGAGTTTTTCTCTCTGTTTTCATGTGAAGCAGGAAAACTTAAAGGAAAAAGAGAAACAAGAACTAGTTATCAACATAAAAAAGTATTCTTGATTGAGGATTTTCAGCATATATCCAGAAAGCACTTGAATAAATATTTTTTACTGTTTTGTAATTCTACAACCTGTAATAAAAGCAAAATTATTTATTAGTATTTCTACAAGTATTTTTCAATTATGAATTCGTGCCATATAGAAAATAAAAGATGAAAAGAGCAACAATAACTTAATTGTCAAAATGTATGAACTTGATGTACAAAAGAAGATTTTTGTCTACTGGTGATAGCTCTTTTATCTCAGCAATAATGTTGTTAATTGTTAAAGTAAAAAGACCGTGAAGACAGTTTTCTTAAATTGAAAATTGTAGATGATATGCTTTGCATGTATTCTTGAACATTTGTCTCAACAATAACTGGGAAATGTTCTTTTATTTATCGCATTTGCAACATACAATCAATTTTTTAGTTCTGTATTTCTAGCATACATTCAACACTGTGCTCATAGGTAAATATTGTGCCATATTTACAAATTATGCATTTATCTGTGGTTGCATGAACAAGTTGTTTTCATTTATCACAAATTCAATGAAAAGGGAGAGAGAAAACGTTTATGGCTTTCAGAACTCCCTTGATCTGTGGTTTTTTTTTTACCCCAAGGAAAATTGAATTTTTAGAACCAATATGTATGATCAAAATCCAAGATGTCTGCACATCAAACTAAAACTATTGTTAGTTGAACAAAGAAGTTATTGGTAAATATACATGTTTTCTTGGCATTATAAAATACAATAAACGTGCTCTTGTACTTTCAGCATTCAATGGCTCAAGAAAAGTTGTTGATCTAGAGTGTAATTTTCGACTCCCTTTCACACCATTTCTGACAATGTTTTTGAGGAAATAGAGAGGCGTCATGTTTGGTGCCAATTCATACTATTTTTTTGAAAAAACTCTCTTTATGATTATCGTTCAATAGCAGTTGCAGTCAACCAGGAAAAATATTTTTGGTTAAGTAGTCTATGAAAAAAATAATGACATAATTGCTACCTTGATAACAATGCAAAACAAAGATACAATAACATAGTTTCAAAGAAACTATTAGATTTTTTGTTCAAAATGCAAGTATATTTATTCTAGCAATAGACTTACAATTGCATTGTCCTTCGCGGCTTCACCATATTTTATATTGAGTTCTAGTTTCTTATTATTTTGGTGGAAAACTAATATTATTGCTTCTATTGACCTAATTACATATGCATCAATTGAAATAACGAGACTATGTATTGTTGTATCTGGAGCGAGTCTATGTTTTTTACAAACCTGTGCAATTGATTCAACCGTGTTTTGTCCTATAACACTACACAACATTTTGTGTCTCCTCATTCATAAATATCATTTTTTCTTATCACAAAATTTGTAATTCGAACACTATTTATGTTGGCTTAATGGGGCTTGACCTGGGTTCAGAGTTAATCGCACCAACCAACAAAACCCTAACTACAGGCCCTTTCGGAAACAACTTGAACTCTCACCTGAAGCAGTATTTGGGGAATGCTAGAACCAGGTTTCTTCATTGAGAGACCGTGTGATAAGTAATCTGAAGCCCTTGTAGCTCACACCTGCCTTCGCGCAAATCTATGTCTTCCTATGGTCTACTACTGCAACTCTAAGAAAAAGGCTCTTAGACCTTCGTGAAGGTCTACAATTAGACTTTACAGACCTAAGAGAACCAGATTGACAACTTTCATGCACTAAATAATAACCCTAGATCTGCCTTCACGCAGATCTACCCGATTTGATTAGAGATCATAACAAATTTAACCATTACTTTTGCGAAAACAGATGATTACTTAGTTCATGCACATATATTGAGGATTTAACATATTCGCGTAGCAATTACATTTAATCCATAGAAAACATATTATTAAGCCATAATGCATAATTTGAAATAAGAATAAGGCAGAGAGGTAACATATTTGTTCCAAATTAGATTCAGCATTCAATTCACAAACTCTTCCTCCTTACACATCCAGTTGTAGAGGCCCGCGCACTCAGCTGCAGCAGCCTTCCCCTTTCACCTAATTACATGAAACAAAGCTTTCTTGCCTAAGCACTTGCCCAAAACAATAATCTTCTATCTTAGTTCTATCTATCTAGACTCGCTATGACTCATCTATATATAGCATTTTTCTTACAATACCATGGCCCGTAGCGTATGGGTGAGTCTCAAAACAAACCTATCACTTACGCATACAAGAGGATAAATCCCCTTTGACTCCTATTTAGTCGCACACTCCTCTTCCATAGTTCGCGGAGACTTTACATTATTTACAAAATTCTTCTCAAAAATTTGTTAAACTAACCCAAAATTGACCCTAGGGACCTTATCCCAACAGGCCCCCAACACAAATATGGTGACTCGCCCTCGAATCACTCTGTTGGCACCTCAATCTTATTGCAGAGGTCATTGAACTTAACTACAATGCTGCTACTTCAGTAAAACCCTGTATTGTGGCCTGTTGCACTTCCTCTACCAGCTTCTCTGTCGTTGGGCCTTCCACTGCTAGGCACATTATTCTTTATGTCTCCTAAATTGTCTTTAACTTTTCCTAAACTAATAGAGTAAGTTGACTATATTCCTCTTTCCATGGCTATATTCTGGCCTTGAGAAGGGCCTCTTTCCTGTGTAACTCTTCAATTTGTGATTGTAGTTGTTTTGCTTCCCTCAACCAAGCGAGACATTGGACTGACGCCAATGTGCATGTAGTCACCCTAACTTCATCAAACCTTTGTTGTGTCTCTCGGATATCTATGCTAATTTTCTGCAAGTTTGGGTCCTCCTGTAGAATCTTCCATAGCTCCATGGCTTGATAGAATACCATTGCATAGTTTGTGAATGTTGTATCTAAAGTGCCCATGCTTTCCATGATAGTTGCTCCGCGCTGCTCCCGGACCTCCAGTGGAGTGGTTGCCTGTAATTTTATCTGTAGTAATGAGATCTTCATCTAGAAGTCAAACGTGACTTTGCTTATCTCATCCTTGGATGCGTAGACTGTAATAGCCGATTTCCTGATTTTTGTTGTAGCTGCAACATCCTCTAGAATGTTTAACTCTGGAACTAAATTTCACACCTGCGTTATTGTTTTTTCTAGGCATTGACTTCATTCTTGCAACTTTTCCTTTTCTTTCAGATCCTGAGCTTTCTCCGTGAACATATGCTCGATCTTTACCTTGAACTCACTAATCACTGTAAGCGCACGCTGCTCTCTGATCCTAAGCTCGTCTGAAACCCCCTGATGCAACGCATGGAGAGTCTGAAGTGGAAGTGTAGCTAAGTTCACCCCAATGTCTTTAATTGTGCTCAACAGAGTGCGGTCTTCCTCTGATTCCATGTGAACAAATCCTTCTGGTAAGGATATGACTCTAAGGTCCAGAGTCTATTCCAGCTCCAAAACTTTCTCGCTCCCTTGTGCCAGGCTCGCTTGCCCAACGCTCACTTGAATTCATCCTGTTTGGATATGTAGCTTGCACAGGTCCTTCTAGACGCTCCATAGCATTTGCATGCACTGTTGTTCAAATTTTTGTTACAACTCTGTTGTGGTGTCTCTGACTTTGTCAACAATTTCATCTAGATCCCCTTTTGTGAGGTTCATCGGGTCAATGCACACTTGTTTCTCTGATTTGTTCTTCTTTCGTGGGCCCACAGTTATCTACTTACTGTGCTTCTTCAGTGTGAAGGGAGTTTTGTACTCCTCTCCACCATCATCGCCCTACTCCAATAGTTCCTTATCCTCAGTATGTTAGGATGTCAATGCTTCAACTTCCTCTGTGTTGGTGTGCTCTGTCTCGGCATGCTCTTTCATAGTGTGCTCTTTCTTTGCAATTGCCTTAGCAATAGCTTCCTTCTTTTTCTGCTTAGCCAAGCTCGCACCACTTTATGTGCTGCTTCTTTTTAATTTTGCGCAATTGTCGTCTGTGCAGCAAAGATTTCTCCATCCTTACTGGTACCTGCACCAACATCTATGGGTTCGTGCCACTCTGCTGGCCAACTCCCCACAATCTCCTACACATCTGTCTCTGAGACTAAGTATGGCAATGGAACCATTTTTTGGCTTAAGGGGGCCTCACCCAGGTTTAGAGTTAATCACATCAACCAACAAAACCCTAACCGCTGGCCCTTTTGGCAACAACGTGCATAACACAAGTTGCGCTCTCACTCGAAGCAATATTGGGGGATGTTAGAACCATGTTTCTACATCTAGATACCAAGTGATAATTAATCTGAAGCCCTTGTAGCTCAGACTTGCCTTCATGCAAATCTATGTCTTCCTATGGTCCCTTATTGCAACTCTAAGAAAACGGCTCTTAAACCTTCGTGAAGGTCTTTGATCAGACATAACAAACCTAAGAGAAGCAAATTAACAACTTTCATGCATTAAATAATAACGCTAGATCTTCCTTCGTAGATATCTACCCGATTCCAATAGAGATCATAACATATTTAACCATTACCTTTGTGAAAAGATATTATTACTTAGTTCATGTACAAATATTGAAGAGTTAACATTTTCGCGTAACAATTACATTTAATCCATAGAAAATAGATTATTAAACCATAATGCATAATTTGAAATAAGAATAATCTTGACACAGAGGCAAAATATTTGTTCCAAAATCAGTCTTTATTAGATTTAGCGTTCAATCTACAGACTTTCCTCCCTATGCACCCAGCTTCAAGGGCTGACGCACTCAGATGCAGACTTTCCAAGGTCTCTACGCACTCAGCTACAGGAGCCTTCACCTTTCGCCTAAATACAGGAAACAGAGTTTTCCTGCCTTAGCACTTGCCCAAAACAATAATCTTCTACCTTAGTCCTATCTATCTAGACTCACTATTACTCATCTATATATAGAATTTTTGCTTACAATACCATGGCTTGTGGCCTATGGGTGAGTCTCAAAACCAACCTATCATTTACCCATACAAGGGGTAAAGCCCCTTTAACTCCTACTTAGCTACATGCTCTGCTTCCACATTTTGCAGAGACTTTGTATTCTTTACAAAATTCTTCTAAAAAAATGGTTAAACTAACCCAAAATTGACCCTAGGGACCCTATCCCAACAATTTCCAATAGTAAACATTTTTTGAAATGCTTCATAAGGTTATTTCCCATGTTCACTGTGATAGTTAGTTGGTCGTGGCTATCAACCAAATCAGCGTGGAGAATCCACGCCTTTGCAAGAGAGTTAGGAATTTTAGTTTGTGTTGGTCCCTAAACAACCAATATATTGCCTTCAAAAAAAATTCATATTCTCATGAGCATATTTCAATGATTGTCAAGGATTCTGCTTCCATTCTTTTTTCTCTTCTTATATGAAAAATCAAAACAACATGCTTCAAAAAGCATTGACATTGATTTAATGCAAATATTTCATTTGACTATACAAACATTTAGTGTAACATACACCTAACCCTTTTGGATTCTCATTTTCCACCATTTGTTCTTCGAGTATTTGTTTACTAGAGATAGATGTTCCATGATATTGTTCCAAATGACTGGACCAATCATTGTGAGAAAATGAAAATGCAAGTCATCAAGTAAGGGACAAGTGTACAAAGAGCATTTAAAACAATGTATAATCTACAATGATATATTATATATACATGAATTTTGTTTTTATCGTACTATTAGCCATTGGTTCGTGGCTATGTATTAAATGTGCATAAGTTACAATAAAGAAAATGTTTTATAGATTTCATTGGTAAATATACATATAGTCCACTTCTAGAAATCTATTATTAAGAATAACCATGGGCACTTTTTTTTAATCAAAAGGAGTCATACAAGAAATAATGAAATATGAACTACAAGCTAAAGCAAATAATATTATTCAGTATATGGAGCAAACTGCAACAAAGTGAGAATGAAAATGTGTAAATTGCATACCAAGCATTGCATAAAAAATTGTAGGTATACAAGACAAATAGAACAAATTTATGTTCATGTTTTGAAGACTTGTCGAAATTTGATATTTGCATGCTTTTGTTGTTTTCTTGTTTTTTGTTGTGCAAAATTTATTTTTTTTCAATGTTTGCAAACCAAGGCATATGTCAAAGGTGCACATTTTCAAATGTGACAAATATTGTGACAAGTTAATAATGAAATTGTAGAATACAAACATTGGAAAAATGAAGCAAGGTGACAAGAAAGAAATGTTAAGACAAATTTCATGATGATTTGTCCAATAAGCATCAAATACATGGAAAGAAACAACACTACCTGAAAGTTTTGTCCAAAAGTGATATAGCATTGAGTTATAGCCAATTGTTAGGTTTTCTGTATGAAAATTGAAGTCATTATTTTGCATAAATGAAAGTAACTTTTTTTTGTTGATGGCTAGTCTGCAACATGTCCAAATTTAAATCACCAACAAGCACAGTTGGGTAGTTGTTGCATGTGTGCTCTAAAATAATTTGATGAAAGTAATTGTATCTTCAATTTTTTCATTTGGTTCAGTATATACATTTGCAACTATAATGGGTTTTTTTTCAACATGGAATGTTGCAATTGTTGATTCAAATTGGTCTTGTATATAAGTCAAATTATTCTCAACCACAATATTTTTTATATAGACGTGAGAATTCCATGTAAATGGTATAAATGTATGTAGTCATATTTGCTAGACAATAATGGATTCGATGGAGATGATTTTTCTTTAGTTTCTTGAAAACAAAAAATATCAACGCTCATTATATCATAGCCAACAATGATATCTTTGAAATTCATAGACAAACTATGAGTGTTCAATGAACATATTTTCAAATTGTCAATTGTTTTATTTTGATATATGCTACATTCAAGTTCATAGGAGGCATTTTGTCTAAATCTATTTAGCTTAATACAAACTTTGTCATTGTGAGAAAAGTTACTATGTTCCAATTTGTTTAATAAATACAAGGACTCGATATCTTTGACACGAGAAAGTGCAGTATAAATAAGTCCATGTTGCCTAACTCATTTTGGGTCAAAATCCAATTTATCCATTGTTAACCCTTGTGATCAATGTATAGTTCGTGCACATGTCAGTTGGACAGGAAATTGTTCTCTTGTAAAACTCATTTTGTTGTTTGATTCATTATTCCTATAAACTCTAGTAACAAGTGTTCACGTAGACATTATTCCATATTTATACAGATGTGCCATTTTTCCCATTGAATAGTGCCAACAACTAGATCAACAAATTTGATCTAAATTGCACCACTTTCAGATGTTTTTGATGCTCTAAAAATTCCTTCGGCACCATTCACCAAGCTATCCTAAATATTGTAATTTCTGCCAATTATTTCATCAAGCATATTTTCTTTCAACACAATAAAAGATGGAAATTGTAGTTTCATCTGTCTATTGTGATTTATAATCATTGAGTCAATTGTTTTGTCATATGCATTTAATATAATTGCTTCTTTTTTTTATGAGATACAACATTCTTTCATTATGTTCATTTACATTTTTGATTAAATAAAACGGGTATGGAAAAGTTAGATCATTTGGTGCCAATCTATAACAATGTTTGTTCAAGAATGCAAGATCATCATCAGTATGTGAACATGTCCTGGTTTTGTTTAAGATGGATATAAATTTTGTATTGTCTTGTTGCATTACATGTTTTAGTTCACAAGTTTTCACATTTTCTTTCCAAAAATTGTAAGGAGCGTTGGTTCCTTTAAGATGCAGTTGTTCAAATATCCAACAATCATGTACAAGTTGTGCTCAACATAGTTCACCACAAAATATTATGTGAAGGTTCCCAAATGGGGAAGATGGAGTATGCATAATCTTGTTGAGTCACTTGTCAATGTTATAAAGGAATTGAGACCCAATTATTGAAGCCTCATCTATCAATAGAAATATAAGTTGTTCATATTCTTTTCTCAATACTTTGAGTGTGTTAGAAGCGAATGGCACCATGTGACATGGTGAAAGTGGAAAATGAAAAGTTGAATGGGATATAACACCATGTGCAATATATGCAGTTTTGCCAATAAATACAATTATTTGACATTTTTTTTTCAAATGCTCAATTTGTAATTATTTTCTATAAAGGAGTACAAGCACATATTAAAGCACTTGTGTAGTGAATTTTTTTCCTGTACCTGCACCTCCAGTGGTAAACAAATAGAAACGCTTTCCAGGATTATTATTTTTCATAGAACTATTTGTTTGATTAGTTATTTTTTCTCTTGACTTAATTGTTTCATAATTTCATGGTATGCCAATGTGTCCTAGTTTCTTATCTTTTAGCTCTCCTTTTCAAATAGAAATCCAAGTTGAGTTAGAGACCTGGTTTATCTAAATACAATTTGCATTAAAAAATATGTTTGTAATATGTGTTGAAAAGTCACAAGATATGTGCAATAGTTATCATTGTGCAATGTTTTGATACTTAAAACATTTGATAACATCAGTAGGGAAACTTGATGCAAAGAATAATGTCGGAAAGTTTAGTTCTTTAGAGAATTTGCCTTGAAATTTTCCTAGGGGACGAAACCTTTCAAAAGGTGCAATTCGTATTATTCTTGTATCAAGATCATTGATAAAGTGGGCCTCTGAATAACCATGTACAAGTGTTTCAGTTTCTTTCTCTATATCATTATCTACATTTGGTGAGTCTAGTTCCTTCATTTTTTACTATTGTTTTAATGATCTTGTCTACTTTTATCCAAATGTTCTTTCCATTCATGGTTGATTTATATTTTCTTGCTCTTGTATAGAGATGTGTTGCACAAGTCAAGTAATGAAAACATCACTTTCTTGGGTCAAATATTTTGAGACAAATAGGCACTCTTGTATTCCAATTTCTTTTTAGCATAATTCCCACTATCATATTGTCATCAATTTCTCTAAGAAATGCTCTTTGAATTTTGTCTAGACTAGAAGGAACATTTATGATTGTTCCTATTAATGAAATTTGTGATATTTTGTATCCAAGTTGTCTTATTTGTGCAAAAGCCATATTTGGCACTACTAACCTCTCTTCCAAATATGTCAATTTTGCAATGGACATCAATTTTTCATTTCGTCAAATATAAAGACGTTATACAAATGTAGGGACTTTTGCATTGAGTATTGCATTATTACAATATTTTCATATTTTTGCATTGAGTTTAATGGTTTTGAAATCTGAAGCAAGCAATGAGATAGAAAATATTATATAATATGTCTTTTATAATAGATTGCATGTCCTTTACAAAGGACAATATATCAAAAATGCAAAATGAATATGTAGGCTTGTCTTGGATTGATTGAAAATATGCCTCAATTGCTTTATTTCACTTTACATATTACTTTTTTGCTTCTTGTATTATAGCACCTTGTTCTCATATTACAAATTACAATTAATGTAAGTGAGTGTACCACTTACTATAGGCATTGGAAAAATAAGTGGAGACTTCTTTGTTATTTTGTGTCTACTTTGAAAAAGGATTATTTTCCTCATTTGATGATGTGGAATCCTTTGATACTGCAACATTTTTTTTCTTTTTCTGATACTATGTTTTCAATTGACAAATGTTTTAATTGAGTAGAACATCTACTAAACCTAGATTCTTTGCTAATAGGATATCTACAAGGTACACTTGAGTTCGTCTTGTAGTTATCTCTTTTTGATATTCCTTGGAGCATTTGTGTTGAATTGTCAATGTCACTAATATTCTCAACATTCTGAATTTCTATAATTACATGGAAAGATGCATGTGTTGTAGATATTGGTATATGCACAAGGTACATGACTTTGGAGCAAGTTTTTGATGAATAGAATCTCAAGGTAATACCTTTTGTTTCTATATTCCAGATATATATGTTAACCTCAAGGAGTTCACATATCCATTGTATTCCAAACCATTTTCCCTCTATATGTTCATATGCATATGGAATTGATAAATTTATAAGATAAGCTTGCCAATCATTGATAGATTTCTCTTTTTTAATGATTTTAGCACTCAGGTGTTGTTGTAGGAAATTGATAGCTTTATCATCATTACAAATGAAACAATTGTAAAAGGTTTGTGCAATTATTTTTCTCATATTAGATATATCAAACCATGGTGAAATGTTCAAATAGACTCAAACAAAGATTCACGACAGCAATCTAAATTTTGTCGATAGATCATGAAACCTTGTTCAAATAAGACTTTCTCAATTGACAATGTGTTAAACTATCCATGTGAGAATCAGTGTGGGAAATGCAAGGGCCAATCATTCTACTTATTAAAGCTACAATATCTAATATCTTATGTAGCAACAGTGGTTCAAAATGTCCACATGCAAGATTTTGATTATGTAGCAAAATATTATATTGATAGTCATGAATGTCTAAATTGAACGGTAGATATGCTTGGCCATTTGTGAATAGTTTAACATTGACCGGAGTTGGAAACGACTTGGAGAACCACTTGATACAATATGCATCCCCCCATAAGCTAATTGTAGTTCGAGCACAAATAGAAGAAGGTGTAGACAATCCTTTCAAGTACATTTCAATATCATTAACATGATGAATATCATGAACATATTCAGGAGTCAATTTTGTATGCACTAAATGCAAAGAAGCATCATGTCCATCAGATAAGAAATTTCGAAAGTGGTTTACAATTTCATGTCTTATTTCAACTGAACTATAGCAAAAGTGAAGAAAACAAAAAAATGAGTCAAATAATTAGTCGCTATGATAATAGAAGAAATGCTCTAATATATGTATATTTAATCTAGATAACTTGTGATTAATTTCTTGCAATTTGATCCTTTCAACACAAAGCTATTATTTTTTGTCATAAAGTTTACTGAGACAAACTGACATTTTTCGCAAATGTGACAATGATTTATAGCATTAAGAGCATGGATTGCATTGAATGTCTAATTATCACATATGATACTGTGAAATTTTTAGACCTCATGTATTATCTAGCCTACATTGTCTTTTTGTTATCTTCCCTCCTTGTTTTGTGTTTCACAATACTCTGAAAATGAGTAACTAGCACTATGACAAAAGAGTGGATGAAAATGACATAAGGAGTATTAAAGATTGATTTTTTTGCAATTGAAACATAATTTAAAACTAACGACATTTATGAAATTTGAAATAATAGAAACAAAAGCATTATTACCATTTTAACAAATTTCGAAACACAATATTTATTTTTCAAAATTATGTAAAGAAATTTTGACAATAACTGTAAATTTGTTTCAAAATTTATAAATTGAATAGAATCCAATTATTAGCTTCAAAAAAAAATTACAATATAACTTTCTATAATAAACAACTATAATTTAAGATAACAAATAAGAAACCATTTCTCAATTGCAATCATAGAACTATAACTACATTAAATTGCAAACCAAGGTGCGCAGACTAACTTTGTATCATATTATTTTCTAGACATTGAAACCGTTATTTAATATGCCATAAATAACAAATAACATTCTAGCCACACATGAATAGAGTAGTTGAAAATAAAAACCGTTACTCAATATTAATCATAGTTCTATAACAACATTATATTGGATATGCGCTTTAGTAAATGTGTCAATTTGAACAAAACATATTGCACCAAAATTGTCTAGAAATGCAATCATTAAAGCTTCCATATCCACTCATCTTGGAATACAAATTATAAGTAGACATACATAACAAAATTGACTATGAGATTTAGGGGTGTATTTAATATCTCCTTCTTTTAGCATTACAATCTGTGGAAATTATTTCTCACTTGAGACATAGTGAATCAACAAATTTAACATCTAAATCACACCAAAAAAAATCTTGCATTTTGACCTCTGACAGTCATTCACTATTCTTCAGATTTGAACAAAGATATTGCATGCAACAACATAAACATTTGAATTAATTAAAAGTGCAACTAATCCACCTACCACTGAAATTGCATTCAAATCGTTCATTGCTTTTCCTCTTCTCTTATTTATTTGCATAATGAGATTTCTAATTATCATAATCCTCCTCTTTTATAAGTTGTTACAACGAATTTGACAATACCACAACTACACATTCCATGACTCAAAATCGTTCACAATTGCATAGCATTCTTCTATAATAGATTCCACCCAAACTAGCAAAAATCACATGAATCCAATACATCATCAAGTCAAATAATGATTCTATAATGTAAATTATACTACTCTTTAAAGGCTCGTTAGTATCAACTACAATAATTAATACCAGGAAAAAGTGTTCTAAAAACTAATTTCAATATTCAAAGATGTTCAATTGTAAGTAGATTAAACATTGTACTTCAAATCATACCAAACGTCAATTGGCCAAAAAAATAAAATCTAAGTATCTAAAAGTATTTGAAACCGTTTATAATTCTCTTTAAGTGTTTATACATTAAATACTATTAAACACCACAATTACAAATAACAAAGGTTGTAACGTTCTTTAATTCCTCCTAGTTCCCATTTTTTTTTATTGCTTTCCACTTGTTTTGGAAAAAAAAAGACATAATTTCTACATAAAACAATAATATTATTCCATATTTCAAACTTTCTTTAAAATTTTAACTTGCAATCTAGCCACAAGTAACGTGTAATTTCATTTAAAAAATTTTAAAAATCTATGAAGTTTTGGATATTACTCCATCTAGATAAAAGTATTCAACACTTTCAAATTTAGAGAATATTCAAAATTGCACAAATGTCTAGAACATCCTAAAAGCTACAATCTCATACCTTTAAAATAAAAAACACATGCAGAATCAAATATTTCTGAGCTAATATGGCAATTACTTTATCAAATCCTAAAAATACATGTTTCAAAGGTCCATCATAAATATTATGAAGACATTAAACCAATGCATGATCTATATACATAAAGCACCTAGATAGAATAATGTATATTAGCAATTTGTACACATGACTCCATAATTTTATTGCTCAAATCAGTGTTTATTTTTATTTATTTTTAACAATAACATTTGTTCATTGAATATCAAGCAATACATCATGATTTAAAAAAACCACTAATAAAAATAATAAGATGTTTCTAATTATGCATCACATAATAATAATAATAATATATAAGTAACAAAATTATATATATATATATATATATATATATATATATATATATATATATATATATATATATATATATATATATATATATATATCTATATATATATATATATATATACAAGACAATGTATTTATTAATCTATTAAATTATTGCAATTTTAATGTTTATTTACATGTCCTTAAATCCAATATAAATGACACAACATTGCAATGATGTCCAAGAATACTAGTTGAATATGCAATTTTAACATCTATGGAATTTAAAATAAGCAAATATAAAACAACTTAATATAATAACTTAATACACTATTTATTTATATACATAAACAAGAAAGTTTGATAATAAAACATTTTAGCATTATGTAAACAATTAAAAGAATACCACATTATTGAAGTTTCAATATATGTTTTTTTATATGAAAAAAAAATAAAAATATATATATATATATATATATATATATATATATATATGAACATTATCATAAATATAATTAATTTTAAATTTAATTAATTACTTAATATTCCAAATACTTAATTTACAAAATATATGAATAAAATAAAATTTAAATTTAAATTTAAATTCACATTCACATGACTTTAAACAAAATCCCCTTTACTTTATAATTAGTCAAAATAATCAAAATACTCACTGAAACTTTAATTCACTTTACATCCATTCACAATATTAAGTAAAACCAATCAAACTTAACAATTTAGTCACTTGCCACAATTAAAAATAATTAGGACCCCAAAAAAAAACCGAAGAAGGACATCATCTACAAACAAAGTAAAAAAGATCTTGATATAAAATGTACTATAAACCAAAAGTTAGATACACTGTAAAGTTGTATTTTAAATATAAATTGATAAAACTATATATATATATATATATATATATATATATATATATATATATATATATATATATATATATATATATATCCATTCTCTAAAATTGTATTTTAAATAAATAATTTCCAAACTTAAAACAAAATTGATTTAAGATGCTTCCATGGAGTATTATAGATGGAGTTGATTTGGTCAGGGACTCTCAATAGTCGAGAGTGTCTATAGAGACCATTCAAATGTCAAACCTGACTTCCGACCTCGTAGTTGGACCCGTCATTCCACTTGTTTTCAGTAGGGACCACAAAAAAATATGTACATATAGTTGGGTGTGTTTACAAGGAGACGAGTTGGTCATGGAATGTCATAGCACCATCCAAAACACAATGTTGACCTTCGATCTCATAGCTAACCCTACCACCAACTTTCTTGTGGCAAAGCCCACAAAAGAAACATATATGTATAATTGGCTTCTTTATAATTTATAATTTTATTTTATTTTCATATTACATATTATTTGATAAAATTAATTTAAACTAATTTATATTTTTATCAATAAAAACATATATTGAATAAATTGTACTTATAAGATCAAATGATTAAAAGACAGGAACCCATTAACCCATTCTCAAAAGAAAAAAATGACATATTCAAGTTGGAGTTGAATTCGCCGAGTGTGAGTAGTCAGGAGTGTCTAGAGAGACTATTCAAACCATAATGCCAACCTCTGATCTCATAGTCTCGATCGACATCCGACTTTCTTTCAATACAAACCACAAAATAAATATGTGCATATAATGTGTAACCTCATAGTGAGCCTCACCTCTGACTTGCTTCTACAAAACCCCACAAAACAAACATTCATGCATATAATTTATTATTATTTTTTTCACATAACATATTATTTAAATAAAAATTTTATATATATATATATATATATATATATATATATATATAGATTTGAGTATGTAAATATATTTAATCTTTTAGAATCCATTCTCTAAAATTGTAATTTAAAAAAATAATCTTCAAATTTAAAACAAAATTGACTTAGGATGCTTCCATATAGTATTGTAGATGGAGTTGATTTGGTTGGGGACTGTCAATAGTGAGGAGTGTCCAAAGAGACCATTCAAACCACATGTCCAACTTCCGACGTCATAGTCGGACCCGCATTTCGACTTTCTTTCAATACGGACCACTAAACAAATATGTACATATATTTGGTGTGTTTATAAGGAGGCCAATTGGTGGCTGAATGTCATAACACTGTCGGAAACACAATGCCAACCTCCGATATCATAGCCACCCTAACCATCGACTTTTTTTTGGCAGGGCCCACAAAGGAAACATATATGTATAATTGGCCTCTTTATAATTTCATATTTTGTTTTTTTCATGTTACATATTATTTAATAAACTTAATTTAAAACCATTTATTTTTTTATTAATAAAAACATAAATTGAATAAATTATACTTATGAGAAATAATGTTTAAAATATGGGAACCAGTCATCCCATTCTCTAAAGAAAAAAATGAATTTTTTAAGTTGGAGAAGAATTGGTCGAGTGTCAGTAGTCAAGAGTGTCTAGAGAAACCATTCAAACCACAATGTCGACCTCTAATCTCATAGTCGGGGCCGACCTCCAACTTTATTTCAATAGAAGCCACAAAAGAAATATGTTCATATCGTTATGCGTAACCTCATAGTCATCCCGACCTCTAATTTGCTTCTACAAAGGCCCACAAAACAAACATACATGTCTATAGTTTATTATTTTGTTTTTTCACATAACATATTATTTAATAAATGTAATTTAAAATACTTTATTCTTTTATCAATAAATAAATAAATTCAACAATTTATTTTTATAATACATTTAACATTTAATTTATAACATATCCACTCATGATCAACATCATCATAGACGTCATTTAAGTTTTTTAAAAGAAAGAATAATAATAACAGTAGTGAACCTAGATTCTAAGTTGAATTGGTCGGGGAGTGCCAATAGTCAAGAGTGTCTAGAGAAACCATTCAAATGAAAATGCTGACCTCCGATCTCATAGTAGGGTCTGACCTCTGGCTTGCCTTCAGTAGGAGCCACAAAACAAATATATGTATATAGTTATGCATGTTTACAACAACCACCTCCGACCTCATACTCAGCACGACCTCCAACTTGTTTCTACGAAGGCCCACAAAACTAACATATGTGTCTATAATTTATTATTTAAAATATTATTTAATAAATGTAATACCTTATATCAAATCCAAAAACTACCTAAAAACTAAAATAAAAATTGGATTAAAATGCTTAAAATATGCGAATCCACCATCCCTCATCTAAAGAGTGAAACACTATGAATATGGTTCATAAATTACAAAAGTCAAAAACAACTAACTTAAAAGTCAGTTGCAACTTCAAGACTTCTCCAACCTCAGCTTTTGCCAAGATGATTCAGAGCTCGACCTTTTCCTTGTGATTCTTCTCCAAAGAGACACTGATTTCCAAACCACAAAGTCGGTCCCAACCTCAACTATGGGTTTCCTTGGACTCCAAAGAAAATGAAAAAACCTGCAATTGAGACATGTGCCCTTATAAAAACTCGCATACATGAGTCTGGAACGTTAAAGGCATATAAAAAAATCACATACATGAGTCTGCTAAAACTTGCATACTCTGACCCCTAAAAAAACCCGATGTGTAGTCGAAGTCGCTACCTTGCTCATGGACCTTCTGAAAATGCAAAGATCCCTATACTCTTGACTTCGAACAATTCAGAGTAAGTTCTAGGAAATCTTTGCCATAACCGCTATACAACATCATGGAATCGGGGTCGACAAACAATTTAAAATTGGTACATATGGAATCGGGTTCGTCACCTTGCCCACAGGACTTCCAGAAATGCAAATTGGGTCGACCTATGACCTAGCTTTGGTTACTCAATATTGGTTTATTCCTACATCATTGCATCCAAGCCATCGAAACTTGAGCCAAAATGTATTTAACACTTCTCACCCATTAAACCATAGTTTGTTGATAGAGAGATCTCAAAAAATTACCAGGTTTCTGCTACTAGAATCCAACAATTCACTTTCCTAAACAACTATTATGTTCTAAATTCTAAAGCCTCACCTGAAAATTTTGTGAAATAGCAAACCATTAGAACTCCAAATTATGCATTATGACCATTAAACCATAAAATAATGTTCATACATTTACTTGTCAAATCGTCGTCAAGGAGGTTAGAAAACATGTGTCCTTCCACATAGTCAAACAACTTGAGCATTCCGCACAAAAATATTACTACTCACGCTCACCATAGTAAAAAAAGCTCACTTGGTAACAAGGAAAACCTAACAACGAGAAGTAAAGTAAGAAACACGAACATAGCCTCTATGAACACCACAACAACAAGAAAAAAATAAAACAACCACTTTGAACAGCAATAATAGCTAAATTCGTTTCTCGATGATCCATCAACCATAGTAATAAATTCTCCACCAACGCTCTTAAAACAAAATTAACACCATCAAAGCTCAAAGAAACCCAAGTTAACTCTGAGTTGTACGAAGGATCGCCCTTCCGTGTACTTACAGTGTTAAATTTGATCTACTGTGCATGACAGTATGACATCGACCCTCAAATTCTAGAGTAGGGGTTGCAGCAGCGCACTAAAGTCAAGCAAAAATTTCATCCAAAAGCCTAATTGCACTAAGAGGCGCATTCTACAGCCCAATATGACCCTAATGTGTAAGTACGTTTGTGCTCAAAGTTAAACTTTAGATAATGTCGGCCAACATATAAATAAAAAATTAGAACAAATAAATAATAATAAATAAAATAGAAAAAAATAATGTTGGCCTAAAACCAAAAAGAAAATAACCATATAGATAATAAAAAAATAATAATTAAAAATAAATAAAAAATAAAAATCCTAGAATACAATGATCTCACACATTTAGATAAAAAAAAAATACAATACAATTATTTATTAGTTTTTATCATATAAGTTGAATTTGAATGGATAATAAGTTTACCTTCAACAAAAACATTCACCACATTAAAATTCCAAATTAGGTAAAATTTTAAACATCTCTACTCTTTACTAAAGCCACTACCATTTCTTAAATCAAAGTAAAAAGGTTAATTCAACACAAATAATCCAAATTCTTTTCTTTTAATTAATTATTTGTGAAATGAACCTTTAAAAGAAAACCCATATCCTATGGATATATTAAAATCTCTATACACATAAATATTTCGACTTCAAAGTTGTAATATTGAAATATATTCATTTGATATATTTTTATTGTAAATTTTGTTATCATGTCATGTAAAAAACATCATTAAATCTAATATTCATATTAATATATTATAATATTAAAATTATTCAACTTAATGGCTTTTAATTAATACAATATTAAATTTAATATAATATTACTTTCTTGTATTATAATCATATATTTTAACTCTAGATATATATGGGAGGGAAGAAAAAAGACATAGAGTGATAGAGGTGGATAGATAGAGGGAGTGAGAGAAAGGAGAAGAGAGGAAGGGATAGAGAGATGGAATTGGATGGATAGAAAGGGAGGGAAGAAGAAATACATAGAGAGAGAGAAATGGAGAGAGAAAGGAAGTGACAAGGAAAATGTGGAGAGAGAATGTTTATGCTTGGGGATGAGATAGAGAGACAAAGAAGGATAGATGGAGAGAAGTGGGTGAGAGAAGGAGAGATAATGAGAGAGGGAGGGAGATAGTGACAGAGTTGGAGGGAAGAGAGAGAGAGAGAGAGAGAGAGAGAGTTGAAGGGATGGACAGAGGGAGGTAGGAGAGAGAGTTGAGGGGATAGATAGAGGGAGGTGGGAAAGAGAGGAAGGAAAAGAGCGAGGACGTGAGAGAGAGAAGGAGAGAGGAAGGGAGAGAGAGAGCGGAAGGTAAGAATAAAGACACATAGAGAGAAAAGTGGAGAGAGTGAGAGAGAGTGATAATGGAGATGGAGAGAGAGGGAGAGAGGAGAGTAGGAGGGAAGAGAGATAGAAGGGAAAGAGAGGGAGAGAAGGGGAAGACAGAGAGTGAGGGAAAGGAAGAGGGAAGGAGAGAGAGATAGATATGGAGAAATATTGTGTATGTTTTGGGGGTGATATAGAAATATAATATAGACAAAGGGAGATATAGATATAGATGAAAGGTGAAGAGAGGAAAGAAGAGAGAGATAAAGAGAGTGAGAAATATATAAATATGGAGAGAGAGAGCATGTGTGTTTGGGGGGGGGATATAGAGAGAAAAATAAGGAGAGATTAAGGGATATCTAGATATAGATGGAGGGGGGAGAGAGGGAAGAATATTTCATGCATTGATTTGAGTGTAGATGGTGATTTACAATCCTATTTGAGTGTTTGCATTGAAGGAGATAAATTAAATTAGAGGGGAGAGGAGTAATGAATAGAGAGAGAAGGAGAGGAGTAAGAGAGGGAGATAAGGCTAAGAGAGAGAGACACAAACAAAAATGGAGGGGGAGAGAGGAGGAGAGAGAGAAGGAGAGAGGGAGGGAGAAAGTGACGAGGTAAGAGGGAAAAGAGAGAGAGAGAAAGGGAGAGAGGGAGAGAGATAGATGGGGGGAGAGAAAGGGATAGAGATGAAGGACGAGAGAGAAGAGGAGAGAGGGAGGGAGGGAGAGGACGATAGAGGGAGGGACAAAGAGATGTATTTGGAAGGGGAGAGTGGGAGGTAAGAAGAAAGACATAGGGAGAGAGAAGTGGAGAGAGGGAGAGGGAGTGACAAGGGAGATACGTAGAGAGTGTGTGTATGTTTGGGGGTGAGATAGAGAGACAAAGGAGACATGGAGGGAGATATAGATATAGATGGAGGGGGGAGATAGGGAAGAATATTTCTTACACTATATGCATTGATTCTAACATACATGGTGATTTCTAATACTATTTTATTGCTTGCACTACATGCATTGATTTTAGTGTAGATGTTGATTTTTAATTATATTTGATTGCTTGCACTAGATGCATTGGTTTCATTGTAGATAGTGATTTCTAATCCTATTTTATTGCTTGCAATATATGCATTGATTTGAGTGTAGATGTTTTCTAATTCTATTTGATTGCTTTCACTAGATGCATGATTTAAGTATAGATGGTTATTTATAATCCTATTTGGTTGCTTGCACTAGATGCACTGACTTCATTGTAGATGGTTATTTATAATCCTATTTGATTGCTTGCACCATATGCATTGATTTCAATGTAGATGTTGATTTCTAATGATATTTGATTGCTTGCACTAGATGTATTGATTTCAATGTAAATGTGATTTCTAATCCTATTTGATTTTTTGCACTAGATGCGTTGATTTTAGTGTAGATGTTTTCTAATTCTATTTGATTTCTTACACTAGATGCATTGATTTCAATGTAGATGTTGATTTCTAATTATATTTTATTGCTTTCATTAGATGTATTGATTTCGATGTAGATGTTAATTTTTTATTATATTTGATTACTTGCACTATATGCATTGATTTCCATGTAAATGTTAATATATAATCCCTTTTGATTGCTTGCATTAGATGCGTTGATTTCATTGTAGATGTTTTTTTCTATTCATATTTGATTTCTTGCATTAGATGCACTGTGAGTGTAGATGTTGATTTCTGATTTGATGTAACTTGATGTATATTTGTGCATTAATTTTTGTGTTATATTAATTCAACCTATTAATATTGGAGAGAAAGAGAGAAAAGGTAAGATGTTTACTACAATAGCTAGAGTTAAATATTTGAATGATTTACGATTTCAGCTACACTTTTCATATAATCGATATGAAAATATGGCAAAACTAAGAGGGGTGACAATAAGAATAGTAAAAGAAAATAGTTGAGATTCATCAAGGCAAGAAACATAAACTAAACTAAATAACATAATTATATGGTCATTTCACGCAAAGAAAACATAATGTAAATTTCAAAGTTTGAAATTTATCTCAAACATATACATAATAAATATAATCTAAAAATATGGCATTTCTTCAGCTTGAACCATCCTAGATCCATCAAACTCTGTATCTATCATGGGCGTAGAGGGATCAAATCTCTTGAGGTGAAAATCTTTCCTCAAATTCTACACTTGAAAAAGAAGGTTTTCACCTCAAGCTATTTGATCCCACTCAAACACATGATAGATCCAAAGTTAGATGGATCTAGGTTGGTGTTAACTATGGAGATTTGAAATTTTGCACTAGCACCGACAAACTAATATCTTTGAATTGATCATATATGTCACTGCATAAGAAGTTACATAATAAAATGTGAGATGTACAAATAAATGTGAAATTCCACACCGGTAAGACACACCTACTTCATTTGTATAACATTGATAATTGTCATGTAAGATGTTATTATAATTATTAAACATCGATAATTGTCATGTAAGATGCTATTATAATTATGAAAATAGTAAATTCTATTCTAATTATGAAAACATTAGAGGTTGTAAGAAGTCACATTCATTACAGCAGAAACAAACAATGGAGTTTGCTTTTACAGAAAATGAGTTTTGTTTATCAACGTTAGTACTTGAGAGACTGCTTTACACAATTGGGCTTTGTTTTCGGGTCAGACGATTGACTTTATTGATTCCTATGCTCCAGTCAAGGCTCAGAAGCTAAGATAAAAGTGGGGTCAAGTCTCATAGGAATTTGACACATATTTACATAATCTACTGTTTAGGGATTAGCTATCACGCACATGAAATTGTTTGTCAATTTTAGTGGCTCCCCTACTTGAATATATGTCTATAAAATGGAAAATAATCACCGGGTAGCATTTTATCAAGGCTTTCATATGCTAGATATTCATAAATGAGAAGATCTCTCTAATCTCTCTATGCAATAGCGTAATATGTTCACAAGATTTTGATCTCGAATTTAGCCCGCAGGCTTAAATTCATTCATAAATCCTTTCTTTCCTTGCATACAATGTAAGGAGTGTTTTTTTTACTATTGTTTCTCTTCCATCTGGAGTAGTAACCTCAGAGATTCAAATCGTAAAGTACTAATTCAGTATATGGTCTGTTGCAAAGTCTAATGCTACAATTACTCACAACAAGCAAAAACTCACGCTCCACAAGTTTTTGGGAATTTTGTTGGTGGTACGTATGGGTTAGTTTTATGCTTCTTATGTTATGAAAAATATAGCTTCATTGTTGAACTACATTATAGAGTATGGTATCTTCTTCAAACTGCAATTCGGAAGCTTTTCAACAATTGTTCATATGAGATATATCATTTGGATCTGCAAATAATTGGCATTCGTCGTTTCAAGGGATTTGAACGAATGTTATGTCCACTAGCAACTATAAAAAATGTCTCTCAATCACAATCATGACTATTTTGAAAGAAAAATGTGGCAAGAGATGTAGTTCAGGGATTTTGGGGAAGTTGTATTACTCATTAGGGTTTTAAGAGAATTTATATTCCACCACCTCCTACCAAACACCTTGTCCTCCACTGAAACCGACACTAGAGTGCGTGTCATTGTCGCTCTAAGAATATTGGGAAGGCGAGGTGGTGGTATGATCCAGTGGGTATTATTTCCCTAGAACCGTCTGTAATGGAACACTTTTATGCCCACCTAGTTATTTTAACTTCTCAATCAAAATATTTTTTATCATGGTTGAAACTTAATACTATGAACAGAATTATCACAAATATTCTTCAACAGATATATTACCAAAATCTTGTGAGGTTTCTAATGGGGCAGGAATACTTGCTTGTGGGGCAGGGTTAGCCATTAATATTTAACATGACCAAAGGAATATTTGGCCTCATAGATAAGGTATTAGGGCTTATTTTAGAGCATCATTCATTCCAATAGTCTAGCCGTTAAATTTTTCACTGTAGAAGCGTTGGATGTATTATAAAGAAAATATTTAAGCTAAATACTTCTAATCTCTCAGGGAACTACTCCAAACAGAAGCGAAGTTGCATAAGAAAATCAATCCTTCCAATTTATGCAAGGAAGGAATAAATTTCTAAATGTATTTTAGGTTGCGGGCTAAATTGACATCAAAATCTTGTGAGTTTTGTTTTTCAAAAATAAAAAAATGCTATCTTTGTATTAGACTAAAAAATATAGTACATAAATCAAATTTAAATCTTTACATTATCCTATCATACTTGTTCTATTTTTGATACATTGTCATGTTTATGCCCATACATATATATTCTCCTGTTCTACAAAAAGTGTCTTTTTAACATCAAATTGTAGCTTATAATAGTTACAATTTTTTCAAAACTCAACACTTCCATTGTATAAAGAAGCAAAAATTCCATCCGATCAGGTTTGTATTAAAATGTCTCTTAAGATTAGTTGATGTGGTCTCTTTTTACCATGATACACTGCCTAAAAACTGAGAAAAAAATTTACATGTTTCCCTTGAAATACATCTTTTATATAGGAGGTTTGTTGTCCAATTGTGTTCTGTGTATATATGTCTGAAATATATATGATTAAAATTCCTTACCAGGTTCTAGATCCTGTTCATCCAGTTTGCAACTATGGGGGGATTTAAATTAGTAAGCTAGTTTACCCAATCAATGACTCCTTTTGCATCTCCATATACCTCTATTTTATCTAGCCTTAGCCATTTTCCTATGATAAATACTCCCCCTAACTTTTTATTCTCACCTTTATTGTTACATCCCATTCCGCCTTCCAGTGAGAAGTGGAAGAGATTACCAGGCTCAGTAAATATGACTACACCACATCAACATTCCCTTCTATTGCTTTCATTGTCAAAAAACCCAATAGGATATTCTTTCCAAATAACAATGAATTTGCATTTCCTGTTTCTATTAGACTTGATCACCCGGTTTATTTCGTTGAAAAAATAGACTGTATTGATAATGTCTTCTTTGGAAATCAAAGTTTTTTGATAAAAAATGCTAGCTTTCCTACTTCACCATATAATCCATATGATATATAATAGGAGGGACCTCTACTTCTTGTGTGAAGTGAACCAGAAGACATTTGTACAAGGGCCCCATCCCAAATCAACCTAGCATATCAGCATTTAATCAATAGATGATCCATATCACCGTCTCCCCTCCTCATGCATAGAGGGAAAATAATAGGGCCAATGAACCCACGCTTGTGTAAGTTGTTCTAAGTTAAAATACGACAGCAAAACCATTTTAATTTATTCGGGAGATTCCAACTCCATATATTTTGCATACACTTATTATAGCCAATAATCCTCTTGGGCCTTGGCAACTTCAAATAGATGTCTTGGCCATCAAATGGTTCTTTTTCATTTCTCTTCCTTCCCCCTCCCACATATAATACAATCTTGCTTTTCACCAAGAGTGATGCCAATAGAGTGAATTTAAGCTATGTAAGACCCCCATTCCTCATGATATGTCTCTGGTATACCTAAATATTTGGCCCTTCTCCAACTTTGATGATCAATGCTTTGAGTCCCAGGCTGATATATGTGATGCAATAGGATAATTGCATTTATGTGTATAAAATTCAGGAGATGAAAGGATAAGGAATGATTCCCAACTATCCCCATGATGGCATCTAATCCGATTTTGATCATGGATCTATCTGCAGCCTCCCAACAAATAAACCCCAACATACAATGAAGAGTGTTCATCATACTTCTCCAAATGCATGATATAAGCTATTTCTTCTTAGCACCATTGTTAATCCATGAGGAGAACTTTGGCCAAACATACATTTTTCCTTAATGATATGAGACCACACACCATTCAGAGACACTGTCCTTCACATGTTTTTAATAATCAAAACCTTATTAAATGTGGATGTATTAATGAAGCCCAACCTCGCTCCTCTAGTGGCCTTGCAAGTGTTGACCATGCTACCATATGAGTTTTATCTTTAGTTTCACTCTAGCCCATAAGAAGTGACTCATGATAGCTTTTATCTTAAGGATGATCTCCCTCTTCAATAAATAAAGGTGCAGCCAATATACTGAATTTTTTTACAGCACCAATTTTAGCATGATGGTCCTTCCTCCCATTTTCAACCATCTATACTTCAAACTCACCAATTTTTTGCGAAATATTTTGATTAACCATGCCCAATGTTGGTCATAGTTTCCTTTTGGTTTCATATTAAACCCAAGGTAGGTGAAAACATTTTCAAGATTTGAAGATGTGACCCCAAACAGATCACATATATCCTTGTTACAATCTTCTCACTCCCATCTTGTAACAAGGTCGATTTTCCCTCATTCATACACAAACCAGACGCAACTCCAAATGATTTAATGAGGTATCTAATGGTTCTCCACTCCCCCACGGAGGACTCCCCCAGTAACAAATCATCTACTAACATTACATTAGTGATGGAAATATTTATGGTTACTCTGATCCCTTTAATTATTCCATTTTCCTGTGTCACCCTCATTTTTCTACTGAAGCAATCACTAACTAAGAGAAAGAGCAATGGAGACATGGCACAACCCTGTGTAATTCCTCTATATGGATTAAAAAACTGAGAATGAAAGACATTAATAATGATATTAGAATTAGTAATTTCCAATTGACGATGAACCACACTGGTTGGTTCGAAAAGCTTCGACAAATGTAAGATCATGAGATTTACGCTGAAGAATTTTCTCATAAACATGCCAAAATCCATTTAATGTTTAATATCCACATACCAGATTTTATCAAGACCAAGTAGAGGAATTCCCAATCTATGCAATCATATGACTTGCTCAGTCTACCTTTAGAAAGAAATCTAGTTGTTTTCATGATTTAATAGAGTGCACCATCTCATGGGAAATACCAATTGCATCTTGTATTTGTCTATCTTCTAAGAAACCAAATTGTTACTCTATAATCATGTTCGCAATCAATTTTGATATCATTTTATACACTCAATTGCAGAGAGATATCAAACATAATCTACAAAGGTTCTTGGTTTCTCCCTTTTGGGATTAATGCTATGAAAGTCATATTTATGGCCCGTGAGATGAATCTGAGATTCCTCGATTCTTTAGCTACTGCCAACAAGTTCGGAATCATCAAATCAATGAAGTGAACATACTAGGTTGTTGCATAAAGATCTCAGAATGGTTGTTGGTTTATGATTATTCAGCTAATAAGAACCTGTAAAATTTATTTCCTATTCTATAAGTGATATCCATTTCATATTCATTTTAATGTTTAAATATGCTTAGTTTCAGCACTAATAATCCTGAATATCTTATATTATATTATATAATGAAATATAGATACAGATGCAACCAAACACAAATATATTGATTGTGTCCAACCTTGTAACATTATTATGGGTACAATAAAATTATTTTACATTTTAAATTATATTTATTTTACATTTTAAGTTAAGATTGGAATTTTGTTATATAACATTTTAATAAAGATAATAATAATTTGGTTTTAAAATTCATTTTTGAACACGTAATTGAGTTATACATTAACAAAAACGCAAATTATACCAATTTAAAATTGATACTTCAAAAAATCAAATTTTAAATTATTAACCAAAAAATATTAAAAAAATAAAATTAAAATTCTCTACCAGCAAGATAACTCCTAAATTATTCACCGGGATATTATATCCAAAAATAACAGATGTCTTCTTAACAAGACTTTCTCAGAAGATGTAACTCATGTTAGTGTTACAAGAATCAATAATCAATGGAACTTTAAAAAAACTAATAACACAACCAGTCGTGTCTGAACATTTAAATTTTTTTTATTTTAGTTTGTATTTATTATAAATCCAACTCATTTGATCTAAGAACGCTCTTATCCACTGCACACTTGATACACATTTTTTTGAACTCCATAGCCATCCTATAATATCTCATCTCTGCGTTGAGGGACATACGTGTTCGGCGGAGTTTTACTTTCTGATATTTACTACTATTGTATATTTTTCTTTCCGGTTACCAAGCATACTAAATTTTTAACTTTTTACATTTAGGTATGTAGTCTCTAAGTTGTGGTCAATGATTAAGTGAGAAAGTTTTGTTCTCACAGATCTTATGGTGAGCAAAACTCTATATACCTGAAAACAACATAAACATTATTTCTTCAGTTTAAAAAAACACACAAAAAAATAAAAACAAAAAACAAACCAACCTATGAGGCTGATGTCTATAATTCTGGTGTTCTTTTTGGTAATTCCCAATGAAAGAAACTTTAAAAAACATGGATTCTAAGTTATCTCCTTTAAAAAAAACAACAAACTTTATAATGGTATTAAAACATTATAGGGCACAATCCAAACATTGTAACTCAATTTGTTACAATGTTCTTACTGTTGATCGATTTAAACATTCAAATATAATGAAGTATAGCTACAACCCTTGTTTAACTGAGTGTCTACAATTAAATATAAAACTAGATGGTTGATCTTACCGATCTCTCATTTTGCAAATATCCTTAATTGATGTCTATGAGGCACATGTATCAGTTTGACTATTGGTTCTAGTTATAAGGAGGAAATGAATTGCATAAATTAAATTATTTTTATATAAATTAAATTATTTTGGTGTGTAAAATTATAAATAAAATAAAATTATTGTTTTTCAATAATAATTATTATTATTATTTTTAATAATAATTATTATTATTATTTTTAATAATAATTATTTATTTTTATTATTATTATAATTATAAAAAATTAATATATAAATTAAACATATGTATTTAAAAAATAACATCTAACAAAATTGTTAATCTTAGAAATTTAGTATCATTTAATCATGACATTTAACTATAGAAAACTTTAACATGTAAATAAGCTTTGTTACAATAGTATAGTACAATAATATGTTTATTAATATCACATGTCCAATAAACTATAATTGGTTTCATATTACAATTGTTCATGTGATATTTTTTCAATTAATCAATTTATAGAATATTATATAAAGATTAAATTACTACTATTCACCTAATAATATGTGGATAGACATATCTATTTTCTATTTTCCAAGTGTTATGTGAAATGTGTTAAGATTTTTTATAATATTAGTTATTAATAAAAGTTGAAATACATTTATTTGGTTTTGATGCATCACTTTGTTCATCATTATACATAATTAGTTTGATGTTTCTAAGGTTTAGAGGATCCCAAATTTTGAGTGTCATGGCTCTAGACATCTTTACACTCCTATGACTATTACATCAAACCTCAATGTTTCCATTACTATGTATTTTATAGTTTATAGTGTGACATTTACTTGTTGCATATTTATTAATTAAATGTTTTTTTTAAGAAGAAAAAAACTAACCGGATTTTTTATTAGAAAGAAAAAACGAGTTACATATCTCAAAACATATTGCCATAAATGTGAGGTAAATATGTTATAAATCTAACATGGCTAGTGAGAAGAATTTTCAACTACCCTGGTTGGGATCTGATGCAGATACTTCTACCTCCTCTGATAAGCCTTTTCTTCGAAATGGTCTTTACCTTCATCCCCCAAAAATACATTGCTCTGTGGCCCAGAGGGGACTCATCATTATTCTTTTCCTAACCGAGCCTTGCATGACTCTGAGCCCAAGTCTCCTCATTTTGGTTGTGAGACCCCTTCCCCCCGCCTTCGACCTCAGCAGCCCTCTCATCCCTCCCTATTATCATCACTAATAATGATCCCCTCACCATGCCTATCGGAGCGGGACTTCAGACTTCGTCCTCTCCAATTTGCTCTCCTCTTCAATCGGTCACTACCCTCCCTCCATCCCCTCACAATTTCATTGACAATGACATAGAGTTTCTTCTACTTAACCAGGCCACGGACATATCTGCCCTCATGGTGTATAAGGGAAAACGCAAGGCTTTCTCACCTGTTTTGGTCCAAACTCAGCCAAAAACATCACCACCCGCCGTAAGGGGGGGTGGGTAGAAGTGTAGAAGACACCCTAGGGGGAAGACCATCACGAAACAATTGTTTTGTGATTATGTTGGGTTATGTGCTGTACCTATCCTCGACTCTACTTCTTCAAGGGCCCTTGGAGCAATTGTTCCCTCTGATACGCACACATGATGAACATCATGTCTTTTACCATGCGTGGCTTAGGGGATGCCACAAGGAAGCTGTCCCTTTGTCATTTAATCTACTATGTGTGCCCTTTCATCATCCTTATTCAAGAATGGATGGTTCATGTTGAAAGATCCATTGCATATTTTCAATCTATTTTTTCATCTTGGTGTATTGTTATTGTTGATTTGTGTGGCTTGTTGGGGGGTATGGTGTCTACATGGGATCCCTACTCAGAAAATTTAAGGCCCATAAATTTTTTTAGGGGATAACCTTTTGGGACATATTTGGGGTATTGAGGAGAGGATACACATTTGAAACTTATATGCTTCTTACCATGGTAGTCACATTTTATCGGACATAGTGGAGGCCTCAGACATCCTAAAAGTTGGTTCATTGATTATTGCTAGCGATTTTAATGCCATTTTATCCAAGGAAGATGGTTGGGGCACAAAATGTAGAGGGAATCCCTTGGCTCGTAGGTTGACGACCCTTTTTTATTAGAATAGTTTAAATGATGTGTGCCCAGATCCCATTGAGCCCACTTGGCATAATGGGAGGTGCAGTGAGGAGCATATTGGTAAGAGACTAGACAGATTCATGGTGAAACAGAGTTTGATTGAAATTTTGAGAAATTTTAAATCACATGTTGAGAAGACTTTCATCTCTGATCACTGCCCCATTGTTCTACAATGGTGGGAAGAGGTGGTTAGGAAAGGTATACCTTTCAATTTTAATCGAGCATGGCTCTAGGATGAATATTGCAACAAATTGATCATCTATTTTTGGGGTATTTATGAGAAATTTGGGGAGTGTTCGGCCATGGAATACATCATTCTGAAGTTAAAAAAAATTGAAGAGCAAGGTTTGAATATGGGAAAGGAAAAAAAAGGATAATTTATTACAAGAATTAAAGACTTTGGTGGCTAAAATTTGGGAAATAGGGGAATTCTTATCAAATAGCATGCCCACTGCACAACACTTGGATAGTGTGAAATACCTGGAAGAAATAAATAAGCGCATATTGTAAATTCATGAGTCCACATGGATATTAAAGAGAAGGGATATTTGCATCCAAGAAGGTGATCACAACACCAAAGCTTTCCACCGATTTGAAAATGTGAGAAAAAATATAAATGTCATATGGTGCATTAGGGGGATAGACGGAAACAATGTCTACACATATGCTAAGATTCAGAGGGAGGGAGTACAATATTTTTAAAATTTATTGAGATCCAACGAGGAGGAACACATAGAAGATTTTCTATGGGGTGCGGAGGAATACCCTGTTATGTCTGACAATGATACAAATGAGGTATTATATAGACCCGTCACTATTAAGGAGATCCACTCTATATTAAACTCATTTTATATGGATAAATTCTCGGCCCTTGACAGTTAGGTAGTGGATATAATCTTACATTTCTTTGAACATATGAAAAGGGACTTGGTGGAGATGGTTGAGGAGTCTTGGGTCCGGAGATATATCTTGGGGTCTATCAAATATACTTTCATATATCTTGGGGTCTATCAAATCTACTTTCATTGCACTTACCCCAAAGGTCATTGATCCTTCCACTTTCTCTGATTTCGCTATGCAATATCATTTCTAAGCTCATCTCAAAGGTTATTGTGGATCACATCAAAGGATTACTCTCACTTCACATCTCTAGGGACGAGTTCTGTTTTCTTCAAAACAGATCTATTCATGATGCAATTGTTATTGCACATGAATGTATTCATATTATTGAGACTAAAAATTTGGAGGCATTGGTGATGAAGGTTGATTTACAATAGGCTTATGACTATGCGGATTGTTCTTTTCTTTCCTTCAGAAGATTAGCCTTGCTATTCATAATATAGAGTGGATTATGGCATGTGTGTAACATGCATGGTTAGATGTTCTCATAAATGCTTTCCCTACTTAGTTTTTCCATGTAGGTCAAGGCTTGCGACAAGGATAATCCCTTTCGCCCCTTCTATTCATATCACATTTTTCAATGCTTTGGAGAGGCCTTATTTCTAATGGGTAAGATTCAGCACTTATTTTTTCACATGGGAACCCTACTAAGATCTAGTACATTGTTGAGATGTTCGGTGTCCATTGCAAGCCCCTTCACGAGGGTTTCACATATTTAGGATGTAGGCTGAAACCAAAAAACTATTAAGGGAAGGATTGGAATTGGCTGCTACAGAAATTCCAGAAAAAACTTAAGTGTTGGACTCATCGATGGCTCTCCCTAGGTGGAAGATTCACATTGATTCAATCGGTCCTTCAACAGTTGGCTGTTTATTGGATTCATCTTTTCTCCCTCCAAGCTTGCATTATCTATGAGATAAAATAAATCTTGGCTCGTTTCTCGTGGTCTAGGCTTGAGGGGAATCACAGATTCCATTTGATCATGTGGGACATTTTCTCTTATCCCATAGATAAGAGTGGTTGGGGTGTTCTCAAAACATAGGTTTTCGGAATGTCTTTACTTATTAAATCCATGTGGAGGGCACTATTTTGCAATTGAATATGGAAAGAAGTCATAGCTGGAAAATACCGAAAAGGAAGATCTTTCATAGATTGGTTCCGCGGGGGGCAAATAGGCATCATAAGGGGATATTTCATATGGAATAGCTTTCTGATGATAAAATATTTTTTCCTGCAACGCATCAGATGGTTCTTTGGGAGGGGAAATATGATCATAATCGGTAAAGATGATTTTATTGGTCAATTTGAACATTATAGACTCTCCATCTCGATGGAAACTTTGGGGGCACTACACCAGCAGGGTTTTTTCTTCCTCGAAGAAATTATCAGTGGTTGGAATGGGGTGCTCCCATCTTGGCGAGGGCCAAACAATTGAGATTATCACGGCAGATTTCTTTCACATGGAATTCATACATAAATTTTTTAAGACGTGTGGGATTGTGCTAACATCCAAGGGAGGATATTTTAACCTAGTTTGGTTGTTTCAAAAAAGGCATGATGCCTGTAGTGGAATGCTATCCACACATCCTGCATATTGACAATGAATATGCACTGAATCCATGTTTTTGACGGTTTTGGGGAACATTTTCTACTTTGAAAGTCATACTTTTCTATTGGTTAGTATGGAGAAACAGAATTATGACCTGGGATAATCCATGCAAACGTGGTTTTCGGTGACCAGGATGTTGTGTCCTATGCGGCGGAGGGATGAAATGGTAACTCATCTCTTTATCCACTCTAAAATTGTTATTCATATTTGGTCTATGATTTTGTCTTATTGCAGGTTAAATGATAGAGGTTTTTTTGTAGATAGAACATTGTTTGAGATGGGGTGCCTTCGGGAAAGGGAATCACATATATATCCTGATGTTTACCTTTTGGAGATTTGGAAGGCTAGAAACCATTATATCTTTTGTGGGGGTGAAAATTAACATCTATAGGATTTGTGCAAAAATCCTTTCTTGGTTGAAGCATATGGCTCCAAGGCCGCAGCGTACCATTCACACGTCTAGTTGCTTCATGAATCCATGCATACAACTTACAGCTAGGTTTTTTTTATTGTGTTGCACAGTAGGGCCAATGTGGATATGGGGGTGGTTGCGCACCAGTGAAAATATTGGCTACAAATTATACTTGAATAGGGGGAGAGGGAGGCACAAACTTTAGCGAAGAAATGGTATCCCTGTGGGGTTTACCATGGAGAGATCCTGAATCTTCATATCTATGGGGATTCAAAAATAATTATTGATGGCTTTTCTGCTTTATCATATTTCAACCCTCCAAAAATAATTATTGATGGCTTTTCTGCTTTATCATATTTCAACCCTCCATAACTTCGGGGATAGAGAGATCGAACGAGGACTCTGCTACAATATTTTTGGATTATCAATTTGAAGCATATTGACAGAGAATCAAATGGGGCTTTCGACGCCCTCTCCAAGCTGGGACTAAATGATCCTAAAGGTTTCATTCACTACAGTTTTATTTTTGAAGGAACTGTGGGGGAGGATGGAAACATTCCTCTTCCATAATTAAGACATGGACTTTGGCATCATTGAATATCAGTATCCACTTACATATGTTTTTTGTTTTGTTTTTTTTGGTGATGATTCTCAGTTTTAGTACTCTATATGATTCCTAGGATAGCGATTTTGGAAATAACTCTAGGATTTTTATGAGTTTTTTTAATAGTTGTTGTGCGAAAAGGAGTTCTCCAATTCAATACGGTATAGATGTTGTAATGTACTATAAACATTTTGAGTAGATTAAAATAAAATAAAAATAAAATTAATCTTAGTATGTTTAAATAATAAAAACTTAAATTACATTAATAAAAATGAGTAGCTTTTAAGTGTGACTTTTAGGAAAAAAATTCCCAATTATTTTCGGATCTAATTTGTCTAGAATATTGCATGGATTATCACAAGTTTTACAACTGACATATATATAACCGAAGTGCCCCAAGGTTTTTTTTGAGAGTGCTCAATCCATATATTCAGTGAAAAAAGCTAGTTTAAACAACACAAATCAAGATTTGGCCACAAATGTTTTCCACTAGAAACTTCAAAAAATCACACCTAAATATTACTCCTAATAAAAATACAAATTGTACTACATTATTATTATTATTATTTGGAATTAAATTAAATTTGACAAGTGGTCAAGTTACCTTGAGTTTTGAGCTCCAAGTTCATGAGAATCCATGGTATTGACCCATGGTACTCTTGTGGAATATAACCTATTTAAAGGGGCAAATTAGACTACCCTAAATACATCTTAATTTTGGATCTACGAAATGAAGATAAAATATCTTGAGATGAAAACTTCATTTAGAATGAAAAGAGATTTCATCCCTCTCAGCACTTGATATATCCAAAATTAAGATGGATCTAAGTTGTTATCTTTTATTAATCAAATATGGTAATGTGGTAATATTATTATTATGTTTACACACGAAAATGGAAAAAATTAAATTCAAAAAAAAAAAAAATCAAAATGATTATTATTATTATGAGTAATAAAAAAAAGTGTAGTCTAACTTATAGATAAAATAGCCTTTTTTACCTAGTTCCTGTGATAAAATTTCAAGCAAGAATGTGTTTTTTTGTTGTTTAAAATACATTTTTGAATGCATAGATGTGTTCAGCACCCTAAAAACCCATAGGGAACTTGAATTCTACATATTAAACAACTAAAACTCAAGTTTTTAAAAATCTCTACTAGATTTTGGTTAAAATTAATCAAAAAATATGTGGTGAAATAAATAAATAAATAAATAAATAAAATATATTTAAACTAGCTACAACTAAGATTTGATAATTAATTCAACACATTTTGGAAGAATAAATTTTCAGTCATTTTTTTCTTTTCAAAATGAAATGTTGTGATATGAAATTGTCCAAATTTATAGGTTTAAATGAATAAGTTTAACAGGTCAATAAATTTAACTGGTATCTTCACATTATTGGGTAACATGGAATATTAGACTTAATAAATCATTCAAAATGAATTTAAAATTTTTGGTAATTTAATATTTTACTTTGCAAGGAATTTAAGGTTATTTTACTTTGTAACCTTCAAGGGTATCTTATGGAGAAGGGTTATCAAAATTCCTCTTCTTTCAACCACTTTAAAATTCATTTATAACGCCACCATCAAGAGATTTCCAATAAATGAATTTCAACCAAATTTAAGCTTTGAACACATCAGGATCCTATTTGAAAATCTATTCTCCAAATTCCGCTTCAACATCCATACCATGGTCATGCGGAAGACATGCATATTATTTTTTCTTATTTCTCATAATCATACCATGTGATGTTTACAAACAAACACATTGGCCTTCCTACTCAACGGATTGTCATATCTGTCAATATACCATTGGGCCAATACACCATCGGGTTAACTTATTTCCTCCCTTCCTGTTTGACATTGATATGATTTGATTGATGTATCATCAACTAATGGAACTACACGTTTCAGTGAACTAATATTTCTATCCAAGGGGTCACTTGGCCAGGAGGACGCTAGGATACATAACACAACTCCCTTATGACTCCACCTGATATCCAATAGTATGATATTTGATATCCCAATCCAATAGTACGATATCAGGATCTGTCAATAGCATGAAGTCTCAATAGTTGATATCCCAACATCCATCATGTGATTACTTGAACGCCAATAAACCATAGCTATTTGACAATAATTTGACAAGCATTTTCGAAATCTATCAGTATCGAGAATTTGTGTGGGTGGTTATTTGATGTGTTACCCAACACCTATCTCTGAGAAATATGATATTTCAGCATCATGAAGTCACACATCTGATAAATTCATTAATTGTTTAATTCTATGAGATTATGCAAGAACAAAGAAACAAAAACCCGTTTCAAGAGCTCATTGAAATTAGCCCGTACTACTTTGTCCATGTAAATTGTCTTTCATCATTAAAAATATGAGAATCATCTTCACATCCGTTTTATCTACAACATTTTTAATACAAACATGATATCCCCCTGTACTTGAACAAACTAAGGATGCTTCTAGTAATCCTATAGCAATCCCATAAAATAAGCAAATCATAAATGATTTTTTTTATTCATGGAAATTTATGTACATATTATTAATGTTTTTTTTTAATTTTAGTGTTTTAAATCCATCCATGACAGCATAAATCTTATTTTAAAGAATGCAGAATTCCCATATATATGGATGACAATGCACCCTTTATAAGAGCTATCTCTTTTGTTAGGTCTAAAACCATAACAATTTTTCTACCTTTAGATGTGTATTTGAGTTCAATTGATGTTGATTAGAAAAAGAAACTAAATTGATGCTGAGAAAATTGAAGAGAATTTTATTAGCATAAATAATGTTTCATGATGTAGTAATTACATGTAAATTAATAAATTATTATTGCATTAAGAATTATATTGTACAATTCAATAGGAGATATGTAATTCCTTTCATGTTCAATATGGAGTTGGCACATGATAGTTAGAAAAAAAATTAATAATAATAATAATTCAATGTAATGTCATAAATAAAATATTTCAATGTCCACCTTAAATAAAACATTTGTATATGAATTGTACACACACATAAGCTACTAAGTAATTCCACTAAACTCTTGGCAATCAGGATGGTTCATATTCTTTCTCTTGAGAAAGAAAACACGCATATACAAATATTGGGAAATCGTTTCTTAGTTATATGATAGATGAAAGGGGACTTTGTCTTTGCTAACACCTAACATTTTAGATTAGGAAATTCATGTGAATATTGTAAATAGGAAAATAAGAAATCATTGGAAGATGAATCCCAATAGTCTCCCTCTCCTTATATATATTATTTATCTCTCTTAATTAAATGTACATTCATGGAGTTATCTAATGCCTAGCCTAACATGGTATCAAAGCATAGGCAAAAATTAGTCTTTTTCTGTTGTAACTCCTATTTTCCTACCATAGGCAAAAATTAGTCTTTTTCTGTTGTAACTCCTATTTTCCTACCATTAAACTTGGTATGTGCTCTATCTATCTATGCATTAATTCTTTTCATGGCCATGGAGTGAAGGTTATTTTATTTTATTAAATGAATATTGGTCGAAAGTCCTACTCTGGTTCATTTGGATGCTTTTATGTTGCACTGAATTTGGTATATGTGTGAGACTGGTTGAGTATGAAGACTATGCTTTGAACATTTTTGAAGGTTATGCATTGCATATGTTCTGATCATCATGCATTGTATGGTATGTACACTCTTGTTTTGGTTCACTTAGCATAGACTGTTGAAAGGTTGTGAATTTTGTGCATTGAATAGTTTTAAAGGGTTGCATATGCTCATATGCCTGTGATGGAAATTCAATGTACATTCAATCCTACGTTGGTGGTCTCAATATATATGAATTATGTGTGTTGGTATTGAATTATGTATTATGTGCATTGCCCATGGTTGAAAATTCAAATAGAATTGAATGCATAGGGATGTTTTTAAATGTTGGTTATAGATAAATGTTGACACGTTAAGGTTGATATATGCATACCTATGTTGAATCATTTTTTAATGATTAATGTGTGCATTGAAGTATGCATTGACCTCCAGTTTTTTTAAAATCGTAATAGTATGCACTGAAGTATAATACTATTTGAATTTTGTGGTATGCTACAAGGGAAGTCGTATATGAAAATCTCATGTGGTTTTTTGAAAACCCATTCCTAAAAGGGTGATATATGTATGTGCAAGATTGTGCATGGTATGTGTATGTTAGTTCATATATATTATGCGTGGTTGCTAATGGTTTGAGGCTACTATTTAATCATTAATATAGTTGAAAAAGAGATTTAAATATTGTTATTCAAAGAAAAAGTCAAATTTCAGTGATAGTTTGAAGATAATTGTAGAGATATATTAATTTTTGTAGCAAGTATTCTAATTATTTTTTACCTAGTTTAGATTTTATGATGTATTCACTCATCTCCATAGTTGGAGTAGTTATCACTAGAAAAATATAACTACCATGAGTGGTCTAGGAAGATAAATCACACCTTTATTTTCAATGAATGGTGGAAAGGAGTTTGCGAAGGAGAAGGAGGCAATCATCCTCAAAAGCCCACTTCTCATAAGGAGCTTGCCATTTGGGAGAATAAGAACAACAAGGCCTAAGCCTTGATTGTAGCATAAGTCAATGAAGTGGTAAGTCCTCATATTATGCCATTTAAATATTCTTTTGGTGCTTTAGAGAAGCTTGAAGAATTATATGACTCACACTCTGAGCTAGAAGTTGTTCGATTGATGATCAAATTGTTTAATTTAGAATTGAAGGATGATGATCCTCTTTCCTTAGCCTATAAAATAAAAGCCATTATGCATTGCATAGAAGCCACTAGTGTCAAAATGGATGTTCCTCTCATAGTTTTCTTCAAGGCATTATATCCCACTTATTCCCATTATGTTGTCATTACAACCTAGTTCCAAACTTAAGGATATTTCCTTTGACTCTCTTGTGGAGAAGTTTACTAAAAGAGAAATGTTTTTGGAAGAAGAAGATAATTGCTCACTCTCATGAATAATTGGTGTGCCTTGCATAGAAAGAGAAGAATTAGGCACAATATTCTTCTAGAGGAAGAGGTGGATGAAGAGGATGAGGAAGGAAGAATAATAGAGGCAAGGGGGTATACATTTCCAAGAAGAAATGCCTATGTTCATTTCATACACTGTAATAGAAATGGACATGATGCTTCTACATGTAACCTCTCATTGGACAAGATTAGACAGGAAAGGGATGAAGAGAAAGGAAAATCATGAGATAAAGGGAAAGGTAAAGCACCTAACTCCGCACATTATGTTGTGGCACATTGCAAAATTTGAGTAACTGAAGACTTATTTAATATTCACTTGCTTCATGGAATGATGCTTGGTTTCTTGATTCAAGAGAAACTTTCCACATGAATTTTAGAAGAGATTTCTTTGAAGAATTCACCGATGATTTTTATGGAACAATCTACTTTACATATAAGACAAAACTCAAGCCATTAGGGCTTGGCACCATCAAGCTCAAAATTCCTAGTCTCCCAAACACTCTTCTGCATGGTATTCTATACCTCCTGGAGTTGAAGAGAAACATGTTGTCATTGGTCCACATCCACCAGCAAGGACAATCCATTCACATATTTTATGGCAAGGTTGAGGTCAGAAAAGAATCATAACACTCACTTGTCATGACTAGGATAGAAGAAGAAATATTATTGAAGCTATAAGGAACCTCTGCTCGTGCACAAAAATTTTCATACAGTTCTCACTATGATGAAGGTACACATCCATCAAGTATTTTATGGCATGCTAAATTTTGACATTTGAACTATGATAGCCTTTGTTTTTTGAAAAAAAAACGGTGGTACTCGTTTTCCTACCATTTCTAGTAAACTTAAGAAATGTGATGATTATATCTTAGCAAAGCATAGAAAATAGTCTTTTCATGATTCTCATTCCAGAGCACATAGAAAACTTGAACTCATTAATTCTAATTTGTTTTGCCCAATGCCTTTTCCTTCTGCAAATGGTAATAAATACATGATTCCATTTATTGATGACTACACCAGAATGTGTTTGGTATATCTATTGAAGAACAAATATGAAGCTTTTGAAACTTTCAAGAATTTCCATGCATGGATTGAAAATTATACACAATCTCATATTGGATCTATTCGTACTGATAATCGAAAATAATATACTTCAACTAAATTTGAAAACTAACTTTGCCAGCATGGGATCAAACATCAAACAACCATGCCTTATAATCCTAAATTGAACAAGGTAGCTGAAAGAATGAACAGGAAAATCTTAAATATGGTACGTTCAATGATTCTTTTCAAGAATGTGAATTGATGTTTTGGGTTGATGTAGTTCTACATGTTGTGTATATAAATAATAGGTGTTTATCTCATGCTCTCGAAAACAAGACATCCTATGAAATGTGGTCTGCCCACATTCCTCTAATGAGCATCTATGGGTTTTTGGTTCCACGTGTTATGCCTTGATACCTAAGGAAAAAAGAAACAAACTAGTTGAAGTCAATCAGAAATGTATCTTCTTAAGGTACTCAGATATCTCTAAATCATATTCTCTTTATGATGAATTAAATAAGAAGTTTATCTAGAGATGTGATCTTTCTTGAATCTTCCAAGACTGACAATGTTTTTGAGTAGCAACTTTATCACTTGGACAAATTCGAGCATAATTTTTTTTTCCAAGAGTTTGATAATGAGATTACAAATCTTGAAGGGGGGATCCTTCTAATGGATTAATCTATGGAATGTCCTTCTGAAGAATTCTCTCCCCCTCTTAAATCTCTAGCCAATGATCAATACGACATTTTGAGTGATGTGATTGAGATAATTGGGAAGCTAAATCTTGATTCAACCCCATCTTAGTCAATTGAGCAACCTAGGAAATCTCATAAAGGTACTCTAAAATGGCTCACAAAGAAAATTGTAAGTGTTCGTCCTAATGAGGTTGGAAAGACAGGGACAAGAAGCTCTGTTAGACATAATAAAGGTGATGTAGTTGATTCTGATTCACCTATTGATATAAATATTTCATATGATTTGAATTAAATTTGTCTACATATTATGAACCAAACTCCTTCAAATAAGCCACTTCTCATGATGAATGGAAAGAAGCAATGCAAAAATAATATGACCCTTTGATAAAGAATGGCACCTAGAAGATGGATCCTCCATTGGGAACCAAACCAATAGGATACAAGTCAATCTTCAAAAACAAGTATAAAGTAGATGGCTCACTTGGAAAGCATAAAGCTAGGCTTGTGGAAAAAAAATTTGCATAAAAAGAAGGGGTCAATTATGAGGATACTCCCCCCCCCACCCAACAAAAAAAAATAGGCTACCATCCTGATGCTCTATTCCTTGGCGGCATAGAATAGTTGGAAAGTCCATCAAATCGATGTAAATTTTTTTTCTTGCATGGAGATCTGAAAGAGAATGTTTTTATGCCCTAACAGAGTGATTTGTTGTGAAGGGTTAGGAATACAAAGTATTCATGCTTGTAAAATCCTTGTATGGACTCAAACAAGCACCATGAACCTGGTACAAGAAATTGATTGAACATCTTCTGAAATTGAATTTCAAACACTACAATCTTGATGATGAAACTTTGTTTGTCAAGAAAGTTGGGAAAAAATTGTATATCTTGTGGCGTATGTAGATGATCTTATGATGACATAGAACAATAATAAGTATATTGCATCCATAAATAAATAACCGAGGAAAGTTTTTGAATTGACATATTTGGGATATGTTCACTAATCTCTTGGTATTGAAGTAACCCAACATCTGAATTTTATACTCCTCTCTCAAAGGAAGTACATTGGAGATCTATTGAAAATTTTTGGCATGGCTGTGAAATCATTTGACCACTATAATGGAACATAATTTAAAGCTTGCATCCACTGAAGGAAACAAATTTGAGGATGCAATAAAGTACAGACAACTCATAGGAAGTCTCAACTTCTTGACTCTACTAGACCAACCACTTCATTTGTTGTTGGAATCCTCTCTGTGTTTATGTAAAACCCTTCTGAGGATCACTCGTCTATTGCAAAAAGAGTTCTAAAGAACTTGAATGGAACTCAAGACTTTGGACTCAAGTATACATAGGTGGATGACTTCAATTTGATTGAATACTCTAATTTATATTTTGATGGAGATAAAGAAACTAGGGTATCTACTTAAAGCCATGTTATGAGTCTTGCATGAGGACATATCTCTTGGAGGTCACACAAATAATCGGTTCCAATAGATTCCACAACTGAGGCAGAATATGTGGAAGCAACTGAAGAAACAAAGGAAATTGTGTGGCTCAGTAAAATCATGCAAGATTTGTATGAGAAACAAGTGCATTCAACTCCTCTTGTGATTGAAAACACTTATGTAACAAATTTGGCCAAGAACATGAAGTTCCATGATTGAACCAAGATCATTAATACAAAGTATCATCTGATTTGACATCATGTTAAGGCCAAGACTATCCATCTATGACACTTTTCCATAAATGAGTTTATTGCAGACATCTTCACTAAAGCGCTTGGAAGAGAAAAGTTTGAAAGATTCAGAATGATGCTTGGCCTTACCAACATTCCTTCAGATTAAGAGGGGAATGTTGACACCTAATATTTGGGATTAGGAAATTCATGTAAATATTGTAAATAGGAAAACAAGGAAGCATTGGAATATGAAGAGACATTGGAAGATGAATCCCAATAGTCTCCCTCCCCTTGTATATATTATTGATTTTTCTTAATGAAATTCACATTTGTGGAGTTACCCAATGTTTGGCCTAACCGTCTTATAGAATTATTGATCACAACCTTTATTTTGGGACATCAATAACGTAAAATTTATTTTCTTCCATGTTTCTTTTGCTCATGTGTAAATGAATCAAAATTTTGAAGCTAATACGTTGCACAAGGAAGGATTAATGTTGTAATAAGGAGCCTAGGAAATCATTGAGTCCCAGCAAGGCCACCTTCTCAATTTCATGAATCTTGGTTTTAATTTCATTCTTGTATAAGACTTTTTTGAAGATTGAACTTGTGAAAAATGATTCAAACATTGGCTTCCTTTTAAATTGTTTATGGAAATTTTCAACATTTTGTATTCTACATTTAGAATTTAGATGATGACTTTATATGAATAGGTCAACCTAGAAAATTTCTATTAAGCAAGGATAGTAGAATGTTGAATACTTAATGTCTAAGTTCCATATATCTTCATATTTTTTTAAGGAATGACATATGCTCATTTTTCCGGGTATATGGTAGAAAACTAAAATACCAATCGTAATTATGATGGTATTTTTGTTATTTTTAATTTACAAGCTTTGGAATATATATAATTATTCCATTTTTAACAAAGAGGTGACACATGACATTTTAAAAAAACATTAATAACAATATGTTAACACTAGTCATAAATAAAATATTTCAATGTCCACCTTAAGTAAAATGTTTCAATATTGGCTTTATAAATGGTGATGATAGTTGGAATCCATAGAGACCATAATTGGTCTATCAATCATGAATAAATCTAAATGATTACTTTGATTTCCTTAAAATTATATTTACACACTAATAAAGTGTTAAAATAATCATTCCAAGATCGTCATGTTTTTGTTAATTGAGATGGTCAAGAAGGTTAGTATTGTGACATATATATTAATAAAGTGATCAAATTTGGGTATTGTTGACAGTGCTAGATCTGCCAACATTCAGGGGATCTCAGTGATATGAGGTCCCAATTAGACCTCACACTGTTTGGTGTAGGAGTCCCATCCAGTATGATAGCCTGGTTTCCAAATACTTAGAGATTTTCCTTTCCTCTAACTTTCGGCACATGAGAGCGTTGCAATGGTACCTTCGAAAAGCAAGGTGAGTGTTCTTGGTGAGTTTGAAACGTAACTATTTCTAGGTTCTCTTACTACAAAAAGGGGGAGAAAAGTGAGCCTCTAAGTGAGACGTAATAGTACCACCTAGGAAGACACACACGTGAACCAAGAAGACCTGTCCAACATCCAGCAGAATAGTCCAGAGTGGATGCGGCAGTCCAAGAACAGGGAAAGATTCATCTACCATCCAACGGAATAGTCCACAGCAGATGTGATGGTTGTTATAACCGATGAATGGAGAAAGGTTTGTCTAGTACCCTGCAGAGTAGTCCACAAGGATGAGACAGTAGTGGCAACCATTACAGCACATTCCCAACAAGATAAGCACTAAAACAACCAAAATAGTTCAACTATCTTAGTACATGTGAAACAAACATGAAATACAAATTCTCACAGAATAGTCTTACAAACATCCATAAGTCATGCATGGAAAAGTGTTTTCCTGAAAAGGATTATGTATTAACCAAATGTTCCAAGACACATCTTTACATCATACATCACTAGCCCTAGTAGTGGGACATTGGAGCCACTCCTTGCTCCTCAAAGAACTAACTGAAACTATTTATGCTTTGCAGGAGGAGTCAAGGTGAAAATTCCATTGCTCATACAATGAGGAGGTTTATATAACCAAGGGGTTATGCTTGACCCTTGTGACTCTTTGACTACCCTCATGATTGTTCAACTTCCTTTGACTTTTCAACTGACATGACTCTTCATATTCATGTGTGTCCATTGGATTTCCAATTTACATTACAATACACATGGCTCATAATAGTGATGTAGCCTTTGACAATTCATGACAAGACTTGACATGACATTGCTGACATAGACTAGCTTGTTGAGGTGGAAATTTCAAGCCATTGTTGCTTCAGAGTGATAGATGAGTTCTTGGATGTGCTTTGTCTTCTCCTCCACATAGCTTGATGATGCAGGGACTTCAATGATATTCGGTCTTGAGAAGTGGTTTCGTGCATGTGCTCCCTTTGTTTTTTCTTGATAAGCTTCTTTGTCCATCCAGCTGCAAGTGAGTCTTCTAGCATGTTCACTCCTTCTTCTCCTTCTTCATTGTCTCACCATGATCTAACAGTGTTCCTGTTCATGCAATTCACTCATGACCGGACGACATCAAATCCAAAATCTCCCTAGTCTAAGATGAAGCATTGATATCCATGGACTGGGCCCAGGACAGGTGACGGACTAGGAAAGAGGGCCTAGTAACTGGGCATTGTGCAGTTTTAGTTGACAAGGAGGGTGGTTGGTCATTGAGACTGTGCAGAGCATAGCTCAGGCTTCGTAGAGGAACTCCTAAGCACAGTGCTCACTGTCGGGGAAAATTATGCAGAAGCCACTGGGAGATAGGATTGGGTAGTTGACACAGTCAGTGGTTGATGTAGGATGGGACCCTAGGACGCATGTCTCCGCATTTTACATAAGCAAGGAAAGACTGGGAAGCAGATGGGCCTAGGAGGACACATTTGCACAGTTCTTTAGATCAGTGATTCTCGACTGAGGGAGGACACTAGGAGACACTTATGCGTAGTTATGGGAACTAAGGTAGCGTTGGTCCTCTACGCATTTCGGGGTTCCAGAAGGTAGAGAAGAAGCTTTATGACTGGCCTTGCGAAATGTGTAGTTTAGTTCAGGCTGGGAGAATTTACTACACAATTCTAGGGATGAAGGCAGGTTATGCAACTCTATAATTATGCAGTGCAACTTCCTTGGGGAAAGTGACTACACACTGTGAAATTCCAGGCAACAAGGTTGCAACACTAAGGGCTGAGACTGTGCAGTTCATATTTTAGTCTGGTCCAGTCAAAGTGAGTTACCTAGTCGGAAGGATTTTTAGAGAAATGGCTAAGTACGAGAGGAAAGTGAGCTTGTGAGGAACTTGAAATTGTGATCATACACTTGGCATACTTCTACGACATGACAACATGGACCACCAGCACAACAAGATAAAGCATTACCCTCTGTGTGATTGTCTTAACACAAAAGCAACAAGTACGACATTTGAGATAGACTTTAAGACGACCGTGACGACACCTGTGCGATAGTGCTTAAAACTTTGTGTATGAGTGCGACTGATGTTTACATAGCTAGGCCAACTTGAATACACAAAGACAAAAATTTGAAATCACCACGAAAGGACTGAAAGCGCGGTAAAACAACAAGACATGCCAAAATACGTCAGCTGATCAAAAAAGCAAAAGGGATGAAAGGACTTGTATAAATCTCATGAAATGGCTCAAGTGTTTGCAACTATAAAGGGAAAGACCAAGGAAGGATCTAAAATTTAAGTGCAAGCCAAAACTTTGGAGGGTGTTGCAACTACTGCAACACTTGGTGACACACTAGTTGAATACCAGCTTCTCTACCTTGGTTCATTTTTTAGTGCAGGGCCTTGGTCCTTCATGGAGTAATATTCACTGTGCCAATTAATTTAGCTTCCTAGTTACCCCATTGGTAGACATGGTTTTCTTTGTACCTTCTAAGTTGAACACAACATAATATTCAGATGTACGTTTTAACCCCATACAGAAATTACCTGCATATGAACTCTAAAAATAGAAAATAAACAATGGCGAGAGCATAAAACATAAAATATATATGCACAGAGATTTTCCCCTGGATCCCAAAACTGAGACTACCGGATTAATTTTTCATTATATTCCCGTGAATGTGTTGAAGCCCTGAAAATCAGGTCGACAACAAGGGGGATACCCACCCGGTCAGGACCTTAGTTGGCAGCTCCTTATCCGTTTGGTATAGTGGGTCCGACTGGGGATAATGGGACCAGTTTCCCAATCTATGAGTGTGTGTGTGTGTAGAATTTGATGTTGCTGATCTAACAGTTCATATTTAAGATATTCTAATTCTATCTTTAATCTAATTCTATGCTATTGTAATCTAATAAGCAGTAACATCTAAGTCTATACTAACCCGGCATGTAATTCTTCTATTATGCGATCTAAAGAGATTTCAAATAACAACTAGTAATAAAGATCATTCAGCGATTATAAGAAACGAAATCAATCAAGATGAACCACTTCGCATAAAGAGCTATACGAAACAATTGTGAAAAACATATCGCATAATGAGTTATTCATACATTAAGCATAAATAAATAGCTATCGCCGTACAAAAGTGCCAAATGATAACTCAGGCATTCATGCAATAATACATAAACAACTAAAAATCGTATATCACTTTAACATATAAGCAGAAATGGTCAAGAGATAAAAGTACCATTTATGACTAGTCCTACTCATAAGCTTCAAGCGACAATGATTTATCTCTCCTTGCTCTAACATCCACTAAGAGTACAGAAGTGCAACATCAGTGGCAGATATCAAATGCAAACATCAACAAATCTTGATCCATTCATTCACCAAAACCTCCTCTGAGGGTGCAAAAGTGCATGTTCTGAGGACAAGTTTTTGATAAATTTCTGGACCCTTCTCTAAATACATGAGAAGGGCTTAAATACTACTAACTAAATAACTTAATTACACAGATTCAGGATACGGTTTAAATGACCGCCCTTTTTCTAAGAAAAACTATTTTAAAAAAATAAATCTAATATCTAACTATTTCTGCATTTGCTCCTTAATGTTGCAAGCATTCAGTATTTGCCTGGGAGAGTCGGCTGACTGTCTTCCGCTTTTGGTTGAGCTAAGCAAACAGAAATGGTAAGAGTTGGCACCATCTTTTCAGCAACATCGATGATATACTCGAGAGTCATCCTCTGACTATGTGGAATTACTGCGTATGCCCAGTAATAATCCAAGTTCAACTTGGTTAACCCTTGAATTGCTTCTGCCTTTTTCTCTAGCCTTCTATCTCCAGTTTGTTCTTTACCATTGCTTTCTTTCATTTTTCGGGCTTTACAAGTGACTGAGTAGTTAGAGGCTTTGCTTCTCGAACAATTTTCTCAGCGATGCGCGATTAGCGCTAGGCGCTAATCGCGCATCGGAAACTGCCTCCGTTCCTTGATCCGGGCTTCTCTGATGCGTTTTCTCCTTTAGCGCCTTTTTCTTCACCGGGTATAAAGCTTCAAAATTTTTAAAAATATTGCTTTCATGAGCTCTTGACCTTGAGCGTTAAATTACCTGTTCATATCAGCATCATTCAATACTCATTCAACCATGGTTGTAAATGAAAGATCTGTAACGGATGGCTCAGCAGCGTTCTGTGAATCTGCGGCTCTATTGCATGCGGGCGTCTTTTCTCTGTCTTTGAACATTGGAGTTTTACCCTTTTTCCTCATAGCTTCCTGCACATTGCTTCGTGTATCTTTCGTTTTTTGTTCCTGCAGTTCACAAGTGAGGAGAGAGTAATGATAATAAAAATCGACAGGAAAGCTTTAAATGCTACGGATATGCAAAAACACGCCACCTGACGTGAACTGGCTCTTTGAACAACACAAAACCATATTTTATTAACAACTGGCATATAATTCATTAATTATCATTAAAGCGTGTATCCAGTTCTTGGTTTATGGAAAACTTTTCTTGAATATTGAGCCAGGGAAATTTGCGATGGAATGTTTCTGCGATCGTGTTATGCTATCGCAAGGTTGCTTTGTCGCGCTATCGCAGGATCACGGGACGCAGTATCACAATATCGCAAAATTGCGGAACGTAGTATCGCAGTATCACAAAATCGCGGAACGCAGTATCGCAGTATCACAAAATCACGGAACGCAGTATCGCAGTATCGCAAAATCGTAGATCGCTGTAATCGTTAAATCGTTATGTTTTTTTCATGCAATTTTGCGATATGCGAGATGCGATATCGCATATCGGCGATTTTTAAGGCTTTCCAATGTGAGTGTTTATTAATGCATGTGATGCGATGGAGTTCACGTCGCAATCTCGCAGTTTATCATTTTTACTCATAAGGGAATGTCCTATCATTCTTTGCGCGATGCGATGTTTCTTAAGGAGTAAAATACATGAACCTTAATTGATTTTTTGAATTTTTTCTAAGGGTCCCCTCTTACCTAGTGTTATTGCTAATACTAAATAAAGAAGGGGGGTTGTTGGTGGCCACAACAATTGGCGATTCACTTGGAAGAACCAGTTATCTCTGTTTTTCTATTGAATTTTCTAAACTTCCAAAACAGAAAATTTTTCAAAAAATTAAACTTTATTATGGAAATATAAAGTACATTATGCTGTAACCTGTTAATGATATTTTGTTTCAACCATTTTCCACTTTGATTATTTGCTTCCTCAGGCTAGTCCTTGTATTTACATCAGCCATTACTTGGTCTTGTAAAGATAAAACAAAGTCTCCTCTGTAAACCAGTTTTAAATATGCTCATTTGTCGTAGGTAGGGCCTCTGCTACCAGCAGGCATTTATAGCCTCGACAGGGTTACCTGTTACCCAGCAATGATCATGTATCCTACTTAAGGCAGCCTACAACTTTCAAAGAAAAATCCATATCCACACTTATTGCTTTGATTTTTTTATTTTTTTATTCTTAAAGAACAATGTCTTGGTTTGGTAGCCAAATTATGACACAGTCATTCACTTGATTTATAACTTTGTTGAACAAGCTGGCTCATGATGAGACCCCTTGTCTTTTGATTTCAACAATCTTGAGTCACTGCCTTGTTGTGGTGTACAGTATTGGCAAAGTCAGCAAGTTATAATATCTGTGATAATGATAAGTCGGCTCATGATGAGACCTCTTATTCTTCAAGATAAAGTGTATCCTTGGGTTGTTCCTCTGAAAGTTGTGATTTCCTTAGCAGGGAGGAAGTCATTGTTTCCTTAAGATAGCTCTGGATGACAATAATAGAGTTTTTGGAAACAGTTGTCCTACAGAGAATCTTTATTTTGTTATTGATACCTTTCATTGTACTGAGATAAAACAATTTCTTCACTAAAGGTTATTTTCATCAAACTTTTTTGAAGTTGAAACTAGTATCATATCTAGGCTAGAGTCTTTAACTGTATCTATTGATAATAAAGATTAGTTTTCCAAAAGATTTGCTATTTATACAAGCGAAAAGTTCAAAATCTGAAAGAGAATTGGTGTCTTTTTCGTAAATGCCTAATGTAACCACTCACAACTGGTTTTATTATGAAAAAGAAAAACAACTACTCTACAAAAAATAGAAGAATAATCTTCTATGGAAAATATTTCTTGAGAATTTGTCCATTAACAGGCAAAGGATCCCTCTTACCTGCTAAATCCTGTAACACAAACGTTGATGGACCTATGACTTCTACAATTTGAAAAGGACCAAGCGACATTCTTTGAAATTTTGTATGTTTGCCTTTATCTTCGTGAGACTTGTCCCACTTTAAAACTAAATCTCCCATCTGAAAATCTTTTCTGGTCATTATGTTTGAATCAAAAGAGGATTTTACTAGTGCTTGATGATGAGCATGCATTTTCCTGGCATGTTCTCATTGTTCTTCTAATTTAATTATTTCCATTTGTCTCAGCTGTAAGGAGGAAGTGGGTACTTCATCAATGTATTGAACTAAAGAGAAAGAGGGAATTGCTAAGTGAGTCGGAAGAACCACTTCTTTCCCATAAACTAAATTAAAGGGAGAAGTGCCGATAGAAGCTTTTTGCATTATTTGGTCTGCCCATAAAGCATATATCAAAGCCTTGTGCCAATTCTTATGATTTTGGTCAACTGTTCTTTTAATAATCTTGATTAGGTTTTTATTTGTTGACTCAGCTAACCCATTGCCTTATGGGTAGTAATTGGCCGAATATTTAAGTTTGAATCCTCTTTTAAGTGCGAATTCAGTCATTGCATTTCCAGAAAAGTATGATGCATTATCAAACATTAAAGGGGATGGCAATCCAAACCTGGTGATTATAAATTGATCTATGAACTCAATGATATTTTCAGAATTAGTCGTCTTGAGCGAAACTGCTTCTACCCACTTAGTAAAATAATCTGTTGTTGTGAGGATGTATATATGCTGCTTAGAAGAGTGAGGAACGATCTCACCTATTATGTCCAATCCCCACTGACTGAAAGGTTGCTCGATGTTTACCGATTGTAGTGGCAAGGATGGCTTCTTTTGTCTTCCAGCGGTAGTTTGGCAGACTTGACATCTCCTCACGTAATTGTGCGAATCTTTAAATAACGTGGGCCAGTAATATCCTGCGTGCAAGATTTTATGTGCAGTAGCATCTCCAAAATAATGTCCGCCTGTCGGCCCATCGTGGAGTTCCTGCAAAACTTTTTCAGCTTCAGATTTCTCAAGACACCTAAGAAGAACAGAATCATAATTTATCCTAAAAAGAATACCATTTATGAGCTGATATTATTTGGCTTTCAACCTTAGAGCTCTTTTCTTAGTATGATTGAGGTGTGAAGGAGCATACCCGTTCTTAAGATAATAAATGATATCAGCGTATAATGACTCTACATCTTTTAGGCTTACCTCGCACATTTGTACCTATTCAGATGGAATTTCAGAAATTTGCGATGCTCCAGCTAGCATTTTGCAGAAACCTTGACCTCTTACAATGTTTGCTGGTTTAATCTCAATATCATATTTTTGTAAGGCAGTAACCCAATTGACCCTTTTCTCACCCACATCCTTCTGTACTAGAAGATTCCTTACCACTGGAAATGGTACTATAATCTTAGTATGGATTTTGAGTAAGAAAGGTCTGAAGTATTTGACCACTTTGAAAACAGCATAAGCCTGTTTCTCCACGTCTGAATAATTTAATTCAGCACCCTGTAAATTTGAACTAAAAAACGCAATTGGAGCTTCCGCTTTTTCTTGATTTTCTTGAGTGAGAATCGCAGCATATGACTTATCTGAGGCAAATGTGTATAAAATAAAGGTTCTGAAAAATTCGGAGTTTCTAAAGATGGAGCATTAAGAATAGCTTGTTTGATCAGGTTGAATGCTTCATGTTCATCTTGGCCCCATTTAAAATTTGAGTTCTTTTTAATCATGGTTTTCAAAGGAGACACGATTCGTGAAAAATATGGAACGAATCTCTTTACAAAGTTGATCTAACCAAGGAAGGATTGCATGGATTTTTTGTTATGAGGTAAGGATATTTCAGAAATTTCTTTGATTCTGTTGGAATCGATGTGAATACCGGATTTTGACACTATGAATCCTAGAAGTTTCCCTTCACTTAGTGCGAAAAAATATTTCTTTGGGTTAAGTGAAATTCCATACCTTAAACACCGTTGAAAGATTTGTTTCAAGTCTTTGAGATGGTCACTTCGTTTCTTCGAATACACTGTTATATCATCCAAATAAATTACTACAAATTTATTGACTAAACCTTTGAATGCGATGTCCATGGCTCTCTAAAATGTGGCACCAGCGTTAGTCAAACCAAATGGCATCTTTCGATATGCATATGTGCCCCATTTAGTTCTGAATGTGGTTTTCAATTGATCATTAGGATGTACCAACACTTGATTGTATCCTGAAAATCCATCCAGGAAAGACATTAATTCTGAGCCCGCCACTGCCTGCAGTATCTGTTCCATAGGTGGTAAAGGAAAATTATCTTTTTGACAGGGTTTGTTAAGGTTTCGAAAGTCAATGCAAATCCTAATATCTCTGTTTTTCTTTCTAACATATACCATATTGGAGACCCATTTGGAATGTCTGACGGGAAAGATTATTCTGGCTTTCAATAACTTATTGAGCTCAGTTTTTATCTGGTTTTCTAAATTTGGGTGGATCTTTCTTAATTTTTGTTGGATAGGTTTTTTATTATCGATCATGGGAATAGTATGTTGAATGATGGAAGTGTCGTATGTTTTCAGCTCATCATAATTCCAAGAAAAAACATTTTTATATTGTCTCAAAAGACGAATATACGCTAGTTTTTCTTCAGGGGCTAGGCCGAGGCCTAGATTAATTTTTTGTGGGTTGGCATCGGTTCCTAGGTTTACTAATTCATAGTTCAAGGTTGAAATTTGGAGTTTTGAATTGGTAGGCCTTTTAAACCAATCTTTCAAATCGTACAAGTCTTCTAACTTGACCACCGACTTAGGTATAGCATTGTTAGTGCTATCTTGTTGTAATTGTCGATCATGCTGGTCTTCGTCAATTATTTGATTGGAGTAGGATCCTTCGGATGTGAGGAAATTTACAATATCAGGATCGTCATTGAATGCTCTCCAATTTGTGATATTATCAGGAATGGATGGTCTAAAGATTAATTCTATTGAGAATCCATCTGGACTAAAATCTTCGGAAGGAATAAGCTTAGAAGCTACGTTAGCCAAAAGGTCTGCACTTGTGTTTTGGAGTCTGGGGATTGAAAAAATAATAAACGCTATGAAATGCTCAGTCAGATCTTGAACTAAGGATTGATAATGTTTTAAATGACTTGATAAGCAATGTATAGTGTTACGTACAGGGAAAATTTTAAGAACCCCCCCAAATTTACATGTATAATAAATGGGCGAATCTCCATGGTATATAGAAAAAATGGAAGGCGATTTTATCAATAATATGATATGTATATATAATTTTTTGGCGAATCTCTCACCAGGCATGGCGAATATTTTACTCAATTATAAAATCTTGTGTTTATTGAATACACAAATGAAATCATTGCATTTCTTTAAAATATCTTTTGAAATAAAAATTACCGAAATTACATATCGATAACCTAGTGGGTGTAGGATAAAATTCACCCATGCCATTCACAGAAAGCATGAGAAAAAGCCTAATACTATATATAAAATGAAGAAAAATTAAAATTCATCACTTCTAGGGACCTCGTAACCACCCTGCCAATACACAAGTATGTTCCTGTTTGCAATTAGAAAAATTACCCAAATTACAATCTGTTTGCTCTAGCATATGTTGGAAAGTTATAGAAGGATGACTAGTGCAATCAATCCATTCCTTTTAGCCCTAGATTTGTTTCAGTTTAAAACAGAAGTATACAAATATACTTGTCCAATGTCTATGCTTTAACCGTTCACCTTAAGATGTTTTTACAATATAATTTCCTAAATCTATTTAATATCTTCATTATCATAAAAACCAACCTATATCCATCTTAACTCCACATCTACCACTCTTAGGGGGATGAAATCTATTTATCCCTTTGAGCACTTGGTAGACCCAGAATTAAGATGGATCTAAGATGATAGAATTTCCCCTTTAAATAGTCTATGCTCACATGAATACCATGGTATTACCATGGGTCAATACCATGGGTTATCATAAACCTGGAGCTTAAAAATTATTGTTAGTAATTTATAAAAATTAATAAAATTAACAGTTGATTTTTATTTTATTTTTTTACTTTAACCAAGCTAAAATGTTTAACATACATTAAATTACAACATCCATTTTTACTCTTGATCGGATCAAATATTTTTTCACTCTATGCTAGTTTGCATATCACGATATTTGATACCTCTCAGGGGTTAGTAGATCCAGAGTAAAGATGGATCTATGCTGGTTTAATTCCCCCATTTAAATAGGCTACATTCCAGGTGAATACCATGGGTCAAAACCATGTGCCATTTTGGTGAATACCATGGGTCAATACCATATGCCATTTTTATTTTTATTAATACTAATATTAGGGTTAATAATGTTTTTTTGCATGGTATTAATAACAATCTAGTCCATGGTATCTGTCCCATAGTATTTTGCCCATAGGTTTCACCTAAATATAACACATTTTTTGAGTGTTGGTAAATATAAGGTGACTTATGGAGTAAATATAAAAAAATGTTTTATTTGTTTACCATACCTCTCGTTTATTTATATTTTTATTAATTTACCATACCTCTTTTACAAATATGGTATTTGGCCCATAGGATTCACTTAAATAAAACCTCTTTCTTGAGCCTTCCTAAATAGAACGAGGGTTATGGACTAAATATAAAAAGAGGTTTTATTTATTTACCATGCGTCTAGTTTATTTATATTTTTATTTATTTACCATACCTTTTGAGTAAGTATAAAAAGACATTTTATTTATTTACCATACCTCCACTTTACTTATATTTTTATTTGTTTACACCCTTGCATGTATATAAGGTGACTTATGGAGTAAATATAAAAAATGTTTTATTTATTTACCATACCTCTCATTTATTTATATTTTTATTAATTTACCATGCCTATTTTATAAGTATGGTATTTGGGCCTTTGGCCCATAGGATTCACTTAAATAAAACCTATTCTTGAAAATGGGCGAATGGATTCACTTAAATAAAACCTATTCTTGAAAATGGGCGAATGGAAGGTTGTAACTCCTAATTTCAAGGGCTAAATTTACCTTTTTTACCCTCTCCCTTAAAATAAGGTGGGCTATTTGAGGTGATTTGTAAAAATGAACTATGATACAAAATATTCGCCCACTAAAAATTTAAAACCCCTTAATTTCGCCAAAGGGCGAACATTCGCCCCTAAAATTTTCTATGGTTACGTACCTATTTAACCACAATCTCAGAGTCTCCGAAAACTTGAAGATACTTGACGTCTAACCCGATTGCTTTGTGCAAGCCTTGGACCAAAGCCTCATATTCTGCTATATTGTTGGTGCAATCAAATTCGAGTCTGCATGTAAGCATGATTTTATCTCCTTCTAGACTAATCAAAACGCATCCTTCTCCTGCTCCTTCGTTAGATCTAGAACCATCAAAAAATAATTTCCAAAACAAAGATTTATTTACAGGTTTATCTAAAAAATTGATACATTTCGAACTATCAGTTTAAGAAAAATTTTCGACTTGGGACAAAACAGAGTGTTCTAAATAGGGTGACGCATGAGCATTGAAATTGTCGAGGAAAGAATCTACCGAGTAATTGCCAATAATGCTGCTGTTATACGCTACTGGTTCATTCTCCCCCTCTAGCTTCTTTACTATGTACTTCTGATGTAACTCTCGTTCAACTTTTCTTTGATTCGGTTTACCATTGTAGGGCAACCACATGTGCGACCAGTCAGTTGCAAAATATCCATGAAGTTTTTCTGACCAATCCCTGCTAAGGATTAAGCCATAAAATTCAGGAATGTCAGCAACTAAAATGTCAATAACTTGACTTACCTTTGGGTTGGATGACAACCTTATGGTTACTTGATTTAGTTCGCCAAACACTTCGACTTGAGATCGATCTAGCTGAACTATGTGCACAGCGGATGTCTGTGGTTGAACATTTAACTTGGCACATATGGATTTGGGTAAAATATTCGATGAAGCACCAAAATCTACCAAACAATTGTGCACATTTTTATTGAAGATTTCATAAGTAAGGAGGAACGGGGGAGTGTGAGATCTTGACCTTCCTCCAATTAGAGTGATGTCATTTGGATCAATCTTATCGATCGCGTTAGTTGGAGGTCTTCCCATGTTATGGGAAGGTTGAGAAAGTACAACGGCAGGCAAAGGTGCAACTGGCACTGCATGTAATTCTTTCATCATTATCTTATGTTGATGCTTTAACTTGCTCAGTTCGTAAAGGGTGATGTTGGCCCTAGTCTTTTTCATGTCTTCTATAATATTGTACTCCATCTCATCCAACATTATCAGTGTTTTAGATGGAGCTGATTCATCTGTTTGGACTGCGCTGGTTTGAGTCGCTTTAGATGTTGTTTTCTTTGTGGCGACTTTATCCTTTATTGCAGAGCTTGCACTTTTTGGCTTAGGGATAGTTTGGGGGGGATCAAGCTGATTTTTGCTTCGTGTGCTAACTGGGACTTCTTCTTGATCTTCTTCTTGTGGGAGGATGAAATACCACATTCCTTGTAATTCCACAACTTCTTTGTCATCAGTCTGCCCTTCAGTGACAATTTCCTCTTCCTCTGCCTCGGATTCAACATTTGAAATGGCATTGGGTGGCTTTGAATCCGTTGAAGGACCTATTTTAAAAGCTTTGTAGGGTTTTTTTGAAGAAGTTTCTGCTACTTGCTTTTTGATGTCGACCATTTCATTGGACATGGTCTTTAGAACTTTCTGCAATCCTTCCAAATTGAATGGATCTTTTGCTTGTTTTTTCTTGGAGTCTTCCTTGAAGGTGATTTTTTTGGATTTACGTTCCTCTATCGCGGATTTCTTTTCAAGAGCTATTATTCGTTTCTCTACTGTGATTGATTCTTTCATGTTATCGACGAAGGTTGTTTTATTGGCCCTGTCCACGAAGATTGCTATGTTTGATGGTAGAGCGGTAATATACCATTCACATTGTACTTCTTCGCTGGGCTGGGAAGCAGTAGGAATTTTGTTGAAGATTTTGTTGAAACGTAAATTGAAATCCTTGATAGGCTCTCTAGATTCGGCTCTAAGGTTGGATAGGTCATTGATTAACATTGTCGTAGACCTGTCATCACCAAACTTGGTCAGGAATTACTCCTGGAAGATGTCCCAACTAGTGATGGATCCAGAGGGTAATGAAAAATACCATGACCCGGCTGTTCCTTGCAGAGTATAAGGAAAAAGCCGAACAACAGCATCTTCATTAGTAATGCCATTGAGATTAATAGATAGCATAAAGCTGTTTATATGCTCTTCTACTAGCATCTCTACCTCGGGGTTAAACTTAGGCAGCCATTTCTCAGGATGGGCCAGTATTTGACTCAAGGGTGCAGGCATTAAGACTGCCCCAGGGTTATTCCATGGAGACTGGGCCATTGTTGAATTGCTAACAGAGGAAAGTGCAGCAGCTGATTCCTGTGACTGGGAGGATGAGGATACTACGATTGTAGATGATTAGAGAGGGGTTGTGGGGGTTCCAGTGGACGGATGGACGATGATCTGGAGTGGTGGAGTGGATGGTTGACTTCGCGGTGAAGAAGTTGAGATGGACGATGTTGACGAAAGAGTCTCACTGTCGGACTCTTTAGGTGATTTCCTCGCTCTTGTCCTGGTGGGAATAGGTAATTCGGTTGGATGAATGCCAAAATTTTCACTCTTTAGCCTGGTCAGGGGATGAGCAAGGTTATACTGCGAAGTCACGCTGCCTTGAGATTTATCAGACCTTTGAGGAGAAATGGAAAATCAAGTTTGTGAATCAGAGATTCGACTTCAAGAAGTTCAACAGTAGATTTTTTTGAAGTGTCAGGGTGCGTAGCAGCGGTTGATACTCGAGCAACCTCTAACTCTGGATTTAAGTGTAATGGAGAAGCCGGGGGAGATGGTGAGGGTGATTTACTCTCAGAATGGTATTCAAATTTAGATTTACTTGCCATTCATAGTTCAGGCCCTCCTTCTAGCGCCAAATATGTTGAAGCCCCGAAAATCGGGTCGACAACAAGGGGGATACCCGCCCGGTCTGGACCTTGGTTGGCAGATCCTTATCCATTTGGTATAGCAGGTCTGACTGGGGATAATGGGACCAGTTTCCCAATCTATGAGTGTGTGTGTGTAGAATTTGATGTTGCTGATCTAACAGTTCCTATTTAAGATATTCTAATTCTATCTTTAATCTAATTCTATGCTATTGTAATCTAATAATCAGTAACATCTAAGTCTATACTAACCCGGGATGTAATTCTTCTATTATGCGATCTAAAGAGATTTCAGATAACAACTGGTAATAAATATCATTCAGCGATTATAAGAAAGGAAATCAATCAAGATGAACCACTTCACATAAAGAGTTATACGGAACAGTTGTGAAAAACATATCGCATAATAAGTTATTCATACATTAAGCATAAATAAATAGCTATCACCGTACAAAAGTGCCAAATGATAACTCAGGCATTCATGCAATAATACATAAACAACTAAAAACTGTATATCACTTTAACATATAAGCAGAAATGGTCAAGAGATAAAAGTACCATTTATGACTAGTCCTACTCATAAGCTTCAAGCAACAATGATTTATCTCTCCTTGATCTAACATCCACTAAGAGTACAGAAGTGCAAAATCAGTAGCAGATATCAAATGCAAACATCAACAAATCTTGATCCATTCATTCACCAAAACCTCCTCTGAGGGTGCAAAAGTGAATGTTTTGAGGACAAGTTTTTGATCAATTTCTGGACCCTTCTCTAAATGCATGAGAAGGGTTTAAATACTACTAACTAAATAACTTAATTACATAGATTCAGGATACCGTTTAAATGACCGCCCTTTTTCTAAGAAAAACTATTTTAAAAAAAATAAATCTAATAGCTAACTATTTCTGCATTTGCTCCTTAATGTTGCAAGCATTCAGTATTTGCCTGGGAGAGTCAGCTGACTGTCTTCCGCTTTTGGTTGAGCTAAGCAAATAGAAATGCTAAGAGCTGGCACCATCTTTTCAGAAAAATTGATGATATACTCGAGAGTCATCCTCTGACTATGTGGAATTACTGTGTATGCCCAGTAATAATCCAAGTTCAACTTGGTTAACCCTTGAATTGCTTTTGCCTTTTTCTCTAGCTTTTTGTCTCCAGTTTGTTCTTTACCACTGCTTTCTTGCATTTTTCGGGCTTTACAAGTGACTGAGCAGTTAGAGGCTTTGCTTCTCGAAAACTGCCTCCGTTCCTTAATCCGGGCTTCTCTGATGCGTTTTCTCCTTTAGCGTCTTTTTCTTCACCAGGTATAAAGCTTCAAAATTTGTAAAAATACTGCTTTTGTGAGCTCTTGACCTTGAGCGTTAAACTGCCTGTTTGTTAGGATATTCCGACACATAGGAAATAGTTAAGTACAACTTGGTCTAGTATAGAGTTAGGTATAGAGTTAGGTAAAGTGTGTTTCTTTACTATATAAATTTTGTAACTTACAATCCGACAGTTCATTCTCTCCTCGGTATTACTGACACTTGATCCGTGGCTTAACACTCGATTGGTCCATGATCTCTATTTAAAGAGCATGGAGGCTCATTTGTAGGGTAATCCGTCTATGAGAGAAGCATATGTAAATTTTCATTCTTTTATTAATAAATTGCCTGAAGTGGCCGCGTTGGCTCAGGCCGTGGACTGTTTCCCTCTTTGAGGGTTTTAACCACATCAAAATATGGGTGTATTGATCTGTGATCTATTTGTGAGCGGTGTCCTTTGGTGTTCTGTCTGAGGAACTTACCCTGTAAATTCCTACATGCTATCAGAGCTATTTGAGGGTCGCGTCTGTTGGTGATCCAAATCTAAAGACGGTAGAACTGCATCTGACAACCGTTTCCTAGATCTACTGTTTCTGACTGCTTTCAGGCTGAGAGGACTGCTCTGTTTTGTTGGGAGCATCTATTCCAGTGAGGAACCCCTTTCGTTTCACGCGAAAAGGTTTCCGTTAGCCCTAGCTGCGTCATTTTTAAGATCTGGAGGTATACAGTGTTTATTTGCAGTTTACAGTCATTTTCTCTTTGTTTATTTCGGTTTCAGTTTATTTAGCCTTTTTTATTACCGGATCTGAAACTTTCATTTCTGCATATGCTCTTTGCCCCGCGACTCTGTGTGATCTGGGCAAATCAGAAATGCTCTTTTCCGCTGCGCCTTAGTGTGATCTCGGAAAATCAGAAACATTGAGAAAAATATTTAGTTTCCGGCTAAAGGTTCGTTTTGTTGTATTTCCATGTTGGGTTTTGTCTCAACCCCCCCTCTCTCTCTCTCTCTCTCTCTCTCTCTCTATCTCTCTCTCGCTAACTTTTTGTATAGCTCACTTGGTGCAAAGCTAATTTATGAGAGTAGAGGTCTTGGGTTCAAGTCTCCATTTTGTGGGGGCGGATTTTTCATTTCAGCACATTCCCGCACTTTGTCGGCGACTTCATCAAATTTTCTTCAAAAAGCCATAACTTCTTCATCCGGAAGCCGTTTTCAGAACCGTTTTTTTTTTAAACAGCCTAATTTTTCGAGATATTTCCATTGAAACACTCAGTTTCAACATCTATAGCTTCAGTTTTTTTAAAATGGAAAGTCCATGCCAAGTTATTCTTGACAGCACCAACTACTTCCAATGGTGTTCCTACATTTTGGATTTACTTAGAAGTAAAGGTCTTTATAGAATAGCCACAGGCCAAGAGACCAAACCAAAAGATGAAGAAAAGGCAGCTAAATGGGAAAATAGGCAAGACCAAGCACGTGGGTTGATAGGGATGTCTATTTCTCCAGATCTTAGATTCCATATTGTAGAACTTGATACTCCTGATGAAGCAATGAAACAGATTACTAAAGTCTTGGGAATTAAAAATGAACTTAAAGCCCATCAACTTGAAAATTAATTGCTTACATTGGACCCCAATAATTTTTCCTGCATTGAAGATTTTTTGTCCAAGTTCAAGACCCTTAGACTTCTCTTGGAAGGTGTTAAGGTTAAGAAAGAAGATAGTAGCCTTATCTACTCCATTCTTACTAAGTTGGGACCAGCCTATTCTGTGTTTGTTTCCACCTTCCATTCTACAGGAGAAGCCTTCATTTCTCAAGGACAAACCTACAAGTCCCCTTCCTTTGATTCCTTTTGTGATTCTTTAATAAGAGAACAAGAAAAACTCTTACACCTTGGTTTTCTTCATCTTGGAAACTCTTCTAAGAAAGCGTTAGCCGCCCAGCAGCAACCAAATCCAAAGAGTCCTAAGAAGTTGTATCCTAAAAAGAATGGTCCTAAACCAAACAAGGGTCCTAAGCAATTTCAGCCTCAAAATGAAAAATCATTTCAATAAAATGATAAGACAAATAAAAACAAAGGGAAGAATACTGATAGACATTGCAACTTTTGTAATCGAGATGGCCACTTAGAATCCAAATGCTTTAAGAAGATGGAAGCCTTGGAAGCAGCAATGAAGAAGCATAACATCCATTTGGAGCACTCTTCAACTTCAACTTCATCTTCAGGAATGGCACTTTCTGCATGTGGTTGTCAAGCATCTCGGTCTGGCTATGCACTAAATGTATCTTCTTCTTCTCATTCTCATGAGTGGCTCATTGATTCTGGAGCTTCTTATCACATGGCCAAAAACAAAGCCATGTTTTCTTCTTTAAATGATTGTAACACCAAAAATATATATGTTGGTGATGATAGATCTCTTAGTGTTGTAGGGACTGGAACTGTCCATCTAGACAATGGTCAGTTTAATGATGTATTATGTGTTCCAACCTTATCCTGCAACCTTCTATCTGTATATCAGATAACCCATTCAGGTGAAGGTAAAATCGTTGAATTTTCACCTCACGATGTTGTAATTAAGGACCTAAGAGATCCTAGACAGATTTTAGCTATTGGCATTGCTGATGATTCTACAAGGTTGTATAAGTTTCACAACTTTGGGTCATCAAATCTTCCCTCTGTATTTGTTGCTCATAATGATGAAGTGAGCAAACTTTGGCATGAGCGATTTGGTCACTTAAACTATCGCTCTCTTCAGAATCTATGTAAAGAAAATATGGAGACAGGTCTTCCAATGGTATCTTGCAGAGATGGTGTTTGTTCCGGATGTGTACTCGGAAAACATCATCGAGAAAGTTTTGAAAAACGTGCCTCTTGGCACGCCTCAGCCCCTTTACAGCTCGTGCATAGTGATTTATGTGGTCCACTTCCAGTTGCTTCATTCTCTGGCTACAATTATTTCTTAACTTTCATTGATGATTTCTCCAGACGCACTTGGATATACTTCTTAAAACTCAAGAGTGAAGTATTTAACATGTTCTTGGCCTTTAAGGCCTTTGTTGAAAAATAATTTGTACATCAAATTCTTAAGCTAAGATCTAATAATGGCGAAGAATATGTTAAAAACACATTCATCAACTTTTGCACTGAGAATGGAATTCAAATGCAACATACTGTTCCATATACTCCACAACAAAATGGTGTAGCTGAAAGGAAGAATCGCACCTTAAAGGAAATGGCTAATTGTATGCTTCAATCTAAAGGACTTAGTCTTAATTATTGGGCAGAAGCAATTAACTGTGCAAATTACATAATAAATCTCACTCCTACTAAGGTTTTAAAGAATATCACTCTAGAAGAAGCATGGAGCTCAATCAAACTAGATGTAAGTCACTTTCGTGTTTTTGGAAGTGAAGCATGGGCCCATATTCCAGATGAGAAACATAAAGCTTTAGAACCTAAGAGTGAAAAAGGTATTTTTGTTGGATATTCTGAAGATGTCAAAGGATATATATTTATTCCACTTAAGTCCAAAAATGTTATCATTAGAAGAGATGTAAAGTTTGCTGAAAATATATCGGCCTGCGAGCCTAGTTCGGCGGATGTGCCACCTCTCCCTATCTCTTCTACTTTTGATAATATTTCTTCTTTAGATGATGAAAGCGAGGATGAAAATCCTCCCCCACCTTCTCAAGATCCTCCTTCAGCTCCTCAGCTTCCAAAATGGGTCTGTGCTACTCGGGATGTAGTAGGTGATCTTGCCGGTGATCCTACAGATCAGCGATGTACACGTTCTCTGTTCGAGAGAGCCTCTTCTTTACTGGCTCAAGCTTCAGTGAATTATGATCCTGACACCTTTGCAAAAGCTTCAGGCCATCCAGATTGGGAAGCAACTATTAATGAAGAATATCATTCATTATTGGCAAATGATACATGGGATCTTGTTCCTCTACCAAAGGGACGAAAACTTGTTAGATGCAAATGGGTTTACAGAACCAAGTATGGACCAGATGGGAAAGTTGATAAACATAAAGCTCGTCTTGTTGCTAAGGCTTTTTCACAAGTTGAAGGCATTGACTACACTGAAACCTTCTCCCCTGTTGCCAAAATGAACTCTATCAGTCTTGTTCTTTCCCTTGCTACTTCTTTCAAATGGGAAGTCCATCAGATGGATGTTAAATCCGCCTTCTTGCATGGGGACTTGCATGAAGAAATCTATATGGAACAACCTATTGGCTTTATACAAACAGACTCCAACCTTGTATGTCGGCTTAAGAAATCCCTTTATGGTCTCAAGCAAGCTCCTTGAGCTTGGTATGCCAAAATGGGTAACTTTCTTTTAGAATCTGGATTCTCTAGGTGTCATTCTGACAATACTGTCTACACCAAGAAAGTGGGGAAGTCTCTTATCATTCTTGTTCTTTATGTTGATGATCTTATCCTGACTGGTAGTGATCCCAACCTTATAAACCATGTGAAGTATAGCCTTAAAAGGAAGTTTGAAATGACAGACTTAGGACACTTACATTATTTTCTCGGTCTTCAAGTCTTGCAATCCAAGGAAGGTATTTCTCTTTCTCAGTGCAAGTATGCCTGTGATATTCTACGCCATTTTCACATGGAAGACTGTAAGCCAGCCCCTTCTCCCTTTCAGTCTGGAGTCAAACTTTCAGTCACTTGTACTTCTCCTGAAGTTGATGCTACCTTATACCGTCAACTTGTAGGAAACCTTTTGTATCTAACCCATACTCGTCCTGACCTTTCCTTTGTCGTTGGCCTTGTTGCTCGGTTTATGAAAAACCCACATGAAAGTCATTGGAAAGCAGCTAAAAGAATAATTCGTTATGTTTGAGGTACAGTTCAGTTTGGGATTCATTACAGTGCCAAAGCAGCTCCTCTATTGGTTGGTTTCACTGATTCCGATTGGGCTGGTGACCCTGATGATCGGAAGTCTACTGCATGTTATGTGTTCACTATTGGTTCAGGACCTATTACATGGGCTTGCAAGAAACAAGGTGCCATTTCTCTTTCTTCAGCAGAAGTAGAGTATCGTGGTGCCGTAGAAGCTAGTAAGGAATCCTTGTGGCTTCGTCAGATCCTGTCAGAGTTTGGCTTTCAGCAGCAGCAGCATCTGACTACACTTTGGTGTGATAATCAAAGTGCCATTCAGCTATGCAAAGATCCAATCCAACATCAGCGCAACAAAAACATTGAACTGCACATGCACTTCATCAGAAAGCTCATTCACGACCATGTCCTTGAAGTGCAATATTGTTCAACAGATGATCAAGTTGCAGACATCTTTACAAAGGCTCTCACAGAGGCGAAGTTCACTAAACTTCGATTTATGGTTGGAGTTCAGGAAGTTGTCACTAAGGGGGGATAGGCTCTAGTGCCTCCTTCCTTCTCCTATTGTGTCATGTTTGTAAATCCTTTAATCCTATCCCAAGTTGTTATTAAGGGGGGATGTTAGGATATTCCGACACATAGGAAATAGTTAAGTACAACTTGGTCTAGTATAGAGTTAGGTATAGAGTTAGGTAAAGTGTGTTTCTTTACTATGTACATTTTGTAACTTACAATCCGACGATCACGATATGTAGTGATCCGACGGTTCATTCTCTCCTCGGTATTACCGACACTTGATTGTGGCTTAACACCCGATTGGTCCATGATCTCTATTTAAAGAGCATGGAGGGTCATTTGTAGGGTAATCCGTCTATGAGAGAAGCATATGTAAATTTTCATTCTTTTATTAATAAATTGCCTAAAGTGGCCGCGTTGGCTCAGGCTGTGGACTGTTTCCCTCTTTGAGGGTTTTAACCACGTCAAAATACTGGTGTATTGATCTGTGATCTGTTTGTGAGTGGTGTCTTTTGGTGTTCTGTCTGAGGAACTTACCCTGTAAATTCCTACACTATTCATATCAGCATCGTTCAATACTCATTCAACCATGGTTGTAAATGAAAGATCTGTAATGGATGGCTCAGCAACGTTCTGTGAATCTACGGCTCTGTTGCATGCGGGCATCTTTTCTCTGTCTTTGAACATTGGAGTTTTACCCTTTTTCCTCATAGCTTCCTGCACATTGCTTCGTGTATCTTTCATTTTTCGTTCCTGCAGTTCACAAGTGAGGAGAGAGTAATGATAATAAAAATCGACAGGAAAGCTTTAAATGCTACGGATATGAAAAAACACGCCACTTGATGTGAGCTGGCTCTTCGAACAACACAAAACCATATTTTATTAACAACTGGCATATAATTCATTAATTATCATTAAAGCACGTATCCAGTTCTTGGTTTATGGAAAAATTTTCTTGAATATTGAGCCAGGGAAATTTGCAATGGAATGTTTCTGCGATCTACATCGCAGTATCGCATTTCGCTGCATCGCATTATCGCAATATCATCGTGTTATGCTATCGCAAGGTTGCTTTATCGCGCTATCGTAGGATCGCGGGATGCAGTATCACAATATCGCAAAATCGTGGAACGCAGTATCGCAAAATTGCGGAACGCAGTATTGCAGTATCGCAAAATCGCAGATCGCTGTAATCGTTAAATCGTTATGTGTTTTTCATGCAATTTTGCGATATGTGAGATGCAATATCGCATATCGGCGATTTTTAAGGTTTTTCAATGTGAGTGTTTATTAATGCATGCGATGCGATGGAGTTCGCATCGCAATCTCGCAATTTATCATTTTTACTCATAAGGGAATGTCCTATCATTCTTTGCGTGATGCGATGTTTCTTAAGGAGTAAAATACATGAGCCTTAATTGATTTTTTGAATTTTTTCTAAGGGTCCCCTCTTACCTAGTGTTATTGCTAATACTAAATAAAGAGGGGGGTTGTTGGTGGCCACAATAGAATGTTACAATACATATATATACATGCTAAAGCATCCATAAACCCCAATCCATTAAACCTGGAGAACATAACTGTAGTTCCCTTAACCGGATCTACAAAAATGCCATGGACAGAAAACCATCATGCCCAAAACCATGTGCTAAAACCACACACAAAACAATAAGTTGGTCCGCCCACATAATATAGGGTCAAAAAAATTCCCCCCAGAGCATTTCACTTGACCACGTAGAGTGGGGCTACCGCCCGCCTTAAACCCCCCGACAGGGGGGGTTGTTGCCCCCCACCATGACCCCACTACTACACGTGGGGTTAGTCATGGAAATAATATAACACACACCCAACTTTCTCCCACTTGTCATTTTCTTTCCTCAACCATATCCCTCACAAAGTGATATTGAACATCAATGTGCTTTATCTTTGAATGATAAGTAGGTTTCTTTGCCAAGAAAATTGCACTTTGTCTATCACAGTCTATCCTTATAGTTCGATGTACCAACCCCATACTTGAACACAATCTCTCTAACCAAACTACTTCCTTTCTTGCATGAGTGGATGCCATGTATTCTACCTCTGTAGTTGAAAGTACCACAATAGACTGTGTCTTGCTCATCCAACTAATTGCACCTCCAAATAGGTTAAACATAAACCCACTTGTAGATCTTCTCTTATCAAGATCTCTAGCCCAATCTGCATCAACAAAGCCACGAATGTCCAAAACGTTGTCCAATCCTTGTCTTCCTTGGTAGCACAGACCATAATCACTAGTGCCATGGAAATACCTAAAAACCCGCTTCAGTGTTGTCAAATTCTCCTTCCCTAATTTTGACATAAACCTGCTCAATAATCCCACTTCATGTGCAATTTCTAGACTATTACAGACCATTGCATACATCAGACTACCGACTACAATTGTGTATGGAACACGGGACATGTCCTCTTCCTCTTCGTGTGTCTTGGGACATTGTTCAACAGATAACTTTACACCAACAAGAATAGGAACCTTCATCGATTTAATATCCTGCATATTAAACCTCTGCAATATCATCTCAACATACTTCCTTTGTTTTAACCACAACTTCCTTTTTGCCCGATCTCGTTTAATTTCCATGCCCAAAATATAGTTTAAAACACCAATATCTTTCATGTCGAATTTGGAGGACAATTGGGTCTTCAATTCGTGGATAATTTCTTTGTTATTTCCAATCAACAGCATATCATCCACATACAAGACCAAATAAATAACACGGTCACCAATTAATTTAAAATACACACAGCGATCTACTTTGCTTCTGGTGAAGCCAAGTCCATGTATATATGTATCAAATTTCTAATACCACATCCTTGGTGACTTTTTCAACCCATACAAAGACTTTTTTAACCTGCATACCAGTTCTTTCTTACCCTTCACCACAAATCCTTTAGGTTGCTTCATGTAGATCTCTTATTCTAGATCCCCATGAAGAAATGTTGTCTTCACATCCATTTATTTTACCTCAAAATAAAAATCAGTAGCAACAAATAAAAGTAATCCAATAGAAGTTACCTTGGAAACAGGAGAAAAAATATTCCAAAAATTAATTACTGGCACATGGGAATAACCTTTTGCTAAACATCTATATTCTTCTTAAACACCCATTTGCTGCCAATGGGTTTCCTTCTAACCGGCAACTCCACCAGATCTCAAGCCTCATTTTTGTGCAAAGATGTCATTTCATCAACCATGGCCTTTTTCTAGAGTTGTCCATCCTCTGAATCCACTACTTCCCTGATAGTTCTAGGATCATCATCAGTAATAGATAAAGAAAAATTTGAATAGAAATAAGTTGGACTATACCTTTTTGGTGCCTTCTTTCTCGAATCGATCTTCTCACAACTGGATTTTATGGATATTCATCTTCTAATTCCTCTTCTGCTGTAGAGTCTGATTCCTCCTCCTTTATCTCAAACTCTATATTCTCAGGCTCCTTTTTTAGAATTCATGTTTAATAACATCTTTCACCTCTATAAACACCACATCTTGGATGTACACAACCTTCCTTGTTTCTGGGTTCCAAATCTTATGACCTTTTAAACCATCCTTATACCCAATAAAGATGCACCTTTCAGATTTACTGTCCAACTTGGTTCTTTTCTCCTTTGGAACATGTACATATGCATCACATCCAAATACCCTCAAATGTGAAAGAGAGGGTTTCTTACCATTCCATACCTCCTGTGGAGTCTTATCCTCCAACGCTAATGAAGGTGATCTATTAACCAGGTAACATGCAATCTCCATCGCCTCTGTCATGAATTCTTGTCCTAACCCAACACCACTGAGCATGCTTATTGCCTTTTCCATCAATGTCCTATTCATTCTTTCTGCAACTCCATTTTTATAAGGTGTGTATTGAGTAGTCTTCTGCCATGATATACCACACTTCTTACAGAACTCTTCAAATTCCTTATTGCAAAAATCTCCACTGTTATCTGTCCTCAACAGCTTTATCTTTTTCTCTGTCTATTTTTCCACCAGAGCATTAAATTATTTAAACTTGTCAAGGACTTCATATTTGTTCCTAAGGAAATATATCCATGTATTCCTTGAGAATTAATCTATAAATGATACATCGTACACAAAGTTACCTAGTGATGGAACTGACACAAGTCCAAACACATTACTGTGCACAAGCTCTAATAATTTTTCGCCCTCTTAGCACTAGAGGGGAAACTCACCAGATTTTGCTTCCATCTACACAATTTTTACAAAAATCAAAATCCAGAGAGAAATTAGATGTACCTTCTACCATACCATTACCATGAAGTATTCGAAGGCCCTTCTCTCCAATATTTCCAAGCCTTTGATGCCATAGCATGGTCTTTTCTCTATAGATGAATATATTTTCTACTCCACTTTGAGGAACCATAGAATTGTTACACCAATCAATAACATTGCTATCCTAAAGCTTGTACAGAGTTCTAATCTGAACTCCCCGCATCAATAATAGTGCTCCCAGAACCATCTTGCAGGTATCTTTATCGCACACTGTTTTTACACTTGCATCATCCATCTTGCTTACAGAAATCATATTTCTAGCCAATGTAGGAATATGAAGAACACTTGGATGTGTTCTAATTCTTCCACCTTGCAACTTCAACTTGAATTTTCCATGACCCGTGATTCTAGCCTTCCTTTCACCCCCTAATAAGACATCATCACCATCATATTTATCATACTCACAGAACCACTCCCTATGGGGAGTGAAGTGAAAGGATGCACCTAATTCAATTAACCATGCCTCATGATCTACATGTGCACTTGAAGAAGAAGCCAAGTACACATCCCCACATTCATCTAAGGTGGTTTTCACCTTTGTAGAAGGAGCATCATCATATCCCTTTCCTTTCTTAGGAACTTTAGATCTATAGTCCATTTTGAAGTGCCCTTCCTTTCCATATTTCCAATGCACCTTTACAGGTTTTCCTGGAGATTTAGATCTCCCATTCGAGGATTTATTTGTGTTTCTGTTCTGGGACTGTCCTTGTACAAACAAGGCATCACCATTTTGGACCTCCATATTTTTTCTTCTCATCTCCTCCGGCAGCAAGGATGAGACTATTTCATCAAAATGCAAGGCAGTCACATTGCTACCTATTACAACGACCAGATTATCCCATGAATTTGGTAGAGAACACAACAAACTGATGCACTTATCTTCATCTGAAATTTTTATATCAATAGATTACAACTAGATTACAACAGTATTAAAGGCGTTCAGATGCTTTGTCACCGAGTCTCCATCCTTCATCCTTAGGTTATACAATTTTTTCCATAGGAACAATTTATTCACCAAAGACTTAGATTGGTACAAAGTCCCTAACTCATCCCACAAAGCCTTTATTGAAGCTTCCCTTGATACATTCAACAATACTAAATCTAAGATACATAAATGTATTGTGCTCTTTTCCTTCTAGTACAAAATCACTCAGTCTTTAACTGACATTGCCATTGGTTTAGTCCCCAGATCTACCACGATCCGTTGATCTTTATCCACTAGCAGATCCTCCATCTTGAGTTTCAACAAATCAAAACTCTGACCATTAAATTTCTCAATCTCTATCTTTCCACTACTCGCCATCTTATTTCACCACAAGAATCAATCCCGTAGATCTCCCATTTGAACAAGGTTTACCATAGGCCCGAGCAAAACCCTGCAGCAGTAAAGGCGTCCCCTTGAAGCCAAAACAACTCTGATACCAAATGTAGATTTTAACCTCGTACAGAAGTTACTTGCATACGAACTCTAAAAATAGAAATAAACAATGGAAAGAGCATAAAACATAAAACATATATACACAGAGATTTTCCCTTGGAACCTGAAACCGAGACTACTATATTTATTTTTCATTATATTCCTTCAATGTTACAATACATATATATACATGTTGAAGCATTTGTAAACTCCAATCCATTAACCCTGGATTAGAACATATTCATATTTCCCTTGACTGGATGTACAAAAATACCATGGAAAGAAAACCATCATGCCGAAAAACATGTGTTAAAACCACACACAAAACCATAGGTAGGTCTTCCCACCTTATAGTGTGGGCTAGTCATAAAAATAATATAACACACACCCAACATCAGTGAGATCAAAATGTTTTGAAATATGAAGGATATTTTAGCTCCTAAGCTTAATATTTTAAGAGTATATTTTTTCATCTTTGGGCATAGGCATGAGCATCCTTGAATAATTTTTCTACTGAGTGATAGATGTGTTCTTGGATATTCTTTCTCTCCTCCTTCGCATAGCTTGCTGATGTGGGGTCTTCATGATCTTTGGTATTGAGAGGTGGTTGCATACATGTGTTCCTTTTTCTTTCTCTTGGTAGGCTCATTTTTCCATCCAGCTACAAGTGAGTCTCCAGGCATGCTTCCTCCTTCTTCTCCTTCCTCATCATCTTGCCATGGTTTGACAGTCTACATGTTCCTTCCATTCCCGCATGATGGGATGACATCAATATGAAAACTCCCTAGTCTAAGATGATGCATATTATCCATGAAATAAGCCTAGGATAGATGATAAGCTGGAAGGGAGGGCCTAGTAACTACGCATTGTGTATTTCCAGGTGACAGGAAGAGAGGATGATCACTGAGACTGCGCAAAGCATAGCTCAGGCTTGACTGAGGAACTTTTGAGCATAGTCCTCATTCAGGAGAGAAATTGTGTAGTGGCAACTAGGAGTAAGGATTGCACAGTTCAGGCAGTTATTGGTTGACATGGGATGGGACCCTGGGAGGCATATCTACACAGCTTTAAGGGGAAAAAGGAACTAGGTAACAAAGAGACATGGAGGACAAATCTACACAGATCTTGAGGTCAATGAGCTTCAGCTGAGGGAGGACACTAGGGGACACTTCTGTGTAGTTCTAGAGGCAAAGGGAGGATTTTTTATCTGCACATTGTGGGGTTACAACAGGCAAGGTGAGAAACTTGAGGACTAATATTTTGAAGTTCACAGTTCAAGTCAAAATGGGAGGAACTGTTGTGTAATTATAGGGGTGAAGGAAGCTTGTTGAGCTCTGGAATTGCACAATGCAACTTCCTTGGGGGACAGTGAATGTTCACTGCATAGTTCAAAGCAGCAAGGTCACATTACTGAGGGCTGATATTGTGCAGTGCACAGTTCAATTGGGGGTCCGGTGAAGCTGAGTTTCCAAGTTGGGAAGATTTTCGAAAAAATGGCTAAGTGTGGGAGGAATATGAACTCATGAAACCTTGAAATTATGATCACACACTTAACATACTTCTATGACACAACAACATACGCCACCAGAACAACAAGACAAAGCATAACCCTCTGTGTGATTGTATCATAACAAGAAGTGACAAGTGCGACACTTGAGATAGACTTTTGGATGACCATGATAACACTTGTACGACAATGCTCAAAACTTTGTGCATGATTGCGACGGGTGTTTACATAGCTAGGAAAACTTGTATACACAAAAACCAACCTTTGAAATCACAAGAAAAGGTCTAAAAACAAGGAAAAGTAGTCAAACATGCCAAAATGCAAAAGGTGATCCAACAAGCAAAAGGATTCAAAGGACTCTAGGAACGCTCATGAAATGAGATTAAGTGTTTGTAACAATCAAAGAAAGATCAAGGAAGTCTCTGAAATTTGAGTGCAAGCCAAAATTTTGGAGGGTGTTGCAGTTGTAATAATACTTGGCAACACACTGGTTGAATTCCATCTTCTTTGTCTTGGTTAGTTTCTTTTGTGTGGGGCCTTGGTCCTTAAGGGATTATTGATTCATCGTACACATTACTTTGGCTTCCCGACTTACCCCATGGGAAGACACAGTCCCCTTTGTACCTTCTCAATTGAACACAACATAAGATTCAGCATAATCACAATGTTTTATATTGGGAAGGGTAGTTTAGCTCGTGAGCTTAACATTTTCAGAGTATAGTTTTTCATCTTTGATGTTTCTCCGCTGCCAGCAGTTCTGGATAGTACCTTAGCGGAGTCACACGGGAACACAAGATTTTCTCCACTGCCAGCGAGCCTGAATAGTACCCCTGGTGGATTTTATTGCTTCACCTCTCTGCGAAGGAAGTCTTTCTCTTTTTTCACCTTTATTTACTTATTTAAAGAGAACTGTGCATTGAAACTTATTAATTTTTGGGTGAAAAAGGGATCCCAACTTATTGGGAGCAGGAGAAGTTGTTCCTTCAAAGAAGCATATAAGTACCTCTGATTTAGGTTTATTCATTTAGATTTCCCCTTATCCATTTATACTAGTTGCATAAGCTTGAAAACACCAAAGCAGAAAATTGAGTATAGGTATGAGGTTCCTAGACTGGACATGGATTCATGGTTGGACCAAAACTCTCCTTATGGACGGATCATATTTTCCATCAAGACTTCATCAGCCAAAAGATGCAACCAACACAAGGACGATGGACAAAGGACTAGCCAAGTGCTACAATGTCACCAAACTCTTTGAACTTTAGCCACACATACACTTGGAAGCCACAAAGCAGTAAGGCACAACTCTTATTTACATGAGAAAAACAACACGAAACTGAAGAAAACAAAATAGAAGACAATGAAAAACTATGTACACAGTGCAAGGCGGAGCCCCAAATATTCATTGAAAATATTTTTTTAACTCTTGGCCATTGACAGGAAGAGATTCAATCTTCCCATCAAGTGATTGAAGACAATACATGTGTTGGCTAAGATTTTCATGGACTGTGTAAGGACCAATCCACAAGGATTGAAACTTAGTGTGTTTTCCTTTGTCCTCATGGGATTTGTCTCACTTCAAGACTAAGTCACCCACACTAAAGCTATTCTTCCCTATATACTTTCTATAAAACCATCTCTTGATACGACTTTGGTGAAGTGAAATTTCTTCTTTTGCTTTCAACATTTCTTCCTGTAGCTTGTGAAAAGTGTCCATCCTACGCTGAACTAAAAGACATGGCTTTCCTTCGGATTCTTGGGATAATTGAAGAGCAGGCAAGTAGATGTTTGGTGGGAGGATGGATTCTTTTCCGTACAACAGGAAATAAGGGTAGGTGTTCAGAGAAGGTTTATGTGACTCGATCAACCCATAAGTCATTCACCAAAGTGGAGTGCCACTTTCGTTGTTCAAATAATATGGTATTTTTTATGATACGAATGAGGTTTTGATTCGTGGATTCAGCGGGATCATTCACCTGCAGATAATATAGTATAATTTTTCAATATAATACCATTTTCCAATGAAAAATCGTAAAGCTTTAATGAGGAAAAGTATGGTTCATTGTTAAAAACAAGTGACATAGAAACATCGAACCTGTAGATGATATTTTGCTGCATAAAGTTGATGACTTACTTATCGTTCACTTATTTCAATGGGACTGCCCTTGTCCACCGCGTAAAATAATATGTAGCAGTTAGGATATAATGGTGCTACTTTTATGAGTGAGGGAAACTTTACCCAATGATATCCAAGCCCCATTGCTAAAATGGTTCTTCCACTACAACAAGCTGCAGCGTGGCTATTGACCTCTAATTTATGTCAGCACACCTTTGACAAACTGGACACTTGTGGGCATAGGCATGAGCATCCTTGAATAATGTAGGTGAGTGGAAACTGGCTTGCATAACCTTGGGTGTTGTAGTGTTTCCTGCGAAGTGTTCCACAGTTGGTCCATCATGGAGATCGCATAATGCCTTGTCTGAATCGTGTGCCTCGAGACACCTGAGCAATATCCCATTGTGGTGCTTCCTGAACAACACCCCATGCACCAACTAATATGATAGTGCTTTGAGTCAAAGTGCCCTCTTATGTTGCATATAGAAGTGAGAGGGCACGTTGCCATGCTCAATGTATTGGTGCACATCTATGTACCAATATTTTATGTGTAAAGTGGGGGAGGCTCGCTAAATGTTGTACATTTCAATCTCTTGCTCCCATCCTGTGAGCTCTTCTTCTTCATCTTTTGCATTGACTACTTCTGCTGCTAACTTGCAGATACCATGACCCTTGATGGTGTGAACTAGTTTGATGTCAAGTTCATATTTCTGTAATTTGGTCATCTAGATTGCCCTTCTTTCATCCATCTCTTGCTCAACAAGTAGTGATTTTACTATTGGGTGTGGAACAAAGATAATACAATGGTTTTTCAACAGAGAGGGTCTCAAGTGCTTTACTGCCTTGTATATTGCATAAAAAAAAAAATTCCACAGTGGGGTAATTGAGCTCTGGTCCTTGTAGCCTTGCAGTCATGAAGGAGATAGTTTGTTCATTGTTCAACTCATCCTTCTGAGTGAGCACAAATGCAAGAGAGGTGTGGGAAGCAAAAGTGTAGAGCAAGAAGTCTTTTTTGAAGTCTAAGTAACGCAAGTAATTTTGCTATAGCTTGCTTAATACAGGTGAATGCATCCTTTTCCCTTTTATCCCATTTATAAATAGTGTCTTTCTTGATCATCTCCTCTATTGGTTTAATGATCTGATCATAGTCGGAGATGAATATTTTGAGGAAGTTGATCCTCCCCAAGAAAGAATGCATAGATTCCTTGTCCAATGGGTGGGGAATCTGCATGATGGTCTAAACCCTTTATGAATCTACCTTGATCCCGATTTTAGGAATAATATGTCCAAGAAGGTTACCCTCGGCCACTACGAAGATACTCTTCTTGGGGTTCAAGGATATCCCGTATTTTCAGCATCGATCAAAAATATTCTTCAGGTGGAACATGTGGTATGACCGTTGTTTGGAAAATATTGTCATGTCATCGAGGTAGACCAAAGCACTCTGTCCAATAATCCCATTGAAGGCGATTTCCATTTCATGTTGGAACGTTGTTTGAATGTTGCACCAACATTGACCAGGCCAAATGAAATTCGTTGAAATGCGAGCCTGTCCCAATTAGTCTAGAATGTAGTTTTTAATTTGTCAGGCTTTGCTACCAAAACCTGGTTGTAAGCCTAAAATCCATCTATAAAAGAAAACATTCCAGCCCCAGATACTATTTGAAATATATTCTCTGTGGACGGGGCCAGGTAATTATCCGTTTCCAAGGTGCGGTTGAGATTGTAGAAATCTACGCACAGGGAGATCTCCCTGGACTTCTTTCTCACAAGGACTAGGTTGGATACCCACATTGAATGTTGCACCTTGTAAATGATCTGAGCATCCAAAATTTTTCTGAATTTCTACTGTATGATGGGCTCAAGTGTTGGATGAACTTTTCTTAATTTCTACTGAATAGGCTTGGACCCTTCCTTGATTAGTATCACATGCTAGATTATTCATGTGTCATATGTCTTGACATCATTGTATGTCCACACGATGATATCACAATAGTTCTTGAACAGGCAGATAAAGGTGGGTCACTCTTGTGGTGTGTAGCATGTATCAAAACTAACATATTTTGGATCTTTCTCCATTCCTAAATTGATCTTCTCATGCGATAATGTAGAACTATGGGTCTTAGAATTCACAGGTCCCCAGAAACGGTTCTACAGATCATACATCTTTTCCAATGATACCACACCCTTAGGGATGAGGTTTCATGTGCTTGTTTTGGCTATGTCCTGTAGTGTCTTCTCATGCTCATCCTCATCAATCACTACATCTTTAATACGTTAGTGTTGGCCATAAAGTATGGTATTTGTTGGTCTTCATCAAAAAATGCGGAAGTTGGTTATGTTATCTGGGACAGAAGTTTTATACAAAATTTCAATAGTAAATCCATCCCTTAACGGTAGCATCCTAGCAGTTGCATTTTCCAAGTCATCCGCAATTGTGTTACTCATTCTTGGTACTGAAATAATATTGAAATCTTGAAAGTGAGAGATGAGTTGACATATCTCTCATTGATAACTCTTAAGATGAGGTGACATACATTTTATAGTGTTACATACCTGATGCACCACTATTTCACCGTCACCTACCACTTTCAGGATAGAAACTTTGAGGTCAATGACCTTTTGTAAGCCCAAAACGAGTGCTTCATACTTCGAAGTGTTGTTCATGCACTCGAATTCCAAGCGACTAGAGATTAATTATTTTCTTTGTAGTGGGTCTATTAAAAAACAACCAGCTCTAAAGCCCTCGATGTCTTGGATCCATCAAAGTACATTGTCCACATATCATTTGTACAAGGACTTCTTATTGCATTAGTACTACTAATGCTACTACTAACTATACAAAGTTAATTATCTCCAGTTGGACATGGAAGGAGGTCCAACTATGTGTCTGGTGGAACTGGGGGTTTCTCTACAAGATAGCACCCCAACTGTGTTTCTAGAAAACAATTACCAAAAACAAGTTCTGTGAAAGCCAATGGCTTGTTATGCCCATTCAAGGGTGTTATCAGTAAATCTAGTGTCTATGCAGAGCCGCTAGTCCCACTAAGACGGGTAGCTATCTTAGAAACAAACAGATTAAAGTTACTTTCATTTTCCTTAATGAGAAGTAGATAGGAGAAGATCAAAGAATACCAACCTCAATCCTTCGCTCGGTTCTTTGCTTGTTCCTTCTCCTCACCGACCAGTCTTTGCCGCTTCTCCCTTGACCACTCCACTTCAAAGAGTACCTGTAAAGTCAAAGCAACGTAACACCTTCAAAGTGCAGAGATCTACAATCATAAACAATATAGGACCAGATATATATTCACCACACAAATGCATATACTATCATACATACAAGAATGTGGAGGAAACTTGAATAGCTTTATTAATATGAAGATTAGAAGAGAGGATTACAACCCATTGTTCTGACCCAGCATCATCCTCCCAGCATGAAAGCCCTTCTTCACCTCATGAAAAGCTTTGATCACCCAAAACTATGATATTCCACCGGGAAACCAATAGCACTTCCTTACAAGATACAAAATTTCAGACTCTGGATCTCTGGGATGAGGGATCCATATATAGATGATTGCAGGGAGGTGAGTCAGCTTCTGGGATTTTGATTAGTGTCTTCTCTCTGATAGTTCTCGGTTCCACTTGGATATTGATGATCTCTTACTCATCCCTGGGCAAATTCAGAGAGGCAAGTGTCACAGGAGAAGTTCTTGGAAGATTATATGATCATCCACCTCGCAAACTGTCTCTGCCATTTGTCCACTCTCGCCCATCGCACCCTACAGAAGGGCTTTTCAATATGCATCACACCCTTTACACTGGGCAGGTGAGATGCATCGCACCCTTAGCACTGAGCAACCTGTATGGTTCAGTTTTGACCAGTTCTGAGCAGTGTCCTGTGGAGAAATTCTGGGAGATGATGTAATCAGCTAACCTTATTCCTTTAGGGCATGAAACAACACTTTTAGGGAATCAAGAGCCCTTGGTTTATGGACATATATGATTGGGGTTGCAATGCCAAAAAATGTCTATAACAGTTGCCCCCTAAAGCATGAGGTCATTAATCTTTTAATGTCGGGTGAAATGCTTTATCATAAGGATCGAAGGTTTTTCGAACCGGAAGGCGACCTGTAATAAGATACAATACAATACATTATCTTCATAATATTTTCATGATCTAGCTGAGGCAGGCATTCCCATGCTCAGCTTTATAAATTCATTTTCATGTACATAGGATAGACAACCATCTGTGTAGCAGACTGATGATTCTGGTAGAGCCATCATCCTTTGATTCGGATGATCATCTGTACAGCAATGATGTACATTTGATGTCTTTATTTTCCTGAATATATCGCAGCCCAGATGGATGAAACTAGATCCGGGGTCTTCAAACTCGTCGAATCTTTGCCCGAAGTACAAGTCGATCCATGTGAAAAATGTTTTGGAGTCGAAAATGGAAAAACATCGCCTGATTACCAGCCAATGATGTAAGATGTTAAAAAGCGTGAGAGGAATCATTGATAATGATGATGACCCTCAAGGTACGGCAGTACAATTTGCATGGTGTGAGAATGGGACTTGGCGTCAAACACCATGCAAAATCTCTCGGTCGAAGGCCATTGATGTAAACCTATTGCCGAAAGTAAGAAACTTGCCATTGAGGCATGCAAGCTTCAAAGTACTGAAAGGGTTGTTCCTAGGTTGACTTCTTGGATAAAGAGCTATTGTCAACAAGAAGTGACCCGTCGTAGGAGGGCCTTAATGAATCCCATGTCTATGACACGGAATGGAGCAAATGACTTTTGGAGGTGAAGATGATCTGATGATACAGGGTTCAGGGTGGCGGTCATGAAAGAATGAAGCGTAAAGGTATTGCAGTGGATGAGACACAAGATGGGTTGGTGAATTCTCTGATCGACTTCTCTTGAACATATCAGCGACACTTGAAATGGATTGGTACCGTTAACCCCAAAGATGGATGGTACAATGGACCAATGGTAATATGACCGGTGAACGGAATAACCCAACCTGACTCAGACATGGAGTGAAAGTGGCATGTTCAAGAGCGACTTTGCTACCAATAAAGTTTATTCAAGTTTTCTTCCCAATTTTTCCCCAGTCATTGCTGACCAGTACCTCTTTATTTTTATCAAGCTTGAGGAGGATAACATATGCTTGTTCTATAATTTTCCCTTCGTGCAAACTCGTCGATATGTTTTAACGAGCCTGGTGATAGTGAGACTCATTCTTGTTTATATGGACAAGTTTGTCGCTATTGGTTTTAAGGAGTTTAACGACAAAGATAACTCGGTCCTTTTCAATTTTAGAGAGTCTGAAAGGGACGTAAAGGAAACTCCAATAATCCTTTTTCGTCATATAATCCCTTAAGTCCGAAAAAGTATAAAATAATACGAAAGGGATGAATTTTCGATAATTTTAATGAGCCAAACAAAACAAGCGCTCAATCTTTTTGTGTAATAATCCCTCAGGTCCAAAAATATTAAAATCTAAAGGAGGGATAGCACTCTCGGTAGCTTTAACGAGTTGTAGAGGCAAACTGCTCGGAAATCTTCTCATATTTTATGAGTTAGACGTAAAGAGCTTAAAGGAGACTCATTTTTTGAGGAACGAGTGATAATTTCGGGTAGCAGTTGATTCCAGGTAAGGTTTGGAATTTTCCAATCACAACAGTGTCACAAGGATGGCTAACAGGATCACTCTTCACAGCTGCTCCTCAAAAAGGGTAAACAATCAAATGGAGGCATATGATCGGCTAAAACAGAGTGGAGGTGATGATGAGAACACGACCAAGTCTCAGGAGCTGATGATAAGGCATTCACAATGGTTATTTGTCGGAGATTGGTTCATTTTTTAATGAGCTTAAACTCTAGGGAAACATTTTCTCATTGCTTAGGTTTAATTTTTAACAAGCTTGAACTTCACATAAAAACTTCTCGTGCCTCTCGTATAATAAGGATTTCTCATCAATAGATTCCATTTTTATGGAGCTTGCACCTTTTGAAGCTTTGCTCCGTATCCTTTCGCATGCAAGCTAGGAACGACCAACTACTGTCTTAGCTAGTTAACTACTAAGGTCAAGTAGGAAAAATTTTCCTTTACTTTTCTGATGCCATTGGCCCCTGCGAAGGCAAACGGTCGATTCGACCACTCACCCAACTTAAGCAGTTGAAGCTAGCGGGACTATAGAGGTCGCTCTTCACTTGCACGCAAAAAGGTTTGCATGCCCCCAGGTATGGCGAAGCATAGTTTCGAGGTTACCCCTCAATTTGTAAACAAAAAATTTGCTTTTTCAGGAAAGGCCTACCTTTTATAGGTTACCCCTCAATTTGCAAACAAAATATTCGTTCTATCAGGAAAGGCATACCTTCTAACGAAGGTATCTTATCCGGTCTAATCCCATTTTCCCATACGGACGGGTGTCAGAATAGTCATATATCCTTCGCAGAAACCTACCCTATACCTAGAGTCTTCCTGCCGAAGAAGACTAGGGTGCATGCCCCCTGGGTTTCAGTCACAACTCCCAAATTACTCATGTTCTTCAGGTGGATGGACTAGAGATTGATGAGACATTCCTTGCATGAAAAATACCATTTAGGGATGGTATTTGACTATTTTCCATGTGTGAGCTGGGGAATGAAAATTGGTCTACGAGCTGGACCACTCTGCCTTCATTCGGAAAACACATTACTCGAAAGAGTGAGGAGACAATGGCTCCCATGCAATAAATATAGTCATGCCCAAGGAGTAGATTATAATCTAAAGGCCCTTGGACTACCATTATGTTCATATACACGGTTTTCCTTCTCAAAGTTATAGGCACATTTGGAAGGATCCCTAACGGTCGACTGGTTCCTTTGTCAAAGCCTATCAGATTGTTGTGTGTGGAGCATGATTGTTCAAAGGTCTTTGTTTCAGCCGAATGTATACCCCAGGAAGTCTTGTACACCCCTCCACACGGGGGGGGGGGGGGTGCGGGGGGGACTTGTCCCCCCCGCGGGGGTCCGGGGGGCCGATCCCCCCCGGCTAGGGGGTCCGACGGGGGCTCAGGGGCAACGCCCCCAAAGCTAAAAACAAATGTAAAATTGCCTTGTAAAAGTATAGTAATTTCTAGTCAATCTGGGCCGTTCATTAGGCGGATGATCTGACGGTAGAACTTGTGTTTAGTTTAGGGTTTTTTTTTTCCCTAGAAGGCAACCCCTCTCTTTGTATGAGGGTATTGTATTTGAGGCTGTGAAATAGATGTGTATTCTGTGAGCGAGAAACAGAGAGGTGAGACTGTGAGAGAAAACAGAGGATATTACAGCGGATTTGCTGTAGGTTGTGTCTCTTCATTTTGCTGGATAATAGAAAGGAAGAACTGGCTGTTCGGGGTGGACGTAGCCCAAACTGGGTGAACCACGTATATCTGTGTCTCTCTTCTTTTGTGCATTTTCTGTGTTTATATTTCTGCAATATTATATGTGTTCCATTGCTCCGTAATATATAATTTTCTAACACGGATTTCTCATCTTAGGCAGAAGTGATGGCGAACCAAGCGCTTTCCAAGCAGTTCAGGAAAGGATAGTCATAGAAGCCCCTTCATCTATGATGGTACCGACCATGACCATTTTGTAAGCTTGTATAATGATTCAAAATGGTACATTAGCCAGTAAACAGGGTCTGCCTAGTAGATTCCAATCGAAGGAAACGACTTGGTTGCTTGGAGGTGGGACCGAATAAACGACCGGATATGACTTTGATGAACTTCCTTCTTGTGGTAAAGGAATGGGTAGATTGCCCCCATGTTCATCGGAGTCTGTGTTTACAAAAAGAATTTGAACGGTGTCGTTCTCATTCTCTTCGGTGATTGTATCATTTGAAGATGGACCTTTCGAAGACAAAACCAAGTCGACTGCCGCATCAACCTTTTGACTTTCGTCTGCTATGGATTTAGCGGGTTTATCTTCAGTGATAGATTCTTCGACCAACCACAATGGCATGTCAGTCGGATTTTCAACTAGTGATGGACTCGGCAAGAGTTTCTTGTATCCAAGAGGAAGCCGTAGCGGTGAAGCAGGACGGTCATCCAAGACTCTTTTAGCTTCGTAGGAAGGGACAACGATGGACGACGTGACAGCCTTCACACAATTTACAAGGAAATTTACATTTCCCTTTTTGTTCAAATGCTTCGATTTCACTAGTTGATGGTGTACTTTCAACATGATCTTCAGAGGTTGATGACACCGGATTGTGCAAACGAGGAGACCAGTCCCTTAAGATCCGAGGGATGCAAGGACAATCTCGATGATAGTGGTCTCCTTTGCAAATGACACGTGGAGATTTAAGCTTGGACGGTGCAGTGTGTGGATTTTCACTAGACGATGCCCGGTTACCTCTTTTCACCTTTGGCTCCTTCTTCTTCTTCTCTTTCTTCTCCTTCCCCTTATTTTCCTTCTTAGTTACTTGATTTTTGGCTTTACCAGCTTCATCAAGCGAAGAGGAAGGAGGAGAGGGAGAATCGGATGAAGTAGAAGGTTGGGGGATAACTTTAGTATCATCTAGTTGCTGACTTGATTGTTCATGAATCACAGTGTTCTGAACAATGGAGGTCGAGAAGAGCCATATTGGCAAGACAATCGTCAATCCTGGAAGTGACAATGTGGCCCTATGAGGTGCACCAACATCTCCCCAAGAGGAGAAAGGACTAGGATTTCCTCCAAGGGGAAATCCTTGGTTGGTGGACTCCATTTTCCTCAACCTAATACCAACACGGGAATAGTGATATTGTTTCGATTAAAATAAATTTTAGACGCTTTGACACAACTTGTTTTTTCAATTTTTAAGAGTCGAGAAAAGCAAAAGATGACTCTAGTCGCCTTTGATTTTTAATGAGCCTGAAGTGACAAGTGCTCAGATGGACCTTTTCCTTTAAGGAGTCTGAAGAGAAACAAAAGAGACTACTCTTGAAATCTAGACAGACGGATTACCAAATCAATCACAAAACTGCAGAATATTTTTTACGGTACGCAGTCAATCTTCCTGAATGTTGTGTTTAGTGCATTGTGATCGATAGGGCGGAAGACACGGCTTCCTATGGATAAAGGATATAGCCTATTGTGGTCTCCCAATATATACTTGACGGTACATGGGAGCACAAGTCCGTACTGGCACTTGTCGTCTCAAAGATGAGGAATCACCCAACCAACAATGAAACCGATAGTTACTAGGCTTTACGATGCCAGAATATGTCTCTAGCCTAGACTTCTAGATGTTGTGCATTAGGTTCCAAAGCATTTTAATGTTCATTGAATTTATTTTACAGTTGATATTTCTTAAGAAATTTTCCTTTCAGGTTCACCACGTGATGTAGATATACAATTCCTAAAATGCAATATAAGATGATAAACAATCGTTTAATCTTCTTTTTGCAATGAAAATCCTAGCTACTAAAGAAAGTGAGATGATATTCTTTCAACATAGAGCAGAGAGCACACACTAGATGCACTGTCCTAAATCAAACAAGCAAGCAGTCTAAATGCAAATGCACATGCATGTATTTGTTTTCATCTTTCTTAATGTGTGAATGACAAGAAGAATGCTAAGTACAAATCTGAATTTTCTTTTCAAAGCGACAGTACTAACAAATTTCTCTTCAAAAACGAAAGGAAGATAATGACGACACTTTGCGACTTTGAATTGAAAACTTCTTTCGACACTTGAAAAACTACTAATTCAAATCAAATACAAGAGTAACTGTATAATCAACCATCAAGAACAATAGAATTCTTTTCTTTGACTGAAAACGACACTTGCGACACTTCCAAATCAAAAGACAACAGTTTTATTACGTTACTTTTTGTAAAATAGAACTGTAAATGGCACACAATACATAGAAACATTCACAATTCTTTGTACTATGGAGGCAGAATCATGCAAAGGAAGGGAGTTTCCACAATTGTATACTAATTACAGACAGCAAAACTCCTGAATAAATCTAAAGAGAGTGAACACAAAAACCAAAATATGAAAGCAGAAGAGGTCTTATCTGATCAGCGCACTTGCAACACAGGGAAAGTATGATGCAGCGCACCTACTGCACACAGGAGGTGTGATTCATCCAGATTCCCAAGAGGAGAAGTGCGATGGTCCAGAGATGAGACTTCAACTTGGTTCTTGGTCACAGTTTGCAGCTTAGTTCAGGGATTTAGGCCGAGCTAATGATAGTCAATAAATAGAAATCACAGGGGTTGATCTAATGAGGTTACTATATCCACCACTGGGGAAATTAGGATGTTTGCAAATCAATTGTTCAGTTTATAGACAAAACCCGAAGATAGACGGAAGCAGCATTGATCTACTTTGCACTTGCATAGAAAATGCAGTTCGAAGGCTAGCTGGCTTAACTTCAGGCTCCATCTGTAAGTTTATAAAACAAACAAATATAGACAAGCAAACAATCTATTCGGTCCCGAGTGGAGTCGCCATTTTGTTATCAGGAAATCTAGTGTCTATGCAGAGTTGCTAATCCCACTAAGATGGGTAGCTATCTTAGAAACAAACAGATTAAAGTTACTTTCGCTTTCCTTTATGAGAAGTAGATAGGAGAAGATCAAAGAATACCTACCTCAATCCTTCGCTCGGTTCTTTGCCTGTTCCTTATCCTCACCGACCGGTCTTTGCCACTTCTCCTTTGACCACTCCGCTTCAAAGAGTACCTGTAAAGTCAAAGCAGCATAACACCTTCAAAGTGCAGAGATCTACAATCATAAACAATATAGGACCAGATATATATTGACCACACAAATGCATATACTATTAGACATACAAGAATTTGGAGGAAAGCTTGAATAGCTTTATTAATATGAAGATTAGAAGAGAGGATTACAGCCCATTGTTCTGACCCAGCGTCATCCTCCTAGCATGAAAGCCCTTCTTCACCTCATGAAAAGCCTAGATCACCCAACACTATGATATTCTACCAGGAAACCAACAACACTTCCTTACAAGATACAAAATTCTAGCCTCTGGATCTCTGGGATGAGGGATCCATATATAGATGATTGCAGGGAGGTGAGTCAGATTCTAGGATTTTGATTAGTGTCTTCTCTCTGATAGTTCTCGGTTCCACTTGGAGATTGATGATCTCTTACTCATCCCTGGGTGAATTCAGAGAGGCAAAACAGGATAAGTTCTTGGAAGATTCTATGATCATCCACCTTGCAAACTGTCTCTGCCATTTGTCCACTCTCGCCCATCGCACCCTACAGAAGGGCTTTTCAGTATGCATCACACTCTTTACACTGGGCAGGTGATATGCATCGCACCCTTAGCACTGAGCAACCTGTATGGTCCAGTTTTGACCAGTTCTGAGTAGTTTCCTGTGGAGGACTTCTGGGAGATGATGTAATCAGCTGACCTTGTTCCTTTAGGGCATGAAACAACACTTTTAGGGAATCAAGAGCCCTTGGTTTATGGACATATATGATTGGGGTTGCAGTGCCCAAAAATGTTTATAACAAAGGGATTCATGATGTGCTTCATGTATCTCTCTAACTCTACCTAGATCTGATCGTTCCTGCCTCTGTATAGAATCCATAAGTGTGACCAGTCAGTGGAAAAATATCCTTGCAGCTTACTTGACCAATATCTTCTCAGTAATACCCCATATGCTTCCAAAATCTCCACAATTACAATGTTGATGCAATGATGAACTCCTCTGTCAATTGATAACCAGATGATGAAATCCTTGAGTCCACCAATTTTTGGAACACCAGTTTTGTCGAGCTGAATGGTTAGTGCATCTATATTGTTCCATTGAGCATTGATCTTCTTGGCCACAGAGAGTGGCATGAAATTAATTGATGCACCATAATCAACCAACTAATTATGTACATTGAAGTTAAAGATTTCAAACATTAAAAAGAATGGTGGGTAGAGTGTGTTCTCCTCCAGGCAGAGTGCATTAAGCACATATGTGAGAGCATCAGGAGACTTTCTAGATCCCTTGACTGAAGAGGTAGCATTACCAACAGTAGTTTTCCAAAGTGATCGTAAAAGGATGTCTTGCTGGCTCATGATCTTTGTGAATTCGAACAAGGAGATGTTCACATGAAACTTCTTCATATCTTCTACAATGTTTCCATCTATTGCGGGAAGACTAACCAAGGTTTCCGGGGATGGAACTGGGTTTATGGTTTTCAGTGGAATGGTTATGTCTTTATTACTGGTGGAAACACTTTTCTTTGGAATAGTTTTCTCAAACTTTCTCTGAGTGTTTTGCATTGAGTTAGCTAGAGAACTCTGTTTTCTTACCAAATTTTCTTTGAATTTTTGTTTTAGCACCTTAATCATAGTGGTTAACCCTTGACTTCTCAAGTTGTATCAGTTACTCTTCTTCTGGTTCAGACAATCACTCGGAGTTTCCTTATCAACAGTACTTTTATGGGCTACAAGAACAGAATGATGCATGTTTAATGCATGCCCAATTCATGAGCTTCATCAATTGCAGTAGCTTCTTCTTCTTCTTGATCGAGCTCAGCCTATTCCTCAAACATGACTAAGTCAATAAAATTTGGAGCCACACATCTCATGCCTTGATTCCATTGTGGGCACGTCTTCTCCGAATGATGCTCATTGTGGAATCTATAGTATGAATCTGCACCAATTTTCTGAATTTTCATAATCATATTGGAACTTTGTGTAGATTTCATCATCTGATTACTACTACTACTAGAAGCGACATTCATTTTGAGGAAGTACTTGGGGAGATTACTTCTCACAGTAGTCTTTCCTATCCTCTATTTTAGTTTGGCCATTTTGGTGGTCAGGGACTTGACGAGATGAATAAGGCTTTCTAGATCATTCGGTTCCTTTTCCTTATCCTTGATTACAGAGGCCTAAGACCTCTTACCTATGTCCTTGGATTCCTTGGTGGGTTCATCGTCTATCATGACTCCAATAGCACGCAGGTCCTTCTATATGGCAATATCCTCTTCATAGTTTTCTATTAATATTAGTTTTGCAGTTCGCTTGACAAACTACACAATATTGGTTGGCAGCGCAGAAGTGTAGTAGTCGATGTTGATGGAGTCATGAGGTTTTATGTCATCCGAAAACTTGTTCAAGATGTTTTTGAACCTTTGATAGAAATCTTTAACCTTTTCCTTCTGCTCCATATTAAGACTACCCAACTCCTTCAATAACATGGTTAGGGTCTTATCTTCAACAAATTTCTCAGTAAATATCCTTTTGAATTCCTTCCAATTCTCGATGGAGTTTGGAGGAAGGTTGTGGTACCATACAATTTCTCTACCATCCAAGGTACATGGAAATAGTCTATATGAAACGTCGTCATAATGTACCTCAAGTATTTGCAGATGTAGGCAAAAATTGTCCATGAGATCTTCAACCTTCAATGTCTTATCAGGGTCATATTTCGTCAAGAGCTTCTCCACATGTCTTCGCATCTTGTGTAGGATGCCCAGAAGTGACAGTGGACCCTGAGTCATCCAATCCAGATTTTGGTCTTCCCTGTTGTCCTCCTCTTCCTCTTTTGAATCTTTTGGTTCCTCTTCCTCTTCTTTTCCCTTGTTTCCTTCCTCTCTACCTCCCCAGCCAGAATTTGAACCTAAGAGTAAGGGATTACCTCCTCCTCCTCCGTGAAAGTGTGGAGACTCCTCTTCCCTTTCCATAGCCTCCGCTAGTTCTTCAAGAGTGGTGAGGATCACTTCGTCAACAAAGGAAACCAATAATACTATGGGGGTGGTCTTATTATTATTTTGATAATATGGAAGAGTGGTTACTCCTGGAATCAGTCCAACTCCTTTTGCAAATTGACAGGTGATGGGGAAAACAGCCCAAAGTTAATGGTACAGGATTTCACATTTAGGTTGGGCGGTGAAGAGTTACCACCTTCATATTTGCGAGTAGGGGATATGAAGTGAACATTACTACCTTGACCAGAAGATGGATGAGTGTGGTCAATGGGACAATCAGCCATATAACACTGGAGGCCCTGCTTCTAGCACAACAAATGTTGATGATACTGGACCCACAACATTCAGGGGATCTCCTCGATATGAAGTCCTAATCAGACCTCACATATTTTGGTGTCAGATTCCCATCTAGTATAATGGTCTGGTTTCCAAATGCTTAAATATTTTCCTTAGCTCTTATTGTCAGCACAAGAGAGCGATGCAATGGTATCTTCAAAAAGAAAGGTGAGTGTGCCTAGTGAGAGTGCAACGCAATTGTGTCTAGGTTCTCTTACTAAAAGAGGGGGCAGAAAAGTGAACCTCTAAGTGAGAGGTAATAGTACCACCCATGAAGAGACACACATGGACCTTAAATACCTACCAAAAATCTAGCGGAATATTCCACAACGGATGCCACAGTTGTTACAACCAATGAACAAGGGAAGGTTTGTTTGCCATCCAATGGAGTAGTCCACAGTGGATGTGACGGTTGTTATAACTAACGAGCAAGGAAAGGTCTGTCTAGTATCCCATGGAATAGTCCACAAGGATGAGACAATAGTGACAACCATTACAACACATTCCCAACAAGATAAGCACTAAAACAACTGAAACAGTCCAACTATATTAGTACATGTGAAAGCAAACATGAAATACAAATGCTCACAAAATAGTCTTACAAACATCTATAAGTCATGCATGGAAATGTGTTGGCCTGAAAAGGCTTCTGTAGTTAATAAAAATTTCCAAGAAACATATTTACATTGTACATCACTAGCCCCAGTAGTGGGACGTTGGAGCCACTCTTTGCTACTCAAATAACTAACTGAACTCTCTAATGCTTTCTAGGAGAATCCAAGGTGAAAATTCATATGCTCATACAATGAGAGGGTATCTATAACCAAGGGGTGATGTTTACCCCATGTGAATATTTGACTACCCTAATGATTGTTCAACTTCTGATGACTTTTCAATCAACATGACTCTTCATATTCATGTGTATCCATTGGACTTCCACTTTACAATACATTTTCTTTACAATATACATGGCCCACAATATTGATGTGGCATATGAAAACTAATGACATGAATTGACATGACACTACTAACATGGATTGGCTTGATGATGTGGCAATGTCAAGCTGTTGTTGATGCCGAGTGATAGATGTGTTCATGGATATGATTTCTCTCCTCCTTCGCTTAGCTTGTTGATGTTGGGTCTTCAATGATATTTTGTCTTGAGAGGTGGTTGCATACATGTGTTCATTTTTCTTGTTCTTGGTAGGTTCATTTTCCCTTCCAACTACAAGTGATGCTTTAGGCATGCTTAAAATAGTTACATAGTCAAATAGAAGACATCAAACAGTTAGAAAGCTTTGACTTGTTAGAAACTGAAGACCATGTGTGCAAATTGAAGACATCTATTTGTGGGTTAAAACAAGATCCAATAGCATGGTATGCTAAGATAGACAGCTATCTTCAACAAAAAGGTTTCAAAAGAGGGGTTTCTAATGATTATCTTTACATCAAGAAGGAAAAGGAAAACTTATTAATTACATTTGTATGTGTGGATGATCTCATTTTTGGACATAACAACATTGATATGACTCATGTATTTTGTTAAGAAATGTCAAAGGAATTTGAAATGTAAATGATTGGTGAATTATCCTTCTTCCTTGGACTACATGTTTCTCAAACTAAGGAAGGAATATTCATTTTCGAAACCAAATACTTCAAGATTCTCAAGTTGTCACTACAAGGGAAATACCTTTTAGCAGATATTATAATGGAAGTTTTTAGTGCTATAAAATTGGAAAAATTTGTTTAAAAAACATCCTCTAAAACATTTTTTTGTGATAACCAATGTTTTAGCAGAGATTATAATGTTACTTCATCCGAACTGAAAAAATCTGGGCGACTAGAGGTTTTAACTTATTCTTTTAGTGGTGGGAAACCGGAGGTTTTAGCTTATTTTTTTAGTGGTGTGCTTCATGGAACAAGTGACACTAGTGTGCTACATATAAAAAAGCATTGGGTCGCATATATAACTAAAAGCGTTGAGGCGTTGAATGTAAAGAATATCAATGCATGAAATGTATACAGCCTCAGTGCTTATATATCAAAAAACTGTCGAAGGCATTATTTTAAGGAACAACATTGGGGCACGTGAAAAAATATTGTTGGGTTGTGGTATATTCTTTCCACGACTAGCCCACGTAGATAACTGGGGGGTTAGAGAGGGGGCGGAGCCCCCTTCGTTGCACCGATTGTGTAGCGGGGAGGTCATAGGTGGTTTGACGTGTACCCGTAACCCCACTTTATGGGGTCCAAGGTAGTGGCCCGGAAAATTTTGGTTTTGGACCCTATGTTAGATTGGGCAGACCCACCTATGGTTTTGTGCATGATTTTCGCACATGTTTTTTTGGACGCGATGGTTTTCAGTCCATGGTATTGGACGTGATGATTTTTGGTCCATAGTATTGGATGTTTCAGCATGTATAAATATGTATTGTAACACTAAAAGGAATATAATGAAAAATCAAGCTGGTAGTCCCGGTTTTGGGATCCAGGGGAAAATCTTTGTGTATATGTGTTTTATGTGTTATGCTCTCGCATTGTTTATTTTCTATGTTTTAGAATTCGTATGCAGGTAATTTCTGTACGAGGTTAAAACATACATTTGGTATCAAAGTAGTTTTGGCTTCAAGGGGACGTCTTTGTTGTTGAAGGGTTTCACTCGGGCCTGTGGTAGACCCTATTCAGTGGGAGATCTGTGAGATCGATTATGGTGGTGAAAGAAGATGGCAAGCAGTGGAAAGATAGAGATCGAGAAATTTAATGGTCAGAGTTTTGAGTTATGGAAACTCAAGATGGAGAATCTGTTGGTGGATAAAGATCAATGGATCGCAGTAGATCCGGGTACTAAACCAACGGGAGTGTCCGATGAAGAATGGAAGAAGTTGGATCAGAAGGAAAAGAGCACAATACGATTGTGTGTCTCAGATTCATTATTGTTGAATGTATCAAGGGAAGCTACAGTGAAGGCTTTGGGGGACAAGTTAGGGACTTTTTACCAATCTAAGTCTCTGGTGAATAAACTATTCCTACAGAAAAAGTTGTATAACTTGAAGATGAAAGCTGGAAACTCGGTGACAGAGCATCTGAACGCATTTAATACTGTGGTAAGTTAGTTAGCATCTGTTGATATTAAAATTTCAGATAAAGATAAGTGCATCAGTTTGTTGTGTTCTCTACTAGATTTGTGGGATAGTCTAGTTATTGTAATAGGTAGAAATGTAACTGCCTTGCAATTTGATGAAATAGTCTCATCCTTGCTGACGGAGGAGATGAGACAGAAAAATATGGAGAGCTAGGATGGTGATGCCTTTTCTATACGAGGATGATCCCAGAACAGAAACAAAAATAAGTCATCGAGTGGGAGATCTAAATCTAGAGGGAGATCTTAATGTCCAGGAAAACCTGTAAAGGTGGTGTGCTGGAAATGCGGAAAGGAAGGGCACTACAAAAGGGACTGTAAATCTAAATCTCCTGATAAAGAAAGGGATCTGATCATGCTCCTTCTGCAGAGGAAAAAACAACCTCAAATGAATGTGGGGATGTGTACTTGGCTTCTTCAAGTACACATGTAGATCATGAGGCATGGTTGATTGACTCAGGTGCATCCTTTCACTTCACTCCCCATAGAGAGTGGTTCTGCGAGTATGAGAAATACGATGGTGGTGATGTCTTCTTAGGGGATGATAGGAAGGCTAGAATCATTGGTCGTGGAAAAGTAAAGTTGAAGTTGCAAGGTGGAAGGGTTAAAACAATTTCAGGTGTTCTGCATCTTCCTGCATTGGCCAGAAATCTAATTTCTGTAAGCAAGATGGATGATGCAGGTGTAAAAATAGTGTTCGAGAAGGATACCTGCAAAATGGTTCGGGGAGCACTGGTATTGATGCGGGGAGTTCGAATTGAAACTGTGTACAAGTTGCAAGGTAGCACTGTTATTGATGGGTGCAACAGTTCTGTGGTTCCTGAAAGTGGAGCAGAAAATCTAGTGGTCTCTGGAGAGAAGACCATGTTGTGGCATCAAAGGATTGGATATATTGGAGAGAAGGGCCTTCGAATACTTCATGGTAAAGATATGGTAGAAGGTATGAGTAATATCTCTCTGGATTTTGATTTTTGTGAAAATTGTGTATATGGGAAGCAGAATCGGGTGAGTTTCCCCTCTGGTAGTAAGAGGGTGAAACGGATATTAGAACTTGTGCACAGTGATGTGTTTGGACCTGTGAAGGTTCCATCACTAGGTAAGTCTGTGTACTATGTATCATTTATAGATTAATTCTCAAGGAATACATGGATATATTTCCTTAAGAAGAAATCTTAAGCCTTTGACAGGTTTAAAGAATTTAAGGCTCTCGTGGAAAATCAGACAGAGAAGAAGATAAAGGTGTTGTGGACAGATAATGGTGGAGAGTTTTGCAGCAAGGAATTTGAAGAATTCTGTAAGAAGTGTGGTATATAACGATGGAAGACTACTCCATATACACCTCAGAAGAATAGAGTTGTAGAAAGAATGAATAAGACATTGATGGAAAGGGAAAGAAGCATGCTCAGTGGTGCTGGGTTAGGATAGGAATTCTGGGCAGAGGCAGTGGATACTGCATGTTACCTAGTCAACAAGTCACCTTCATCAATGTTGGAGGATAAGACTCCACAAGAGGTATGGAATGGTAAGAAACCCTCTCTTTCACTTCTAAGGGTATTTGGATGTGATGCATATGTACATGTTCCAAAGGAGAAACGAACCAAGTTGGATAGTAAATCTAAAAAGTGCATCTTTATTGGGTATAAGGATGGTTTAAAGGGTTATAAGCTTTGGAACCCAACAACAAGGAAGGTTGTGTACAGCCAAGATGTGGTGTTCAGAGAGGTGAAATATGTTATTAAACATGAATTCCAACCAAAGGAACCTGAGAAGATAGAGTTTGAGCTAAAGGAGGAAGAATCAGACTCTACAGCAGAGAAGAAATCAGAAGATGGAAAGCCACAAACTCTGGGTGTAAAAAGATTAGTTCAAGAAAGAAGGTAGCCAGAAAGGTATATTCCATCTACTTTCTGTTCAAATTTTTCTTTATCTATTACTAATGATGATCCCAGAATTGCAAAGGAAGCAGTAGATTCAGAGGATGGAAAACTCTAGAAAGAGGCCATGGCTGATGAAATGACATCTTTGCACAAAATTGAGGCTTGGGATCTCGTGGAGTTGCCGGCTGGAAGGAAACCCATTGGCAGCAAATGGGTGTTCAAGAAGAAGACAAATGCAGAAGGAAAGGTGGACAAATACAAATTCGGTTGGTAGCAAAAGGTTATTTCCAGGTGCCAGGAATTGATTTTGGTGATATTTTTTACCCTGTTGCCAGGGTAACTTCTATTAGGTTACTTTTATCTGTTGCTGCTGCTTTTGATTTTGAGGTAGGAAAGATGGATGTGAAGACATCGTTTCTTCACGAGGATCTAGAAGAGGAGATCTACATGAAGCAACCTAAAGGCTTTGTGGTGAAGGATACGAAAGAACTGGTATGCAAGTTAAATAAGTCTATGTATGGGTTAAAACAGTCACCAAGGATGTGGTATCAGAAATTTGATACATTTATACGGGGACTTGGCTTCACCAGAAGCAAAGCATATCACTGTGTGTATTTTAAATTAATTGGTGACTGCTTTATTTATCTGGTCTTGTATGTGGATGATATGTTGCTGGTTGGAAATGACAAAGAAATTATCTAGGATTTGAAGACCCAATTGTCCTCCAAATTCGACATGAAAGATCTTGATGCTGCAAACTATATTTCGGGCATGGAAATTGAAAGATATCGGGCAAAGAGGAAGCTCTGGTTAAACCAGAGGAAGTATGTTGAGACAATATTGCAGAGGTTTAATATGCAGGATAGTAAACCGGTGAAGGTTCCTATTCCTGTAGGTGTGAGGTTATGTGCTGAACAGTGTCCCAAGACACAAGAAGAGGAAGAGGACATGTCCTGTGTTCCATATGCAAGTGCAGTCAGTAGCATGATGTATGAAATGGTCTACACTAGACCAAACATTGCACATGCAGTGGGAGAATTAAGCAGGTTTATGTCAAAACCAGGGAAGGAGCACTGGATAGCAGTGAAGCGGGTTTTCATGTGTTTGCGTGGCACTAGTGATTATGGTTTGTGCTACCAAGGAAAATCAGGATTGGACATAATGTTGGATATTCATGGCTTTGTTGATGCAAAATGGGTTAGAGATCTGGATCAGAGAAGATCTACAAGTGGGTATGTGCTTAATCTATTTGGAGGTGCAGTCAGTTGGATGAGTAAGAAACAATCTGTAGTGGCACTATCAACTACAAAGGTAGAATACATGGCAGCGAAAGTAGTTTGGTTGCAGAGATTATGTTCAAGTATGGGGTTAGTACATGGAGCTATAAGGATATACTGTGACAGCCAAAGTACAATTTTCTTGGCAAAGAACCCCACATATCATTCAAAGGCAAAGCACATTGATGTTCAGTACCACTTTGTGAGGGATATAATAGAAGACAAAAAGGTGTTGCTCGTAAAGGTGGACACTTTGAAGAATACTGCAGATGCATTGACAAAATTTGTGAGCTCTGAGAAGTTATCTTGGTGTAGAAAGGAAATGGGTGTTTCAGGCATGGAAAAATGACTAAGCTCTCTTCTGGCCCCCTATGGAAAGAAAAAAACAAGTGGGAGAATGTTGGGTTGTGTTATATTCTTTCCACGACTAGCCCACGTAGTTAATCATGGGGTTAGAGTTCGCCCCCCTTCGTTGCGCCGATTGTGTAGTGGGGGGGGTCACAGGGGGTTTGAGGTGTACCCGTAACCCCACTTTATGGGGTCTGAGGCAGCGCCCCATAAAATTTTGGTTTTGGACCCTATGTTAGGTTGGGCGGACCCACCTATGGTTTTTTGCATGATTTTCGCACATGTCTTTTTGGACACAATGGTTTTCAGTCCATGGCATTGGATGCTTCGGCATGTATAAATATGTATTGTAACACTGAAAGGAATATAATGAAAAATCAAGCTGGTAGTCCCAGTTTTTGGATCCAGGGGAAAATCTCTGTGTATATGTGTTTTATGTGTTATGCTCTCACATTGTTTATTTTCTGTGTTTTAGAATTCGTATGTAGGTAATTTCTGTATGGGGTTAAAACTTACAAATATTGTAGTCCCAGTGATTTTTTTTAAACTCACAGTTCCGATGCGTATTGTTTGTATGAATGCACCAATGCTTTAGGGATATAAATGGACCAGTGCTACTAATTTTAATAATTAATGCACCGGAGCTGAAAATAATATTTTGTAGGACTCACACATTAGTTACATGAAAGCACTAGTGCGTTAAGAATTACAATGCATCAAGGCATTACTTTCAAAAAATAGTCGTGCTCAAAGAACTAAATGCCCTAGTGTTGTTGACTTTCAAAAAGGCATCAGTCAGGCAAAAATACATCTTCATAATGCTTTTATATAACAAAATGCACCGGTGTGTTTTTATGTTATGGACGCACCAGTTTTTTGTGTGATATTTTCTCTTTTTTGGAAACATCAACCTATGAAAATGCACTTATTGTAATTTTTTAAATCCATTAATTATCAAAAAATCGACATATGTCTTATAACAATATTCATAAATTAAAATTTGATGATTGCATTTTACATGAGGTTTGGATTAATTTGTTATATTATCATTTTTCACATCTCTTCATTATAATATTTAATCATCCATATATTTAATGAGTGGTGTAACATTTCACAAGGACATTGCATAACAAAATAGAATAAATTAAAAGGTATTTTATTATATATCAATAAGATACTCTTTTTCATACAAAATGGGATTTTTATTGATAACCTCTTACCTTTCAATTGGGACACTATTTCCATTACATTAAACAAAATGTTTGATTTTCACATACAATTATTTTTAAAAATACAACAGATTGCATTGATATCCAAATAGACCATTATTCTTCGTTGTAAATTTTGTAAGTGCTTGAGCTACTTCCATGACCTGGGTTATTTATATGAATGTTTTGTTGATCGCATCAATTATATTCATCTTCTTGATCTTGTTTCATTTCCAAACATAAAAATAAAGTGTAATGAGTGTATCTGATGATGATGATGATGATGGTTAACATCCATTGAGACCAAATTGGTCTATCAGACCTATATTTTTCTTAGTTTCTAATTGTCTGGCTCCTCGTCTTTCTTGGCGAGATGGATGTTGTAGCTTTCTTTTTTTTCTCTACAGTCTTCCAACTTCCTTTATCTTGCATCTCCTTCATCTCTTCTTGTTATTGCGACATTGGTGTTTTAGCTTCGCGATCTATTGTGTTCGTCCTTTTGAAGATAGTCGGAGAAGAAGTTTGGTCTAAGAGATCTGCTTTGCTGTTAAATGAAGATTTATTTTGTGCGATATTTGAATCCTCATAACTGTTGATGCTTGAGGGGACGGGGCTTTCTCCATGCTTGCCTTGAGAGTTGTTTCTTTCTTGCCCGATTTCTTGTGATTCAGAGTTTTCTCTAGAGTATTCTTCTTTGATGATAGTGTAGTGTTCTTTTTGTGCTCCTTCCCACCATGTAGATCTGTGGTGGTTTTTTCTAGCAGAATTTTTCTGGGAGGCTTTTGGGCAATTTTTGGCTAGATGGCCTGTCTCAAAGCAGGATCGGCATCTGAAGAGGACACTTTCATAATCGAGTTTCTGGTTCCACACATAGTCTTTTCTTGTTAGGTTTATTTTAGCTGGGAATCCAACGCTGAAGTCCATTTCCACACAGATGCATGCATAGGTGGTTCTGACATATTCCTCTGTTTCTGGGCACCTGCAGTAAAATTTCCCAATTGCATTTCCAATGGCTTTTAATGAGGAGAGATTCTAGAGATGCAAGAGTAGGCTTGGCAATCTCACCCAAACTGGTGTTGTGGTTATGACTGCTGTTGAGCAGTCGAATGATGGGTTCCATGGCTTCATGAATAGGCCTGAGTTTTCCCAAAACCAAGGGCTGGAATCTATAATAAATTGTCTGCTTTTAGGATTTTCAAAATCTACTATAAAGAAACCCCTAGCACAGGGGTAGATATTAATTTCATCAAAAATGACAGGCTTCCATACCTCAAAGATCCAATTGTGGAGAGTCGTTAGCCGTGGCCAAAAACCATTGAACCGACAGATTAGGGCACTTTCAGAAAACTTCAAAGCCTCATCGAGTGAGGCCTGGACCACCTGGACAGTGGGAGCTGGGGTTTCACTAACGATATGGGCAGGAGCTTACCCTCTAGAAGCAGACGGAATTGAGTCAGTAGCTATTTTCGTGAAACTGGGAGCCATATTTGCCCATAGAACCCAGTCGCAAAGAAATAAGACATAAGATTAGATCCAGATCTAGCCGCAAAAAATTAGATCTAGAACCCAGCTACAGAGAATAAGGTAGAAGATTAGATCTAGGTCTAGATCTAGCCGCTTGAAATTACATGCAATTTGAAAGATCGTATTGCCGCTTGAAATTACATGCAATTTGAAAGATCGTATCGCCGCTGAAAGATGTATGTCTAGATCGCAGAGAGGCCGCAAATCGTATCACCAAAATATTACCATATAACTTGTAGGTCAATGTCCAGATTGCATAGATATAAATAATTAGAGGCCGCAGATCGTATCGCCAGATCGATATCCAGATCGTATCGCCAGGCTACAGGGTAAATGGAGCTTGGCGATGGAATTAATCTCAGGAGGAAGAATCCCCGCAGCTTTTGCAACCCTCAACGGAAGGTCTGCAACTTTTGTAACCCTCCACAGGAAGTCGCACGCCTAGAGATTCAATGTCTGCTGCTATAAATAGATCCAATCAGATTTTCGCTGAGATGATTTCAGAGCAAATTCATCAATATAATGCCAGTCAATTCATCTGATCAAATTCACCTCCATGAAATCACACTGTTTGAATCCTCGTCAATTCAGTGGATCAAACATAATTTAAATCCAAACAAACCCAAATCCGCAGATCGTATCACCAGACCACAAGTTAAATGGAGCTAATTTAAAAACCCTGATATATGTATCACCGTTGAAAGATGTATGTCCAGATTGCCAGTTAAATGGAGCTTTTGCAACCCTCGGCGGAAGGTCTGCAACTTTTGTAACCCCTAGAACGGCAGAAATTTAGCAAAACTATCTGCGGCAGAATGGCGAAATGGTAGAACTATCCGCGACTGAACTTTACAAACTACGATCACGACTATGAAGGTTACCAATAATAATGAAAATTGAAATAAATAATATACATCAATGTAAATTGAATAGCAATATACCATAACAATAAGTGACTCATAAACTGTGAACATGGTTTCAAAACCAATTCTCATGCCTTATTGCAACAAGTCTTCCTCTAGCATAGTTCTATAGTTTGTTTCCTGCATGTTTTAAACCCCATTATAAATAATAGATTTAATATAAAGGATCTTTTTGTTCTATTAATGTAAACTCAGAGAAGTAAAACAACATAGATGTTTACAAATCCCACAATTCATTTTTGATATGTCAACATATACTCACAACCCATATTTAACCCAATGTCAATCAATTCTTCTGATGGCTCTTCTTTGCATGTTAGCACCTATTTGAAGACATTCAATGATGGTTGTTGTAAAAAAACTTAAAATATACAAAAACAAAACCTTATGTTGTTATAAGGGAATATTAACAATTACTCACAAATTTTGATATCAACCCTTTTCTTCCTTGTTTTCCTATTTTATGTGCTGAATGAGTTCCATTTTGTTTTTTTTTTGCAAGAAAATACTTGAAAATTAATATTTAATGTTAAATTATTTTTTATATGTACAAACTCAATCATAATTACATGTATTTGAACCATGTTGTTGTTGAGATGTTTCCTCCTATGATGCAATTATGTCCATTTCTTTGACCATCTCCTTGTACACTTTTTTTAACATTCCAACTGGCATGTTTCGCATATCAACTCGTTGATCATTTGAGATTTTCATAATCTTCTTGAAAAAGTAATAAACTATTTTTATATTGATATATGAAAACTAAATATAAAATAATTTATATTAATAAATGAATGGTTTGTAGTAATAAACACATATAATTCTATAAACTCAATTTAATTATAAATATTACGTTTTGAATGATTCTTTTTTGCTATTATATGTTTTTTCTATTGTAATTTTGATACGTCTCATTGACAGTTGCTCTCGAAACACTTCATGTAGTTAAGATATAATTTAGTGCTTAGAATCATTGGATTGATTTTTATATTGTAAGTGGAAATTATGTCTATATGTTCGTTCCACTAGATTCCTCGTAGTTTTGTAAAAAAAATTCCCTTTAATTAACCTTCAACGTCACTCCAGATGAGCTAAGGACCAATTCATCGGCATTTACATGTTCTATAATTTTCTTTTCTTAGAATGACATTGATTTTTTTATTTGTTGGTTCTCCCTTTAGAACATTAAACATATATGAATTAATAGATTGTTTGAAACATGTTATCTAATGTTCTTAAGTATATTATTAATGAAAATTCAAAATAAAAAAACTCATATTGACTAGTATTTTTTCATTCGCCTTATTCATCCTTCTGCAATTTTTCTATGAGATTTTTACTCTCTTATGCACTTAAATTAGAAATAATCTTATTGTTTTTCCTCATTTTGTGGCTCTGCATGACACACACTAACCAATGCATATTAGTTAAACTTACAAATATTTCAAACATATTAATTTTGTAAAGAATTTACAAAGAACTTGTCTTCTCTCCTTTTTTCGATGTGCTATCATTGTGTCAATCAATATTTTTATTACTTTACACCTTCTCAGAATTTTTTAATCAATATACAACCTGTACCATTCAATACAAAATCTATTAAATATATTTTATACATAAATCAAATAATTTTCAGCCAAAAAGAGCTCAGGTAACAAGTACATTTATTTGAATAAATTCATTGGTGTGTTTAGGTCATTAAATGCATCGAGAATTTAATTGTTCAGAATTTTCACTAAAAAATAATTTTAAATTATGATGATGCAATTTGTAATGATAGATGCACTACAATGACTTAACGGTGTTGTTTGGCAAAGGTATGTCGGTGCGTTATATTACAATGGGAGCAACAATAAACAAATTAGACAGAATTAATAGTGTTATAATATATCAGTATGTTGTATTACACAAGCCGCAGATGTGTTTTACATTACACAGGGCGCACTATGGAACATATATATGTTTAAAAAAAAACGGATAGGGCTAACATGGTTTGGATCTAATCTAATAAGTGATTTCCCTACTTTACATGTCAAACTCCCTATATATTATAGTAAGTACATAAATCCATTAAATCTAAAACTCCTAAAATGAAAAACCCTTATTGTCAAGTGGTTGAGGGAGAGTTAAACTTTAAGGTGAAATTTAGCGGCCACATAAGTAAGAAGAAGCAAGGCTTTAAGGTAAGTATTGAATTTATTTATTTATTTATTTATTTTCTAAATATTAACTAAATTTAAATAAGAATAGAGATTGCAAAAGTTTTTGCTAGTAAAATCAATAGTAAATATTTTATTATATAAATTTTTTAATTTTTTTTGTATTTTCTTTAATAAATCTAACAGACATTATAAAAAATTTTAACATTAAAATTTAAATTTTTTCTATCCAGGGTTTTGATTGAATCACCATACCTTTCAAATTCTGATATTTCTATGGTTCAATGATCTAAAAATGAGATTTTAGATTACTTTTAAGGTATTACAGACTCATGTGCATGGATTTTCCTATATCACTTAGTGCAAGGGATCGATAAGATTGCGAATAATATAGACATTGAGCAGTTAGAGAAACATAATAGATATACACACATAACACAGCAAAATAATCAAGGAGTTCACCCAAAACTATTGGGCTACGTCTCCTGGTCCAGCCTTCAGTGGTGACCTCTCTATTATGTCTTCAAGAGCAGAGTTTTACAAAAGTGAGCTCAATTTGAGTCTCAACACAACAGATATAAAATAGTGAGAGTTACTTGAATCCCTCAAGTCTCTCTAAGTACACAAACTCTCCCTCACAATTTCTATCTCTGTCTTCTCTCTATCTCAGCACTGCCTCCTCCTGTCTCTGTCATTCAGTGGCTTTTAAGCCAATCAGTGTTGGTCTGTTGGTTTTCCCCTTCGGGCTCTCTGGCTCTCAGCCTTTGTCCACTCAAATCCCCTCTAAGCGTTAAACAATCATTGTTGAACGTCTTCAGGGATGGTGGCCACCTTTGTAATGGAAGGGACCATTGGTGCATTAGAAATCCCAAAACAATCATTCTCTGTTTACATAGAGAAATACACAACAACACTGTAAAAATCTACCAAAACACCTTTTTCCGTATTTGAAATATTATTAACTCTGCCCTAAAATCCATCGGGTCTACCTTTGTGTCGCTATCGCAAGTTGCTCGGTCATTAGTTCCTTTGTATTTGGGTTTATTATGAAAAATCCCAAATACAAAGAAAATCTCGACAAAATGGCTTCATTGCAGACTTCAAATATTTTAATATCGCATTCTTAACCCTTTCAGTTCCGGACATATCACAAGTCGCATATTTATTTTGGATTCCTATCATGGATTACGTCGATTGACCTTATCGGATATTGGCGCATCGGATGGTCGTTGGCCTCTTGGCATCACCGCTTTATACAGCGACGATGCGATATTGCGATATTGCAATCGCATATCGTTAATCCCTTGGGCCGCGGTTAAGTCCTTTTGTACATGCATATAAGTGATTTGATATAGCGCAGATAGATCTGGATTGTTGGATATGCATGCTTGATCGATGGTCCTCGTCTAATCGCGCTTGAACTCCATGGCAATTTCCATAAGGTCGCGCCCGATTAACTCCACCTACCACCACCGATTACGATATGCCGATCAGATCTAGACCGTTGATTGGCCAAATCCAACAGCCCCTATGCATCATTATTTTTACCTCCGATAGACTCTGTTTTCTCTTTTTCTTCATGTTTTTCTCTCCTGGTAGTGTTTTCTGCCATTTTTAAAGGTTCATCCTTTGCGATAGTTTTTTATTTTTGAAGACTTAGAGGGTTTTTTGGATCCATTTTTGATCACGCCTTCCCAGTGAAAAGATTTTGGACCACCAAAAGTTGGGTTTTAAGCATCGATCAAGTGAGGATACATCTTCCTCACTTGTTCAATCTATATCCATCATGCACTGCTTGGTTTTTAACCTTTCAGTCCGATTCTCAGGTACTCAACATCCCCCTTGTTGGAAATAATACTGAGAGGGGGGGGTGAATCAGTATTATCAGATCAATCAAACTTTTCAATTTCATACTCAGAAACACATACGCTACTTCAATTAAGTGAACACGCGTGTACACGCCACTGTGTCTAATGAAACTCGCGTATATCCAGAGATCTTTATAATTCAGTTAGCTTAATCTTCAGTAAATGCATCAGATCATTATTAAGCATATTAACAGTAAACATGTGCAGAATAACAGAACAGAACATCACACAAGAGCCATACACATGAACACAAAGATATAAGGTGGAAACCCAATGTGGGTGAAAACCACCTGCTGCAAGTCATCTCATCTTCTTCTTAATAAGAAAATCCTTTTACAATATTTGTACTGGTGCAGTCTTATACCAGTACGGGAGCTACAACCCCCTTTGCTCTTGTACTAGCCGATCCATTTACTAGTACGCAAGCTGCTACCTGCTACAATGCTCCAAAGATCTCCTATAGCTTTTGTACTAGCTTAGATACTAGTACGTAGGTGCTTGCCTACAATCTTCTCACCTCCAGGTACCACGTTTCATCAATTTTCAGAATGGATACACTGAAGCACAACCCATAATCTGAAAGGCCACGTTTCATCCAATTTTCATACTGGACCCATAACTATCATTGAAACTCAAAACAATCATCAAACTCTGAATCACTGAAACCCTGTTAACAACACTGTCACCAGAACACAGAGCAGACATAGAACTCTGTAATAACCATCAGACCCATCTGCAACTTCAAATATCAAGCTTTACAATGTATACGCTACTTCGATGAATCAAACCCGCGTGTATACGCGCTTTTGCCAAAGACAACCCGCGTACAGATCTAAAAATAATTTCTCATAACTTGCAGCTGTACCAGACATCAGTCATACTCATAATATTCATAGAACAATACATGCGTCAGTATGTAGATCTAGAATAAGCATCATAAAGATAGTTCATTTCAAACCATTTGATCCCGATCTCTCCTTAGATCTTGTTCTCCATCAGCCGGTGAGATCCCTCCTTAGCTCAGATCAAGCAATGCATCATCAACCCATAACCTGCATACTGGATCTCATACTTCTTCAGATATTCAAGACATTTCAGATACGCTTGCCTAATGATTTCCTTCCCTTTATATAGCCTTAGGCCTTGTTCAATACCAAGAGCCAAAACCATAGAAATCCAATACCATCAACTTCAGAACTCGGGATCAACACATCCGCCGAGACGCCAAGGTCCAAAACCATAGGCACAACTTCCAAGGAATAACCGCCATGGACCAAAGGTACTTTTCCACATACACGCTCTTCTGCTGAAGCCAACCTGCGTATACACGTGACTTGGGCTTAACGAACCTGCGTGTATGAACTTTCTCTTCTTCTTATAGTCTGATCATCAATTCTTTGTTGCTGACCTTCTGTACTATGATTTGTCATCAGTGAGGTTTTCCATCAAGGACAACACTTATCTCATAATGCCAACAATCTCCCCCTTTGGACTTGATGGCAAAGCTAACTTGTCACACTTAGAATTAGCATCTGATTCCTTTGAGCTGTCCTCCATCAGTCACATCTGATATCTCTTCTGAAGATTCATCATCTGATTCCTTTGAGCTATCCTCCATCAGTTACATCTGATATCTCTTCTGAAGATTCATCATCTGATTCCTTTGAGCTATCCTCCATCAGTTACATCTGATATCTCGTCTGAAGATTCATCCAGTTATACATAAGTAAGATATGAGAGGGTTGCCATCAAGTACAACACATGCATCATAATGCCAACAATCTCCCCCTTTGGACTTGATGGCAACATCACCAAATCACTCTCCCCCTTTGACATCAAGGGCAAAGGGTGGACCAAGATATTCTCTTCCTTTGCTGAATCATTCCACTGTCCATACTCCCCCTGAGTACCTGCTGAAATCTCTGAATAATCTCCCCCTTTGTATATGCCAAGGTGTACCAATCTGTCAATGCTTCCCCTGAGTACATGCCAAGTCTCTGTACTGCTGAAGTGTGCGTAAGGCGCGTATACACGCAGATGCATGAACAGAAAAGTGCGTATATGTCGGGAAGTTTCCTTTTGGTCCATGGTAGTTAGTCCTCGGTACTTGTGCCCATGTCTTTGGACCAAAGTACCTCGACAGTCGTGTAGATCTCTAGTTTCGCAGTTGATGGTTTTGGATTTCTATGGTTTTGGCTCTTGGTATTGAGCAAGGCCTAAGGCTATATAAGGAGAAGAAGATCATTAGGCAATATCATCTTTCGAAAAGGCTTGAATATCTGAAAAAGAAAGAGATCTGATATGCAGGTTCTGGGTTGCTTGATCTAAGCCAAGGAGAGATCACATCGGTTGATGGAAGACTAGATCTAAGGATAGATCGGGATCTAATGGTTTGAAATGCACTATCATGATATGGTTGATTATGCGTATTTCTAGATCTGCATACTGTCGCAATGTTATGTTCTGGGTCTAACTGATGTCTGGTACAGCTGCAAATTGAGAAAGTTTATTTTTAGATCTGTACGTAGGTTGGCTTCGGTAAAAGCGCGTGTATACGCGGGTTTTGCTCATTGAAGTAGCGTATATCTTTTGAAGCTTGATTTTGGGTTTACAGTTGGGTCTGACTGTTATTGCAGAGTTCTGTAGTCTGCTCTGTGTTCTGGTAACTGGTGATTGACAGGGTTCAGTGGTTCAGTGATTCAAAGTTTGGTTGTTTTATGCTTCAATGATCTGTTGTGAAAGGTGAATGAATTGTGGCCTTCAGATTGTAATGTTGTGCTTCAGGAATATCCAGTCTGAAAATGTATGAAAGGTGGTACCTGAAGGAAAGAAGATTGTAGGTCAGCACCTACGTACTAGTATCTTGGCTAGTACAAGAGCAAAGGGGGTTGGAGCTCCCTTCCAAGGAAGTTTGGAGAACGAGAGAAGGTTGTAGCCTTCTGCAGGTTGTAGCCTGCGTACTGGTATAAGGCTGCACCAGTACAAAAGATTGTAAACTGAAGTTTCATATTAAAGAAAGATAGAGACAACTTGTAGCAGGTGGTTTTCACCCACATTGGGTTTCCACCTTATATCTTGGTGTTCATGTGTGTGGCTTTTGATCTGTTCTGTTATACTGCACTTGTTTACTGTTAATGTGGTGAATAATGTCCTGATGAACTTAACTGAAGAATAAGCTAACTAAATTATGAGTTTTCTTCTTATACGCTGTTTTATTTAGTCACAGTAGCGTGTACACGCTGGTTCACTTAACTGAAGTAGCGTATATGTTTCTGAGCATTGAAAAAGTTTGATTGATCTGATAATACTGATTCACCCCCCCTCTCAGTATTATTTCCAACACCCCTCTGCACGTAGTTCTCACCTTCCTATCCAGAACTGTGTCTTCCTTCACCTCATTGGGATATTCAGGAAACAGATCATTAATAGAAGGTAACTGACTTTGCTCTTCGGGATCTTCAATCAATGAAGGTTCATACAGTCTCAAGTTCTCAGCATTAACGACTTCGCCTTGCATTCTATCTTTGCTTATGTACATCCAGACTTGATCACCAACTTGGAAGCTATGCTCAATTCGATGCTTGTCATGCCTTGCCTTACACTTGGCTTGGCTTTTTTCCAGTTGTTCCTGCATTGCCTGCTGAATTTCTTGGATCTGTTCAATGAACTTGGTTTCTTTGTCCACATCACTATGTCCATTAACTGCTATGTCTTTATTAAAGACAAAATCCAAGGGAGACTTTGGTATAAGACCAAAACAAGTGTCAAAAGGAGATCTGTGAGTAGAAGAGTGCTTGGCACGGTTTTAAGAATGTTGCACATAACACAAATGTTCATCCCAAAGCTTGGGATGCTTGCTACAATAGCCTCTGAGAAACTAGATTACTGTCTTGTTGACCACCTTTGTTTGACCATCTGTTTGTGGATGAAATGTTGTGCTTTTCTTTAATCTGGTGTCCATCAACTCCCATAGACTTGACCAAAACTTCCCAACAAATCGGGAATCTCGATCAGATACAATAAAAGTGGGTAACCCAAAATGAACCCATACACACTGAAAGAACAACTTCTCTGTTTGTTCAGTTGTAACATGCTTGTTACAAGGCATCAAAATACACATTTTTCTGAACCTATCCCCAATAACATATGAATAAACATGACCCTTTCTAGATTTTGGCAATCCCCCAACAAATTCCATGGAAACACTTTCCCAAGGACGAGAAGGAACTGGAAGTGGAGTGTATAAGCCTATTTTTCTATTATTAGGTTTGATTTTAGCACACATGGTACACCCTTTTATATATCTAGAAACTGTCTCGTGCATTCTTGGCCAATAGCAGAATCTTTGCAGCTGTGCAACTGTTTTACTTACCCCAAAATGACTTGATATAAGAGAAGTATGTGCTTCTCGAATTATGTTAACTCTTTCAATTTGTGGAATGCATAACTTTCCCAAATGATACAATAGTTGGTCCTTAACATAATAATCCAATTCTTCTACTTGTTAGCCATGACTTAAAGTTGCATATACATCTTTAAAATCTACATCTTGAGCATATTGTTCAATGTAGCTTTCATGCATTACTGGGTTATGCTTAAGTATAGTAGATGCATTTATGATTGGTCTTGATAGAATATCTGCAACCTTATTGTGTATGCCTTTATTATATCTGATGACAAGATAAAATTGTTGTAGGAAACCCATCCACCTATACTGTCTTGATTGTTGCAATTTAGTTTGTGAGTGCAAATATTGAAGTGGTTGATGATTTGTATGTATAATTGTTTCTTTTCCCAATAGGTAATGTTTCCACTTTTTCACACTCTGCACTAATGCATACAATTCTTTATCATATGTGGGACAATTAACTACTGCAGAATTAAATGTCTCGGAATGATAGCTTATGGGTTTACCGTGTTGCATCAACACTACTCCCATGGCATAGTCACTGGCATATGTTTCAATCTCAAATGGTCGTTGAAGATCTGGCAGTGCTAGTACTGGTGTTGTACTAACTTTTTCTTTTAAGATGTCAAAGGCTTTCTGTTGTTTGCCTCCCCACTAAAACACCTTGTTCAATCCTATTAAAGCATGTAAGGGAGTTGTAACCAAGGAAAAGCTAGCAATAAACTTTCTCCAATATTGTGCTGCTCCTAGGAAACTCCTAACTTCTATAGCAGATTTGGGTTTAGGCCAGTTCACAATGACTTCAACCTTAGAGGGATCTATCTTCAATTCACCACCCCCTACAATATGACCCAAATAATTTAAATATTTTTTTCCAAATTCACATTTTGATAACTTTACATAGATATTTTCTCTTTTCAAAACATCTAAAGTCTGCTTTACATGCTTTGAATGTTCTTCCCATGCTTTACTGAAAACAAGAATGTCATCTAAATATACAATTACAAAATCATCAATAAAATGTTTGAATACATAATTCATAACTCTCATGAAAGTGACAAGAGCATTAGTTAAGCCAAAAATCATAACCAGCCATTCATATAGCCCTTGCTTTGTCTTGAAATCGGTCTTCCATGCATCTTGTTTTGCAACTCTGACCTGATGATAGCCACTACGCAAGTCTAACTTGGAAAATTAAACTGCTTCTTTCAACTGATCTAATAGATCATCAATGAAAGGAAGAGGATAACGATTCTTGATCGTTATTTTATTCAATGCTCTATAATCAATGCACATCCTCCATGAACCATCTTTCTTTCTCACCAGTACAATCGAAGATCCACATGGTGATGTGTTTGGTCTTGTGAACCCTTTATCGAGCAGCTCCTGTACCTGCTTCTTGATCTCTACATTCTTTAAAGTGGATAACCTTTTATACCTGTGGTTGTGACCGTTGTTTCATCACCTGAGTCTGACCCCAAGTCTTTCAGAATAATAGGAGCAGACTTCTTCTTCTTACCACTGAACTTCTTAGGTTTCAGCTCTGGATGCAAAGACCAGCAGTGTTCATCATCGTGTCCATCCTTCTTGCAGTGGGTGCATGAAGGTTTGTCCTTCTATACAGTGTTTGTCTTCCTCTCCTTCCATTTCAGCTTCTTTTTTTCCTTGTTCTTGCTTGCAGAGGGTTTTGATGATCCCCCAATCTCTGGGTTCACATTCTTGCCTCTAGCCTCTAGATGTGTAGTCTGAACTGATGCATCATCTAGGCTAGTGGGATTAAATATGAGAATGGTGTGCTTAAAATAGCTATGCAGACCACCTATATACTTCAACAAAGTTTCAGGTGAGTCTAGAGAAATGCCTAGAGTTAAAGCTCTTTTTCTAAATTCATGGGTATAACTTTGTACACTTTGGCCCTTTAATTGGCCAAGAGTTTTCCAACTCATCATTTCTTACTGCATATAAGCTGGAGGATAGAATTTTTTTTTGATGGCAGAAACAAATTCATTCTAGGTAGAAATAATTTTACCATGTTTCTTCAGATCAACTTGTGTCTTGCCTTTCCACCACACTAGTGCATTTCCTCCAAGGCGAAGGCTAGCCAACTAAATCTTTCTCCTTTTTGAATCAATGTTCTTCACCCTGTAATATACATCAATCTGTCTAATCTAGTTATCTAGCTTTTCTACATTTAATTCTCCATCATAAATTGCCAAATCAAACTTTACATCTAATTTAATCAAAGAGGTTTTCTTCTTTTTCTTTTCAGGGCTAGTTTTATGTGAAGAAAATGATGAGGATGGTGATGATGAAGAGGATTGTGATGATGGAGTAGATGGTGGAGAAGGTCTCTCTTCTTTTGCTTTTCCTTTAGATGGACAACTAGAAGAGGGTCCTCTGCTCCTTTATCTGTTGAAGTGCTTTCACCTTGACCTTTCTTAAACTCCCGATACATCTCTTCCACCATGGCTCGCATGACCATAAAACTTTCCATGAATTGGGCTTCTGATTCCTGTGGAGTTTCTTCTACCATTCTCCTCTGAGAATAAACTCTCCCAATCTCTGGATTAGCCTCAACAAGTTCTCCTTCTCCTAGTTTGAGCTTGGACCTAGTTAACATTCAAGAATCCAACACAAGCTTGTCTAACCTTAGGAAAACTAAAGCTCTGATACCACTTGATCTAAAAATGAGATCTTAGATTACTTTTAAGGAATTACAGACTCGTGCATGGATTTGCCTATATCACTTAGTGCAAAGGATCAATAAGATTGTGAATAATATAGACACTGAGCAGTAACACAACAAAATAATCAAGGAGTTCACCCAAAACTCCTGGGCTACGTCTCCTGGTCTAGCCTTCAGTTGTGACCTCTCTATTATGTCTTTAAGAGCAGAGTTTTACAAAAGTGAGCTCAATTTGAGTCTCAATACAATAGATACAAAACAGCAGGAGTTACTTGAATCCCTTAAGTCTCTCTAAGTACATAGATTCTCCCTCTCACTTTCTATCTCTATCTTCTCTCTATCTCAGCATTGCCTCCTCCTGTCTCTGTCATTCAGTGGCTTTTAAGCCAATCGACGTTGGTCTACTCATTTTCCCCTTTGGGCTCTCTGGCTCCCGGCCTCTGTCTTCTCAAATCCCCTCTGAGTGTTAAACAATCATTGTTGAATGTCTTCAAGGATGGTGGCCACCTATTTTGTAACAGAAGGGACCATTGACGCATTAGAAATCCCAAAACAAACGTTCTCTGTTTACACAGAGAAATACACAACAACAATGTAAAAATTTTCCAAAACACCTTTTTCCATACTTGAAATATTATTAACTCTACCCTAAAATCCATCGGGTCTGCCTTTGTATCACTATCGCAAGTCGCTCGGTCGCGGGTTCCTTTGTATTTGGGTTTATTATGAAAAATCCCAAATACAAAGAAAATCCTGACAAAATGGCTTCATTCCGGACTTCAAATATTTTAATATCGCATTCATAACCCTTTCGGGTCCAGCCATATCGCAAGTCGCATATTTCTTTTGGCTTTTGATCGCCGATTGTGTCGATCAACCTTATCGGCTATTGGTGCATCGCATGGTCGCTGGCCTCTTGGCATCACCCCTTTATACAGTTGCGATGTGATATTGCGATATCGCAATCGCATATCGCTAATCCCTTGGGCCATGGTTAAGTCCCTTTGTACATGCATATAAGTGATGTGATATAGCACTGATAGATCTGGACCATCGGATCTGCGTGCTTGATCGACGGTCCTCGTCTAATCGTGCTTGAACACCATTGCGATTTCCATAAAGTCGCGCCCAATTAACTCCGCCTGCCACCGCTAATTGCAATATGCCAATTAGATCTGGACCGTTGATTGGCCAGATATGACGACTCCTGTGCATCATTCTTTTGACCTCCGATAGGCTTTGTTTTCTCTTTTTCTTCATGTTTTTCTCTCCCGATAGTGTTTTCCGCCATTTTTAAAGGTTCATCCTTTGCAATAGTTTTCTATCTTTGAATACTTAGAGGGTTTTTTGGATCCATTTTGGATCATTCGAAAATATTTTGTTGCTCCACAGCGCTCCCAATATGTCTCTCTTGCAAATTATCTCTCTTTTAGTTAAACCCTAACAGAAATTGTAAAAGTTTTTATTTGTAAAATAAACAATAGAATTTAAAATTGTTATTATGCAGGGCTTTAAGTGAATCACCATACATTTTAGCTTCTAATCTTCTGAATAGTTATGTTTCTCCAAAGTATTATGTTATTGCATAGTGTTCCTGGTATGTCTCTCTTTCAAACCACTCCCTTGAAATTTTGGGAAAAATAATGAAATAGTGAATAAATTTTTACTATTTAAAAGACTATGAAATTAGATTTTGAAAAATAAATTGCCGCTCATTTTTTAATTTTAATAAAAAAAAAAACATGTTTTTTTCACTTTATCCAAACATCAGTGTGTTCAACATTAAAGAAAACTAATGTGTTTATAAGAAAAGCACACCGACATTGTTAGGGTGGAAAAAAAATTCAACACACCAACATGATACAATTTATTTTTTTTCAAAATCCCATAAACAATGCAATTATTATTTTAATGCAACAATGTGGTTTGTATTTAAATGCATCAGTGTTGTAATTGTTATAAGAGCATCGAGATGGTAGAATTTCTTTTTATTTTCTAAATTTTGGAAACAGACGCATACCATTGTTGTTTTTATTTAAACACATCAGTGTGTTTTGTACAAGAGCACCGATATGATAACATATTTTATATTTTTCGGAATGCCAAAAAACGGTGCGGGTATTATTTGTACGCCTTGATGCTGTTATGATTTAAATGCATCGATGTGATTTGTTCTCATTTTTGGAAATACTTCGGGGGGGGTGGGGGGTGAATCAGTATTTCTTTTTCTGATTATTTTTTTACTAGTTAAAACATATATGTTCAGAACACAAGATGAACAACAAGAATAAATGTTTTTATTTATATAATATTTGCAGTAAAATATATACAATATATAGATGGTTGCAATTGGTTGCCAAGCACCAACTTGGACTTTTGTGAGGCTCCGACCTCCAGAGCTCCAACTCTATTTCGCCAAGGCACCAATCTTGGAATTAGGAGCACCAACTCCCAAGGACTTCAATCCTTCCTATTCCTGAGACACCCATCCAAAGGACTCCTATCCTTCCTATCTCTGAGGCACCAATCCCAATGACTCCAATCCCTCTTACTTCTGACGCATCAACCCCAAGGACTCCTATCCTTTTTACTTCTCAGGCATCAACCCCAAGGACTCCTATCCTTCTTACTTCTGAGGCAATAGCCCCAAGGACTCCAATCATACTTACTTCTGAGGCAACAGCGCTAAGGACTTTAATCCAATCTTGTCAAGGCACATTTGATAGTAATGTTCTGCTCTCAGAACTCTTCTCTACTGAGTTATGTCTTTTCATAGCTTCACTATAGTCTCCATGCTACAACATTAATGACAACTAATCCTCTTATGAAGGAGCCTTTACAAATCTTCATACTGTCCACACAAAGTCTCCAATAGCTTTTGTGCTCTCTGATAATGTCTTCACACAGCTTTAGTTAGTCTACTATTAGTTTCACTAAGATTTGTATAACGAAAAACTTTCTATTCAATCATCTTTTCTAATGTCACAATGAATGCTTCAGCATGACTATTTCTCCACTAGCTACTTCTCCCCTTCGACTATGTCCTGTCCTATTTGTCCTTCAACCCTTCTTTTGTTCTGCAGGACCCTCTCGCTACCTCTGTTTTCTCCAACTTATTTCAACAACGTTCAACAACACTTTGTTCTCTGTTTTTCCTATTTTTATTGAATTCTTCATGCCTCTGTCTATCGGTTTCCTCTCTTCATTGGCCCTTTGGCTTCCTCCTCGGTCGATGTGGTTTCCTCTGTCTCTTCGTGCTCACTAGCACTCCTGAGACACGTTGATTCAACGACGAGGACCGAATCATACACAAAGAACACATATTCCAAAAACTGTAACAACGCTCCTTTTTTTCATGATAGCAGGCATACACAGAGACAACATTGTAATGGACATGCCACATCGCTATCGCAATCGCAATCGGTTTGATTCAGCCTCCTAAACTATCAGGAGCGTTATTATATGCATTTTGGCCTAAAAACCCCACGTAATACAGTTACTGAAATACACAAGAAAATTATGAAAAATGAGGCCCAAACTCTAAAGGGTGGACTTCAAATATATTTCACTCACAACTATTCCTGTATCAGATCCGCTACATAAGTCACAATCGATGATCAAGGCTTTCCTTTGTATTTCGTTATTTACACTGAAACCCACAAATACATTGAAAATCTTTATGCGCGGAACTCAACTCTTATACAGTTGGGTATATAAAACCATCGAGTCCAGCTAGGTAGTCACAATTGGCGATTCGCGACTTTTGGATATCCTTTAAATGTCGGGCCCATGACATCACTGATGACCGACAGCCGATCCACCTACGGATGCAATATTGCATTGAACCAACTATAATGCTGCATCGGGTCTGGTCTTGCAATCGCAATCGGCATTTTGCAGAGGATAGCCCTTTGGGCATTATTGCGATGGGAGGATGCAATATACAGTAAAAAGTTTCATAATGTGCAGTGGGTCCGCACATATCATAGTTATATGATATCCATATATATATTGCAGTCGGGGGTTTTGGGCTGATGGCATGGTAGAAGCCACCGATTTCGTTGTCGCTGATATACATGTATATATGCCGCTCCGATAGTGTATTCCACTATAGCTCAATCTTCCACCTACGGGCCCATGACATCACTGATGACCGACAGCCGATCCACCTACGGATGCAATATTGCATTGAACCAACTATAATGTTGCATCGGGTCTGGTCTTGCAATCGCAATCGGCATTTTGCAGAGGATAGCCCTTTGGGCATTATTGCGATGGGTGGATGCAATATACAGTAAAAAGTTTCATAATGTGCAGTGGGTCCGCACATATCATAGTTATATGATATCCATATATATATTGCAGTCGGGGGTTTTGGGCTGATGGCATGGTAGAAGCCACCGATTTCGTTGTCGCTGATATACATGTATATATGCCGCTCCGATAGTGTATTCCACTATAGCTCAATCTTCCAACTCTGATAGTGTATTTGCCTATATATATGTTTTGGTCTCCGATAGTTCGCTATAGCTGTTAAATGCATGCATATAAACTCTCTGATAGTTTAAATGCATGGATATATATATATATATATATATATATATATATATATATATATATATATATATATATATATATATATATATATATGGCTCCTCCTGTAGATCCTCTTGGTTCTTCTTGGGCATGTATTACATACAATGCTCCTTCGATATGGCTCCTCTTGCTCCGATAGCTCTATTTTCTCCTCTTGCTCCAATGTGGCTCCTATAGCTTAGTGATGTTTTTCAAAGGCCTTCTTTGATACCTTCATACTCTTCCTTTTCCGATATGCCTCTCTTGCTCTGATATTCTGCAATATGCTTTGATATGACTCCTTTGTTAACTCCTCTGTTAACAGACTCTTGCTTATGGCTTGGCTATCCTAATGGCCTTGCTCCTTTCTCTTCATGGATCTGCTCTGCTTTCCCTTGGCTTCATATCATCATCTAGTATCTAAAATATTGCCATATTGACATCAATGACAACCTAGGTCAACAATCTCCCCTTTTGTTATTGATGGAAATATTCTTCTTCTCTCCCCCTTTAACGTCAATGGCAAAGGAGTGCTCTGGGACTCCCCCTATCAAACTGCTTCTGTTCTTCATGAATGGTAGATCTTCATGGGTATGTGACTCCCCCTATCATAGTGTTTTTCTTCTTTTTACTCAAGATAGAAGGATTGATGCTTTATCATCAATCTGCACATTATTCTCTCTTCATGTCTCAGAACTACTTTATCATGGCTTCAACAATGCTTAAAGATGCTCTACTTTAATGCTTTCAATTAGATTACAAATAGCCATACACCAAATGTCCAAGTCCAGGCTTTTATGCTTCAATCCATATTGCTATCTCCATAGGCAGAATTGAGAGACCTTCATAGTTTGAATCCAGAGAAACTGCCACTGAGATTGTCTTTCTTCCTGTCTTTCTTTAGATCTAAGTTCCTTTGTGTTTATGTGCTTCTCCTTAAGTCACTGCCATCCAGTGTTCAACATCATTTCATTTGGATGAAATGGTGAGAGGTTGTGGCACATTGTTGTTATATTTTCTAAGTGATTTGTATTAGCTTAAGTTATATTTGACTGCACAACATTCTCCTTTCTGTGAGCCATGTTTTCCTTGTGTTCTTATACATATCTCTGCATGTTATTTCTGTTAGCAGATTTAGATATCCAATTTGTGACTGTTTTTTCAAAATACAATTGTTGATTTTCACCTTCATGCAATGCTTCAGTTTTGTTATATGTTGCCAGCTGCTCTTACTTCAAACTCTATTCCAAATGTATCTGTTTGTTTGAAGATTGCCTCTATTAGTGTCCAGATTTTACCTTTTCTCACATTAAATCCCTGAGTCAAGACATAAACTTCTATGATAGCAGCACCATAGTTGTTTGCCCTATTTTATCTAGCATTAGATGACTTTATTTGTTGCTTCAAATACTACTTAGTGATTAAGTGGAAATCATCTTTAACAACAATCCAAAGAATAGTTATAGGACATATTCTTCAATGGAGTACTCCTGAGAAATGATCTTCATCAAAGAATGATTGTTAATATAGCTCAACAAGGATTTCATAAGGACCCTTTCACTAATAGCTTCATCAATAATGATTAAGAATCACAGGCTCCCCCTAACTGTATGCATCATCTCTTTTGGCAGAGTCTTCCCATCAAACGCTTAGATTGTCAAAATTCAGGCCAGTGGCATATGCTGTTGGCTGGAGAGTTCAAGGGACTTTCGGATTGTATCTACGTCCTTCTCTATACTTATGTAACTTTCTCCTTTTGCATGGTTCTAGCTTGTGTAAGAGCTCAAGTTAAGTTATATCACGTGCCATATGACCAATGTTATGACACTTGAAGCATTCTACATTGTTCATGAATAAGAATTCATGATTTCTTCCTGCAAAATTGTTTCTTGGAGATTGTTGGGGACTATAATATCTATCTCTATGGGATGGTTGGGGACCATAACATCTATATTTATGATATGCTTTACATTCTTTTTCCATGTGACCAAAGTTTGTACAAGAATAACAATAACCAAAAAATGAACTTTGGTACCTGGGAGATGGAGTTTTCCTTGATGTACTTCTGAAGCCTTTCTGCCTTGAGATCCTTTGGTGATAAAAATTTCCTCTTTCATCATTGACATCATATACATTTCTTCTTGGAGCAGGATTTCTTCTATTGTAGCCTTGATTTTTCTCCTTGCCTTTGCTAGAACTGGGAGTCTCACCGCTTCTTTCTGGCTTCTCCACATCCCTTTTGTTTAAAGCATTTTCATTCTTGTTTGAGGATTCACCTGCATATCCGAGACCTGATTTATCAAATGGACATCTGTGATAGCTGAGCATGTCATCCAAGGCCTGAGAGCTCTTCAATATTTTGTTCATCCCTTCAACCTTTGTTCTGAGGGAGACAATCTCTTCTTCCAATCTTTCACACTCATTATTCCTCTTAGCAAGTTGTTTCTCAGTTTCTTCCTTGATACGAGTAGCTTAATCTGCTTCTATTTTAAGGGAGATGATATCTGACTTCATTTTGAAGATTTCTTCATTCTTTTCTTGACTGCTCTCCATTCCTTCCTTGATCCTTGTAGCTTTACATGTTTCAGCCTTGAGAAGCTTGATGTTAGATTTTAATTTGAATATTTCTTCATCCTTTGCTTTCAGTTGATAGATCATGGTGTTTCTTTCCTTTCCTACTTCATCAATCTGTCCTTCTATGAATTCCAATGCTTCCATGGTCTTTTCGGCTCCTTGTGCTTGTTTCTTTGCTTCTTGTAGTTGATACTTGAGAGAGGAGACCTCTACCTTATACTGACCAATCTCTTCTTCAAGTTTGTTCAAGCTCTTGTGCCTTTGTTCAAGTTGACTTGACAAGGTATCTTCCTGATTCTTTGCTTTACTCAATTGATTTGTCATGGTTATGACTTCTTCATGATGCTTTCTTTTGCTTTGATGAAATTCCTTCTTAAGCTTGGCAAGCTCTTCATCCCTTTCTCGTACTTGAAGCTTGATGAGATCAACTTTCTTCCTTGTTTGATCGTGGTCACCAACTAGTGCTATCTTCTTAAGTTCCTCATTTTCCTTTTTCAAATCGATAATCTCTTCCATGGTAGTCATAAGTTGAGCAAGGAGTTCTTCTACAAAATATTTTTCATTCTCTTCATCTTCTAGGTCTACTTTAGCCTTGATGTCATCATTCTCATTTTCAGCTTCTATGATGGGTTCTGGATTTCCTTCCTGATTTGCATCATCTTCTTGACTGCTAGTCATGGTCAATGCCCCTTTTGAGTGAAGGTCGTGAAGTTTGTCCCATATACCCTTTGTTGATGAATATTTTCCTAGATTGTTCTTTACAGAATCAGGTAGCCCATTCAAGATTTCCTTTATTGCTTTTGCATTGTACTCCTTGGACTCTTCATCCATCCCACTATCAACAATCACTAATTTCCATATTTCAATGCCTTGAGTTTGTAAGAAATTCCTCATTCTTGCTTCCCATATGTTAAAGTTCCCATTGCGCCTTGGAGCCTCCTCAAATTGATTGTCTTCTATTTTCATAGTAGAGGGAGACATATCCTTAGGAGGATTGGAGACTTTCTTCCTTGACTTTGCCATTTGTGTTCTAAAGATCAACCTTCAAGCTGTTAGGCTTTGAATGAAGGTACTGGCTCTGATACCAATTGTTGGAAATACTGAGAGGGGGAGTGAATCAGTATTTCTTTTTCTGACTATTGTTTTACCAGATAAAACATATATGTTCAGAACACAAGATGAAAAACAAGAATAAATTCTTTTATTTATATAATATTTGCAGTAAAATAGATACAATATATAGATGGTTGCAATCAGTTTCCAAGCACCAACTTGGACTTTTGTGAGGCTCCAACGTCTAGATCTCCAACTCTATTTCGCCAAGGCACCAATCTTGCACTTAGGAGCGCCAACTCCCAAGGAATTCAATCCTTCGTGTTCCTGAGACACCAATCCAAAGGACTCCTATCCTTCCTATCTCTAAGGCACCAATCCCAAAGACTCCAATCCCTCTTACTTCTGAGGCATCAACCCCAAGAACTCCTATCTTTTTTACTTCTGAGGCATCAACCCCAAGGACTCCTATCCTTTTTATTTCTGAGGAAATAGCCCCAAAGACTCCAATCCTACTTACTTCTGAGGCAACAGCCCCAAGGACTCTGATCCAATCTTGTCAAGGCACATTTGATAGTAATGTTCTGCTCTCAGAACTCTTCTCTACTGAGTTCTGTCTATTCATAGCTTCACTGTAGTCTCCATGCTACAACATTAATGACAAATAATCCTCTTATGAAGGAGTCTTTACAAATCTTTATACTGTTCACACAGAGTCTCCAATAGCTTTTGTGCTCTCCGATAATGTCTTCACACAGCTTTAGTCAGTCTACTATTAGCTGCACTAAGCTCTGTATAAAGAACAACTTTATGTTCAAACATCTATTCTAATGTCACAATGAATGCTTCAGCATGACTATTTCTCTATGGACTACTTCTCCCCTTCGACTATGTCCTATCCTGTTTGTCCTTCAGCCCTTTTTGTGTTCTGTTGGACCCTCTCACTACCTTTGTTTTCTCCAACTTATTTCAACAACGTTCAACAACACTTTGCTCTCTATTTTTCCTATTTTTATTGCATTCCTCATGCCTCTGTCTATCGGTTTCCTCTCTTCGTTGGTGATCTGAAAATGGAATGTACTTGTTTAAGGGTGCAAGGTATCCATTTCCCATAATTGAAAATGTGAGCTATACACTCCAAGTGACCTCTGAAAATGTGAAAACTTATTATTTCTTATACAGAGATACTCTGTAGGGGCATTCACTGGACATGTCACCTCTAAAGAGAGGATGAGTTCCAGAGGCTAACTAGCCCTCTACAGGCTCTACCTAAAGAAATAACAAAGTAAACACTTAGAAGTCTTTAACATACACATACTTGAAGTTTGATGTCTTGCAGAATAAGACAAATAACTTTCTGCAGCTGAATAGGTGATTATGTGTGTATGAAAGTTATGTATATTTGTTGTTTAACACTTTATATCAGTTTTGTTCAGCATATCATCTTTAGCAAATAAAGACATCAAAATGATAAAGCATTTCACCCCATCTAGGCTACATCTGCTGGACCAAACCACTCAAACTAGGCTTGTCCTCTTTTATTAAAAATGCTACAAAGGCTAATACAAGAATATGAGTGTCTCGAAAGATATATCTGACTGTAAATATAGAATCAAAAGATAGGAATTAGCTAAACATGCTCTTTCCCAAACACTAAATATTGAAATTGTACCTTCTACAGTACTTTCCCCAATTGGCCCTAGTGGCCCTTTAAACTTGCATGGAGAATTTTGAGGTGAAGATGACCTCAATTGATTCTAAAACCTCTGCCATTAGACTCAGAAGGTCGAAAATAGCAGACATAGGCTTTTGAATCACCAAAAATGGATGAACATAGCCCCCAAACAGCTCAAGCACTGAAATGGCCCTAGTGGCCCTGAAAGCTTCCCTGAAGCTAAACAGTGAGAAGAATGCCTCAACAGGAAAAACGAGCTGTAGAAATAGATTCAGAATGCTGAAAACCTTCAGGAATGACCTTCGTTCCACATTCAATGGCTGCACAATTCTCAATGCAGCTCCCAAACTGATTTGGCCCTAGTGGCTCCTGGAACTTCCACGAAGCAAAAACACCTGCAAACGACCTCAGATGGCTGTGAAACCTATGCCAATGGCTTCAAAAGGTCGAAGAGACCCAAAATCAAAAAAAAAAATTGTCCAAAAAGGACTTTCCTAGCCAAAGTTATGGCTCATTAAAGTTTCTCCAGTCTGCCCCTAGAAAAACTCTAGTTAAAACTGGCTAACTGCTAGATAACCCCGCTAAATTTGGCAATTCCGCCATTTTTGGAGCACTCCGCCAAATCCTCCGCCAAACAGACCACCGGTTAACGGATTGTTTTAATGGCACATGTGAACGCATTTATCACCGGGCAGTTTACCTTGGATGGCGCGCCTGGACGGTTAGTGGATGGGCGGTGAACTATGTGTTAACTCCCGTGTTTGGTGGCAATGTGAACACGTTGTATAACACAATGCGGTAACCGTTTACAATAGTGCCGGCGGTTGAGTTAGGCCCGCGGTTATGGGGAGAGGGTCCCATGGTATGGGGGCTGGCACTTAGGGGCTGGCCCCCTTCTTTTCCCGCCCAAACCGATATTCAAACTCTTTCACCATGTGATTCCGCACTCATTTTAAATGTGACCATTGTGGCGCATTGGTAAGGCACTGCATTCTCCCGTGGGAGGTCGTGGGTTCAAACCACACTTCAACCGAAATTTTTAACATGTGCCCATTAATGTTGATGTCACCTTGGGCCACGTGGCGCCCTCTGGGCCTGCCACATGGCAACTTCTGATTCGCTGCCCAAAAGGAATATTCCCTAGAATATTTCAAGGAATATTCTGTGGAATATTCTTTTTTTATTTTTTTTTAACAAATTCAAAAATTAAGAGTCATTGAGCGATTTTGTTTTTGGCATAACTTTCTCATACGGCGACCGTTTTCCGAACTGTTTATGGTGTCGGAATCAGGAAGACGAGCTCTATCCAGTCGTTCAAGTTCAAACCAGTTCTGAGCACTTTCATTTTTGACCATTTTACGACACTTGGTCCTGAGCTTCTTATCAGTTGGCCCTTTGGCTTCCTCCTCAGTCTCTGTGTTTTCCTCTATCTCTTCATGCTCACCAGCACTCCTAAGACACATCGATTCAATGGCAAGGACCGAATAATACACAAAGAACACATATTCCAAAAACTGTAACAATGCTCCTTTTTTTCATGATAGCAGGCATAGACAGAGACAGCATTGTAACGGACATGCCACATCCCTATCGCAATCGCAATCGGCTTGATTCAGCCTCCTGAACTATCGAGAGCATTAATATATGCATTTTGGCCTAAAAAACCCGTGTAATACAATTACTGAAATACACAGGAAAATTATGAAAAATGAGGCCAAAATTCTAAAGGGCGGACTTCAAATATATTCCACTCGTAACTATTCCTGTATCGGATCCGCTACATAAGTCGCAATCGACGATCAAGGCTTTTCTTTGTATTTTGGTCTTTACACTGAAGCCCGCAAATACATTGAAAATCTTTATGCGCGGAACTCAACCCTTATACAGTTGGGTATATAAAACCATCGAGTCTGGCTTGGTAGTTGCAATCGGCGATTCGCAGCTTCTGGAGATCCTTTAAACGTCGGGCCCATGACATCGCCGATGACTGACGACCGATCCACCTGCGGATGCAATATTACATTGAACCAACTATAATGTTGCATCGGGTTCGGTCTCGCAATCGCAATGGGCGTTTTGCGGAGGACAACCCTTTGGGCATTATTGCGATGGGCAGATGCGATATACGATAAAACGTTTCATAATGTGCAGCGGGTCCACACATATCACAGTTATATGATATCCATATATATATATATATATATATATATATATATATATATATATATATATATCTATATATATATATATATATATATATATATATATATATATATATATATATATATATAAATATATATATATCGCAGTCGGGGGTTTTGGGGTGATGGCATGGTAGAACCCGTCGATTTCGTGTTGGGTGTGGAGTCTAATTATCTTCCGTATTCAAAGGTTTCAACCAGATGTATACCCTAGGAAGACTATACACCCCTCCACGTGGGGGGACTTGCCCCCCCCTGCGGGGGTCCGGAGGCCAGCGGTCCCTTGGCGGGGGTTTGGGGGTAGCGCCCCTGAAGCTAAAAATAGATGTAAAATTGCCTTGTAAAAGTCTAGTAAGTTCTAGTCAATTTGGGCCATTCATTAGGTGGATGATCTGACGGTAGAAGTTATGTTTAATTTAGGGTTTTTTGCCCTAGAAGGCAACCCCTTACTATATGTGAGGGAATTGTATTGCGTCTATGTAGATCTATATTCTGAGTGAGGAAGAGAGAGGAGACTGAGAGCGAAGAGGGTGTTACAGCGGATTTGTTGTAGGTTGTATCTCTTTAGTTTGTTGGATAATATAATAAAAGAAGGACTGGTTGTTTCTTGTGGACGTAGCCCAACTAGGTGAACCACGTATCTCTGTGTCTCTCTTGTTTTATGTGTTTTCTGTGTTTACATTTCTGCAATATTTTATGTGTTCCTTTCCTCCGTAATATATAATTTTCTAACAACTGGTATTAGAGTCAAAGGTCTATTTGGCTGATAAACTCGCAGGAGATAAGGGTTCCTGGTTCGAGTGGGAGAAATGGCGGAAGATGGTAGGTTTAGGGTCGAAAAATTCAACGGCCAAAACTGCCAGCTGTGGAAGATGTAGATGGAAGATTATCTATATCAGAGAGATCTGTACCTACCTTTGAGCAGAAAGAAAAAGAAGCCGACGAGTATGACAGACACAGAATGGGACATTCTGGACAGAAAGGCACTTGGAACACTACGGCTGTGCCTAGCGGCGTCGGTAGCATTTAATATTTCAAAGGAAATGACAACATAGGGTTTAATGTCGGCATTGGCCAAACTGTATGAAAGACCCTTGGCCTCAAATAAGGAATTTCTTATGAAGAATTTATTTAATATGAAGATGTCAGAAGGTGGATCTGTTGCAGATCATTTAAATGATTTTAATACAGTTACAAGTCAGTTAAGTTCTATAGGGGTAAATTTTGATGATGAAGTTAGGGCTCTGTTATTTCTATGCTCATTTCTAGAAAGTTGGAATGGTTTAGTTATGGCCATTAGTAACTCTGTCTCTGGATCTAGTACTTTAAAGTTTTATGATGTTGTTGATGTAATCCTTAGCGAGGAAATGCGATGGAAAAGCTCCGATGAGACATCAGGTAATGCTTTGACTGCAAAGACTAGGGGAAGAAAAATGGAAAGAGGAAAGAACCCAGGATATCACAGTAAGTCAAGAAAAGGCAAATCCAAGTCTAGATCGGGGATAGTGTGCTAGAAATGCGGGAAGAAAGGACACTTGAAGAAAGACTACAAGCCTCAAAAGGGAAAAGGAGGAGATGCGCAGCAAGAAACTAATCATGAAGCGAATGTAACAGGTGATGTGTTGCAAGATGCTTTGATTCTTTCATTAGAAAATATTATTGATGCCTGGGTGATAGATTCAAGGGCCTCATTCCATGCCGCACCTGATAAGAAACATTTTCATGATTATGTTCAAGGAGATTTTGGACAAGTTCAATTGGGTGATGATAAACCCTGTAAAATCGTTAGAATGGGTACAATTTTCATAAAACAACAAAATGGAAATCAGTGGCTACTAAAGAAGGTAAGGCATGTTCCAGATCTGAAGAAAAATTTGATTTCAACAGGGTAGTTGGGAGATGAAGGTTGCGTAACTACTTTCACAGATAAAACCTGGAAGGTCACTAAAGGATCCCTGGTAATAGCGAAAGGAGAAAAGGTTGGTACATTGTATTTATGCAATGGTATTTCTAATTCTATTAATGCTTTAACCTCTACGGGAGAAGATACGGCATTATGGCATCATAGGCTCAGGCACATGAGTGAGAAGGGGATGCAGATTCTTCACTCGAGAAATTTGTTACTAGGTTTGAAGCATGTTGCTTTAAAATTCTGTGAGAATTGTGTTTATGGAAAACAAAAGAGAGTCAGATTCCTTAGAGTTGGGAAAGAAAAGAAGAGCAAAAAAATAGAGCTTGTGCATACAGATGTATGGGGACCTGCTCAGGTATCATCTCTTGGTGGCTCTCATTATTATGTTACTTTTATTGATGATGCAACCAGAAAAACCTGGATTTATTGTATTCGAAATAAATCTGATGTATTTGATACTTTCAAGAAATGGAAATCTTTGGTTGAAAATGAAACAAGGAAAATGTTGAACTGTCTCAGATCAGATAATGGAGGTGAATATTGCAACAAAGAGTTTGATAGGTACTGTTCAGAGAATGGAATTCACAAAGAGAAGACAGTTCGAGGAACACCACAAGAAAATGGTGTGTCAGAAGGGATGAACAGGACAATCATGGAGCATGCAAGATGCATGAGATTGCATGCAGGATTGCCTTTACAATTTTGGGCAGATGCTGTAGATATTGTTGTTTATCTAATAAACAAAGGGCCTTCAAGTTCCTTCGATGGTGGTATTCCAAAGGAGGCATGGGCAGATAAAAAGGTAAACTACTCATTTTTAAAGACTTTTGGTTGTGAAGCCTTTGTCCACATTAATAAAGAAAATAGAACAAAGCTTGAGGAAAAATCAAAGAAATGTACCTGTATTGGATATGGTGTTAATGATTTTGGTTATCGCTTATATGATTATGAAAATCAAAAAATCATTAGGAGTAGAGATGTAAGATTCAATGAAAAGATCTTGTATAAGAATCAGTTGCAGGAAAAGAAACAAGAAAAAGAAAATAGAGAATACGCAGTGCTTGACGATATCACAGGAAAAGTGATGGTGCCTGAAAATCATAATGATCAACAACTAGAAAAACAACCACAACAGCAACAAGCACTTCAAACACCTAAAAGTGCTGTTAGAAGATCTACCAGGATAAGTAGACCCCCTGAACGATACTCTCCTTCATTATATTATGTATTGTTCACTGATTTTGGTGAACCAAAATGTTATGAAAAAGCAGTGCAGGTAGAAACCAAGAAGAAGTGGGAGCAAGCCATGAAAGAAGAGATGGACTCCTTAGCACATAACCAGACTTGGGACTTAGTCAGGTTGACTGCAGGTAAAATAGCATTGCAGAATAAATGGGTTTACAGGCTGAAGGAAGAAGATGGAGGAAAATGGAGGTACAAAGCTAGACTTGTGGTGAAGGGGTTTGCACAGAAGAAAGGTATTGATTTTGATGAAATATTTTCTCCTATTGCTAAAATGACTTCAATCAGAAGTATTTTAAGTCTAGTAGCAGTTGAAGATTTTCATCTTGAGCAGTTAGATGTAAAGACAACATTTCTCCATGGGGATTTGGAGGAAGAGATATATATGCAGCAGCCACAAGGATATGAAGTAAAAGGGAAGGAGAAACTAGTGTGCAGGTTGAAGAAGAGCTTGTATGGCTTAAAACAAGCTCCAAGGCAGTGGTATCTAAAATTTGACAGGTTTATGTTTGAACAAGGTTATACTAGATGTCACTCTGATCATTGTGTTTATCTCAAAAGGAAAAATGATGGAAACTATATTATATTGTTATTGTATGTAGATGACATGCTTGTTGCAGGTTCTAACATGCAGGAAATAAATGTGCTCAAAAGGAAATTGGCAAACTCATTTGCAATGAAGGATTTGGGTGCTGCAAAACAAATCCTTGGTATGAGAATGACTAGAGATAGGGAGAATCGCAAATTAACATTGTCTCAAAGTGAGTACATAGAAAAGGTGTTGAAAAGGTTTAATATGTAGAATGCAAAACCAGTTAGTATACCTTTGGCTAGCCATTTCAAATTAAGTAAGGAGGCGTGTCCCAAGACTCAGGAAGAAATGGCTCATATGTCTAAAGTTCCATATGCATCAGCAGTTGGAAGCTTAATGTATGCAATGGTCTACACAAGCCCTGATATTGCACATGCAGTGGAAGTTGTAAGCAGGTACATGAACAATCCAGGAAAACAACATTGGACGGCAGTGAAGTGGATTCTTAGGTATTTGAGAGGTGCCACAAATCAGGCATTATGCTTTGGTGGTTCAAACATTGCTCTACAAAGATATGTTGATGCAGATATGGCGGGTGATAGAGATAACAGGAGGAGCACAATAGGGTATGTGTTTAATATAGGTGGAACAACTATTAATTGGGTTTCAAAAATCCAAAGTGTTGTTGCACTTTCAAAAATAGAAGCAGAGTATGTTGCTGCTACAGAGGAAAGTAAAGAAATGATTTGGTTACAAAGGTTTCTGGATGAATTGGGCAAGAAGCAGGAGTTGGGTAGGTTATACAGTGACAGTCAGAGTGCCATACATCTTGCAAAGAACTCTGCATTTCATTCCAAGACTAAACATATACAGCTCAAGTACCATTTCATACGATCAGCATTGGAAGATGGATAGTTGAAGCTGTAAAAGATACACACTAGCCAGAATCCTGCAGATATGTTAACAAAAGTTGTAACCAAGGAGAAACTGAGAATCTGCTCAATTTCAATTGGTCTTCGAATATGAGAAACAACCAAGTCCAAAGTGGAGTTATTCTCTAGCAAATGAAGTAGCGGTGGAGTTGTTATAATCAGTCTCCAAGTGGGAGATTGTTGGTGTGGAGCCTGATTATCTTCTGTATTCAAATGTTTTTCAACTGGATGTATACCCCAGGAAGATTGTACACCCCTCCACACGGGGGAGACTTGTCCCCCCCGCGGGGATCCAAGGGGGCTAATCCCCCCCCTGGTTGGGGGGTCTGGGGGCCAACGGTCCCCCAGCGGGGGTTTGAGGGCAACGCCCCTGAAGCTAAAAGTAGATGTAAAATTTCCTTGTAAAAGTCCAATAATTTCTAGTCAATCTGTATTGTTCATTAGGTGGATGATATGATGGTATAAGTTATGTTTAATTTAGGGTTTTTTGCCCTAGAAGGCAACCCCTTACTATATATGAGGGAATGGTATTGCGTCTATGTAGGTCTGTATTCTGAGTGAGGAAGAGCGAGGAGATTGAGAGCAAAGAGAGTGTTACAGTGGATCTACTATTGGTTGTATCTCTTCAATTTACTAGATAATATAATAAAAGAAGGACTGGTTGTTTCTCTGTGGACGTAGCCCAAACTGGGTGAACCACGTATATCTATGTCTCTCTTGTTTTATGTGTTTTCTGTGTTTATATTTCTACAATATTTTATGTGTTCCATTGCTCCGTAATATATAATTTTCTAAGATTTCGCTGTCGCCGATATACATATATAAATACCACTCTGATAGTGTATTCCACTATAGCTCAGTCTTCCGCCTCCGATGGTGTATTTTCCTATATATATGTTTTGGCCTCCGTTTGCACCTCTGATAGTGTATTATGTGCATACTTATATGAATTCTGCCTTTTTCGCTCCGATAGTGTATTTGTCTATGTATATGCGTTTAATGCCACCGATAGTGTAAATGCATATGTATATGGGTTTTGGCCTTCGATAGCTCCCGATAGTTGTTAAATACATGCATATAATCGCTTCGATAGTGTAAATGCACGTATAGATATATATATATATATATATATATATATATATATATATATATATATATATATATATGGTTCCTCTTGCTCCAATAGCTCTGTTGGCTCCTCTTGCTCCAATGTGGCTCCTCTGGCTTGGTAATGTCTTTCAAAGGCCTTATTTGATACCTTGATACTCTGCCTTTTCCGATATGCCTCTTTTGCTCTGATATTCTGCAATATGCTTTGATATGACTCCTTTGTTAACTCTATCGTTAACAGACTCTTTCTTATAGCTTGGCTATCCTAATGGTCATGTTCCTGTCTCTTCATGGATTTGCTCTGCTTTCCCTTGGCTTCATATCATCATCTAGTATCTAGAATATTTCCATATTGACATCAATGACAACCTAGGTCAACACTCATAAGTGCCCTGGTAGAGTTTTAAAGCTATCTGAAATTTTATTTTCACATAACATGATATATTAATCCCAAAGCATGCTTTAGGACACATCCACATGAATTATAGTAGATCATAGCACTACTACATTTGGGCATAAATTTTGACGACGGAATATAATGGAACAGATATAATCAAAAAAAGTGTCAGAAGTTAAAAGTAATTTTTTTTCTAAAATCTCGATGCTCGTCGAATACTCAACGGGGGTTCTTTAATGGTTCAATATTTGACAGATTGTCCTATCTCGTTGATTATCTAATGGTTTCCTATAATCCCTCTTGTCGTAAAATACCCGACGTGTGTTCGTTTACCATCGGATATCCGATGCTATATCTAATATGAAAATGGGTTGTCCAACTTCCAACAAATGGAAAATAATCATTGCATAACGTTCAATTCCACCATTAATGGCTTTTTTCGCTGACAACTTCTAATATGGGATTGTTTTACTTTGATTAGTTTAATTAATTAAAATAAATATAACATTAATATTATAATTAAATATAATATTGTTGGATTTCAGAGATCTGTGGTTTGTGTTATTTGAATTTCTGGTCGGAGAACCCACAGTAATGGAGTTTTTACACCAACGTTTCGAATCCCAAATGGGATCCATCATCAGGGAAAAAAGAAAGATGAAGAGAAAGATGATAAAAAGAAGAGCCAGAGGGAGGAAATAAATACTCATGAGGGCAGAATAATAGAGGCAAAGCACAGGTCGGCTGGAAATAAATGATGAAAAATAATAATATATTTTAATATTAATAACTATAATATTATAATATTAATATAATATTATAGAATTATGTGTATATATATATATATATATATATATATATATATATATATATAGAGAGAGAGAGAGAGAGAGAGAGAGAGAGAGGCCCTAATATCATATAACTTTGACATAGTTGCTATATATATTAGTTGTGATTGTTTTGAAAGGTTGTAGGCTTATTTTGAGATTATTTTTAAACAAAAACATGATTGAAAGTTTGGTGACAAAAAATGTTACATAATGTTCCTCAAGTAGAGCAAGGATACATGTAGAGATAGGCATCGAGGCTTCTAGTGAAGATGAAAAATGTTATTGCCTTTGTAGAAATTGCAAGAGCTTGAGGCCAAAGAGAATTCTAATAAAATCAGATAAAAGCATTGTAGAGACTATGGACATGTTGAAGGTGGACATGAATATCATCAATATGTAAGCTATTTATTATATGTCCTTTTATTGTATATTTCTTTTGTAAATTTTTATATGTATATTATATTTTAGATTGTATGTTTTTGTATTCTAAATTGTATTATCTTTCTATTGTAAATGTATGTTATAATATTCTTTTAGGAGTTTTAACTATCGTGATGTCGACTACAAATATTATTTGATTATTTTCGCTAGGGTTGATTAAGGGGTTAGGTTGAGTTAGGGATATGGACTTATGGATAAGGGGTTATTAATGTTTAAGGGTTTAGGGGTTAGGGGTTAAGGGATTAGGGGTTAGGAGTTTAAGGTCTTAGGGGAATGGGTTTAAGGTATTAGGGAGTTAATGTATGTTTACAGGGTTAATTTTGACATAAAATATTTAGAGGTTAATCATGGGTTTTTATGAAGCATTATTAATAATTTTTTAAAGTATATTATGAAAAATATGACATTATAATGATGAATGAAAAATAATATTAATATGGTTCTTATTATTTCCGTGACTATATATCTCAAAAATTGTCTCACTCTGACCTACATGTCAAGAAAAGTAACATTTTTCTTAGATTTTTTCAACATATTCTTAAATATATTGATAAATTGCACAAGTATCATCATTGATTTGTTGTCTTTGTTTATTGGTCTCACATAATTAGTTTTCTTTCTCTTTGTCTTCATGTCTTTGTTTTCCTTATATATTATATTTGTAAATTGTTATTATATCGATGTTTCAATCTTTTCTATATATACTAATATTACTTTATTGATTATAATTGTATAGTATCAACCCCCTAGGGTATTGCTTGACGAGGAAGAGGTGCTTGTAGTACAAGTGCATGTTCAAGAACATGGAGTGATTAATATTGTGGATCAAGCTAATGATCCTATGGAAGACAATAATGATGTTGATAACATAGTTGAAGAAGATGGGACAAATAGATTGATCCAGGAGACCTTTAATAATGTTGGAATGGATGATGATGAAAACTAATATGATGACCATGCTTTTAATTTACCTCTACTTGAGATGGAAACTAAACCTCTTTATCAAGGCTCAAAAACGTCTCCTCTCTATTTTATTGTTGTTGGCCAACTTAAAGGTGGTGGATGGTTTGTCAAACACGTGTGAGACAGCTTCTAAGGTATGTAATATATTTTGTGACATTTAGTACTACATGATAAATAAATTATTTTTTTCATTTTTTTTAATGTTAGTATGTTTATCTGCATCATTTCATTAATTTGTAACAGTTGGATACAATATTATGATTAATATTGTTTAATACATTAACCAATACTATTTTTTTATGTTGTAGATTATTAGGTGAAGTTTTGTTACCACTGTCAAATGTTTTACCTCGTACGTGCCAAGAGTTATATGCCATTATGAAATATATTGGAATGGAGTATCAAGTTATTCATGTATTCCCTATTGATGATATTCTCTATTATAAAGAACATGCATTGAAAGAAAAGTTCCCAAAATGGGATGAGAGTAGATATGATACCGATAAAATAACAAAAAAGGTGTCTCGCAAGGTTCTTTGTTATATTCTGATAATTCCATCTCTGCAACAATTTTTCAAGTGAAAAATCATAGAGAAACTTATGGATTACATGCAAGGAATAGAAGTGAAGATGGTGTTCTTCGAATGCTTGTAGACGGATCTTCATTTAGGAATATAAATGAAAAGTGGCCAGAGTTTGAAAGATAATCTCATAATCTTATGCTTTCATTAGCAACTGATGATGTCAATCCATTTGGAGAAGCCAGATCTATATACTTGGTGTGGCCCATTTTTGTTATCAATAATAACATTCCTCCGTGGAAGTTAATAAAGGGGGAGCACAAAATGTTGACAATGATTGTTCCAGGTTTTGATTTGTTTAGAATAATTTTTTTTAGCACAATAACATCTTATTTGTCTTGTTTGTTTCATAATTATGTCCTATATTTTTTAGTTAATTTATTCATATATGTTCAATTATGCCTTATAATTATGTTTTATTAAAAAAATACTTACTCGTATATGTAGTAATTATGTATTGAATGTTCAATCAATTAGATAAGTACCAAGTCAAAGATATGAATGTATATATAGAGCTTCTTATTGGCGAGTTAGTGGAGTTATGGAACGGTGTCTATATGTATGATATCTCTACACCAGTAATTCCCGTTTTCAAAAGTTGAATAAAATTATGGGTTTTTTCCTTTTCGAAAATATCAATTGAGGTGGGACGAGCCGGAAGCGGAGGTAGTGAACGTCATCACCCAGTTGACGGGACTGAATGCTCTTGACCTTATCTTTGTGATAGACAAAGCAACCATGAATTTGGTAGAGAGCATTCTGAGATCGCTAATGATGGATCCAACATTGATGGAAATTGCTAGAGATAAAGACACTTTGGAGGAGTTGGAAGTAGAGACAGTGATCATCGTCACCCAACTAAAGGGATTAAACACCCTCAACATGATCTCTATGGTCGGCAAAGTAGCTCACAATGCATATATCCATAAAAGAAAGTATAATAAGTTTTCCCAATGGCTGAATTTGGTAGAGAGCATTGTGATACCTCTAATGATGGATCCAACGTTGATGGAAATTGTTGGAGCCAAATACACTTTGGAGGAGCTGGAAGGTGCATTGAGAAGGGCATGCGTTCTTGTTGAGAGTCGCAAGGATAGAAGTTTTCTATATTTTCTTCTGATGGGATGTATTTTTGAGAAGTAATTGAAGTAATTCTAAGCAGAAATTGTGAAAATGTTCTCTTTGATTTAGATCACTACCATCTCAAAATCGAATGTGATCACTTGCACAACTAAGGGCCTTCATTAGGGAATTTTGAGGTCTAAAATGGGCCTCCTAAGAAAAATGTACAACCAAAATAAACTTTATAAGAGAAATAGGATTCAAGGTGATAATGTTAACCATGGGGGATGATTCACCATTTTTAGAGTAAAAAAATAAAATGATTAAAAAATAATAAAATAATAAAACTACTTTTTCAACTCTTATTTTCAACTTATATCCCTAAGGTTTTACTCAAATTTTGAGTGGGATTACTCGTTGGATGAAAAATTTAATTCCTCATCCAAGGAGTCCCCATGTTGCATACTGTCGATGGACCATGCTACACGAAAAATGAGAGATACATGAAACAATCACATTTTTTCATGTATCTCTCATTTTTCGTGTAGCATGGTCCATCGAAAGTATGCAACATGGGTATTCATTGGATGAGGAATCAAATTATGCATCCAACGAGTGGTTCCACTCAAAATTTAAGTAAACCCACAGGGAGATAAGTTGAAAATATGAGTTGAAAAAATAGTTTTTTCTTTTTCTCCCTCTAAAATTTGATGATGTAATCTAATCTTATTTTATTATTTCCACTATTATTTTATAATTTCCTTAGGAGGCCTATTTTAGACCTCAAAACTCCCCTAATTTTTTTTCCATGCAGGACATATGACCTTCGTTGCAAATATCTGGTCGATCACATCTCCTAAACTGCCAAACATGTTTTTTTAACCAATGTTTAAAAGTGATTTAGATCTGGTCAGCGTTGGTCCATTTCTTCAATCTTTTTGGGTTGTACGGCCTAATCTAGTTTTACACAACCTGCACAACTATATAAATGACATATACCTATAGGAAAAAATCATTTGTTCTAACTTATTTGGGTTGGGAGGAGGGTCTTAAGAAATAAAACAGGGGGAGGACTTTCAAACTTTTATTAAAACCCTTAATGAAGTCCTCCCTTTTTTGGGTTTTGGGTTTGGATTATGTGGAGAATCTCAAACAACAAATAGAGAATCAGTTGGGATATCATGTATAAATACAATGTCTCCTTCGTGAAGGAAAGTAACTGCAGGATCATTTTCAGCTACAAGATTACAACATCTTAAGAAATTTCACCATTGGTTTGAATTTAAGGTTGTGAGTGGGTGCTTTGGGATTTAGGAACCTAGTAGGCTTTACTTCCTACAGTGCAAGGCAAAGGCTCTAATCAATCAAATCTACCACAATACAATCATGGACCTTACATTGTTCAACAACAAAAACAAGCACCTACCATGGAGGTAAATCTAACATAAGTAAATCAGTGTTTTTCTATTCTTCAATCCAACGCAGTGATTCGCAGATTCAACAGTTTTTGGCCCAAATCTTATGCTTTGTATCAATTGGTTTTGACAACCTGGACCAAAAAAAGCAACATATACCTTTGCTCAAAAGGTTACTTCATTTTTCAGTTCGATACACACGAAGATGTGGAGAGAGCATTGAAAGAAATGCCTTGGTTTTGGGGAAATGCAAGGTTCTTCATTACCCCTTGGTTCCCATATTTCGATGCCACAACAATGGTGCTCTCAGCAATGCTAGTATGGGTGAGGCTAACATATCTTCCCCTTCTTGGCATCACAAGTTTCTTGAGGAAGGCTTATTTACTGTCACCAAAATCTGTGTATAAATAGACCTCAGTAAAGGTCTATCTGACCACATTTAGTTGAAACATAAAAGCTTTCAATGGACCTGACTTCTGGATTATGAAAATATGACTTGGTATGTCAATCATATTACCAAACAGGACATTTGCAAATCACATGGCCTCAAGAAAAATAGAACCCAAAAATAAAAAGGGGCAGGACTGCAAAACAAAAGAATAGCAATCATCTGATCACGGAGGAAGAAGAAGAAATCACGAAGAACATTCTAAACTAAGAAAAAGGGGGTGCTCCAATCCATATTGGCAATGCAAACCACAAGAAAAATTGTGTGGAATGAGAAGCGATCCATGAACCAGAATAGAAGAAAATGGTAGCACACAAAGATGATGAGACGATGAGCACAAAGAAAGTTCATGTTTCAGAAAGTTCTGAATCAGACGAAGAACTCCCACCAAAGATAACTGTGAGTGACTTGGCAGTGGTTCCAATTGACCCCAACTCAGGGAGGACGACAAAAGCTCTAGAAAAATAAACTCCCACCAAAGATAACTGTGAGTGACTTGGCAGTGGTTCCAGTTGACCCTAACTCAGGGAGGACAACAAAAGCTCTAGAAAAATAAAGGCAAAAAAATGAAGTTAAGCAATAATTATCACACTAAACTTGCAAGTTTTTGTTTCCTTTTTAGTTTTTTCTTTTGCACATAAACCAAGAGGCTACATCAGGAAAATGTAATTTTGTTCTTGTTTTTCAAAACTTGAATAGAATTACAAGTTATGTTCCTTTGGAAAGAAATTTTATCTATTTGTTATTCTATTTTCAATTTGATGATTGGATCCACTTCAAAGAAAAATGCAAGGATGTAAATTGACCTTAAATGTTTAGAAACCTTGGATGAAATATGTCTAATGATTCCATACTCTATAAATTTTGGTAATTTTCAAAGTAAAATAGTTTAATAGTATAAAATTTGAAGGAAACCATCTTTAAAGAAAAAGAAAATTTGCACTTTCACTAATTTCAAAATTTTGACACTAATATTTACGCATTGTAAATAATTAATATATTCTTTTAATTGGTAAACCACAAATTTCATTTTTAAACTTGTAGTGGAGCCTCTTTCAAATGCCCTTGTTGCTGCAAAGATGAAAGAAAAGAAAGGTGAGTTCAAAACTAAAACAATTATCATTGATTCCATTCAAAGCATTTGGGTGTCTATATTTCTGATTTGGAAACATCTAAGGAGATGTATGATAAGCTGGTTGGGATGTTCAAAGTAAACAATGCAAATCAAATTATCATTCTCAAAAACATGTTGAAGGACATCAAGTTGGATAGAGAAGAGTCTATCCAATCCTACTTCATGAGGATTACCAAAATCAAGAATCATCTTCTATCAATTGGAGAAGTTGTTGTTGGCAGGGAGCTCACTCTCATTTCTCTTGGAGGTCTCACAAGAGCATTGGATGTGTTTAACACCACTATTCTTAACAATGACATGATTCCTAGTTTCGATGAATTATTGGCTAGATGCACACAAAAAGAAGTGAGGATAATGGAGAGAGACAAGTCTTCAAATGGAAATGAACCTACTACTTTCTTCGCTCATGCAAAGAGAAAGAACAATGTTAGTCCAAAGAAACAAGGTCAGGTATTCAAGCAGGGATTCAAAGAAGGAAGAAAAGGAAGGTGCTACAATCACAGTGGGTTTGGCCACTGTGCTAGAGAGTGTCCTCACAAGAAATATACTCCACAGAAAGACAACAATAACCACAATCGCAATAATTTCAAAGGCAATGGAAATCAAAGGAACAAGTTCAATAACAAAGGAAAGAGGAATGCTTCCACTGCTCAATATGGTAATGGTCGACCTCCCAAAAGGATGAGAAATTCCAGGTATGAAGAAACTAATGTAGAAAAACAAAAAGAATTTTATCTTATTTCCACCCTCACTACTGCCTCTCCTCTAGACACTTTGGATCATTGGTTGATTGATAGTGGTGCCTCAAGGCACTTCATTGGGTACAAGGAGGCCCTCTAAAATTTTATTGAAAAGAAGACTAATTTGGAGATCATACTTGGAGACAATTCCACCTACCCCATGAAAGGGATAGGCACTGTCACTCTTCACTTAAATGAAGGCCAAACCCTTCATCTACAAGAAGTATTGTATATACACAATTTGAAGAAGAACATGGTGTTTATTTCTGTGATGGAAGATAAAGGCTTCAAGATAACATCTATTGATGGAAAGGTATGTACTTGGCAAAGAAACCCTAAAGATGCATTTACAGTTGGATTTAGGGTTAAAGGTCTCTATCAAGTTGGAGGAAGTTCGAATTATGGAACATAAGATTTGCTCACCTTCATTACAAAGTCTCACAGGTATGCACTAATTCAACATAGATCGTCAAGGTGTTTGTTAGGGTTGTGCAGCTGGAAAACATACAAGGGGACCATTCCCTTCAAGTGAAAGTCAAATTACCAACATTCTTCAATCAGTCCATTATGATATATCCGGTATGTTGCCCGTAACATCACTGGGAGAATATGTATACTATTCAATTTTTGTGGATGACTTCTCTTACAAAACGTGGATCCATTTCTTGAAGAAGAAGGACAAAGTGTTCAAATGGTTTCATTCTTTCAAAGCCTTGGTTGAAAATAAAACAGTCAAGAAGATCAAAATATTGAGGACCAATAATACAACTAAATATGAATCAAACAAATTCAATGGCTCTTGCAAAGAGACGAGCATTAAGAGGGAGACAATTGTTGTATACACTCCTGAGAAAAACGGTGTCGCTAAAAGGAAGAATCAAACAATCATAAAAGCTACTCATGCCATGCTCCATGACGAAGGCCTATCGAATTTCTTATGGGGAGAATCTTCGCACACTACCGTATATGTTCAAAATAGAAGCTTGCATCAAGCATTGGATTTGAAGACACCCGAAGAAGTTTTCACTAAGAAGCCTGATGTTTCTCATCTTAGAATATTTGGATGTCTCGTATATTTTCATGTTCCTAAAGAGAAAAGAAACAAATTAGAAGCATCTGGGAAGAAAGGAAATTCAAAGGCATATAGAATCTATGTGCATGGTCAAAGAGAAGTGGAAATAAGCCATGATGTCACTTTCAATGAAAATTTTGCCCATAGAAAAGCCATAGATCTCCCTATTCCAAGGAAGGACAATGATGATGTTGCAGGGAAACAAGATGAATCTCCAACAGATGGACCAATGGCCGATATAGAAAGACTAATGGATCTCATTGATTCACCTCCTGGTGATTCCTTTACCTCAAGGAAAAGACCTTTGTGGCTCATAGACACTCTCAAAAATGTTGAAAGACATATTGCTCCAAGGGGAACATTTTGTGAAAGTAAGAAACCAAATAGATACTAAGAGTACTTAGCTGCTATGAGTACCATTGTTCAATTTGAGCCATGTACGTTCAAAGAGGCCGTGAACACCAAATATGGAAGGATGCGATGGATGAGGAGTACGAATCAAAATGATGTCTAGGATGTGATTCCTAGACCCCAAGGACAAGTTTGTGGTCACCTCAAAATGGCTTTACAAAATCAAACATGGAGCTTATGGGAATGCTGAAAAATACAAGGCCAAGTTCGTTGCTCAAGGCTTATCTCAAAAGGAAGGAGTGGACTATGACGAGATATTTGCATCGATTGCCCAATACACCACTATCTGACCTATTATGTCTCTCGCTACCTCTCAAGGATGAAGCCTACACAAAATGGATGTTAAAAATTATTTCTTGCATGGGTCACTTAAGGAGGAAGGCTATGTAGAACAACCTAAGGGGTTTGAAGTACAAGATCAAAGGACACACATGGGCATGTTGAAGAAAGCCCTCTATGGGTTGAAGCAAGCCCCTAGGGCTTGGTATGAGAGGATTGATAGCTATCTTATGAAGTTGGGTTTACAAGGAGCGAAGATGACCCTAACCTATATTTCAAGGTTGAAAAGGGCATATGCCCCTCATTTTGGTCTTTTATGTGGATGATCTCTTTCTGACATGTGTAGACCCTCTCATTTATCAATGCAAGAGGGAGTTGGCTTCCGAGTTCGCAATAAAAAACTTAGGTTTGATGCATTACTCCCTAGGCTTGGGGATTTGGAAAAAGGCATGTGAGATTTTCTTTTCTCAAGGAAAATATTGTAAAGCTACTCGGGAGATGTGGAATGATGGATTGCAAATCTGTGTCTACTCTGATGGAACTCAACTTCAAGAAGCTATGTGGAAGTGTTGTTGGGCCTAAATTGACAAATCCTTCCAAATATAAATAACTTGTGGGGGCCTTGATGTTCTTGGTAAACTCCCATCTGGACATTGCTCTTTTGTGAATACGTTGAGTCAATTTATGGTCGAGCCTCATCACATACACTGGATTGCTACTAAGAATTTCCTGAGATATCTCTGAGGCACAATCAACTCTGGACTGAGATACACTACCATGAATTTGAGGCTACATGGATATATTAATGTTGACTAGGCCAGAAGTGTGGTGGATGTAGCTTCTCATTGGGATATGCTTCAATTTCTTGGATGAGAAGGAAAAAAAAATTGGTTGCTCTAAGCATCGTCGAGGCTGAATACATTGCAGCTAGTATGGCCTGTTTTGAAGTTGTTTGGTTGAGGGAGCTCTTTAGTGAGCTATTTGAGCACGTGCTGGATACCATTGTGATCTGCAACAACCAGAGTGGGATTCGCCTTTCAGAGAATCCCATGTTTCACGACCACTCCAAGTACATTGATATCAGGTACCACTTTATCTACGATATGGTACAACGGGGAGCAATAAGATTCCAACACACCAAAATTGATGAACAAGTTGCAGAGATCCTCATGAAGCCTTTGGGGAAGGTCAAATTCTTTAACTTTCGAGAGAGACTTAGAGTTGTGGAAAGACCCTCCCATGAGGGCCCCACTTGAGTTGGACATTGAGCTCTGGGAGCTCCTGGGGGCTTGGGGTACTTCTTGAAGCTATGAGCAATCTTAGGGTGAGTGGTTCACCTTCCCCTGTGATGCCCCGTGATGGTAGACATGTATGTATGGTGAGTGGTTCACCTTCCCCTACAATTGCAGGCGCGTGCATGTAGGGTGACTGGTTCACCTTCCCCTAGGATTACAGACACATGCGTGTAGGGTGAGTGGTTCAGCTTCCCCTATGATTGACATATGTATAAGATGAGTGGTTCACCTTCTCATATGGCATATGAGCAAGATGAGTGGTTCACCTTCTCCTAATGATACCCCAGCGTACATCCTAACCATGTAGTTCGTGACTCATGGGAAGTACCTCTCATCTGGCTAATGAGTCGAGAAAAGTAGATAGACACCATGGCACTAGCGATAGATGGCTTGTGTACTCTCATACTCCCTATGTCTAGGATGCATGGTGTTCAACAACTTGATATGGGATCAATTGAGGTTCTACCTCTCGACTGACTTTTGTCAATGGAGAATGGTAAGATCTCGTGACTCACTCTCGATCTATTCTTCTTCATTATTACATCATGGTTCAGCAACGCAGAGATGAGATGACAAAGATGGTTCATTACGACATGATGGCATGATGATCAATGAGGGAGTGTTAAAATTGGCAACTAGGGCCAAATTCCACCTTGGGACAACCCATTTGATGGAAATGATGATTGCATTAAATTCCTCTTTTCGAGAGGACCAAAATTGATATAAAGATTATCTCATTTGGACAAGTGGAAGTGTGATTTTGAATCTATGCCCACACATGTCCAAATTGTTCAAGTCGGCCACATCAACATGTAGGCTCAAGAAGCTCAATAGACGTGTCTCTTCACCCACAACGAATTGTATAAATACAAGTGAACTCACACCTCATTTGACATCATCATCACTCACGCATTCTTCTCTCCTTCTCTCATTGGTTCGTACAACTATTGGGCAACTTCTCTCTCTCACACGTGTGGCAAGAGGGACAAGTTTTTTGGGTTGAATTGCAAGACTGAAATTTTAGGCAATAGACCAAGTTTGACTAGCATTGACCATGGGGTTGTTGACCAGCGTTGACTACAGTTTTTGGAGGATCTTTTCTGTGTCTTTAGGCCGCATTTATGGGCACATAAATCAAGGGAATCTGGGCAGTTTGTCCAACACTCACTTCAACATTGACTATAGTTTGAGCATTGAAAATTATAGCAAGTTTTATCTCCTTTGACCAAGTTATTTTAGGTTGATTTTGACCCCCTGGTCAAGCCGAGTTTCACTTGGCAAGATAGAGTTGTTTTGAGGATGATTTATTGTTGATTTAACCAACATTGATTTTCTGGTTAGCGTTGAAGTTTGACCACAGTTGACTACAGAAATTGACATGATTGTTTTAACTTTGAATTAGGCAAGTCAATTTGATTTTTGTACTCTCTTTGTTGAACTTTTGATATAATAATAAGAAGAATTGATCAAAAAGTTTTCCCCAAATTATGGTTTTTTGTGAGAATCTACCAAATCTGGTGTCCGCTTATCTTCGTTTATCTTGGCTTGTCTTCTACATATTGTTTTATGTTCTATCCACTTTTACTGTAAATGTGATTAATGGTTAATGTGATTGCTACTAGAAATCTAAATTGAAGTTGCTATTGGGTTGCTTAAGGAACATTGAAGTAATTGTTCTAAGCATAGAACATACCATTGTTAACTAAAATTAACACCATGGTTAAGAATTTGTCATGTTGTTATAAAATATTTTGATTGTGAAACAAGTTATGTTTTTGGGGCATGTGTTATTGATAAGCCATGGTATTGTAACAAAATCTATTTACAAGTTAATAATATCCACAGTAGAGTGGAAGTGAAAATCCATGGTTAAGAATCCTGTCATATTGGTTGTGAAATAAGTTAATAGTTTTTGAGTATGATTATTGTAACAAAGTCTATACATAAACTAATAACAAAATCAAAATATAATAAATTGAATTTTGTTATTTTTATTACTTTAATTTTTTATTATTAATAACTTCTATTTAAATGTTTATTGGGTTTATTATTTTTAAACGCCTTTATTATTATTTTTAACTTTTTATTATTAAGTAGCCAATCTTTAAATGTTTAATAAGATTTATGTTGGTTTTTACTTTAACTTTTTATTATTAATGTAGCCAATATTTTATCTCCATATTATTTAATATTTTATTATTTTTTAATTAAACCCATATTTAAAATTATTTATATACTTATATTACACCTACCAATATACTCTATACCAAACTATGAAACCCTTCTAGACTTAATAAAAATAAAATAAAATCGTTTTAAAAATTGATTAAATAAAAATGAAAATGAAAATATTTTTAAAGATTGATTCAGACTCTTTCATTATAACATTCTCTGCATTTGAGAACTTAAAAGTTTTCTTATCTCAATTAGTAAAATATGCACATGATTTTGAGATATAATGAAGACAGACAAATTTTTAAATACTCAAATCAGGGGTAATCGTTAATGAAACTAATCTATATATTTAGATTAGTTGGATTCAACTCAACAATGATGTGGGTCCGCCAAAAGAAGTTGTGAGATTGTCAAGAATAACTATCAACATTTGCTTATTATTTTTGAATTTTTTTTAAAGTGGATTTTGTACCAGATGTAGATAATCTATTTGATTTGTCAGTACCACTACCCCCACTGGGATAGTGCTTCGTTGAAAAAGTAAGGCTCTCACCTACTATTCAACTGGGAAAATGGGTGCCAGCTAGAAATGGCACAGCCGACAGTTGCACATTTTCAATACAAGACGCGGAGCCTTAGCTGTCATGAAATCAAATTTTATAATCTAAAATATCTTGGGGCCACAACCGCTCATGTGAGGCGTGACTGTCATTTTCGAGAAGCAACAAAAAATCTTACACTTATTAAAAAATCAATGAATCGCATTATTTCATTTTATCGAAAACGACACCCTCCGTCCAAATTTATTTGTGAGGAGGAAATGGTTGTGAGCAACATTTTCAACAATTTGCATTCATTTCGTTTTATTATCAACCACACCACACCATCCATTCATTAGGTTTTGAATTTTAGTTATAATGAGAAAATGCTGTCACTTCGTCGGTGACTGTCTGGTACCATAAAGTAACAACAGAGAATGCATTCCACGTGGACATCGAACAAAATGGGGACTATTCATAGATTGATTAATGAAGTGATGAGTACCTAGAACTCATTGATTTAGCCAAATCAAACCAAGGACAAAAAGAACCAAGCTATCATAAGAATATACACACAGCAGCAAAAAGCAAGGACACCAGCAGCCCCACTGCCCAACATGATTATATCTCTATCATCCAAACGCTACAAACAACTCTAAGGCAGCGCGGGCAGCAAATTATGTTTACAATTATTTCAAAATATAAATGAAATAATAATCAGTAACCATAACCAACCTGAGAACAGTAACAGCAGGAGCAATAGCTACTCTAATCAATAAGCAAGCCAGGTGGCGCAGTTCTCTTATTCGTCTCTCTCCAGGATCGACTCCCCGTAGCGCCGCTACGTTGCCTATAGCATGAAAACTAAAACCCCTACGCACGCAACCGAGAAGGCTAAAAATCCACGGCAGACACCGGCAGAGGCAGGGGCGAACGACGTGCTGGAATCGGAGGCAGAGGGACCCTTAGCAAGAAGAGGGCTTTCGCTAGGTCCAGCTGGAGCCGGAGGCGACGAGACGGGCTTGGACTTAGGTGACTCGACCTCGGGGGCGGGTGCCTCCACGGGTGCGGGTGTCGGAGCGGGGGTCGGAGCCGCGGCGAAGAGCTCTTTGGGCTCGAGCAACTTGTTCACCGTAAAGATCGCAAGGGGCTGGTCGTCGAGCAGAGTGCCGCTGATCGTGGCCTTACTGACACCGGTGTTTAGGATCACCGTATCGCCGGAGGAAGACACCGTAAGTACATACTTGCGGGGGGAGGGGCTCGCTATCGTGCTGATGGGGCCATTCGTGGTCTTAAGGGTGCCAAGTGGACTGTAGATGGGCAGCGCGTGGAACTCCAACACGGAGACCTGGTCATCACTGGGCAGCTTCTTCAGCAGCTTGTTTGTGGCACCAGTAAAAGCAGGGTCAGTCGGGCAGAACACAGTCAGCCCGCCCTGGACGGCGTCCTCGAAGGTCTTGGCGACGCCAGTGGTGGAGATCATGGTGGCGAAGATCTTGCACCCGCCCTTGATCATAACGGCAGTGATGTTCACATCGGTGGGCGCAGGGGCTGGCGCCTCCGCCACGTTGGTCGTGATCGGCTTACTCACCTCGATGACCGACAGGTTGTAGCCCTCCTGCTTCACCGATTTGACGTACGTGGCATCCAGCTTGGCGCCGTGTGCCGCGAGGCCAAACCCCACCTTTCCAGCCTTCAGATCTGTAATGTTGATGAAGCCACTGTTGCCTGGGGCCATTCCCGTGGTCTGCAAGAGCGTGGTGCTGAGCGTTGTCCCGTTAGTGATCTCGTGGAGCTTCTTGGGGTCGAAGAAGTCAAGCACCACATGGAGGCTGAGCACACGCTTGAGGGAGGCCAGATCCAGGCCACTGAGCGCGTCCATGTTACTGTTACTCAACGCCAGAACTGTAATCGTCTGCCGGCTGTTGATCTCGTCCGCCAGCTTCGTCCGCGAGAGATCATGATTGAACTTGCTGTATTCTGGAAATTTGGCCAAGATCTTCGTGATATTGAACGCAGTTGCAGAGCACTGTAAGCTCAGCAGGACAAGAAACGCAAATCCAAGCCCCAAAATCTTCATTATGACGGAAAAATGACCCCAAACCACTAAAAATGATACTCGGGTGCTCCGGAAGCCCAACAAACCCCTGGAGAGCACAATGTGGAATGTCCTGAACACACTTCCCCTCAGCCGAGCTACCACCAAGAACCAGAGAAAACAGAAAAGAAATGTGTACCCAAAGCTGCTCAGTAGGCGGAATAACAATCATTCACTTCTGATATATAACGTTAACATCAACGTTCAGAAAACGAGTCCCGGAAAGTTCTCGATATTGCCGTTGTCTAACTTGTCCCGTCCACCGCGGCATGGCACCGGGAATGTGGACCCCACGCCAGCCTGTTTGCCGTTGTTAAAGTTAACCACGGTCTGGCTCATATGCCAAGGTTGCCGAAAGGGAGAGGATTAAGGGTTGTGGAGATGCCGCATTGCCGGTTAACCAGCGTTAAGCCTTTAGAAATAGTTCCCGTGTTCCGAGAGTTGAAAGATGGTGGTGTTGCGTGAGGGACCCTTCCTTAAAGGCAGTAAGTTAATGTGAAAGCATCTTGCTTTATACCTAGGTAAAGCATATATATATCTCTACTTTATCTTCTTATTGGGCTCCTTCATTTTCAAACTTTGCTCGTACACATGGAAATGTTGTGTATGCCAAATTGTATAATGCCATCTTTTCAAACAGCCTTTGTGTACATCTTATTATGGGTGTATAAGATTTTTAATTGGAATTTTGTGGCATCTGATTAGTGTCAGATTTTTTTTTTTTAATAAATTTAATATTTTGGAAAAAATTTAAAGTAAAATTGAGAAAAAATTTAGATGACGTAAACCAATGTTATTAGATAATTATAAAATTGTTTAAATATATTGAAATATTGTATATAAGACATTTAATTTATTTATTTTTTTGGTTTTTTTAACCGGTTAAATTTTATTTTTTTATATAATTTTTTCGAGAAAATTTAAAAATTCAAAATATCTACCAAAAATTTTAATAATATCTGGATACATAAATTATACTTTCATTTACAACCCAATTCCTATTAAATTTGTATCTAAATGTTAACCAAATACATACTGTAAATGGTCATTTTCCCATATTATATTTTTTATTTATATTATTTATTGTTATACTTGAGGGAATGATATAATCTATTTAGTTTTGTCTTTCACTGATTATTAGTTTGTCTTCGATCAAAAATTTATGATGTTTATCCATAGTTTTACATTAGGAATTAAATTTTTATTATTATTTAAATTTATTTATTTGTAAAGTGATTGGTTGAGGTTTTTTTATGGGTTGTGTAGTAACTTCTTACTAATTTTTTTGTTTTTATTTTTATTTATTTTTTATTTTTCTATTATTTCTATTTTTCACAATATTTTCAATTTAAGGTTACATAATAATAACACAATTTAATCAATTTAGTTATAAACAATTATATATATATATATATATATATATATATATATATATAGATATATATATAAAATAAAAAACACATATATGTGTGTGTTAGTGATGGCATCCAATAATACAATATTTTATTAGTTGTTTTATGTTTGTGTTGAAATTTTTGTCTTTGTTATTTTTTTGTTTAATTAAGTTATATTTAAGCTAAGGGGTAAGTACTAGCTACTATGTAGCTCTTGTTTATATGGTGGCCATGTTTTTAGTTTTCTAAATAATTTCTATTACATTTCTTTTTTAATCTAATTTTAAAATTATGATAAGTTATAAAATTGAAATTGGGTGGATGAAGAATTACTAAAATAGTAATTTGTAATGTTTAAATTGTAAATTTGAATATTTAAATAAAAGCATGATCTCCAAATTAATTTTAGAGATGAAATTTATAATTATTGATTGTACATTTACATTTAATTGAAATTCTAACCATATTTTTTATTGGATTAAAAAAAAAATGTTATCAAAAAATTTAAATAACTATGTGTTGTTTATTTCATACTATGATGAAATTAATAATTATTGATTATAAATTTACATTTAATTGAAATTCTAGCCATATTTTTTATTGGATTAAAAAAAATATTATCAAAAATTTAAAATAATTGTGTGTTATTTATTTCATACTCTTTCTAACATATTATTAGCCTTTACCTCACTAGGGATTATAGCACTCACCTCCGGTCAAAGTTTGTTCACCCTCGAATATTTTGTTGTGTTTTTTCAATTTTAACTAAAGTTTTGCAAAAATGCTTAATATTTATATTTTCTAGTAAATTTAAAATTAAATTTTTTATTTTGGAAATATTATTTCTAATTTTCGATTAGCTGCTGATGGGACATAATTCCCCTAGTGGAGGGTGATTTATTTTCGATATTTGTTAGTGCCTAACAATTCATTTAAAAAAAAAACTAATTTTATGAGTGGTCAATATGTTAGTGAGTGCTCTAACATTGACATTTACACAGTGCTCTGAGCATGTCCTTTAAGTAAGGGGGCGGTGTTTCATCGATGAGTGATTTGACACTAAAATTGACATTGACACTATCACAGGTACTATTAGGGAATTTTCCTCTTATTTTATTTTAAACTTTTTTTCATCTTAAACTTTTAGAGATTTAGTTGTGCAGGAGAACGGGCGCACGGAGCCATGAACCTATGCAGAATGAAGGATGTGAGAGAGAGTGGGTATGTGTGGAGGTAAGGAAGGGCAGCAAAGCACCTCCGCACTTGCACGTGAATTATACAAGAATATGTGAGAACATGCAATTTCTTAAATTTAATCACTTCCCTATTTTGTTTGATATGTGCATAGCAACTAGATATTGTAGGTTCGAAGGAGACAGGGGAAGCTCTAGAGTGGAAAGGCTTTCAAAGGATGAAGTACTCATGGAGAAATGGGAGATGTTGAAACTACAACCTATTTCTGAACAAGAGTTTCGCAAGGCTATCGAAGACTTTACATACAATGGACGTGCATAATCCCTAAAGTATGGAAGTTAAGCCCCTTCATGAACATGAAATCAGTGTTTGGCAAGAGAGGAATGATGGAGCTTTCATTTGTAATTTTCTACATCTTCACATACATTTGTGTATTAAATGCAAAGTATGCAATATTCAATGAAGTGTCTTTTTTGTGTAGAAAAATGGTTGTGTGGAGCAGGGAGCAGAAATAGTGTTTTGCAATGTTTGGTATCTCTACATACATTTGCACATACCTCCCTTTATACAACACTACATATTAATCAATTAATAATTAGCGTTTTTGCCTTATTAAAGATTGGGACATGAAAATTTGAAAGGTGGTAGATTAAATGTATATTGAGTGTGATTTCACATTTGTGATTAAGTTTGTACTCTAAAATAAGGGTGGATGATCAAACATGTGCACTACTATATTAAAGTGGGCAAATTTTATTTGATATCAGGATGCAAATGAGCTTCAATGAATTTTTTTTGTGGGTGGTTGTGAGTGTGGAGGCACAATGAAAGCTTATTCCACACCTCTGTACTTGCATGACTTTAAACAATTAAAACATATAACATGTTTCAAACTTTATAGAAAAAAAGAACTACACAAGTTTGGGTTAAATAGATATCTTTAGTTTTTGTTGGGGATTTGGTGATGCTAATTCCTTTGATCGGTGCTGATGGGTAATTTGTTTCCTCCTGATTTTGTTTCCATGTCAGAAAATTGTTATGTTGGCCTCCCATCTATTGCTAGATTTTCAAAATTGCAACATTGGTCGCCCATCTATTGCTATGGTGTCTAAGTGTCTCAACAATCTTCCCACTTGGTCAAATGGCTAGAATCGCATGAATGCCAAAAGATAGACTCATGTTTTTTGAACTTCACATATTAATTATTTTCAAAACTTTAATTTCGAGTTCTAAAGTCATCAATGTTACATGCACATAAATCTTAATAGGAAAATGAACATAATTTGGGGATACACATTCATTTACCATTTACTTTCGACAATCTTCACCCTGCATCCACCATAGATCAGAGGGTTTCATGCCGTAAAAGACGGGGATGACATTGGGAAGTCTTAATTGCAAACTTTATGCATTTGCATTCAAACAGTCGGGCATATCTAATTGTCATTTATGAATGATTATCATCAGCTTCATTTTGAGTTCATGATCAAATATTGACTAAAAATAATTATCATTACCAATAGGAAATGTTGATATATTTTATAGAGTGCGAACGTGTAGAGAAATATTTGTTCATCCCTTGCCACTCCCTCATTTCTTCGTTCCCACTTCCGGACTCTGTAGAATGTATCAACTTTATGGTGATTTGATCAGTGTCTTTCCTCCCCTCCTCCCCCCCTCACCTACACTAGGGGCCTATAACCATGTCAATTATGGCATCATTGGGTAGAGTAGTAGAATAATAGTCTCAATGTGAGTGTCATAGCACTCACCAATGAAATGGATACTAGTAAAAAGAATTGTAGCTTCGATAATGAAAATAATAAAAGTTGGCTCTGCTCTCATTTCCCTTCACTCAAAGGTTCTAGGGCTTATTGAAGTTTGGTGCATGTAATTTTTGGTTTGGTCTGATGTCTAGTTCTCAAAACTATGTTTGATGGCTTTGAGTGTGGATGTGCGAAACAAGCACAGTGAAATATTTTTTTGCATCTTTGTACATTGCATAACTTTAAACGATTGAAACATGGAACATATTTTGAACTTTATAGTTAAAAGAACTACAAAAGTTTGAGACATGAAAATTTTGGGTCACATATATATACGGTGTGAAATAAGGGTGGATGAATGTGTGTGAGTAAAAAATAAATGACAAAAGCTTTTATCCGCAATGTTCGTAGCTTTTCATAACACCAATCCCCCCCCACATAGTTTTTTCGAAATAAGGGTGAGTGATAAACTATGCTTAGAAATTTCTTTGTAAGTGGCTCTGAGTGTAGAGGTGTGGTTGTGTGTAGGTATAAAAGAAGCACATTGAAAACTTCTTTCATACCTTTGCACTCTGCATAACTTAAACTATTAGAACATATAACATCTTTCGAACTTTATAGGAAATGTGTGTGTAGAAATTAATGTGTAGATTCAACTGATCATGAAATTTGTTAAATCACAAGACATGAAGCTACTCTACTGATCTTTGGAAGTTAATTCACCATCTAGAGCAAGAATCATAGACATGCAAAAGGAAGCATCACACATGTAAAGATATTTATCTAGGGGAAAGTGTTGTCTAAGTAAATCCTCTTGGTGGACAGAGACGATCCCTCTAGCCCAATGAGTGGGTCTAGCAACCAAAGTGACAATCTACTAGACACTTTCCTAAGTTGTAATTGAAAAGAGAGACGAAGAAGATGGCCTACCTCGTTCTGATGCTATCTCGATCTCCTTTGTTGAAGACCTTGAATCACTTGCGTCACGGGCTCATTCCTACTACTCTCAGTGTTTATGCACCTGTACAAGAGATCAAGACATAACAAGGCATGTAAATACAAATAACATATTCAAAAAGAAACCTACTTAACTGATCCTGGAATTAAGCTAAATGATACATGGGCATACACATTTAGGGAAAATGAACCAGCAGTTTCATATTAATAGAAAATAAAGGGAAGAATACAACCAAGCCTTGATGTTGATAGGATCTCCTTGAATGAATATCCAAGTCCAAGCTAAGCTCTCCAAGCACTCCTTCTCCAAGCCAAATGAGTAGCATATAGGCACAATCTTAACATAAGGGTGAAAATAGACATAGACCAACCATTTGGGAATGGGAGAGGATGAATATATAAGCTAGGAAAGGGAGTTAGGATCTCTCCAAAGATAGGAGTAGGCCCTCATCTCAAGGAGGTAGCTCATAGGGATAAGACCAAGAGGCCAAGTTGGGAGAATTTGACCTCATCTATACCAAACAACCTCCATCTCACCACTCTGGAAGCTTCTAGATCACGAAGCTTCTCATCCTCTTTGGGAAAATTTCCTTTTTGGGATCATCGCGGGTATACAAGTGAATAGAGCGATGCCATCATGGGTCAAGTGTAGTGCAATATGCAATCATCACTGCTTTTAGTCTCATAAGCACGATGATTCTTAAATTAGGGTTTTAGAGCTATTTCTTTCAGGGAAATCTCAAGGAATTTTCCAATCAATGTCTTAGGAAGGATCTGAGCTGCATATATGAATGAGTACACTACATAATGGTCATGTTTCAGGCACTTTGGGGTATGTCACAGGGAAGTGTAGGAGGCGTGACAAAATATTGTGTAACAGATGGCCCCTAAAGCATACAAGCAGAACAACGAGTGATGGCCGAGATGCTTTACGATATTTTGCAAGGACAAGGACAAACACTGTCAGGAGACCTGCAAATCAAGGATGCATATACATATACATATCTGAAATCATGAGTCCACGGTATAGACGCAGCCATCCGGATGATAATGACTATATAAAAGGATCCATGGTATAGGCACAACCATCCAAATGAGAAGGATAATTTGTGAATATAAGATCCAAGGTATGGTTGCAGCCATATGAGATAGAAGGATCATCATAAATGTAAAGCCCCATGGTATGGTCACAACCATCCATATAGAAGAAACATGTGTACAATCATGAATAATATATAACTCCACGCAACCTGAGTCATATCAGACAATACTCAGGGTCTTGCACTCCATCCTGACCCGATCAAAGTATGAATTCTAACATGTGAATGAGTGTGTTGAAGTCAAACATGCTAGAAAACCATTTGATTACCGCAAAATGATGTGGACCGTTAACAAGTATGAGAGAAACCACCAATAATGACAATGGTTCTCAAGGTACGACAATACAATCCATGAATGTGATAATTAAACTGAAGTCGAACACTCACGGAATCATCCATTCGAAGGCCAATGATGAATACCCGTGGTCGTATGTAAAGAACTTGCCATTAAGGCATGAAAGCTCCAAGGTACTGAAAGAGAGTTTCTAAGTCATCTTCCTGGATAATGAGCTGAAGTTGACAAGAAGCGACCCATTGAAGGAGGGAAATGATGAGTCCCTGTTTCTGGGAAAATTAGTGTCTTGTCGAACGACTAAACCTCTAGGTTTGGCAGCTAACCTAGAAACAATAGTTTAAAGAAATTTAATATCTTTCCTATGAGTGACAGATAAGAAAGATATTATGAAGACCAACCTATAACTTTTGCTTGAATCCTTGCTTGATCTCCCTCCCCTTTGGTCGATCCTGTAACTCCTCCCCGTACTTAACACGCTTGGAGAGTACCTGCACAGCTACAGAAACAAAGACCTGTCAAAGCATAATGATCCATCACAGCATAAACATCATAGAATAAAAAATATGATAAACAAATGAATGCATTTATAGTTAACACAATCAATTGGGAAAAATCTTGAAGAACTTTATTGATATCAAGGAGAATTACAACCCATAAGAAGTCTGATCTAGCCCCATCCTCCTAGCTTCAAGCCTTCTTCACCTCATGAATCAACAAGAACACACCAACAATGACACAATGCTCTCACCTTAATACTAAAACTAGCAGAACTTCCTTACAACTCTGAATATTCAACCTTTTGATCCCTTGGATGGGAGATCCTTTTATAGATGATTGCAAGAGGGTGAGCCATCAATGGGGATTATGAATGCCATTCCATTTGTTGAAATTAGTTCCACAAGAGATGGGATTGGAGATGGTTTCCTAGTTCCCTTGGTAATCCTTGGGCGAATTCAGAGAGGCAAGTGGCATAGGAGAAGTTTCTAGAAGATTCCATGAGCAACCAACTAACAAACTGTCCCGGAATTATGTCCAACCTCGCCCATCGCACTTACTAAAGGGCCAAATTGCAATGCATCTCACTTAGACAGTGTAGCAAGTGAGATGCATCTCACCCTAACACAGGGCTTTCAGATATGGTTCAATTTAGGCACTTGCTGGATGATTTCTCAGATGGAACTTTTGGGGAATGAGGCATTCAGATGACTAAGTTTCTTTAGGGTATAAAACAACTCTTCTAGGGGTTGATGAGCCCTAATATCATCGACATATGAGTTTGGGGTTGATGTGGCCAAATATGTCTATAACAGTTGCCCCCTAAAGCATGAGGTCGTAAATGTTCATGTTGGGTGAAATGCTTTATCATGAGGATCAGAATTTTCGAACTAGAAGGTGACCTGCATAAATTTCAATATAATACATCATGATAATATGATTTTTCATGAACTAGCTGAAGGAGGCATTCCCATGCTCAGCTTTATAAATTTTCATTTCATGTACATAGATCAGATATTCGTCTGGAGATACAAACTTGTGATTCTACAGATATAGAGTCGTAATCCATGATTAGGATGACCATCTGTGTAGAGCCTTTATACATTTGATGTTTTTGTATCCCTGAATATGTCACAACTCAGATGGATGAAACTAGATTCGGGGTCTTCAAACTCGTTCAATCTTCGCTCGATGTACAAGTCAAACCATGTGAAGAGATGTTTTGAGGTCAAACATGGAAAGACATCACCTGATTACCAGCCAATGATGTGAGATGTTAACAGACATGAGAGGGATCACTGATAATGATAATGATCCTCAAGGTACTACAGTACATTTCACGTGGTGTGAATACATGATCTCGTTTCGAACACCACACAAAATCTTTCGGTCGAAGGCCATTGATGTCAACCTATCGCAGGAAGAGAGAAACTTGCCATTGATGTAAACAAGCTTCAAAGCACTGGAAGGGTGCTTCTAAGTCAACTTCTTGGAAAATGAGCTGATGTCGATAATAAGCAACTCATCATAGGAGGGCCTTGATGTATCCCACATCTACGACACAAAACAAAACAAATGATTTCTGGAGGTGAAAATGAACTGATGACACAAGGTTCAGGAATGGCGGTCATGAAAAATTAAGGTTGGAGGTATTGCAGCGTATGAGACATTAACTGGATGACTTCTTAACTGGATGGCTTCTCAACTAGATGACTTCTCTTGAACATGTCGGTGACACTGAGATGAATTGGTAGCGTTAACCCCAAAGATGGATGGTATGAAAGACCAATGGCATGATGACCGGTGAACAGAATAACCCAACCCAACTCAATCATGGAGATGAAGTGAAAGTGGCATGTTCAAGAATGACTTGCTACCATAAATTCTTCAAGATTTTTCCTCTTTTTCCCTAGTCATTTTTGACCAGTACCTCTTTATTTTTGTCAAGCTTGAGGAGGATAACATATGCTTGTTCTATAATTCGCCCTTCAGGCAAACACACCACTATTTGAATGTTTTAACGAGTATAGCGACGGTGAAACTCGGTCTCGTCTAGATGGACAAGTTTGTCGCTATTATTTTAATGAGTTTAATGACAAGGATAACTCGGTCCTTTTCATGTTTAGAGAGTTTGAAAAGGGACGAAAAGAAAACTCCATAAGTTCTTTTTCGTAAAGTAATCCCTCAGGTCTGAAAAAGGATAAAATAATACAAGAGGGATGTCGTTTCCAATACTTTAACGGCTGGAAGAGACAAGTGCTCGACTATCTTTTCTTGTTTAAAGAGTCTGAAAAGAGTTTAAAGAGGACTCTATTTTGGGGAATGAGTGGTGTCTAGGGTAGAAACTGGTTCTGGTGATGTTGGAACTTTTCAAAACATATTGATTGATGTGAAGAGGCTAGCTAGTAAGACCACTCATTGCAGTTGTTCCTCAAAAAGGTAAAACAACTAAGTGAAAGCGTATGATTGGCCAAAGAGATGGTGGTGATGGAATAAAACAACCAAGGCTCATCTGACAAAAGAGGCTGATAAAATGGAAATCACAAAGGTTAAAATGGAAATGGGTTCATTTTTACGCAAGCTTGAACCATGGGGAACTATGCTTAGATTGGTTTATATGACCCCAGCATGATGAAAGGGAGAGTCTCCAGTAACCAGATGGAAGTCACTGCGGTGAAGCAGGACGGTTATCCAACACTTTTTTGGCTTCGTCCAGATAGACAAAGGTGAATGGGGTGATTCCCTTCACATAACTTACAGGGAAACTTAACTTTACCATTAGGTGCATGCCCCACAAGCTTCATTACATTTACCTAAGTAGATTACTCATGGCTATCAAGTGGATGGAATGAAGGTTCTTCTATGAGATCAAGTGAAAGACTCGACTGGGATTTTACGAGATCTACTCAAAGACTCGACTTGGAACTTGGGACCTTGTTTCATTTTTTCTTTTAAATGAGCTTGACGCAAGACAAGGAACTATGCTCATGGACCTGTTTCATTTTTTAAATGAGGTTGACACAGTAAAAGAACTATCCTCATAGACCCTTGTTTCATTTTTTAACGAGGTTGACACAAGACAATGAATTGTCCTCCTGCTCCTTGTTTCATTTTTAAACGAGGTTGACACAAGACAACGAACTATCCTCGGACCTGTTTCATATTTTTTTAACGAGGTTGACACAGTAAAAGAACTATCCTCAAAGCTCAATCACAACTCATAAGTGGTCATGGAGAGATTTGCTTCTAATGACCCCAGTACATGATGTACAACATCACTGAATTGATCATCAGTTGATGTAGGTATGGAACAGGTAGCCACATAATTAACCCATGGCGAGGATGATACCATTGGTCTAAATGGACCATTTAGGGACGATGGTTGACTAGGAGCTATATTTGGACCGGGAAATGAAAGCTGGTCAATGGTGACAATTTTTCCTTCATGCGGGAAATAAATCACTCGAAAGAGTGTTAAAACAATAGCTCCCATGTCATAAAAATAGTCGCGCCCAAGAAGTAATTTGTCATTTAATGGGCCTAGGACTACCATCAAATTCAGATAAACGGTTTTCCCCCCCAAAGTAATAGGTAACTAAGGAAGGATCCCTAACAGTCGACTAGTTCCTCCGTTAAAGCCCAACAGATTCTGTGTAACCGGCACAAGCGGTGGCGACCCAAGCGCTTGCCAAGAAGTTGATGAAAGGATACTCACTGATGCACCTTCATCTATAATAGTTCCAGATACGATCATTTTACAAACTTGTCCTATGATCTAGAAAGGCACATAAGAAGGAAGGCGAAATCCTGCCAGTCGATTCCAATCAAAGGAAGTGACTAGACTACTTGGAGGGGGTACCATAGAAACAGGAGAATTAACCCCTTGAGTTATGAGAACTGGAGGATTTTCCTCTTGTCTTGATGGAACAGGTGGATTGCCCCCAAGCTCATTTGAATCTGAAGAAACAAAAATAACTTGAATGGTATCATGTTTACTCTCTTCGGAAAAGGTACAATTTACTGAAGGTGAAATCGGGTCAATTAATACCTCGATTCGGGTTGGGTATAGACTCATAAGATTCACTTTCAGAGAGAGTGCGTTTGACCGACGACTGATTTTGGTTAGTCAATTCATCAACTAGTGACAAATTTGCTTTTTCAATTTTAAAGAGTCAAGAAAAAGCTAAAGATGACTCTAGTCACCTTCGATTTTTAATGAGCCTGAAAGGACAAGTGCTCAGATGGACCTTTTCTTTTAGAGAGTTGAAAAGGAACGAAAGTGACTACTCTAGAGAATCTAGACAAAAAGGTTTCCCAGACCAATCGTAAAACTGCAATATACACCTTGGTGATAAATTAAAGAGAAATTACCAAAGAATTACGTACGACAGTCAATCTTCCTGAATGCTTTGTTCAGTGCATTGCGGTTGATAAGGCAGCAGACTCGGTTTCCTATGGATAAAGGATTTAAGCCTATTGTGGTCTCCCAATATATACGTGACAGTACGGGGAGCACAAGTCCGTGCTAGCACTTGTCGTATCAAGGAGGAGGAATCACCCAACCTTCAATGAAAACGATAGCCACTAGGTTTAAAGACATCAGAACACGTCTCTAGCCTAGACCTCTAGATGTGTTGGGTTAAATTCCAAAGAGTTTTTAAGTTCAATGAAGTTCATTTTAAAGTTGATATTTCTTAAAAGTTTGTCTTTGAAGGTTCACCACGTGATGTATGTTCACAATTCCTAAAATGCAACTATCATCATAAACAAACTTTGGATTTAGTTTGAACGATGAAAACCTTAGCTACTAAAGGATAGAGCAATCAGATCTTTGACAAAGAGCAAAGAGCACATCTAATGAAATTTCCCTAGCTATTCCTATCAAGCATTCACAAACCAAAATACTAAAATACAAATGCATTTATTTGTTTTCATCTCTCCTTAATGTGAATGATCCAAGAAGGAAAACTAAATGTAGCAATGACTCAAAATGTTTCACTTAAAATGACAATTTTCGACAATTTTTTTTCAAAGAGGGAAAGGAAGACTCAAAACGACACTTTCAAACTTGAAGAAATATCTTTTCGACACTTTGAACAAACTCAAATAAAATCAATTGCATCAAAAAGTTTAATCGATAAGCGAAATAAGGAGGAATTTATGACACTTCACTTTTTTGATGAAAATGGAAGACTTTACAACACTTTTTCTATCGAAAACGACAAATCAACTAACACTACTTTTGACAATGGATTGTAAATGAAGAACAAACACACAAAAACATTCACCAATCCTAATCTAAATTGAGGCTGATCTAAGTGATGTAAGTTGGCTTAAGTGATGAGGTATTGTTCAAATTCACCAAGCAACCAAACAAGTCTGAAAACTAGTAAAAAATCCTCAACTTCTAGATGGGAAATTGAGTTCAGTCAATCATCGCACCTGGCCTTTGCAGACAGTTAGATGCATCAAACTTTTCTCACTTGGGAAGTTAGATGCATATGAAGTCACAGTGGAAGACAATGCGATGGTCAGGGAGCGCTTCTAAAAATGGTTTTGGCTCAAATTTGCAGTAGTTTTCAATGGATTAAGCTTGATTTTAATGAACAATGATAAGCAAAGTATGATGGAATGTCTTATGAGGTTACTAAGCTACCAACAAGGGATTTTTGATGCTTTTCAAATCAAATGCTCAAGATATAAACTAAACCAGAGATTGACTGAAGTAGCATTTATCTACTATGCAATTGTATAACAAAAGTGGTTTGAAAGCTTCCTGGCTAGCTTGAGACTCTGTCTATAGTTTATATAATCCAACATGGAGCATACAACATTAAAAAACAATCATCGTTCCCCAGTGGTGTTATAGACATTTTTGTGCCTAACAGCATGAAGCATGAAATGTCAATAATCTAAGGGATCCAAAGTCCCTAAACATGTTGTTCCTACCCCTAGAGGAACAAGGTCAGCAAACCACAGCACTGAAAATCAGTTCTCCACTTGAAAACACTAAAAAACAAGCTATTTCTGGATCATGTCAGCTGCTCCACTGAGCATCTGCACTGAATGTCAACTGCTCCACTCTGTACCTGCGCTGAATGTCAAAAGCAATGAAGGCTACCTGCGCTGGGCGAGATTGGCCAAGTGGCACAGTCATTCTGCAAGGTGTCAAATGCCCAGGAAGCTTCCAAAATGACACTTGGATCAGGGAATTCGCCTTGTGATGAGTAAGAGGATCTAGATCTCCAAGTGGAAGCAAGAAACTCCAAGTGGACTCAAGAACTGAAGTATAACTGAAGTGGGAGAGGACACTAGTCAGCTTCATGCCAGCCTCAAGCTGACTCATCCTTTCTCCAAATCTCCTATATATAGAACTCTCTCATGAGGTCTAGGGAGGCTGGAATCTTGTGAATGTAAGGAAGTGCTGTTGGTTTGTGCATAGAACTATTGGGTGATTGCTCTGAAGGAGGTGAAGAGGAGATTTCTTTCTGCTGGGAGGTGTTGCTGGATTGGGCCTCTTATGGTTGTAACATTCTCAGAACTTTACTTCTTCCATTAATAAAGCATTTGAGGTTCTCCTATATGCATGTGTCTTAATGGTGTATTGATGCTTGTATATTTGATTTATTCTAATCCTTGAATCAGTTATGGATGTATGCTTCTTGTAGTTTCCCTTTCTTGTGCTTTTGCAGGATCTTTGTGTAGCTGGGCCAGTGAAAGAGCAAGGAGCTGGGAGCAAGCAGCAAAGAGGGAAGATTGGATCAACCATTAGCGGAAGACAACGGTTAGTGGATCCCTTTCTCCTCTCTCTTACATCCCATAAAGAAGTAATCTTGAATAGCTTTGTATTCAGTTGTTGCTGAGGTACTATCACCCTTAGAGTGGGATAGGGTCATTCCGTATTGGATACTTTTCCCAACAACAAATTGGCGACTCCACTGGGGATCGTATCTTGTTGGTTGTTTGTGTTTTTGCTATTCATTTCATAAACAAAGGGAGTACCGAATCGAACTGTGTTTGAATCTCTCAAATACAAAGTAGAGGGCAGCTACTCTAGCTCAGTTTCTGGGCAAGTTTATGATTTGAAGAGCTGATCCACAAGGACTCTAATAAGCTCTTAGTGATAGTTTTTCATCCTCCTTGTCATCCCTTAGTGTGTCCTTGACTGATAGCTTCTGATTTGAGCAAAAACTGTGAATTTTTGAGCAATCTGTGACCCGGAAACCAAGAGAAACGAAAGTTTCGTTCTTCAGTGCAGGCTGTACAAAGGCTGTTTGCATTTTAGCGCAGTTCCTGAAGGGGCTACCTGCGCTGAAGGTCAAACAGGCAGTGTCCCACCTGCGTTGGACCAGTCCTGCCTTGTGCTGCTGGGGTTTCCTGTTGTTTCTTGCCCTGTTTTCACTCTTGTTTTTGTTGTTTGTTACCAGTCAGTGTGCCTATCTGAAACCAACTTTCCTTGTCACTATTCCGCCTAGGTTGTATAAAGAAACTGTGTTTGTTCTTTGTGTATTTCTTGTACATTTACAGTTTCCCATAACGAAAGTGAACTAGTCTTGCTGTGACCTCTTAGATCTAGACCTGTGATAAAGTGTCGTTTTGATCTTAAGAGTTAGTTTGTTTGCTGTTCATAGCTGATTGGGCTTTTGCTTTCGTCATTTGGTTTGAGTTTTATATATTTCTAGTGTCGAAACAAGTAAATCTTAAGGTGTCTTTTGATTTTTGGACAAGCTTGTTTGCTTTCACTTGAAATTGAATTCAAAATTATACAACAGCTTTCTTTTTTCATTACGCCAACATTAAGAAAGAGAAAAGAAATACTTGCATTGTGCATGTGCATTATGACAGCTTGCATGTTGATTTAGGAAAAAGTGCATTAGTGTGTGCTCTATGATTTGTGTGAAAAGATGTTGTCTTTCTTTTCCCTCAGTAGTTAAGATTTTCAAAGTTGAAAGATTGAAAAGCTTGCTTATCATCTTAGACTGCATTTAGGAGTGTTATCATACATCTCGTGGTGATCCATAAAGGCAAACTGCTAAACAAGATCAACCTTAAAATAAATTGAATTTACATAACAACGCATTGAAACATAACGCAAACACATAGAGGTCTAAGATAGAGACGTGTTCCGGCGTCGTTAAACGTGATATCTTAGCGTTGAGTGGTTGGGTGATTCCTCCACGGTGAAGCGATAAGTATCAATACGGACTTGTGCTCCCACGTACCGTCGCGTATATATTGGGAGACCCCTATAGGAATAAAGCCTTTATCCAATAGGAAACCGTGTCGGCCGCCCTACTGATCGCAATGCAGTGAACACAGCATTCACAAAGATCGACCACTCGTACCGTAAAACGTATTCTGTGGTTTTGCGAAAAGTTTGGCACACCCTCTTCCTAGAACTCCAGAGCAGTTTCTTTTGGCCTTTTTCAAACTCTATAACTGAAAAAGTCCAACCGAGCATTTGTCACTTCGGGCTCGTTAATACATCGAAGGAGACTAGAGTCATCTTTAGCTTTTTCTCGACTCTTAAAAAGTGAAAAAGCAAGTTGCGTCTAAGCGTCGTTATAAAATTTATTTTAAACGGAACATAATCACCTCCTATTCCTGCGTTGATCTTAGGTTGAGAACATGGAACGCCCCAACCAAGAAATTCCACATGATGGAAATCCTAGTCCATTCTCCTCTTGGGGAGAAGTTGGTGCGCCCCACATGGCCACATTGTCGCTTCCAGGACTGACAATTGGCCTGCCTATTTGGCTATTCTCAACTAATGTAGTTCAGACCACCATGGTTCCTGAGCAGTCGAGTCAACAGTTAGACCAGTCTAGAGCTGCCCACCAGCCTTCAACTTCCTATAACTCTTTCTCCAATCCTTCATCTTCGCAAGGTAGAGCCGGCAAAAGCCAAGCTCCCATGGAGAAGAAGGAGAAGAAGAAGAGAGAGAAGAAGAAGAAGGAGCCTAAGGCGACTGGGGGCAAGCAAAAGACATCTGACAAAAATCCACACACAGCACAGACCGGGCCTAAATCGCCATGTGTCATATGTAGAGGAGACCACTTCCATAGAGATTGTCCCTGTATTCCCCGGATACTAAGGGACTGGTCCCCTCAGTTGCACAATTCGGGAGCATCAACCTCTGATAACCATGTTGGTTGCTTACCGTCAACCAGCGAAAGTGAAGGTTCAAGACAAAGAGGGGGAGCAAGATCCCCCTGCAAACTGTGTGAAGGCGATCACGCCATCCACTGTTGTCCCTTCTTAGACGAAGCGAAGAGAGTTTTGGAAGATCGACCGGTTTCACCGTTGGGACTTCCTCCTGGATACAAAAAACTCGTGCCAAGTCCTTCGTTGGTTGAAAATACAGCTGGCCCGTCCAAGTGGTCAGCTGAAGTGTCAGTCATTGAAAATGAACCTACTGAATCCAGACCAGACGAAAGTCTAAAGGTCGATACGACAGTTGACCCGGTTCTTCCTTCAGAGGTTTCATCCTCAAATGACACCGTCACTGAAGATTCATCTTCAAATGACACCCTCACTGAAGAGAACAAGGATGAAACCATCCAGATTCTTTTCATCAACACAGATTCTGATGAGCATCAGGGCAATGCGCCCATTCCTTTATCGCAGGAAGGAACATCGTCAGGATTGTATCCGGCCGTGTATTCGGTCCCACCACCAAGCAACCTGGTTGTGTCCTTTGATTGGAACCAACTAGGCAGACCCCGGTTACCAGCCAATATACCATTCAGAATCATAGTCCAAATCTACAGAATGGTAATGGCTGGAACTATCATTGATGAAGGGGCATCTGTGAGTATCCTTTCCTCTATTGCTTGGAAAGCACTGGGTTCCCCAGAGCTTTTGCCTGAGATAAGAAATCTCTCGGGTTTTGATAAAGGAACCAGTCGACCATTAGGGATCCTCCCCAATGTGCCTGTTACATTGAAAGGGAAGACCATTCAAATGAACGTGATGGTTGTTCAAGGACCCTTGGATTATAACCTACTCCTTGGACGAGACTATATATATTGCATGGGAGCTGTAGTCTCCTCACTCTTTAGAGTAATGTGTTTTCCACACGAAGGAAGAATGGTCAAGCTCGTAGACCAACTTTCATTTCCGGGATCACGCATCGCAAATAGTCAAATACCAACCCTGAATGGTCTATTCACTCAAGAAATGTCTCCACCCCCAGTCCTCCTTCCTGATGAGTGCGAGTGATTCGGAAAGATGGGACTGGAACCCAGGGGGCATGCATCCTGGTCTGCTTTGGGCAGAGGAAACCTTGGGTATAAGGTAGAATTTCCGCGAAAGAATGTGACTAGTCCGTACCCCATCCGTGGATGGAAGAGGGGTTGTTCTAGAACAGAATTCTTTTGATAAGGTTACTTGTCTGACAAAGGTCATTCACCATTGTCTACTTCGGTAGACAGTGCCGAAGAAAGAGATTGATTTGCGGCAGCAAATAGAACCATCTTTGGGTAACCAGGAAGAGGCAAGCCTCACCCTTTAAAACAAATGTTTTATCGGATAAGTAGGGGCAACCTTGAAATTGTATTTTATACCTGGGGGCATGAAAACCTTTTAGAGTGCAAGCAAAGAGCGATTATTTATCTGTTTTTTGGATTAACCATTTCCTAACTTGCATAAAGAAAGGATATGGGGCAAAGGTCAAACTTTTCCACATTAGGAGCATAGCTTCGTGAGATAAAGCTCCATAAAAAATAGCTATCTCACAGGAGACATTCTTATCTTATGACTGGTATAATCGAGCAGTTTTACCGCGGAATTTATGCTCGTTAAAAAATAGAAAAGTGAAGATCCGAGCAGTTTTAGCGTCATAGTTCATGCTCGTTAAAAAATAAACATAAGCTTTTGAGCAGTGTTTTGGCGCATTCAAGCTCTTTAAAAAATGAACCCAGTACCGGTAAATAACCATTGTGATCATAAATTTATTAGCCATAAAAGCCTTGGTCGTGTTTGCACCCGCCACCTCCATTCCATTTGGCCAATCGTTCACCTCCATATGATTGTTTACCCATTTTGAGGAACAGTTGCGAAGAGTGATTTCACTTAGCCATCCTTGTGACACTGCCGTGATTGGAAAATTCCAACCTGTACCTGGAATCTGCTGCTATCCCTGTTTATCACTCGTTCCTCAAAAGACGAGTCTTCTTTGAGCTCTTTTCTCCTGACTCGTAAAATATGAAAAGTTTGCCGAGTTTTTGCCTTCCAGCTCGTTAAAGTGACCGGAAGAGCTATCCCTCCTCTAGATTTTAATCTTTTTGGACCTGAGGGATTATTACACAAAAAGGTCGAGCACTTGTTTTATTCGGCTCGTTAAAGTAATCGAAAACTCATCCCTTCTGTATTGTTTTATACTTTTTCGGACTTAAGGGATTAGATGACGAAAAAGGAATTTTGGAGTTAACTTTCTGTACCTTTTCAGACTCTCTAAAAATGAAAAGGACCGAGTTTTCCTTGTCGTTAGACTCGTTAAAATGATTAAATAGCGACAAACTTGTCTTTAGACGAGAACGAGTTTCCCTGTTGCTAAGCTCGTTAAAACATAGCGATAGGCTTGCCCGAAGGGCAGGTTATAGAACAAGCATATGTTATCCTCCTCAAGCTTGACAAAAAGAAAGAGGTACTGGTCAGAAATGACTGGGGAAAAATTGGGAGAACCTCAAAGCTTTAATGGTAGCAAGTCGCTCTTGAACATGACACTTTGTCCTCCGTATCACATCGGGTTGGGTTGTTTCATTCACCGGTCTCATCACCATGGTCCTCGCCAAACCATCCACATTTGGGGTAATGCTACCGATCCATCACATCAGTGTCGTTATATGTTCAAGAGATGTTGTTCAGAAAAAGTCAACCGTGTCCCATCCACTGCCATACATTATCCTTCATCCACCCATGATCGCCACCCTGAATCATATTTCACAGATTGTTTTCACCTCCACTAAAATCATTAGCTCCGTTCTCTGTCATTGATGTGGGATTCATTAAGGCCCTCCTTTGACGGATCGCTTCTTGTCGACTTCAGCTCATTATCCAAGAAGTTGATCTAGGAACAAACCCCCTAGTACTTTGAAGCTTGCATGCCTCAATGGCAAGTTTCTCACTTCCGGCGACAGGTATACATCAATGACCTTCGACCAGAAGATTTTGCGTGGTGTTCGACGCCAAGTCCTTTATTCACACCACGTGAATTGTACTGCAGTACCTTGAGGGTCATTGTCATTATTGGTGATTCCTCTCGCGCTTGTTAACGGTTTACATTATTGGCCGGTAATCAAGCGATGTCTTTCCATGTTCGACTTCAGCGCAATTCTCACATGGATCGACTTGTACTTAGAGTGAAGATCGAACGAGTTTGAAGACCCCGGATCTAGTTTCATCCATCCGGGCTGCGATATATATATTCAAGATATAAAGACATTTGTTATGTACATCATTGCAGCAGATGATCATCCTACTCAAAGGATGATAATTTCAGCAGAGAATTATCAGTCTACCACCAGACGATCGTCTGTTTTATGTACCAAAATGAATTTATAAAGCTGAGCATGGGAATGCCCGCCTCAGCTAGATCATGAAAGCAGAATGAAAAATAATGTATTGTATTGTATTTTATTACAGGGCACCTCTCAGCGATTGAATGAACTTCGGATCCTCCTGATAAAGCATTTCACCCGATAAACGACCTCATACTTTAGGGGGCAACTGTTATAGACATTTTTGTGCCTAACAGCATGAAGCATGAAATGTCAATAATCTAAGGGATCCAAAGTCCCTAAACATGTTGTTCCTACCCCTAGAGGAACAAGGTCAGCAAACCACAACACTGAAAATCAGTTCTCCACCTGAAAACACTAAAAAACAAGCTATTTCTGGATCATGTCAGCTGCTCCACTGAGCATCTGCGCTGAATGTCAACTGCTCCACTCTGTACCTACGCTGAATGTCAAAAGCAATGAAGGCTACCTGCGCTGGGCGAGATTGGCCAAGTGGCACAGTCATTCTGCAAGGTGTCAAATGCCCAGGAAGCTTCCAAAATGACACTTGGATCAGGGAATTCGCCTTGTGATGAGTAAGAGGATCTAGATCTCCAAGTGGAAGCAAGAAACTCCAAGTGGACTCAAGAACTGAAGTATAACTGAAGTGGGAGAGGACACTAGTCAGCTTCATGCCAGCCTCAAGCTGACTCATCCTTTCTCCAAATCTCCTATATATAGAGCTCTCTCATGAGGTCTAGGGAGGCTGGAATCTTGTGAATGTAAGGAAGTGTTGTTGGTTTGTGCATAGAACTATTGGGTGATTGCTCTGAAGGAGGTGAAGAGGAGATTTCTTTCTGCTGGGAGGTGTTGCTGGATTGGGCCTCTTATGGTTGTAACATTCTCAGAACTTTACTTCTTCCATTAATAAAGCATTTGAGGTTCTCCTATATGCATGTGTCTTAATGGTGTATTGATGCTTGTATATTTGATTTATTCTAATCCTTGAATCAGTTATGGATGTATGCTTCTTGTAGTTTCCCTTTCTTGTGCTTTTGCAGGATCTTTGTGTAGCTGGGCCAGTGAAAGAGCAAGGAGCTGGGAGCAAGCAACAAAGAGGGAAGATTGGATCAACCATTAGCGGAAGACAACGGTTAGTGGATCCCTTTCTCCTCTCTCTTACATCCCATAAAGAAGTAATCTTGAATAGCTTTGTATTCAGTTGTTGCTGAGGTACTATCACCCTTAGAGTGGGATAGGGTCATTCTGTATTGGATACTTTTCCCAACAACAAGTGGAGTCACCAATTTGTTTATGGGAAAATTAGTGTCTTGTCGAATGACTAACCCTCTAGGTTTGCTAGCTAACCTAGAAACAATAGTTTAAAGAAATTCAATATCTTTCCTATGAGTGACAGATAAGAAAGAGATTATGAAGACCAACCTGTAACTTTTGCTTGAATCCTCGCTTGATCTCCCTCTCCTTTGGCCAATCCCGTAACTCCTCCCCATACTTAACACGCTTGGAGAGTACCTGCACAGCTACAGGAATAAAGACCTTTCAAAGCATAATGATCCATCACAGCATAAACATCATAGAATCAGAAATATGATAAAAAAATGAATGCATTTACAGTTAACACAATCAATTGGGAAAAATCTTGAAGAACTTTATTGATATCAAGGAGAATTACAACCCATAAGAAGTCTGATCCAACGCCATCCTCCCAACTTCAAGCCTTCTTCACCTCATGAATCAACAAGAACACACCAACAATGACACAATGCTCTCACCTCAATACTAAAACTAGTAGCACTTCCTTACAACTCAGAATAATTTAGCCTTCTGATCTCTTGGATGGGAGATCCTTTTATAGATGATTGCAAGAGGGTGAGTCATCAATGGGGATGATGAATGCCATTCCATTTGTTGAAATTAGTTCCACAAGAGAGGGGAATTGGAGATGGTTTCCTAGTTCCCTTGGTCATCCTTGGGCGAATTCAGAGAGGCAAGTGGCACAGGAGAAGTTTCTAGAAGATTCCATGAGAAACCAACTAACAAACTGTCCCAGAATTATGTCCAACCTCGCCCATCGCACTTACTAAAGGGCCAAACTACGATGCATCTCACTTAGACAGTGTAGCAAGTGAGATGCATCTCACCCTAACACAGGGCTTTCAGATATGGTTCAGTTTAGGCACTTTTTGGATGATTTTTGAGATGGAACTTTTGGGGAATGAGGCATTCAGATGACTAAGTTTATTTAGGGTATAAAACAACTCTTTTAGGGGTTGATGAGCCCTAATATCATCGACATATGAGTTTGGGGTTGATGTGCCCAAATATGTCTATAACAGTCCCCCATCATTGACACGAAACAAGGAATAAAGTGGAATGCAATGAATAAGATCCAAGACTGTAACAATGAGTCAGAGAATTATAGGTTAATAACTACAGATAGGACTTCTCTTGAACACTAGCGACATGACTCCAGAGTGTTATGAAACCAACTCAAGAAAAGATAGAAAAGATAGATCAATGCCTTAGAATTCAGCCTCTTCGAGGGGGCAACCTCCTTTACATTACATAAATGAACAATTCTTGGATGATTCAAATGACAAAAGATCCTTTCTATATATAGGAGTCTAAGGAGTCACAATATAATCCAGCCGACCTAACAATAATAATATAAAGCCACAAAAATAACAATAGAGGGATTCTATGGGGCACAGTAATAACAATATGGGGGCAATAGGGGCACAACAATATTAATAAGGGGTATAACTACAATAGTAATGGGGTAATCACTAGTATTATAGGGACCCAACACAAAGTGTGGGAGCATTTGGCTCAACATAGGACTAAAGGTCATAATGACAAAGGAGAATAATCAAATCAGAGGCGAAATGGATCACCCAAACCCGGGAGAACAAGTGAAAGAGTGAGAATATCCCAAAATCGACACGAAAGTAGAAGAGTGTCATGTTCAAGAGCGATATGCTGCCTATACAAAGAATGTTTTAGAGGTGCTACTATTCTCCCATAATCTTAACAAACTTGCGATAATACCCTATCAACCCAAGAAATCCTCACAGATGCTTTATGGATGTGGGGATTTTCCATTCCTTAATGGCTTTAATTTTGCTAGGGTCTACCTTAACGCGTTCATGCGATACAATATGACCCAGATATTCCACCTCCTGGACTCCAAAGAAACATTTGGATCTTTTTGCATATAATTGTTTCTCCTCCAATAGTTGTAGCACCCTGTCAACATGTTCAACATGATCCTTCCAAGACTTGCTGTAGATTAGTATATCATCAAAAAATACTAACACAAATTTTCTAAGGAATGGTTTGAAAATTGAATTCATCAAACCTTGAAATGTTGAAGGTGCATTGGTAAGGCCAAAAGGCATGACCAAAATTCATAATGACCCTCATGAGTTCTAAATGCTATTTTCAGAATGTCTTCAGTCTTCATTCTAATTTGATGATATCCTGAACGAAGATCCAACTTGGTGAAGTAAATTGATCCATGCAATTCATCCAGTAATTCATCAATGACAAGAATGGGGAACTTATCTTTAATAGTGAGCTTGTTGAGCTCCCTATAATCCGGACACATGCACCATGATCCATCCTTCTTGTGCACCAATACTACTGGAGCAGAGAAAGAACTTTGACTCGGTTGAATTATACCAACATATAGCATTTCTGCAACCATATGTTCAATTTCACTCTTTTGGACATAGGGATATCTGTACGGCCTGATGTTTGGAGGAACACTTCTTGGAATTAGATGAATAGCATGATCATGATCACGCATAGATGGGAGACCTTTGGGAGTCTCAAATACCTTGGAATGATTGTCCAGGACTTTTGGAGATCTGGAGAAATAGATGATTCCGATGTGGAAACATCTAGCGAACATAATTGTGCAATTACACCTCTTTGCTCCTTTTTTAGAAGCTTTGTCATACCATTAGAGCTGATTATCTTTCCTGGTTTCCCTACAATACCCCTTAATTGAACTTCCTTTCCTTCCGTAGAAAATTTGATGAAAAGTTCTTGAAAATTAAAATCCATTGTACCCAAGGATTGTAGCCATTGGACTCCTAGTACAACATCAACACCTCCCATTGGAATGGAAAGCATTGGGCTAGTCAATACATATTCTCCCATGGATAGCTTGATATTATGGCACTTTCCAGAGCAATTTATTGTTCCTCCATTTGCAATCATCACTTGACACTCTGGTGCTGGATATAGGAAGCAATTCAATTCTTTTTCTACCTTACAATGAATAAAATTGTGGGTGCTTCCTGAATCAATCAACATTATTACCTTTTTCTTCTTGATTTGTCCTTCTATCTTGATGGTTTGAGGAGTGGTAATTCCTGCCAATGCATTACAAGATATGGTCGGATTTATTTGTTCTTCATCTAGGCTTTGTTCCTAGAGTATATCCTCTTCTTTTGACCTTTCTTGCTCCTTTTCTTCTTCCTTTTCACAATCTATGTAGAATAATTTCTGCTCAGCACACTTATGACCTTTAGTGTATTTGCTATCACAACTGTAACACAACCCTTTTGCTCTTTTTCCTTCCAATTGTTGTGGTGTCAACCTTATAGGTTGTGGAAGACTAGGGGCAACAACACTTCCGTCTTTATAGTTGTGAGTGGTATGCTTCCTGGTTGCCATAATTTTGCTTTCCATTTTTCTTGCTAACCTGAATGCCTTCTCTAATGAATCAGGTTCCCAAAGGTGAACATCATGTTGGATATTATCCTTTAAAGACCCTATGAACACATCAATCCTATGCTCCTCTGGAATATCTTTTACCCTTATGTTCAATTTTTGGAACTCCTCAATGTGCTCTATTATTGAACCCTTTTATTTGAGACTTATCAATTGGCTAAAAAAAGGTGTTGCTTTTTCTATCCTCATAATGTGCTATCAATTCTTCCGTAAAAATTGCCCAAGTGATAAATTGTTTACAAGAGAAAAGCCATTGATACCATACAAACTGATTTGGTTCCAAATATAAAGTTTCCATACGTACCTTTTGTGTGTTTTGCACATTATTGAGATCGAAGAATTGCTCCATCTGTAATATCCATGTGGCGGGATCCTTGCCATCAAACTTCCTCATATCGATTTTTGGAATATGGTGGGTCTTCAATCCAACATTGGAGTCTATGGAATCATGATTAACATTTCTTTTGTTCTCATCATGAGTTTTCTTTAGTACCCTTTCACCCTTAGTGACCATTTCTTGTAGCAACTTATTCATATTTATCTTCAATTCTTCCATCTTATCATCCATGCCATCAATTTTAGCATCCATTCCATTCACCTTAGCTTCCATGCCATCCATATTAGCTTCTACGCCTTTATTTAAACAAACCATCTTAGCTTCTACACCTTTCTTTAAACCATCCATCTTAGCTTCTACATCTTTCCTTAAACCATCCATCTTAGATTCTATTGCTTTTTGTGCAAGTGACACTTGTTGCACTTGTTCTTGTAATTTTGATATATCATACAACATTTCTTCTTCTTATTTATGAGTCATGCTAGAGCTTTCAGGTTCCTTACTAGGTGTTTGCATTTTCTTTCATCAGGGCATCAGTTACTGATAATAATGCTCTATTATGCCCTTTGAATTCCTTCAAAATAAATTTTCAAACCAAGCTTAAGAAAAAATTTAAGAAAATCTACACACCTTTTTTCACTTTGTAGGAGCTCGATATTTCCTCTGATGTATCTCTGTACTTTCCGATCATCTAGTTCTGAATTATGATATGCAGTAGCCCTCTATTTCCTCTTTCCAATGCCACAAGTCTGACCCAAATTGGATTCTCCAAGGAAGAGTTATGCGAAATATCTCACAGTGACTTGATTATAGACTAGTTCAGTAGAGCAAACTTGTACGACGTGCCACGAGTCACTATTTCGACCTTTAGATTTGAAAAATGCATAAAAGAAACTACATTCCATCCTCTTTCTGTACCTTCTTACGAAATTTCAATCCGTTCCCCAGAGAGAAAGTTATGACGATTTTCCCCAGGTCACCTGTTTGGAATGTAATTCAGGAGTCTGCAAAAGACTAACTTCCTCAGATCATATCTCCGCAAATATAGCGCGAAAAGCTCTGAAATTCGGACCCGAGGTTCAGCACAATTTCTTCTCAAAGGGATTTTTTTTGCAACTTCTGAAACGTCGCAAAAAAAAAGTTATAGCGAAAATGCCATGATGACCTACTTGGAGCAGCGAAACCCTAGAATCCAAAGCTCTGATACCAAATGTTATGAAACCAGCTCAAGAAAAGATAGAAAAGATAGATCAACACCTTAGAATTTAGCCTCTTTGAGGGGGAAACCTCCTTTACATTACATAAATGAACAATTCTTAGATGATTCAAATGACAAAACCTCCTTTCTATATATAGGAGTCTAAGGAGTCACAATATAACCCAGCCGACCTAACAATAATAATATAAAGCCACAAAAATAACAATAGAGGGATTCTATGGGGCACAATAATAACAATATGGGGGCAATAGGGGCACAACAATATTAATAAGGGGTATAACTACAATAGTAATGGGGTAATCACTAGTATTATAGGGACCCAACACAGAGTGTGGCAGCATTTGGCTCAACATAGGACTAAAGGTCATAATAACAAAGGAGAATAATCAAATCAGAGGCAAAATGGATCACCCAAACCCGAGAGAACAAGTGACAGAGTGAGAATATCCCAAACTCGACATGAAAGCAGAAGAGTGTCATGTTCAAGAGTGATATGCTGCCTATACAAAGGATGTTTTATTTTCATTTTCCTCCCCCTATTTCTAGCGAGTACCCCAATTATTTTTATCACAAGCTCGAAGGGGATAACATATGCTTGTCATGTAAGTTCATTCTTTGAATGAATCCATCCTAGTAGGTTTTACGAGTCCTAGGAAGGAGAAAATCGATCTCATCATGGTGACGAGTATTTCATTGTAAAATTTTAACGAGTTCGAGGCAAGAATAACTCGGTATCTTTTTCATATTTAAAGAGTTCTAAAAAGAGACGAAAAAGAAAATTCCATCAAGTCCCTTTTCGTAATTTGTCTCTTGAACCCGAAAAGGTAGAAAACAATATTCGAGAGAACCTCTTGACCATATTGATCAAGTTGTACCTTTTTTGTAAATATTCAATCTTAGCTCGAAAAAGGGGTTAACGTATACTGAGACGACATCAATTCATTTAATTTAACGAGTTTGAAATGACAAGTACTCGATGATATTTTCAGATTTTGAGAGTCAGAAAAGGGCTCAAAGATGACTCCAGGGGGGTTCATTTTTCGTTTATTTTTTACGAGTCCAAAAAAGAGATAAAACAAAAATCATGAGAATCAATAAAAAATAATCACTATCCACTGAAAGCACCTGTAACTGCACAAAGAAATGCACCCATCACTGATATCGAGAAATAATAATAAAATATTATTAAAATATTGACAAAAAATGACTTCAAAACTTATAAATAACCAAAAGTAACATTATTTTTTACCATTTCACCATAGTAAGTTTTGAAAGTGCATTTGTGCCCTAATTTGCTCGATTTTCAAGTGATCATTGTGGGAGATTCAGGGCTTCATTGCATGAACCGTCTGTAGTAGGTAAGAGGTATGTCCTTGCTCTTGCATTTCATCACTTTTTTCATGCATTTTTAATTGATTTTTGTGTGTTGAAAGAGAGGATGTTCAATTTTTTTAGTGCCAATGATCATCGTGGGTTTGGTCATTGTACCCACGATAATCGCTCTCTAGCTAAAATATGCCTGTGATGACATCACGTTGTAATTAAAAATAGACGTGATGGTTCCAAGGCGGATTTTTTTTAGGAAAAACTCTTCTTTTAAGAAAAAAATGTCAATTTCAATCCATGAAAAAGGTTTTAATTGGTGTTAAATTATGTTTTGCAGGAGATCATGGTTCTAGAATGGAAAGAAAGAGGCCATGAGGCTGAAGACCACCAAGCAACCTAGAATCCAAAATGCATCAATGCCTTGAGAGATTGTGGGTTGTTGAAGTTCTTTAGGACCACAGGATTGAGGGCTCAGATGGAATTGCTGCCCTATTTGATCAGTCTTTGGGATGTGGATCGAGAGATCTTCATAATCAAAGGCCAGGAACTGGAAATAGAAGAATCGGACATCTATTTCATCACGAGATTGTCCCGAAGAGGAGAGAGAGTCCAACTCTTTGGATATTGCCCAGGTGGTGAGAGTACTAGTGCTCTGATTAGGAGGCATTGCCCAGGTGCAGAGATGACGAGGGGTGGGAAGGTGAAGATTGCCACGGTCACCAACAACCTTCCTTTACAAACCATCCTATACACCATAGCTCACATATCTAGGACTCAAGCCCTGCATGAGTGTTCAAAATCCTAATTCCAGTATGCAGTTGAGTGTTTGACCCCCACCATATTCAATTGGTGTGGAGGCCTTCTGGCGAATATGAAAAGATAGTTGACCAAAGGGAAGCAGGGAAACCTGAGACAATTTGGGTTCGGCTCGATACTGGTAACTTTCTTCTTAGAGTAGGTGCCCTTATTCTGGCACCAGTGGGAAAAGATACTAGATCCTGCCCCTGAAGACCCAAGGCTAGTGTGGTGGAGTCAACTCATTCCCTGAGGAGGGACGGGTCCGCAGATGCACTTACCCTCCACAATTTTTTACTTGGCTGCAACACCAATTACTCATGGCGGACGACTATGCATATGCTAGCACAGATTTCAGATGGGATCCAAAAATACCTCTGCAACTAGGAGAATAGTGCACTGATGCAAGTAAATACTTATCTTTTGGATTTCTTCAAGTCTTATGATTTTTTTGTAAAAGTGTAAATTGAGACTTGACTTATGATAAATGTGTAGATATGGGACTGGAAAGACCGCCTGGCATGTCGCCAATAGCATGGCAGTTTACTCATCAGATAGTGGGTGCTGATTATGAGGAAGGGGCAGACCCCTTAACCGAGATGGAGCGCATCCTAGATGCGATTACTCAGGGAGTTTTAGAGTATGCTACTATAAACGAGGTGCCACTGCACTGGAAGAGACACATAGTGGGGGTATTCGCAAGACTGTGCCGACTGTTAGGCCAAGTGATCAGAGCAGTCTCGTGCTATCATCCATGAGCACCATGCAGGCTGTTAGCCTTTCTAACTATTTTACAAATTTTGTAGGCTTTGAAAGCCAAGTGTCCCATAACACTTTAATTTTTGAGATTTTGATGTAAAAACTTCGATAGACTATATATATATATATATATATATATATATATATATATATATATATATATATATATATATATATACGCATGCTTTATTTTCTACTTATGTGTCTAAAATATGATCAGTTTTATAAATGATGCAAATGTCTATCAAGAACATAATTTGCTAATGCATCTGTTAATTTATTCAAATTGTGTGGAATGTGTTGATATGTAATAAAATCAAAATTTCTTTCCAGTAATCGAACATGTAGATACATACGCAATATTTGTGGATTTCTCACTGAATAATGATTGTTTAACTGTAATACAATGAGCTATGAATCTAACTTGACAACTAAATCCCTAGTGCCAAGAGAAACTTCTTTTGACAGTAGTTCAATGACTACACTGTATTCGACAATGCTTTTATTTGTCCGTCCTAGGAAAATACCTTGTAAATTAATCAACTCGTCATAGGGGCATAGAGTACCCACACTGTAGAAGACAAGTTCTATGTGCTACAACAAGCACCATCAAAAAAACTGACATAATGACTTGATGACATCTACAAATCAATTGGAACACAAGGTAAGCAACAAAACACATGTCTGCAAAGCAAACAAACACCAAAAATAAAAAAATGCACACTAATGAATCCACAAACTAATGTACACAAAGTCATTACATGAATTTCACACATAATACTTTTTCAGATGAAGTCCATGTTCGGACTCGGGTAATCAATCAACAGAGAATAAAATCGAAGTTTCACAGTTGACGTGACATGTAAGCATCGACTTGGAAAAAAAATAGAGTAAAACTCATAAAAGGCTATGCCCCCATGCCCCCTAAGCGAGTGATGGTTATGAGTCATAAGATGAAAACCCCATTGCAATAATGGGTGAATGGTAGAGACTTGGTGAAAAAATCTCGTGAAAGGAGGCAGAAACAACTGAATCTCATGACAAGGAAAAGATGCCTTGAGTTGAAAGATTTTGACGATTTTAGGTTAGACTGAAATATTAATGGGTAGGTTTGTAGTAATGTTTCCCATATTATCCTCAGATAGGACTTCGTGCACCAAAACAGGTTTTTGAAGTGGGTGCATTTGGAAATGATAAACAAATGCTTCAAGACATGAAGGCATCTCATCGAGGCTAGGGAGAAATGAAGAACGATGATGGAGACCGTTACACAGAGTTTTGTCTAAACACATAATCTCAATGATACTCTCAGCGGTGGAGAATTTATCATTCAAAGGATCCGGAGAATCCCAAGAACCAAGCCAAGGAGATGGCACATAAGTATCCAGGTTCATACTGAAAACATCATGACTTTCTGAAGTGGCCATTGAAGCCAAGACAATTTCTTGATAATCTTTCTCTAATGGACTTAATGGTATAGAATTGCCAAATGAATCAATTTGATCTGGAGTAGTAATAATCCAAGAATTTGTAGAAACTGAGATCATTTTGATTGAAGTGACATTTGGAGGTGGGAGAGTAAAAGTACCCATTAAAGCAAAGTCTTTGAAAAGACTTGCCCCCACACTCTCATAAGGAAGCTCGGAATTTCCCACATATGGGACATTTTCGTTCTACGTACAGGAAGAGAAAAAAGACAGTTGGTCGATGATGACAATTTTTCCTTTGCGAGGAAAACAAAGCACCTGTAACAAAGAAGAAACCACATAAAATATAGCGTGGGTCCAACTTCACCCAAGAAGAAGGTTGTAATTGAGACTCGCATCTACAACTTCCACTTCTAGCTCAATGGTATTTCCTTCCAACGTGATCAACAAGTTTGTGAGAATACCATATGGATGGGAGCCTCTACCATCAAAGGCCTCCAAAGTGTCCGGGGACTGATTTAGGGGAGGAGAGCTGATAGCCTTCCAACATGAAACAGACATGATGCAGGTGGAAGCACCTTCATCAATAACAGTTTGATGGATTGTATTTCATTTAATGATAACCTAAATTAGAAAATAAAACTAATGAGGAAGACGAGGATTGTGGTTTTCAAGATCAAATTTAATTAAACTCAAATCGGAAGGATCAATAACACCTATAACAGACAACAATTATTTCCACTACATTGGACAGGTTTGGAGAAATTCCAAAGAAGACATCATTGAAGGTACTTGAGCTAAATCCTCAACAACATTATAATGTTGTGTAGCTCTAGCATTCAGATTATAAGATGATTTCCAAAGTACACCCTTGGGAGATGGTCAGATTACAGACTCACTATTAGGATGCTCAATATGGAGCAGACTAGAACTGGATGGAGTGGAAGTAGAAGGTATATCAGCGACTTCTTTCTCCACCATATTCTTTTGCGAAGTTTGATAGTCCTTTGTTCGAGTAGCAATCAAAATAGATGATGAACCTTGCATCATGAAAACTTGGGAACTAGCGGGCGAAGAGGATTTTGGTTGGTCTACCAACTGCATCTGCTGAGATGGAAATGGTTCTTTCAAAACAACCAAAGTCCCTTTCAATAAGTGGTTAACTTCAAAACGTTGGGAGAAATCCTTGGTATAATGATCTTCCTCGCAGACGAGGCAAGGATATTTCGGCTTGCGCTTGGAAGCATCATCAATAGATGATTTGGGTGGACCCTGTTTTGAGGTATCAATTTGGGCTTTACCTTTACCCTTTTCCTTACCTTTTGAGGCCTTATCTGCTATAGTAGACTGAACATCATGTAACTCAGAGGTTTTACCAGGATTTGACAAATTTTTCGAAGGATTATTGGAACCAGCGTTTGAAAGAGATTTCTGCTTTGAAGAAGCCTTAGTGGAAGTCTAAGACACTGAACCAATTACACCATCAACAGGTGGTACATTGGGAGACTTTGAGGCTGCCAGATCCGAAGATGGTCTTGGAGCATCAGGTAACATCTCATATAACATCCAGATTTTAAATAGATTATGTCTAGATACTGAGCATGGGTAATAGCTTGTTCTTTAGTAACACATCCACCCATATCTATATCCTTAGCAATCTTGTTAATGAATGATTTTGTGAACCATTCAATCAAAAACTCATTAGTAATATCGAATTTGATGAGGTGACATCAATGTCTCCATTCATGGATATGATCAGAGATGTGGGTTGTGGTATCTTGCTTAAGGGATGAGGAAATGAGTGTAGTTTCATATCGAACCGGCAATTGGGAGTGGGTGAGGAAGGCCATAGATAAAGAGCTAAAGTCAGCATAGGTAGCTCGAGGCAAATCGATATACCATTTTGCGGCAGCACTTGTGAGGGTTCTCTGAAAGAGGTGAAGATAGATAGAATAATCAACATACAAATTTGAAGAGCACCATAATTGATATGTCATCACAAGGACTTACAGGTCCTCTTTAGACTTTCCTTCGAATTTAGGGCAATCAGTTGGAATTTTAGTTGGAACTGGAGGCCACTAAGGTGAATGAAGAATAGGATCATTTGTGAGCCTCGAGACACCATGCAGTTCCAACATAGCTAAGAAGGGCAATTGCGGATTGAATTGAATGTAGGGCCTTTAAGGAGACGCAAACTGTGGGTTCCACCCTTGCTGGTAAGGATTTTGCCCCCACAATGGAGGATTTTGACCATACAGGTTTTGATTTTTCCCCCACTGAGGGGTACCTTGAACATAAGGTGGATTTTGTCTAGGGTAGGTTTGATATTGACCTATCATAAGTTGTTGATAAGCATTATACATGACATACAGATTATAAGGTTGTTGAACCTATTGACCTTGGGCCTAAAGAGGTTGGCCCTACTGCTGAAGGGGCTGACCTTGTGTTTGCAAGGGATGACCTTGTTGATACACATATTGAGCTTGCTACAGAGGTTGACCTTGCTACTGCAAAGGCTGACTTTGCTGCTGCAAAGGCTAACTTTACTGTTGTAAAGGTTGACCTTGCTGTTGTAAAGGTTGGCCTTGCAGATACAAAGGTTGAGTAGGTTGTTGAACAAACTGAGTTTATTGCTGCAAAGGCTACTGAGACTACTGCAAAGGTTTCCCTTGCTATTGCAAAGGTTTCCCTTGCTGTTGCAAAGGTTGCCCTTGCTATTGCAAAGGTTTCCCTTGCTGTTGCAAAGGTTTCCCTTGCTATTGCAAAGGTTTCCCTTGCTGCTGTAATGTCTATCCTTGCTGTTGCAAGGGTTGTTGGACATTTCCTTGGAATATACCCTGAGGGCATTGGTAATTTCCGAATTGAATCTGACCATATCCACCAGGAATAGTAGATTGACTAGGCTGGACATAAGCTCATGCTTGTGAAGTGTAAGGTGGATTGACCAAGGCTTGTGAACCATAAGGGACATAAGTCTGTTGGAGTGAAATCTGAGTCGTATAGGGTTGTTGATACTGGATGTTACCCAACCCGGATGAACCAATAGGGTTAGGAATACCACCAAAATAAGGTTGATTAAATCAAACCATGTGAGTTTCTAACACACTCAAATTGGTTTCACCTGACATAAGAGGAATATTTGGATTTCTACCCCTAGGCGGTGGCATATTCTGTCCACTTGACGGATGGTTAGAAGAACTAACTGAAACCTCACCTGAAATAGTCATTTGTATTGGAAGGGTCAGTTGAAATGACGATACATGTTGCGATGGAATCGTAGGTTGAACGGGAACTAACGTGACAATAGTTTGTACAAAAATTTGAGAGGTCATGTTTGGAATGAACGAACCAGAAGTAGGCATGGCATTTGAAGACTGAATGGGATTCTGATACAAATATGAAGCACTAGGAGTTCCTGAAACTAAATGGGCTAGGATTGTATAACCAGGTGGAAACATGGGCCCATTGGTTTCAGGAAGTGTGTGAGATGGGACTCTTCCTGTAAAAGGAAAGCCTTCTGGAGGAAATTCATACCCTTGTTCATCATCCACATGAGGAGTATGAGTAGAAGAAACTTCTGAATGACCCAGAGAAGAGGTTGGGATCTCACCTTCTGAATCCATGGGTGGAAACAATTGGTGACGAGGAATCTGAGATGTGTGAGGAGATAACTCCAAAGGAATACCAAGCTGATCGTAAGGACTATAAGGACGCTAAGGAGATATCACAACATAATCAAATAACAGATTTAGCAGATGAATAACAAGCCTCTTCTGACTCTCAGGGGTCTATATAGGATTGTCAGGGGTCATAGGATTATATTCTTTAGCTAACCAAGAATCCAATGGTGGTGGATGAGAAGATAGGAGTTGGATACTTGGAATAATCCCAAGTTCAAAACCTTGATATTCAAGTGACTAAGGAAACTTTGGATGAACTCCTTGGGAGGACCCTTCAGTATCAGACAATGAAGGGGAACTTTGGGGTGAACTCAATGGTTCAACCACGATGACTTTCCCTCAAGAGAAAAAAAGGAAACGAGATTCATTGAGGGCTGATTAAAAATAAAATTTGCAATGATTTACTCAAGATTGGGCTAAGAAGCAACTACATGGGTTCGACATTTTTACCATGGGCAGTTATTTTTAGAAACAAAAAGTTTGCCTTTTCATGTTTTAAGAGTTGAGAAAAGGACAAAAAAGGTGACTCTATTCGCTTTCATAGGTTTAGCAAGCTTCAAAGGACAAGTGCTCGATGATATTTTCAAATTTAAGGAGTCAGAAAAGATTGAAATAACCACTCAGGTAACTCTAGGCAAAAAGGAGTACCAAGTCACTATGAACTGCAATATACACCTTAGCAAATAAATTTACCAAGGACTTGATGTATGTGTAGGTAATCTCCTCGAATGCTGTGTTCGGTGTATCACATTCACAGGGCGACAGACTCAACTTCCTATGGATAAAGGTTTGCAACCTATGAGGGTCTCCCTTTATATACTTGACGGTAGAGGGAGCACAAGTTCGTGCTAGCATTGTCTAATGCAAGAGCATTGCGAACGACAACTGCTAAGTTTTATAGATGCCAGAACACGTCTCTAGCCTAGACCACTAATCATGAACGTTAATCTTTCAAATTCTCCTTAGATTTATTGAGGTAAATTTTAAGTTTATATTTGAATTAAGTTTTAGTTTTGAGGGCTCAATGATGTCACATGCTCCTAGAATGCAACTAAATAATGAAAATATAATTTTTCATTCAATGAAGGTTATTCTACCAAGGGGAGAGAAACAACCAATCAATGCATCAAACAATCCAAAAGCATTAATACAAACTTTTCAATGCAATAAAATGAAATCTAATCTTTCATTCTATTAACAAATGCAATGCCATAGAAATGAAAATCTTTTTCTTTTCACTAAAGATGCAATCAATGAAAACTAGTGCAAAAGAGAAAGATAAAATGCAAACAACTCAATAATCATGAAAATCTCTTTCACATTAATGATTTTCAATGCAACAAATGCTTCTAAAACTACTTGAAAGATAAACACTCTCACTTTTTCTTTTCGAAACACACAAAAATCAACAAACACTTCTTTCCAATTTAATAAAAAACAAACAATTTTGTAATCTATTGCTTGCTAACGGAACTAAAGTGACTTTCAAAGCATCTACTCGATTCAACACTAATGAAAATAAATTTACACCAAAGAACCAAAAGTGACTTGCAGAAGACGCCTAGACACAAAAAGACTCTTTGAATAAGGGTAATTTATCTTTGAAGGGAAGACCAATGAGTGAATGAAGGATGACATAGAAGTCTTAGAAACCCTTGTTACACATATTTTGTCACACCTCTTGCACTTCCTACGACATACCCTGAAATGCCTGAAACATGACCATTATATAGTATACTCATCCATGTATACAACTTAGATCCCTACTAAGACTTTTTTAGAAAATGTCTTGAGCTTTCCCTGAAGAAATAACTCTTAAAACCATAAAATGAGAGTCATTGCCTTATGAGGCTTAAAACCACGATGATCACATGTTGCATTATGCCAGACGCACGATGACATCGCTCCGTTTTCTCATATACTTGCAATGATCCCAAAAAGGCAATTTTCCCAAAGAGGATGAGAAGCTTCGTGATCTAGAAGCTTCGAGAGCAGCGAGCTGGAGGTGGTTTCGTATAGATGAGGTCGAATCCTCCCAAATTGACCTCTATGTCTTATCCCTATGACCTACCTCCTTGAGATGTGGGCCTAATCCTATCTTTGGAGGAGTCCTAACTCCCTCTCCTAGCCTATAAATTCCTCCTCTCCCATTCCCAAATGGTTGGTTAGGTTAGAGGCTGGGTTGGTCTATGTCCATTTGCAACCCTATGTTGAGCTTGTGCTTAGAGGCTCTTCATTAGACTTGGAGAAGGAGTGTTTGGAGAGTTCTTGGCTTGGACATGGATTACCACTCAAGGAGAGCCTTTCAACATCAAGTCTATGGTTATAAGCTTCCCTTTATTCTTTAAATAATATACAACTACTAGTTCATCTTCCCAAAATATATATGTTCATGTATGTATAGCTTGGCATTCCCTGATCAGATAAGTAGCTTATTATTGGATTTTCTATTGGTTTTGGCATGGTTTTTTGTCTCGTGATCACTTGTGCAGGTATGTAAGTTTCATGAGCAAATTTCCCTGTCCTGTGTCAAGATCATTAAAAAATGAAACAAGGACCATGGAGCAGAGTTCCTTATCTTGTGTCAAGCTCCATAAAAAATGAAACAATGGATATGAGGATAGTTATTTTACTATGTCAACCTCGTTAAAAAATGAAATATGTCCCATGAGAATCATTCCTTTACTTGTGTCAATCTCGTTAACAAATGAAACAAATCCCCTTCCAATTTGAGTCTTTTATTAGATCTCGTAAAATCTCAGTCGAGTCTTTCACTTGATCTCGTAACTAAACCTTTATTCCATACACTTAGCTGTATGATATGAATCTTAGGGGGCATGTACCTCAAATTGAGTCATTATGCTGGGGGCATGCAAACTTATCTCTAGCATAGTTTATCTTTGTTTCAATCTTGTGTAAAAATGAAACCAAATTCAAGCATAGTTTATTTCCGTTTCAAGCTTGTGTAAAAATGAAACCAAATCCAAGCATAGTTTGTCTCTGTTTCAAGCTTGCGTAAAAATGAAACCATTCCCACTTTACATCTCGTGATTGTTGTTTTTATCAGTTGATTTTTGTTAGATGAGCCTTGGTTCTTTCATTCCATCATCACCATCTCTTTCGCCGATTGTACGCTTTCACTTGGTTGTTTTACCCTTGCTTGACGAACATTTGCAATGAGTGGTTTTATTAGCTAGCCTCTTAACCATTACATGTTTTGAGCATTTCCATCATTACTGGAACCAGTTGATATCCTTTTACACCACTTGTTCCTTCAGGTGGGGTCCCCTTTCAGCTCTTTTCAGACTCCAAAAATATGAAAAGATTGTCTAGTACTTGTCATTTCACAATTGTTAAGGTAAATCAATTGATGTCTACTCAGTATAAGTTTAACCATTTTCTAGACTGAGATAGATATTGTACAAAAAAGGAACACCTTAGTCAAACATGGCTAGGAGGTTCTCTCAAATATTGTTTTCTACCTTTTCGGATTCGAGGGAAAAATTACAAAAAGGGACATGATGGAGTTTTGTTTTCCGTTTCTTTTTCAAACTCTCTAAATATGAAAAAGATACCAAGCTATTCTTACGTCAAGCTCATTAAAGCTTTATGACGAAAGACTTGTCACCATGATGAGATTGAGCTTCTCCTTCCTAGAGCTCATAAAACTTACTAGGATGGATTCATTCAAAGAATAAATTACATGCCAAGCATATGTTATCCCCTTCAAGCGTGTGATAAAAATAATTGGGGTACTTACCAGAAATAGCGGGGGAAAATGAAGATGAGACATCCTTTGTATAGGCAGCATGTCACTCTTGAACATGACACTCTTCTGCTCTCGTGTCGGCTTTGGGGATATCCTCACTTAGTCACTTGTACTCCTGGGTTTAGGTGATTCATTTTGCCTCTCATTTGACTATTCTATTTTTTCATCATGACCTTTAGTCCTATGTCGAGTCAAATGCTGCCAAACTCCAGAGTTGTGTCACCAATGTTCAGGAGAAGTCCAATTTGCAGTTATTTACCTATACATTGTTTGATTCATTGCTATAGTTCTAAATATTATTCCACTTTATTCCTTGTTTCATGTCGATGATGGGGGATTCATCATTGCCCTCCTTCGATAGGTCGCTTCCTGTTGAATTCAACTCATTATATAGGAAGATGACTTAGAAACTCCCTTTCAGTACCTTAGAGATAGCATACCCTAATGGCCAGTTCTTCGCATCTGACGACAGGTTTTCATTATTAGCTTTCGATCGAGTTATTCCACGAGTGTTCAACCTCAGTTTCATTATCACATTCATAGATTGTACTGTTGTACATTGAGATCCATTATCATTATTGGTGGTTTCTCTCGTACATGTTAATGGTCCACATCATTGGTTGATAATCAGGTGGTTTTCTAGCATGTTTGACTTCAACAAATTCTTTCACATGTTAGAATTCGTAATTTGATTGGGTTGGGATGGAGCACAAGACCTTGAGCCTGGTATAATATGATTCAGGTTATGTGGAGTTATATGTTGTTCCTAATTGTACACATGTTTCTACTATACGGATGGCTATGACCATACTGTGGGACTTTATATTTATGATGATCCTTGTTATTTGGATGGTTGTGCCCATACCATGGATTTTTTCATATAGTATTCATCATCGGGATGGCTGCGTCCATGCCTTGGATTCATGTCTTGATCTCAAATACGTATATGTATATGTGTCCTTGATTTGCAGGTCTCTAGACAGTGTGTGTCCTCGTCCTTGCAAGATCTCATAAAGCATCTCAGCCATCACTCCTCATTCCGCCTTCACGCTTTAGGGGGCATCTGTTACATATTATTTTTTCACACCTCCTACACTTGCTAGACATACCCCGAAGTGCCCGAAACATGACCATTATATAGTATAATCATCCATGTATACAACTCAGATCCCTCCTAAGACTTTGTTTGGAAAATGTCTTGAGATTTCCCTGAAGAAATAGCTTTAAAACCATAAAATGAGAGTCATTTCCCTTATGAGGCTTAAAACTGTGACGATCACATGTTGCAATATGCCAGACCCACAATGACATCACTCTGTTTGCTCATATACCTGTGATGATCCCAAAAAGATAATTTTCCCAAAGAGGATGAGAAGCTTTGTGATCTAGAAGCTTCCAAAGCGACAAGCTTGAGGTGGTTTCACATAGATGAGGTCGAATCCTCCCAACTTGACTTCTTTGTCTTATCCCTATGAGCTACCTTCTTGAGATGTGGGCCTAATCCTATCTTTGGAGGAGTCCTAACTCCCTCTCCTAGCATATAAATTCCTCCTCCCATTACCAAATGGTTGGTCAGGTTAGAGGCTAGGTTGGTCTATGTCCACTTGCACCCCTATGCTGAGCTTGTGCTTAGAGTCTGTTCATTAGACTTGGAGAGTTTCTTGGCTTGGACTTGGATTACCACTGAAGGAGAGCCTTTCAACATCAAGACTATGGTTGTAAGATTCCATTTATTCTTTAAATAGTATACAACTGCTAGTTCATCTTCCCAAAATATATATGTTCATGTATATATTAGCTTGGAATTCCTTGATTAGCTAAGTAGGTTATTATTGGATTTGTTATTGGTTTTGGCATGGTTTTTTTTTGTCTCTGATCACTTATGCAGGTACATAAGTGCTAAGAGAATCAGGAACAAGTCCGTTACACAAGCGGTTCGAGGCTCTCAACAAAGGAGATCAAAATAGCATTAGAACGAGGTAGGTCATCTCTCTCGTTCTACTTTTCAATTATAATCTAGGAAGATGTCTAGTTGATTGTCACTTAAGTTGCTAGACCAACTCATTGGGCTAGAGGGATTGTCTCTATCTGCATAGAGGATTAACCTTGTCAACAACCCTAGGAGGCACATCAAGCTCCATAAACACTTAAACCAAATCAAGAGGCAATTGCAGTCAAACAAACATGTTAAGCAAGACAAGGAAACTAAAATCAAACTGGTAAGCCACTGATAGAAGGAAAAATATTGAAAACAAGAAGACAAACCTTAATTTTCTTTAACGTCTAATGTCATCTCACCTGTTAAAATAAAATCAATGATAATCGCTACTGTAATCAACATATTCGTAATGTCATCACGACTATCAGGGACAAAACCACAGTGGTAGAGAAAGATAAAGAAAAAACAAAAAATCTTCAAGAGCAACACAAATTAGGAATCGTCAAGTAATTACCAGAAAGTGAAAATAGTTAAATACAAGAAAACAAGTCTCGGAATGGACGGTTGGTCAAACTCATCACAAAAACAAGGTGAAGGATTGAATGGAAAGGATCATAGGTTCCTTGGCGGAGTCACCATTTTGTTGTCTAGGTAAATCCTCTCTTAGGATAGAGACGATCCTCTAGCCCAATGAGTGGGTCTAGCAACCAAAGTGACAATCTATTAGACACTTTCCTAAGTTGCAATTGAAAAGAGAGACGAATAATATGGCCTACCTCATTCAGATGCTATATTGATCTCCTTTTCTAAAGACCTTGAATCACTTTTGTCACGGGCTCATTCCTATTACTCTCAGTGTTTATTCACCTACAAAAGAGATCAAGGAACAAAAAGGCATGAAAATACAAATAGCATATTCAAAAGCTGCCTACTTAACTGATCAAGGAATGTTAAGCTAAATGATACATGAGCATACAAATTTAGGGAAAATGAACCAACAGTTGTATATTAATAGAAAATAAGGGGAAGCATACAACCAAGCCTTGATGTTGATAAGATCTCCTTGAATGAATATCCAAGTCTAATCTAAGCTCTACAAGCACTCCTTCTCCAAGCCAAATGAGTAGCATATAGGCACAATCTTAGCATAAGGGTGCAAATAGACATAGACCAACCATTTGGGAATGTGAGAGGATGAATATATAGGCTGGGAAAGGGAGTTAGGATCTCTCCAAAGATAGGAGTAGGCCCTTATCTCAAGGAGGTAGCTCATAGAAATAAGACCAAGAGGCCAATTTGGGAGAATTCGACCTCATCTATGCCCAAAAACCTCCAGCTCATCGCTCTGGAAGCTTCTAGATCATGAAGCTTCTCATCCTGTTTGGGAAAATTTCCTTTTTGGGATCATCACAGGTATACAAGTGAACGGAGCAATGCCATCACACGTCAAGTGCAGTGCAATAGGTGATCATCGTTGTTTTTAGTCTCATAAGCGCGATGATTATCAAATTAGGGTTTTAGAGCTATTTCTTTCAGGGAAAGATCAAGACATTTTCCAATCAATGTCTTAGGAAGGATCTGAGCTGCATATATGAATGGGTATTCTACATGATGGTCATGATTTAAGAACTTCAGTGTATGTCACAAGGAAGTGCAGGAGGTGTGACAAAATACTATGTAATAGAAAGAAACTACTAAAAACCCCTTACTATATATATTGCATTAATTAGAGAATATATAAGAAATATAATGCTTGCTCAAGCCTGAGCACACCCTGCAAGTGTATAGTCTATCTTATTGCCTGATTGACTGAGCTTGGCAAACACTTATCCAATTTCAAGCCTTCCCAAGCTCCCATTTACTTTCATTGTTCCCTTGGGAAATTGCCCCTATTTTTTAGGAATTTAACACCAAGGAATTGTGCAATAGCCTTAGGTTAATCTCTAATTGCATGCACCACCTGTACACATGGGAATATGCTACAACTGATAGTACATTACCTTGGAATCTCCATATAAACTTGGTAACTCGAATTCTCTACATGCAACAATTATTTTGGGTTGATTGATTAGTTAACTAGTTGATCACTGAGTGTGGTTGGAGTTCCACTTACACAATTTGACCTCCACTAGTTCTTCTAACAATTAGAACTAGTTAAATCGATAATAACTCAAATTAACTGAAATATGTTGCTACACATTAGAAATCAGTCATGTAGAACTGAACTCAAGCTTCTCCAACTTGAATTTACTGAGTTAATTGAGTGACAAGTGCCATGTTACCTCAGTTAACTACCTCCAAGTATTCTACTGAAATAGAACTTCGAATTTTATCTAGTTTGACCAAGGAAAAGTCAAAACTAGATTTTCTTTTTACATTTTCAACACTTCCTCTCAGTGATAAAGGGATTATCAACCACTCCTATCCTGCACCTTGTGTAACTCAAATTTTCCTTTTGAAAAATATTTTTTCAAAATATTTTCATCTTGTTCCTTTGTCAGAATGTACTGCAACAACATAATATGCCTGTTGATGGTGTTGGAACCTGCCAAGATTTAAGGGATCTCCCTGATATGAAGACCCAATTATACGTCACACCGTTTGGTGTAGGAGTCCGATCTGGAATATGACCCAGTTGTCGATGCAATGGGTTTTAATGATGTGCCTTGGTTGCAATAATGCATAGAGTGATGTATAGTGACTTTGGTGAGAACATTTGTGTGACCCTGTGGAAAGTAAAGTGTGATACATGAAGGTTCTAAAACACAAAAGGGAAAAAGAGTGAGCCCCTTAGAAGCCTATAATAGTACACAACTTGAAAGGAGCACGCAAGCATAAATGGCATCATAAGCTAATATGCAAAATAGTTCACAAGTTAATAGTGATGGAATTAAGAAACGACATGCATTCAATGAGATTCATACCAATTCAAATGAAGTAGGTTCATAAGCATAAGTGTAAGTTAAATAAAATGCATTGCAATCATAACAACAATAGTCCTACTATATTTACAACATATGCATGAAAACGTGCTAGCTCTAAACTTTATTAAGTGAAATTTCCGATCATTGACGAACCACTAGCCCCAATAGTGGAACGTGAAGTCAACATCACCTGCTCCTCCAAACAAAGATACTCCCTCTATGCTACGAAGAAGACAAGGCTCTCATAAACTCCCAAGCTACTAATTCTAAGCTTAAGCCTAGCCAAAATCTTGGCTCCCCAAAATCCGTTTACATGAGTTATGAGGATGTATTTATAACAAGAGGGGGTGAATCTCGAACTCCCCTTTGTGACTTTTAGACTTCCCTCATAACTCTTCAAATTCTTTACAAAATGACTCATTACATTACATCATGACTCTTCACATTCCAATATTGACACTTGGAATTCAACTTACAAATTACAAAATAATATTACACTTTACACTCGTACCCATACAAGAAAAAAGTGGGCAGATCCAACTGGACAACCTAATAAGGAAAAACATATCATGCTTGAGTTTGGGGAAACTCTAGCTTGACAACTTCCACTTGACGTTTCTCGGTCACGTAACAGTGCCAAGATCTGTAATGCACAATGGTTCTCTCAAACTATGTTGTGGTGTCAGGCTGGAAGCAGACTCTAGCTTCGATGGCATCCATGTACACTGTCTTGGAATCATCCTTTACCTTTGTCTTCAGCATGAGGAGAATTGTGTTGATTTGGATAGGGCCACCAATGTATATCGACATACTTTGCCTATTTTCTTCAATATCTTCTTTTGTGGAAAACTGTCTACACTACTCCAAGTATTCATATATCTCCTGCCTGACCTGGTTCATACGTTTGGTTTCAATGAGCAAAAAAACTCATGGGATCATGTAGTTCTTCACCAAGAAATTTGTGATGTTGTACAATCGTGTATATAAGTCCTGAATGCTAGTGATGAACGAGGCAAGTTGTTTGTTATTCTGGATGAGGATATGAACCTTTGCTTTCTCCAACTTTGCCTCTTGCTTTGTCTTCTTTCCCATTTCAAGTGGTGCCCCTTTGTATCGCATTTACCATTCATGCATGACAACGATGGAAGCTTGTACATTCCATAGATTTTTAGCAAAATCTTTACACTTTTGCTGCAAACCATGCAAGTGGAAAACTCTGTTATGCACGATAACAAGCTCCTCATATAGGTTCTGCATGGTCTCTCCAAATATCAATACTTCACCAAGTATCACTACCTTCAGTTCCTCCAGATGGAACTGTGTCGAAGTTGCATTCTGAGCTGCTTCTCAGTGATATTCAATTTCTTGCCTAGCTGCCTGCAAGTTCTTTGCCAATTATTTTTTCTCGGCCATCAGATACTCAATGTTTGGCTTTGCTGCACTTGCGAAGGCCAAGTTGGATGAGGAAATGGCATTAGGATTCCTCCTAGTGTTTGCCACAATCATCCTTTCTCTAATAAATGCAGGAGATATGAGTTCGTCTGGAAAATGTTTCTTCCATGCTTATACAATATTTTTCTGAAGCTCGATATAAGATAGATTGTACATGTCCATAACTGGACCATCATTGAGAGGAATAGTTTGCTTTCCTTCTCTTGGAGCCAACTCTGCTATTGGAGGGGGTGGAGACTAACATGGTGGCCTACTATGTGTTTGGCATCAGGTCAAATTCTTGATTTTGCGGCTCCAGTTCCACCTCCATGTCTTCAATCTCGATCAATTCTTTAATCTGTTGAGCAAGCTCCTTGTCCTACATCTACTTTCTCTCCCCTTATTCTTGCCAGTTTTGTTCGAGCTCTTAAGCTTGTTTCTGCATTGTTTCTTCTTCTATTATCTCCACTCTTCTCCTTTCTTCTTCTTATTTTTTTGCTTCTCTTCTTCGTATTTCCTCTTCTATGCCTATTCTTCCCTCTTCTCTCATTTTGCTTCCTGCATCCTTTATTTCCTTCTTTCCTTTGTTGCTAAATACACTTTCATAATGGCTAGATTTACTTTCATCTTGCAGCTTCACTCTCCCCCTAGACTATACACAACTTTTCTCTTTCCCTTCTCATGCATTGGGTTGCACACTTTTGTTGGTGCTACCTCTAGAGTGACTTCTTGCTGTGGAGAAACCTGTGAAGTTCTTGCTAAACTGATCAGCTCGCAGGAATTGGAGGCATTGTAATAATTCTTCCATCCATCCTCCTATGGCCAGTGAAAGTCCCTGCTTAGCCACTAAAAATGGATTCTCGTGCAATGGTCTTTGCAAATATTCCTAGGACAGTATGGATTAAAATCTTGAGTACCAAATGCAAATTTCTCTATCATTTTCCCTTCGATATCCGCAAATTTAAAGTTCTTAATTTCATACAGTCTGATCTGCATAGAAAGAGCTGGCCAAGGTGCTTTCTTCTTCCTATGTAAAGTTGCTCACAACCCTATGGAGAGATGATATGCAACTTATTGCATGACTAGTTTATCGGTGGCATACCTTGGTAAAATATGCGACGACTTCTGTCCGCCAAATACTCTAAGGAAGGTGTCATCTGGTGAGGCAAACTAATATGCTATCTCTGCTACTACTTCCATTGCCCCATGTGACATGCAAGTGTTGTGAAGGTTACTCCCCTCTATGGACAGAGGCGATCCCTCTAGCCCATTGAGTGGGTCTAGCAACAAACTGAACAAAATAACATACACTTTCCTAGTTTATGTTTAACAAATGCAGAGAGAAGGAGAAAGTTACCTTGTTGTGATTCTGATGGCTCATTCTTTTGGAGATGACTTTGATTCTTTCACTCTAGGCCTTGCTCCTTACTTGTTCTTTAGGTCCAAGTACTTGCGAGGAAGGTCAAAGAGCTATGAAAAATACAAGAGCATATATGGGATACATGAAACATAACTTACTTAATATATCAAGGAGTATTAAGCTAAAAGCATAAACATTTACACAATTATGGAAAGTGAACATTAGATGTATATATTAATAAGATAAAAAGGGAAGCATACAACCTATGACTTGGTGTTGGAGACCTCCTTTTGGTGGATGTACAAGTACAAGAAAATACTCTTCAAGCACTCCTTCTCCAAGTTAGAATGGGTAACATGTAAGCATAATCTTAGCATATTGGTGCAACAATCAATGACCAACCATTTGGGGATGGAAGGGAGTGAATTTATAAGAAGGGACAAGGAGTTAGGGATCCACAAAAGAGGGAGGAAGGTCCACATCTCAAGGGGAAAGCCCATGATGATAAGATCAAGAGGTCCAAATGGGAGAGCTCTACCATATCAACAACAACCAATATACATATCATTGTTATCAAAGGTTCTAGTGCACGAAGCTTCTCCTCCAGTTTGGTAAAACCTACTAGAAGAGGTTCAGTACGAGTTTTGATATCAAAACCTATGCTAGCAGTGCTAGGATAGAATTGTGCAACCTGCCATTAGAACGGGTAGGTAGTGTAGCAAAACGCGTTGATGCTAAAATTTAGGTTTTTATTTAACCTTCTTCAGAATGGATTCAGGGAAGTTTTCCTTTGATTCTCCATGAATGTTTTGGTCTATATATCATGATGGATATGTTGCACAGTTTTCAATGTTTTGGCACTTCAAGATATGGAACATGAACTAAATAGGAGGTGTGACAAAATATGTAACATATTCCCCCTAAAGCATGAAGGCAGAACAGGGAGTGATGGATGAGATGCTTTACAAGTTAGTGTAAGGACGAGAACAACACTATCAAGAGACTTGAAAATCAAGAATATACATATACATATGCATATTAGACATCTCTGATGATCATGTGTAATGATACATGAATAAGCATCTAATAATACATGAATATGTGGTATGGACGCAATAGAAGGGATCATGTGTATGGATCCTCGGTATGGTCGCAACCATTCGAATAGAAAGGATCATGAATATGGACCCATGGTATGGTCGTAACCATTTGTCCAAAGGAAACAGGTGTACAATCATGAATAACTCATAACTCCACGCAACCTGGATTTTATTAGACAAAATCTAGGGTCTTGCACTTCGTCTTGACTTGATCAATGTATGAATGATAACATGTGAATAGATGTGTCGAAGTCAAACATGATAGAAAGCCACCTGAATACGAGTCAATGATTTAAATCATTAATAGGCATAAGAGAAACCACCAATAATGATAATGGCTCTCAAGGTAAAATTAGCACAATCCACGAATGTGAATAATGAAGCTGAAGTTGAACACCCATGGAATCATTTGATCGAAGGTCAATGATGCAAACTTATTATTGAACATGAAGAACTTGCCATTGAGGCATGCAAGCTCTAAGGTACTAGAAGGGAGTTTCTAGATCATCTTCCTGGATAATAAGCTAAAGTCAACATGAAGTGATTCATCGAAGGAGGGCCATAATGAATCCCACATCATCGACACGAAACAAAAGGATGTAGTAGAGTAGATAAATGTTATCCATGACTATGGAAAAATGTTAGACAATGTATAAGCGGTAAACAATTGAAGATAGTACTTCACTTGAACACATCGACAATGCGACTTTGGAGTTTGTAACCGTTTGATAGAACATAGGATCAAAGGTCATGATTAAGAAATGGTATAATCAGATGAGAGGCCAAATGGATTTCCAAAACCCTGGAAGGCAAGTGACTAAGTGAGGATGTCCCAAACCCAACACAAGCAACAAATGTGTGTCATTTTGAAGAGTGACATGCTTGCCTTTATAGAATACAAGAGATGATCACTTTCACTCTTCCCCCACCATTTATGGCGAGTACCCCATATATGTTTTATCACAAGCTTGAAGGGGATAACATATGCTTGCCATATAAGTTCATCCTTTGGATGAATCCATCCTTCAGATGAATCCATCCTAGTAAGTTTTACAAGTCTAAGGAAGGAGAAACTTGGTCTTGTCATGGTGACAAGTCCTGCGTCATTTGTGTTTTACGAGTCCGACGAAGGTGAAACTCGACAGCTTTTTCATGTTTAGAGAGTTTGAAAGAGAAGCGAAAAATAAAACTCTAAATGTCCCTTTTCGTAAATCATCTCTTGAACCTGAAAAGGTAGAAAACAATATCCAAGAGAACGTCTTAGCCATGTTTGACTAAGGTATTCCTTTTTCGTATAATAATATATCTCAGTCCGGAAAAGTGTTAAACTTATACTAAGTAGACGTCATTTCATTTACTTTATTGAGTTCGAAACGATAAGTACTCGACAATCTTTTCATTTTTTGAGAGTCAGAAAAGAGCTTAAAGATGATTCTAGGGGGTCAGTTTTTCGTTTATTTTTTACTAGTCCAAAAAAGTGATAAAATAAAACTTGTTGAATCCATTAAGATAAATCACCATCACCAAGAACATATGACCTGTCGCTGCACAAGGAAATGCACATTACCGATTTCAAAGAAAAATATTAAAAATTGAGTGAAATATGCCCTAATTTGGTAAAAATATTATTTAAAACTTATAAATAGGGAACAAAGTAAATCATTTTTACCATTTTACCAATTTGCAATTGTGAGAGCATTTTTACCTCGATTTTTAGGCAAGGAGCACAATCAATCGCAGACACCATTCGCCGAGCCACTTGTTGCAGGTAAGATATTTGTCCTTTCCCTTCATTTTGGTACTCATGTCATGCATTTTCATCCATAGATTAGGTTGCAAGGAGGACTTGAAAATATTATATATCGTGGGTGACTAGCGCGTGTTTTACCCATTGGACTCGCACTGCTCACCACTTGGTCAATTAAACCCTCATCCTAGAAGCATGAGAAATTTCATAAATAGTTGCACAGGCACCGAGGTAAATTTTTTTTGTGAAATCCTCCATGTTAAATAGCTTATCTTGGATTTTGTCTCCATGGAAACTCATGAAATGTTGTTTTATTAATTTTCCACAGGATAATCAGTCCAAAATGGTGGTTATATGGAAACAATGGGGACATGAAGCTGAAGACCATCAAGCTGCTCATGATCAAGATCGTGTTGATGCCCTACGAGCATGTGGGTTGCTCAAGTTCTTCAACATTACTGGGATCAGATCACAACCTGAGTTATTGAAGCATCTGATTAGTTGGTGTGAGGTGGACCACCAATATTCATGATTGGGGATCAAGAACTCAAAATAGAGGTCGCTGATATTTATTTCATTATTGGATTGTATAGAAAGGGACAATGGGTTCATTTGTCTGACTCATGCATTGGAGGGGACAACATGGATATGCTCATTGCAAGGCATTGTCCATGTACCAAAAAGGCCCAAAGTGGGAAAATCGACATAAAGACCATTACAAATCTCCCACTACGAACAATCCTGCATACTATGGCCTGAGTAGTTGGGGCTCAAGAATTGCATGAGGCAAAAAAATCTCATTTCCAGTACGTAATTGAGTGTCTAAATCCTATGGTGTTCAATTGGAGTGAGGGTTTGTTGGTTTGAATGAAGCGCTAACTTACCAAGTGCAAGTCAGGGAGTCTAAAAAAAATTGGTTTCAAATCCATTTTGGTGACGTTCTTCCTGGAACGTGTGCCATTGTTTCATTATCATTGGTTAGAAGTGGATGCACCAGTGCCCAGAGATCCATGATTACTCAGATGGGGTGAGTTGATGCCTCGTCATTGAGGCGACCAACAAATGTCGTTCCCTCTCGCATTTTTTGGATGGTTGCATCGGTAGATAATTATGGTTGACAATTGGGCATATGTAGACATGGATTTCCGAGGAGATCCAGATCTTCCACTTCCACTAGGGGCACAATGGACCGATTCAGGTAAAAACTATTTTTGAATTTTTGAAATTTTTTTGTATGTGTAATGAGATTTAACTTATGATTATTTGCAGATGTGGGACCAGACAGACCTCCAGGGGTTTCTCTAGTAGCCAGGTGAGTGGCATGCCTGATTCATGAGGCTCCTTATGAGGAGTGAGTAGATCTTATTGTCGAGGTATAACGTAACTTGGAAGCTTTAACCAGGGGCATTCCAGAGTACGCCTTGATCGATGAGGTGCTATTACGTTACCATAGGCACACTATAGGGGTTTCTGCCAGACTACGTTAGTTATTGAGTTGAGTCATTAGGGTTGTTTAGTGCTATCATGAGCACCATGTGGGTAAATAGCCAACTCTAGTTTACTTTCTGCACTATTGTAGGCTTATAAAGCCATGTGTCTAAAAACACAGATTTTGTCATTTTGATGTAGCAAACGCTTTTGCAAACTCTCCCTCTCTCTCTCTCTCTCTCTCTCTCTCTCTCTCTCTCTCTCTCTCTCTCTCGCTATATATATATATATATATACATGTTTTTATGTTTACCATGTCTGTTATGTGATGCTTTATGATTTACAAGTTTCGCAAATGTCTATCTAACACGTAGTTAGCCAATGCATCTGTTAATGTGTTCATGCGTCTTGGAATGTGATGATAAGTAATAAAATCAAAGTCTTATTCCAATAGACAAAGTCACAAATACATTCTCAAAATTTGAGGGTTTCTAACTCAATATTGTCCATTAAGTTGTAGTATAATGAGTTGTGAATCAAGTTTCACGATTAACTCTCTAATGCCAAGAGCGAGAACTTCTGACAAAAGTTAGATGACTGCACTATTTTCGGTAATGTTATTAGTCGTACGACCTAAACATATACCTTGTAAATTCACTAACTCACCATTAGGGTCATAGATTTCCTATGCAGCGAAAGAAAGATTTTGTGTACTACGACAAGCACGATTGTTACACAGTATTTTGTCACACCTCTCGCACTTCCTTATGACATACCCCGAAGTGCCTGAAACATGACCATCATGCAGTGTACTCATTCAGATATGCAACTCAGATCCTCCCTAAAACACTAATTGGAAAATTCCTTGAGCTTCCCCTGAAGGAAATGGCTCTAAAACCCTAATTTTATAGTCATCGCTCTTATGATGCTAAAAACCGCGATGGTCTCGAGTTTCACTACACTAGCCCCACGATTCCATCACTTTGTTTTCTTGAATACTCACGATGATCCCTAAAAGGAAATTTTCCCAAAGAGGATGAGAAGCTTCGTGATCTAGAAGCTTCTAGAGCGACGATCTGGAGGTTTTTCGGCGTGGATGAGGTCGAGTTCTCTCAACTTGGACTTTTGGTATTATCCCTATGAGCTACCTCCGTTAGATGAGGGACTTATCCTATCTTTGGAGAGATCCTAACTCCCTTTCCTAGCCTATATATTCATCTTTTCCCATTCCAAAAAGGTTGGTCTTTGGCTATGTGTGCCCTTATGCTGAGATTGTGCCTACATGCTACTCATTTGGCTTGGAGAGCTTAGCGTGGACTTGGAAATTCATTCAAGGAGAGCCTATTGACATCAAGGTTTGGTTGTATGTTTCCTCCTTTATTCTATTAATATACAACTGCTGGTTCATTTTTGACAAATGTGTATGTTTATGTATCATTTGTCTTAACACTCCTTGATCTATTAAGTAGGTTACTTTTGAATATACTATTTGTATTTTCATGCCTTGTTGTGTCTTGATCTCTTGTGCAGGTGCATAAATGCTATGAGCAGTAGGAATGAGCCCGTGATGCAGGTGATTCAAGGTGTTCAACAAAGGAAGATGTGATAGCATCATAACAAGGCAGGTTATCTTCTTTGTCTCTCTTTTCAATTGTAACTTAGGAAAGTGTCTAGTAGTTTGTCACGTAGGTTGCTAGTCCCACTCATTGGGCTAGAGGGATCGTCTCTGTCCATAGAGAGGATTTACCTAGACAACAAAATGGCGACTTTGCTGGGGAGGCTATAACCCTTTCCATCCATTCCTTGAATTAGATTCTATGTTGAGTTAGACCAACTTTCAATTTCTCGGCTTGTTTGCAATAGTCTGGGTTTATAACATCACTTCTTACTGCCTTAGAGTGCTAATTCTGGATTTTTTCTTGGAATATTTTTTGTTGTATTCCCACATTCCTCACCCATTACGGGTTTATCTCTAACAATCACGATGGCATCATGAGTTTTTAATGGTACAGGCATGATGAAAAAAAATCTTCATTGTTTGGTCGCGCTGAAATCATCACTACTTTTGCTATACAAAGTAGTGTTGACGACCCCGACCATCGCAGGTTTGGCTATGAAAAGTAGCGATGATAACTCAATCATCACAGGTTTGGGTATATAAAGTAGTGATGATCATTGAATGTGAGAATTTTTAAGGTTTCTTCCTTAGAATCCAGTGTTTCGTGGCCCCTAAGGTCTTTTCCTATCATGTATGCTTGATTTGTCAGTTTTTGATTGATTGTCTTAATTAATTTGCAAAATTTGTCTCATTGGTTTTGAAGTGAAATCTGATTGAGTTCTAGGGTTTCTAGTCAATTGGTCATTTCTTGATGCTTGTTGATTTCATTGAGATGTTTGTTTTGCTGATTTATTGCGTGTTGTTTTCTGTGGAAATCATTGAAAACTTCATTTTGCATTTGTTTTAGCTTGTATTTCGAAATTTACCTTTCTTGAAAATGCATTAGATTAGTTGCATTGAAAAGTTATTTTTTGAGATTCATCATTGATAATAGATCACATTTTTCGATGATTGAAAGATAAAAATTGTGTTAGGTGCATCAAATCATTCAAAATGGAAAGAAAATCATGATTCATATAAGTGCATCTTTGTAAAGTAAAACCATTTTGCTTTCAAAAAAGTTGCATTTAGGATAGTGAAAAGTGAAAATATTTTTTACTTTTGCCATTGCATTTGGAAGACGAAAATGAAAGTTAGTGGAAGGAATTTTTTCACGATGCATTTTGTTTGATGCATTATTTATTGAAACTTTTTCCCTTGATTAGTCTAGCTTTCATTGAAACGAAAAGTTTTCCTTCTCTCATATAGTTGCATCATAGGTGTTTAGGTGACATCGTTTTGAGCCTTAAAACCAAAACATAATTGAAGATAAACGTTGAAATTTACCTTAATTAACCTAAGGAGCATTTGGAACCTAATGCAAATATTTAAAGGTCTAGGCTAGAGACGTGTTTTGACGTCTTAAAACATAGAAGCCGTCGTTAAGTTCCTGTAGTGTATCTCAGGGGTGAAATCACGTCCTAGTATAGAAGTATATAGAAGGTTATCAAAACTTTCGGGTATATCGGAGGCACTTCAGTATGATAAGTATATAGGGACACTCTCATCGAATGGTTCTCCATTAGACAATGCTAACACGGACTTGTGCTCCCCATACCGTCGCGTATATATTGGGAGACCCCATTAGGTTGCTATCCTTTAGCCACAGGTAACCGAGTCAGCCACCTTGTAAACGTGATACACCGAACACAACATTTGGGGAGATTGGCCGTCGTATATTAAGTCCTTGGTTTTGGCTAAGGTGTATATTGCGGTTCACAGATACTTGGTAAACCCTTTTTCCTAGTTACCCCTTTTTGATTTATTTGTTGTTAATTTCTAAAACTAATTGACTGTGGAAAAACATCCTTCCTATGGAAATACTCCTTAGTAGATCTTAGGTTGATACAGATGGAAACATTTCCCGAGTCTACCAACCAAGGAAACCCCCATGATGGTAATCCTAGTCCTTTTCCTTCTTTTGGAAATGTTGGTGCCCCCTATATGGCAATGTTTTCTCTTCCTGGATTAACCATTGGTCTGCTAGTTTGGTTATTTTTTACCTCGATGATTTCGAGTGTTCAAACTACTTTTCAACCAAGTTCTCCTCCACCTGAACAACATCAACCTCATTTTGATCCTACAGTTGATCCCTCTCCTTTCTTCACCTATTTCTTCACCCCGTTCTTCCTCTTCGCCTGGTGAAAGTCTGGATTCTAGTAACCAGGAAGCTAAGAAGAAGAAGAGGATGAAGAAGAAGAAACCAAATAAGCAAGGGGGAAACCAAGAAACCATTGCTACCGATGCAACTAATGAAGAAAAATATTCCAACCAGCCCCAAAAAGTAAAATTCCCTTGCATGTTATATAAGGGTTACCACCTTCTTCAGAATTTTCCTCGTATTCCCAAGGTCTTAGAAGTGTGGTCCACATGTTCATATCAACCTTTGTCATCAGCCTTTGGAGTTCATGTTGGTGACATACCCTCAACTAGTAACAACAAAGCCTATGGGAAAAAGGGAAAAGTCAAATTTCCTTGTAAGTTGGGTGAAGGTAATCATCCCATTCACCTTTGTCCTCTTATGGATGAAGCTTCCAAAGAGTTGGAAAACCTTACAACTTCTCAACCTCATATTTCGACTGGGTATCAAAAGATTTCCCTTCATCCTTCACAAGTTGATCCAGTGATTGATCAAAAGTCATCTTTGGTCAACCCCGCTCTATCTGAAAGTGAGTGTCATGAGTCCATTCTCGACCAACCATTGGTCGAGAAAACAATAGACTTGGTTTTGTTGGGTTGTGTTATATTCTTTCCACAACTAGCCCACATAGTTAACTGGGGGGTTAGAGAGGGGGTGGAGCCCCCCCTTTGTTGCGCCGACTATGTAGCGGGGGGGGGGTCACAGGGGGTTTGAGGTGTACCCGTAACCCCACTTTATGGGGTCTAGGGCAGCACCCCGAAAAATTTTGGTTTTGGACCCTATGTTAGGTTGGGCGGACCCACGTATGGTTTTGTGCATGATTTTCACACATGTTTTTTTTGGACGCGATGGTTTTCGGTCCATGGTTTTGGACACGATGGTTTTTGGTCCATGGTATTGGATGCTTCGGCATGTATAAATATGTATTATAACATTGAAAGGAATATAATGAAAAATCAAGCTGCTAGTCCTGGTTTTGGGATCCAGGGGAAAATCTCTATGTATGTGTGTTTTATGTGTTATGCTCTCGCATTGGTTATTTTCTATGTTTTAGAATTCGTATCCAAGTAATTTCTGTATGGGGTTAAAACCTACATTTGGTATCAGAGCTGTTTTGGCTTCAAGGGGATGCCTTTGTTGATGAGGGGTTTCTCTCGGGCTTGTGGTAGACCCTGTTCAGTGGGAGATCTGCGAGATCGATTCTGGTGGTGAAAGAAGATGGTGAGTAGTGGAAAGATAGAGATCGAGAAATTTAATGGTCAGAGTTTTGAGTTGTGGAAACTCAAGATGGAGGATCTGTTGGTGGATAAAGATTAGTGGATCGTGGTAGATCTAGGTACTAAACCAACGAGAGTGTCCGATGAAGAATGGAAGAAGTTGGATCGGAAGGAAAAAAGCACAATACGATTGTGTGTCTCAGATTCAGTATTGTTGAATGTATCAGGGGAAGCTACAACGAAGGCTTTGTGGGACAAGTTAGGGACTTTGTACCAATCTAAGTCTCTGGTGAATAAACTGTTCTTATGGAAAAAACTGTATAACCTGAGGATGAAAGATGGAGACTCGGTGATAGAGCATCTGAATGGATTTAATACTGTGGTAAGTCAGTTAGCATCTATTGATATTAAAATTTCAAATGAAGATAAGTGCATCAATTTGTTGTGTTCTCTATCAGATTCGTGGGATACTCTGGTTATTGCAATAGGTGGCAATGCAACTACCTTGTAGTTTGATGAAATAGTCTCAGCCTTGCTAACAGAGGAGATGAGATGGAAGAATATGGAGAGCCAGAATGGTGATGCCTTGTCTGTATGAGGACGGTCCCGGAACAAAAACAAAAATAAGTCATCGAGTGGGAGATCTAAATCTCTAGGAAAACCTGTAAAGGTGGTATGCTGGAAATGTGGAAAGGAAGGCCACTTCAAAAGGGACTATAAATCTAAAGCTTCTGATAAAGGAAAGGGATCTGATGATGCTCCTTCTATAGAGGCGAAAACCACCTCAGATGAAGGTGGGGATGTGTACTTGGCTTCTTCAAGTACACATGTAGATCATGAGGCATGGTTGATTGACTCAGGTGCATCCTTTCACTTCACTCCCCATAGAGAGTGGTTCTGCGAGTATGAGAAATACGATGGTGGTGATGTCTTCTTGGGGGATGATAGGAAGGCTAGAATCGTTGGTCGCAGAAAAGTAAAGTTGAAGTTGCAAGGTGGAAGGGTTAGAACACTTCCGAGTGTTCTACATATTCCTGCATTGGCTAGAAATCTGATTTCTGTAAGCAAGCTAGATGATGCAGGTGTAAAGACAGTGTTCGAGAAAGATACCTGCAAGATGGTTTGGGGAGCACTGGTATTGATGCGGGGAGTTCGGATTGGAACTTTGTACAAGCTGCAAGGTAGCACTATTGTTGATGGGTGCAACAGTTCTGTGGTTCCTGAAAGTGGAGTTGAAAATCTAGTGGTCTCTGGAGAGAAGACCATGTTGTGGCATCAAAGGCTTGGACATATTGGAGAGAAGGGCCTTTGAATACTTCATGGTAAAGATATGGTAGAAGGTATGAGTAATTGTTCTCTGGATTTTGATTTCTGTGAAAATTATGTATACGGGAAGTAGAATCGTGTGAGTTTCCCCTTTGGTGGTAAGAGGGTGAAACAGATATTAAAGCTTGTGCACAGTGATGTGTTTGGACCTGTGAAGGTTCCATCATTGGGTAAGTCTGTGTACTATGTATCATTTATAGATGACTTCTCAAGGAATACATGGATATATTTCCTTAAGAAGAAATCTGAAGTCTTTGACAGGTTTGAAGAATTTAAGGCTCTGGTGGAAAACTAGACAAAGAAGAAGATAAAAGTGTTGAGGATAGATAACGGTGGAGAGTTTTGTAGTAAGGAATTTGAAGAATTCTGTAAGAAGTGTGGTATAGCACAACAGAATACTACTCCATATACACCTCAGCAAAATGGAGTTGCAGAAAGAATGAACAAGATGTTGATGGAAAGGGCAAGAAGCATGCTCAGTGGTGTCGGGTTAGGACAAGAATTCTGGGCAGAGGTGGTGGAGACAGCATGTTACCTAGTCAACAAATCACCTTCATCAGCGTTGGAGGATAAGACTCCACAAGAGGTATGCACTGGTAAGAAACCCTCTCTTTCACATCTGAGGGTATTTGGATGTGATGCATATGTACATGTTCCAAAGGAGAAATGAACCAAGTTGGATAGTAAATCTGAAAAGTGCATCTTTATTGGGTATAAGGATGGTTTAAAAGGTTATAAGCTTTGGAACCCAACAACAAGGAAGGTTGTGTACAGCCAAGATGTGGTGTTCAGAGAGGTGAAAGATGTTATTAAACATGAATTCCAATGAAAGGAACCTAAGAAGATAGAGTTTGAGCTAAAGGAGGAAGAATCAGACTCTACAGCAGAGGAGGAATCAAAAGATGAGAAGCCACAAACTCTGGGTGTAAGAAGATCAGTTCTAGAAAGAAGGCAGCCAGAAAGATATAGTCCATCTGCTTTCTATTGAAATTTGTCTTTATCTATTACTGATGATGATCCCATAACTGTGAAGGAAGCAGTAGATTCAGAGGATGGAAAACTCTGGAAAGATGCCATGGTTGATGAAATGGCATCTTTGCACAAAAATGAGGCTTGGGATCTGGTGGAGTTGCCGGCTGGAAGGAAACCCATTGGCAGCAAATGGGTGTTCATGAAGAAGACAAATGCAGAAGGAAAGGTGGAGAAATACAAAGCTCGGTTGTAGCAAAAGGTTATTCCCAGGTGCCGGGAATTGATTTTGGTGATATTTTTTCTCTTGTTGCCAAGGTAACTTCTATTAGGTTACTTTTATTTGTTGCTGTTGCTTTTGATTTTGAGGTAGAACAGATGGATGTGAAGACAACATTTCTTCACGGGTACTTGGAAGAGGAGATCTACATGAAGCAACCTGAAGGCTTTGCAGTGAAGGGTAAGAAAGAACTGGTATGCAAGTTAAAGAAGTCTCTGTATGGGTTAAAACAGTCACCAAGGATGTGGTATCAGAAATTTGATACATTTATACGGGGACTTGGCTTCACCAGAAGCAATGCAGATCACTGTGTGTATTTTAAATTAATTGGTGACCATGTTATTTATCTGGTCTTGTATGTGGATGATATGTTGCTGGTTGGAAATGACAAAGAAATTATCTAGGACTTTAAGACCCAATTGTCCTCCAAATTCGACATGAAAGATCTTGGTGCTACAAACTATATTTTGGGCATGGAAATTAAAAGAGATCGGGCAAAGAGGAAGCTCTGGTTAAACTAAAGGAAGTATGTCAAGATAATACTGCAGAGGTTTAATATGCAAGATAGTAAACCGGTGAAGGTTCCTATCCCTGTAGGTGTAAAGTTATCTATTGAACAGTGTCCCAAGACACAAGAAGAGGAAGAGGATATGTCCATGTTCCATATGCAAGTGCAATTGGTAGCCTGATGTATGAAATGGTCTGTACTAGACCAGACATTGCACATGTAGTGGGAGTATTGAGCAGGTTTTTGTCAAAACCAGGGAAGGAGCATTGGATAGTAGTGAAGTGGGTTTTCAGGTATTTGCGTGGCACTAGTGATTATGGGTTGTGCTACCAAGGAAGACCAGGATTAGACATAGTTTTGGATATCCATGGCTTTGTTGATGCATACTGGGTTGGAGATTTGGATTAGAGAAGATCTACAAGTGGGTATGTGTTTAACCTATTTGGAGGTGCAATCAGTTGGATGAGTAAGAAACAATATGTAGTGGCACTATCAACTACAGAGGCAGAATACATGGCAGCCACTCATGCAAGCAAGGAAGCAGTTTGGTTGGAGAGATTGTGTTCAAGTATGGGGTTAGTACAGGAAGCTATAAGGATAGATTGTGACAACCAAAGTGCAATTTTCTTGGCAAAGAACCCTGCATATCATTCAAATACAAAGCACATTGATGTTAAGTATCACTTTGTGAGGGATATGATAGAAGACAAAAAGGTGTTGCTGGTAAAGGTGGATACTTTGAAGAATACTACAGATGCATTGACAAAATGTGTGAGCTCTGAGAAGTTCTCTTGATGTAGAGAGACAATGGGCATTTCAGGGCTGGAAAAATGACTAAGCTCTCTTGTGGCCCCCTGTGGAAAGAAAACAACAAGTGGGAGAATGTTAGGTTGTGTTATATTCTTTCAATGACTAGCCCACGTAGTTAACCGGGGGGTTAGAGAGGGGGTGGAGCCCCCCCTTTGTTGCGCCGATTGTGTAGCGGGGGGGGGGTCACAGGGGGTTGGAGGTGTACCTGTAACCCCACTTTATGGGGTCTAGGGCAACACCCTAGAAAATTTTGGTTTTGGACCCTATGTTAGGTTGGGTGGACCCACCTATGTTTTTGTGCATGATTTTCACACATGTTTTTTTTGGATGCAATGGTTTTCGGTCCATGGTATTGGATGCTTCGGCATGTATAAATATGTATTTTAACATTGAAATGAATATAATGAAAAATCAAGTTGGTAGTCCCGGTTTTGGGATCCAGGGGAAAATCCCTTTGTATATGTGTTTTATGTGTTATGCTCTCGCATTGTTTATTTTCTATGTTTTAGAATTCGTATGCAGGTAATTTCTGTACGGGGTTAAAACCTATAGGTTTCACCTTCAGTTAACCATACCTTTCTGGTAGAGAGTGAACCTCATACTGCTCAGGTTCTTCCGGTTTCTTGAGTTTTGAATGAACTGGAGGGAAATCCTTCCATTTATTGAGGTGCATGAGAGCATTTCTCATATTCTCATGGAGCAAGAGGGAAACTCTCATGTTCCTATGACACCCTCTCCAAGTAGTTTGGTCACTTATTTTGATTGGAGTCAACTAGCAGGATATTTCCTTCTGTCTTATGTGCCTTTCCAGATTACAGTACAAGCTTACCATTTAGTCGTACCTAGCATAGTCATAAATGAGGGTGCATGTGTCAACATTTTGTCCTCAACTGATTGGAAAGCTTTAGGTTCTCCTGAGTTTGTCCTCGTCACCCAGAATCTGTTAGATTTAAATAGAGGAACCAGTCAATCGTTAGGGATCCTTCCTAAGTTACCTATTACTTTGGGAGGAAAGACTACCAAAGTAATACATATACATATACATATACATATACATATACATATACATATACAGATATGTATATGTATATGCGTCCTTGATTTGCAAGTCTCTTGACAATGTTTGTTCGCGTCCTTACAAAAGCTCGTAAAGCATCTAAGACATCACTCCCTGTTCTACCTTTATGCTTTAGGGGTCATTTGTTGCAGAACATTTTTTCACACCTCCTGCACTTCCCTGTGACATACCTCGAAGTGCCTAAAAAATGACCATCATGTAGTGTACCCATTTAGATATGCGACTCATATCCTCCCTAAATGACTGATTGGAAAATGCCTCGAGCTTCCCTTGAAGGGAATGGCTATAAAACCCTAATTTTAGAATCATCACTCTTATGATGTTGAAAACCATGATGGTCGCTACTTTCACTATACTATCCCCACGATGCCATCACTCTGTTTTCTTGAATCCCTGCGATGATCCCTAAAAGGCAATTTTCCCAAAGAGGATGCGAAGCTTTGCGATCTAGAAGCTTCCAGAGCAACGAGCTGGAGGTTGTTTGACATGGATAAGGTCGAGTTCTCTCAACTTGGCCTTTTGGTCTTATCCCTATGACCTACCTCCTTGAGATGAGGGCCTTCTCCTTTTTTTGGAGAGATATTAACTCCCTTTCCTTACCGATATATTCATCTTTTCCCATTCCCAAATGGTTGGTCTTTTGCTATTTGCACCCTTATGCTGAGATTGTGCCTACATGCTACTCATTTGGCTTGGAGAAGGAGTGCATGGAGAGCTTAGCTTGGACTTGGACATTCATTCAAGGAGAGCCTATTGACATCAAGGCTTGGTTGTATGCCTCCTCCTTTATTATATTAATATACAACTGCTGCTTAATTTTACACAAATGTGTATGTTTATGTATAATTTGTCTTAATGGTCCTTGATCTGTTAAGTAGGTTAATTTTGAATATGCTATTTGTATTTTCATGTCTTGTTGTGTGTTGATCTCTTGTGCAGGTGCATAAATGTTGTGAGTAGCAGGAATGAGCCTGTGACAAAGGTGATTCAAGGTGTTCAACAAAGGAAGATGTGATAGCATCAGAACGAGGTAGGCCATCTTCTTCGTCTCTCTTTTCAATTGTAACTTAGGAAAGTGTCTTGTAGATTTTCATGTAGGTTGCTAGTCCCACTCATTGGGCTAGAGGGATCATCTCTATCCGCAGAGAGGATTTACCTAGACAAAAACCATCATCAAAACCGAAGTAACGGTTGGATGACATCCACAAACCAAGTAGAGCACGAGGTAAGTAGAGGAAAATATTTGCAAAAGAAAACTAACACACCAAAACAACACTGCACACTAATGAAAACACACTAATGTACATAAGTATTTACACATAAAATCACGTATAATGCTTCTTTAGGTAAAGCCCGTTTCGAGGCTCAGCCAAAGAATTTCCTTCATAATCTACTAACTCATAGGAACCTTTTTGTAAAACTTGTTTGGCAATGTAAGGCCCATGCCACATTGGTTAGAATTTCCCAGGTCCCAATTTATCATTGGCTTGATCGTATAGCAAGACCAAGTCACCCTTAGCAAAAGCACGGGAAGAAACAATTCTATCGTATTGAGCCTTAACTTGTTTTTTCTACGCTTCATTTCTCGATGCTTTCAAGATAAAGTAAACGTTCCTCCTCTAGTGAGGTATCAGGGAGTAATTCGATAGCTAGTTTCAGTGAAGGAATTTCACACTCAATTGGAAGAGTTACCTCCAGACCATACACCAGCTGAAAGGGTGTGAATCAAGTGGCGATCTTAGCTGTGGTTCGATAAGCCCAAAGAGCTGAAAATAGCATGAGATGCCAATTTGATTTATGAATCCCAATGATGCATTGAAGCATGGTAACCAAAAATTTATTGACTACCTCAACCTAGCCATTGGCTTGTGGATAATAAGGAGTTTATTGGTCGTGACGCAAACCCAACTGATCCATGAGCTCTGCCATCATGTAATTTTGGAAATGAGATCCATGACTAGTAACGATGGCTTGATGGATTCGAAATCGAGCTATGACATGGTTGAAAAAAATTGTGTGGTAGTTTTACCATCAGCATCACGTGTGGGCATCGCCTTGGCCCATTTAGTGAAATAGTCAACGACGACGATGATATAACCATGCCCCATGGTTGAGTGAGGGTGACATGTGATGAAATAAATACCCCATTTACCAAAGGTGTTGATGGTAACAACTGGGTGTAGGGGTGTGGGTGGGGCGTGTTGTTTACGGTTGTAAATTTGGTAGGCACAACATTTTTTGACTGCTAAAATGAAATATTTAAAGATCAAAGGCCAAAAATAACCAACATGAAGGATTTTTTGAGCAGTAGCATATCCTGACATGTGACAACTGTTAGGGCTTAGATCAACCTTAGGCTGAAAGGAGGCAATTCTAGGGTAACTACAAACCACGTTTAACCTGGTAGCTAGCCCTACTAGGTCGAGAGAGGGATCTCTCCTTGTCAATCTCAGTTAGGATGGTTGCAATTATGACTTGAGATGACTGAGTTGAATATAGATTTTAGACTAGGTATAGTAGCTCAAAGGATTTTGGTTGATTTTGATGATTGGTTGCTGGATCAAATGGAGCAGGAAAGCTGGGTCCGGGAAATCAAGTCAGATTTACATACATGTTCTGTGGGGCGAGGTAGACAAAGGATTTATGCACCAGAAATTGATTGAGATGGTAGATTTAGACTGCTGAGGGGTTGAGGAGGGCATGAGGAGCACGAATACTCTTCAAACTATTGAAAAACACAAAAAACCAAATGCATTCCCAAGACAAAGCATTGTAAATTAGTGTATTTTTTCCATTCACCTTGATTCATTTAGTTTAGGAGACAGAGAGATATGTGGATACATATAAACATCAGAGAAACTAATTACAAAGAAGAAACAATAGATAAACTCAATATCACAAGAATCACACAAGAATAGCTGTAAAACCTGGTTTTATTCCTTGCCAAACTGCTGTAGAGATATACAATAGAGTTCAGAGCTTCCACAAGAGTCCAACCTTTGCAAATGACTGAAAAAAGTACATAATATAGGCAAGGAAACTACTCATGCTAGCTATCAAGGGTTGAATCCATGAGAAGAGGGGTGGTTTCAACCATATCTAAACTAGGAACACAAAAGTAGGTAGTGGAACAACTTGCCTCTAAAACTTAGGAAACTAATTCATTCATCATCAAACCACTTGAAACTTGATGTATCTACCCTATGAGGTGTTTTTCATCCATATTTACATCAAATACATCATTTACCATGCTACATTTACCAATGAATGAAGAAAAATTCAAATGCAGCGAAAACTAGGAGAAATCTGGATTTTTAAGCAAAACTGGCAAAATCCATTTAATGCGCAGCGCCAAAAATTTAATGCACAATGCCACTTCAGGGGCAGTTTTGGAGGCCTTTCCAGTGTCAAAATCAGGTGCAAGATGGCTTGTTGGAAAGCCCTGTCTGTCTAGTTTCTCGAACAATTTTATTTTTCTGATTTGGAGCTCATTTACCCCTCCAAATGTTGATTCTCCCAAGACTGCTTCCTGTGTGGCAAAAGTGGCAGAGAGGGCACTTTTTGGGTGTTTTTTGTTCTTTTGGAGGCCAAGATCTCATCCAAGACTTCTTAAACTTTTTGGGTTTTCATATTTTTCCATGCGGATTCCAAAAATGCAAACCATTTTGCAAAAGGAGGTCCCCATCAAAAGCGCAGCGCCAGTGTTGCTGTGCACCTATTGGAAAAACCTGTGTAAAAATTTCCAAAATTCATAAATGACCAAAAATGCTCAAAATTCCTTGAAATTTGGCATGAGGCAACCTTGTTAAGTGCTTTGTTGGGCCAATGATGCTTCAGCCAAGATTTTGAGTTTATCATGTTCTTTCTTTCTCCTCAAGGCTCTCCTTAACTTAGCTTTTAGCCTCTTTACCCTTGAATTGCAAATCTTGTTCCGGGTTAAATAGTGATAGGCCATGTGGGGAAGAATTTTCTTCTTTTTATTGGCCTTCTCAAGTAGTTTCTATAAGTGAATGATCACCCTTTCTAACCAAGTCTCTCGGTCATTCTCAATTTCTTGCTCAATGGAGGTCATCTTGCCCTTTGCCTTCTTTGCTCTTTGCCGGTTTTCTTTGATCATTTGTAACTCCATGAGGTCTTGCTTGTTTGTCAACTATTTGTTTTCCTACTCCAGATAGTTAATGATCCATTTGGCCCTCTCTAGATTTACTGACAAAGCATGTATCTCAGCCTCTTTCTCTTTGATGATCATGTCTTTGATCCTTGAGTCTTGAGCACTCAAGTCCATGACATTCTCCTCTCGAGCTACCTCATGATCAACCAAGACAAAATCTCTCTCTTGCCCTTCACTAGGGTCCTCCACATGCATCTTTCTCTTCCCTTTATCTTTGTCCTTGTGCTACTGGTCAACCTGTACCTATCTAGCTGAAGAAGAAGGAAAAGCCCCTTCCACTCCCAGTGGAGATAACATTTTCCTATGATCTAGAGAAGAAAACGAGACCCCTTCCACCCTTGGTGAAGATAATACTCGCCTGGCAGTAGCAAAAAGCCTCCTAGTGCCTCTCTCATAAGTGACAAATACTGGCACTCCTGTAGTCTCAGTCTCTTGGACACCTGGTTGTCCTGAAGGTCCTCCTTCCTCCTGAAGCACTGATGAAAATACTTGAGGGCCTTTGAACATTTCATGGGAAATGAAGGTCTCCCATGGCATGTTCAGCAAGTTCAACTGATGTAAGACAACCATCTTTATCAAGGAGAAGTGATAAATGCTGTTGAGCTGTTGAGGAAATGGTTTTCTCTGAACATAATGGGCCATCTTTTCTATGTTCCTACATATAAAGTAGGGTAGGTTCATCATTTTCACCCTAGTGAAGTGCATTAATATCCTGATGTGGTATGCGTATAAGTGGGAAAAACTTCCCTCACAGGTGAAGTATTTGATGATGATCTTCATAAGAGGGGCAAACCTGTCCTCCAAGTACTTGAAAGGAAATACCCTGCTGATCTTGTTGTGATATCTAGCCTTAATATAAGGTTCATAATATTCTCTGTCCACATATTTCCCTTTGTTCCATTGTTCACCTACATTCGGGATGCCTGTTGCTTCTGAGATAGTGGGAGGTGATAGTGTAAAAGAAACACCGACAAGGGTAACCTGACCCTTATCTAGATGAGTAACAAACAACTTGGCCAAATCATGATGGAATTTGACCCTCTCCACCATTTCACAAAAATCATAGCAAGAGTGATGTCTAAAACATGATATGGCAAGTGGGCAAGCAAGCAACTCTGTAAGACTGATAGGTTCCTCTCAGATGATTTTTCCCCCTTTGTGAGGCTTCCTTGGCACATGTCTTTCCCTAGAACTGTCACTAAAAGTTTCCTCCTCCCTCTCATAGTCTGTGTCTCTCTCCATGGGTTTTGGTGATGTGGTAGCTGATGTGAAATGAAGGATTGTAGTGGGAACAAGATGAGTATGAAGAGATTTTAAAAATGTAAGGTAAGTGAGGTGTATGGGGATGTGAGTGCTTGAGGGAGTAGGAGTTTGGGGTTCTTAGGGGAAAGAGGGGAGTGAATAGTGTTTAGGATGTGGGGTACAAAGTTAAATAAGGGAATGGGGGTAGTGAAATTGTAAGAGTTGGGAATTAGGGTTAGGGAATAGTGTAATAGGGCTAGGGTTTGATAAGGAGAGTGGGGTTTTGGGGAATGAACTTTGATGACTGAGGGATAGGGAATGGGACTTGGGAAACTAAGTATAAATGAAGTAAAAGAGTAGCAAATGACCTTTGATAGCTTATGAGAGGTAGTTTAGCGATTAGTTAGGGTTTGTTCTAAAAGAAGCCAAACACACTCAAGCAACCAAGCACAATTCTTTTTCAGCAAGGAGGAATGGTGTACTTACTTGAAACAAGCATCAAATGGTTTTTGAAGAAGTTTGGAGGCGATTTGAGGCAGTTTTGACTTCCCCAATAGGTGCGCAGCGCCGGTCAACAGGTGCACAACGCCATTTTAATGCACAGTGCACGTGTAAATTTACACTACAAGAGCTCAATAGGTGCGCAATGCACTTTTAATGCGCAGCACCAGGAAAATGATGCGTAGCGCCAGTCAACCTTCTCGATTTTCACTGTTTTTTCTCCTTCTTGCTCGATGATAGTGAAAAATCGTATTTCTTGGGCTTCACTTAGCACTTTTCTCTTCACCAATGAAAAATGAAACATATGGATGAGATTTTTATACCCTTTCTCTTTTTAATTTTTCATTAACAAGACCCACTTTCTAATGTTTTGATAGCCTTTTGAAATACTTTGTTTTGCTGATATTTGCCTTTTTGACCTTTGCAGGTGAACTGATACTAATCTCTTTGACTTTTTGCAGTGGCAGGAGCTGGCATTGTCACCAGGTGACCAGGAACAACTTGTGAAAAATTATTACATATAGGAACTATAAAATTACATAATTTACATGAAATGAAACCATTAAATACAAATTCTCTATTTTACCTCAAAACAGAGTTTTGATGTTAAAGATATTTATTCAGTTTTCAAAAGAAATATAATGTCTTTATGAACTTTTTCATCCTCGTCATGTGTCTGCTAACGATTTTATTCATTCTGAATGACCATGATAACAAACCATAAAATCTAATGAAACCCTAACACTAAACCCTAGGATTGGTAGAAAATGAAATTGAACTGATTATGGACAACTGAAATATGTTAAAACAAGTCAGCAGGTATATGACATGAGGGGAACTGAAATGAAACCACTACCATTAGTTGATCCATGACCTAATGGAATGTAGCTGATTGAATGAGACACCTAACATGAATGCAAAAGAGTAATTTTGATCACAGATGACAGTGTGAAGACACTGACACTAACAAAAACCACAAGCCCCAGAGTGGCATCCATTTAGGAATCTCTCATCTTCTTCAAGTGTCAAACATCTATGAAGGATAGAATCGATACCAACACGATACAAACTATCACCAATGATTCGATAGGGTTGGGACTGTGACGATGTTGAGAATTGGAAAAAATTGATAAAAAAGTTTGGGTTTAGAGATAGACATTAATATCCCCGTACCATGGGTCAAGAGTGATGATGAGAAAGAGAGTTTCATTAGGAATGAGCTCATAAAACGTTGTAGATGTGGTTGCAGAGGGAAGGTCACAAATTAACTCTGTGAAAACCGGTGATTTCTTTGATTTGGCAGTAGAAAATTCAAAATAAAACTCCTGAAGGATAAAAATCCACATAGAATACTTCCCTGCCAGTAACTGACGAGTCTGAATGTAGGTCATGGGGTTACAGTAAGAAATCAGAATGTTTTTCCGCAAGAGAATATAGTGTGAAAAGCGTTGAACAATGTGAACAATTGTTATATCCAGTTTCTCAACATGGGCGTATCAAGTCTTAGTATAAATAAGTTTGTGGCGTAAGTAGTAAATCACGTGTTCATTTCCATCATCCTCGTCTTGCACCAGTACAATAGCAATAGAACTATCAGCTATGACCAAGTACAAGAAGTAATCACAGTGATAATTGGGGGGATGCAGTAAAGGGGCACTAATCAGGGTGTTATTTAATGCATCAAAATATTTTTGAGCAATTTCATCCCAAATAAATGGGACCCCTTTTTAGCAAACGAGTAAATCCCTAGGAAAGTTTAGCATAATTGGGTGCAAAATGGCAAAGGAAATTAAATTTCCCTTGCAAGCTCTACAACTGGTGTAAAGATGATGGAGGGGGTAAATTCACAATGACCTTAACTTTCAGGGGGTCAATCCAGATGCCTTCCTTAGATACCACAAACCCTAGGAGATGACTATATTCGACACAAAAGACACACATATGGATTTGAACGAATATTGTAGTGTCTACAACAAAGAAAAATCGCTTGAAGGTGGTCAAGATGATCATGACACTTATCAAAATGGGCCAATAAGTCATCAAGATATGATTGAATGATGTCTTTAATGTCATGAAAAGAATAAGGCATCGCTCGTTGGAACATAGCACCAACATTTTTCAAAACAAAAGGGAGTTTTTTGTAGGCAAAAGTTCCCCATGGACAGATAAAATCAGTTTTATGTTGATCAGCGGGAAGAATGTTAATCTAGTTGTAGCCAAAAAAACCATCCATAAAATAAAAAATTTCACTCTTGACACATTCATCAATGATCTGGTCTATTAAAGGAGTTGAATAATTATCTTTCAGACACGCTTGATTGATATCACGATAATCAACACAAACACAAATAGTCCTTTGTTTTTTAGTCACAGGGACAATGTTTGAAACCCAATTTGTCAATGGAATGGGGTAAATGAAATTGGCCTTTAGAAGTTTTTCAACCTCTCCCTTTATAGTGGCTGCTTTTCTATGGTGCATTGGGGGAAGTCGCTGATGAACAAACTTCGTGTTTGGATAGGTAGGAATTTTGTGGACAACTATACTCAGATCTATGCCAGGCATTTCTTCATATGACCAGGAAAAGACATTGCAGAATTCCTTAAAGAGGGTAGTGTAAGTATTGATTTCATCTAGAGAAAAAGGGACGCCGACATGGATTTTTTCGATAATTCCAGGTTTAGCGGAAATTCCAATGGCCATCATAGCAGTAATGTTCCCCATGTTTCCCTCAGGTAAAACTTTGTGCACCAAAATATGCATTTGAAGTGGATGGGTCAATGTATGGGAAACAAATGTATCTAAACATTATGAAATCTCTCCAAGACTCAGGAGAAATTAGGAACGATGATGGGCATCATTCCAGGGAGTTTCTTCAAGAGACATAACCTTGGTGATACTCTCGTCAATGGGAAATGTCTTGTTTAAGGGATCAGGAGAATCCAAAGAACCAAGACAATGGGATTGTGAATACGCATCAAGATGCATACTAAGAGTAGCATGACTTTTAGAAGTGACCGCCAAAGCTAAAACAACATCTTGATAGGCTTGCTCTACTCAGATGAGTAGCATGACATCACTAAAAGAATCAACCTGATCGGGGTGAGAAACTATCCAAGGATCATGAGAAGTGGAGATCACGTTGACGGAGGGGCGATTGGAGGTGGGAGGAAAAAATTTCCCATAAGAGAAGAGTATATGCCCACCCCAACACTCTCATAAGGGATGTCAGTATTTCCCATATATGGCACATTGCCATTCTAAGAGCTAGAAGAGAAAAAGGCTAACTGATCAACGGTGACTATTTTCCTTTCATGAGGAAAAAGAAGCACACATAACAAAGAAGAAATGACGAAATAGTTAGCATGAGTCCAACTTCAACCAAGTAGAAGGTTATAATTTAAATTGGCATGAACAACTTCTACTTCTAAGTTAATAGTGTTTCCTTCCAACGTTATGGGCAAGTTCATGAGAATACCGTAAGGATGAGATCCTTTGCCATCAAAGGCTTCTAAGGTGTTAGGAGACTGGTTGAGAGGTGGAGAGATGATAGCTTTCTAGCACGAGATAGACATGATGCAGGTGGAAGAACCCTCATTAATCATAGTCTGATGAATTGTCCTCCCTTTTATAATGACTTGGATTAAAAAGGCAAGTTGATGTGGAAGACATGGAACATGATTTTCCATGTCAAAAGTAATCAGACTCAAATCAGTAGGGTCAATTACTCTTATAGAGGAGAGTAGTTCTTTCTACTGCGATGGAAAACTCTGGAGAACTTCCAAGGTAGACATCGCCCAAGGTGCTTGAGCTCAATCTTTGACAATATTGTAATGCTGGGCAGCTCACACATTTAGATTGTAAGATGATTTACGAAGGACACCTTTGGGAGGTGGTCGAATAACGAAGTCATTACTAGGTCTCTCATATGGAGAGGACCAGAACTGGGTGGAGTATAAGTGGAAGGTGTATCAGTAACTTCTTTCTCCACAACTTGTTTAGGAGGAGTCAGATAGTCTTTTGACCGAGTGGCAACAAAAATAGGTACCGTTCCACTCATATAAACTTGAGAAAACAAAGATGTAGAAGGTTGTGATTATTCTACCAATTGGGTTTGATATGATGGAAAAGATTATTTTAGTACAACCAGTGTCCCTTGAGTGCCTTTTAACAAGCGACTAAATTCAGCACGATGGGACAATCCTTGGTATAATGATCTTCCTCACAAATTAGGTAGGGATATTTGGGCTTACATTTAGATGCATCATCAACAGACGATTTCAGAGGATCCTATTTTGGGGTATCAGATTTGGATTTTCCTTTAACCTTGTTTTTACCTTTTGAGGTTTTGTTTGTCATGGTAGACTGAACAGAATTAAGCTTGAAGGTTTTACCAGGATTTGGAGAAGGATTTCAAGGAGGATTGGATCTATTAGTCAAAATGGATTTATGCTTCGAAGAAGCTTTATTGGAAGTTTGAGTCACTGACCCAATAATACCATCCATAGGTGGTACGTATGGAGGTTTAGAAGATGCTGGATCTGTATATGGTCTCAGAGTATCAGGAAAGAGATCATATAATGTTCTAGATTGGGAATATACCAAATCTAAATATTGGGCATAGGCAACAACTTGATATTCAATCACACAATCTCCCATAGGTATGTCCTTGGCAATTTTATTCACGAATGATTTGGTAAACCATTCAGTTAACAACTCCATTAGGTATATCAGACTTGATAAGGTGACGTCAACATCTCCACTCATGGATATGATTAGAGATGTGGGTAGCAGTATTCTGTTTCAAAGACATAAGCAGATGGGTACCAACTTCATATCAAACTAGTAAGTGGAAGTGAGTAAGGAAGGCCATTGCCAAAGAGTTTAAATCTTGATAGGAACCTCAATGTAACTCAATGTACCATTTCACAATAGCTATCGTTAGAGTTTAGTGGAAAATATGAACAAAGTCCTCAACCTAGGAATTGGATGAACACCATAAATGGTAAGTCATAATGTGGGGCTAGGGGTCTTCTCCAGACTTTCCTTCAAATTTCAGAAAATCGCTAGGAATCTTAGTAGGAACCAGAGGCCAATATGATGAATGGAGTATTGGATCATTTGTGAGCCTCGACACATCCAGTAGTTCCAATGTTTCTAGAAATGGAAATTGTGGATTGAAAGGCATGGGAGGCCTTTGATAAGGCCCAACTTATGGATTCAAACCTTGTTGGTATGGGTTCTGCCCCCAAAGTGGCAGATTTTGACCATAAGGAGCTTGATATTGCCCCCATTGAGAGGCATTCTGACCATACAAATGTGATTTTTTGTTGGAATATAATCCTAACATCTACACTTATTTTTTAGCCTAAGTATCCTTGACTTATCCACATGCACTAAAGATCATGTTCACACTTGGTTTTTGGTAAATTAGCTCGGTGGACCAACTTTCCCTTGTTTTTTTCCTTTAAAGGCTTAATATTATGGAAATATTGGTCCAACCACTTTCCTAAACCATTTATACATCTAAGTACATGTTCACATCTAACCACACCTCATCCACTTGAGTTATTTGAGGATTGGCACCCCACATGTAGATTCCCCCTTAAATCAAGGGATTTGGTCCCCCAGACCATTTTAACATGTTTTAAAGTTACCTTCCCTGGGAAATGCGCCCCTCCTCATGCTTTCCTCATGGCTTATAGTTGGCATAGGTTTTCTTGAGTCATTGTTGCTATTTTAGGCCTCCCTTTAGCTTTTCTTAGCCTTTTCTAGTTTTTTACTAGTTTTCTATATTCAACAATTTTTATATAGCCACCTCCATTTGGGATTAGAGGTTTGGTTGCTCATGTATTACTATTGCTCATTAAATTAATATATTTATTTTATGGAGAAAACTCTTTCTCCCCTCTCTTGAATATCAACAAATTACTTGTGTTTAATTTAACTAGAATTCTAGATCTATTGGAGTTTCTGTAGGAATTCTACAATTTTCCCCCACAAAGGTGGGTTTTGACCAGGGTAAGGATGATACTGACCCATTATAGGTCATTCATAACCATAAGGTGGATATAAAACTTGTGAAGAGTATGGATTATAAGGTTGTTGTTGCGACTATTAACCTTCGTAGTAAAAATGTTGACCCTACTATTGCAGGGGTTGACCTTGTTGCTATAAGGGTCGGCCTTGTTGATACAAGGGTTGATTTTGTTGTTGCATGGGATATCCTTGCTGCTACAATGGTTGTTGATAAAGGCCTTCTTGCACATAAGGTCCTTATTGTACATAAGGCTATTGTTGTTGGAAATTTTGCTTGTGGAATTTGTTGAGTTCGAGGTTCGTACTGATAGGTTCTAGCTTGAAATTGACTAGATGCCCCAGATGAGGGATTTGAACCAGGTTGCATTTGGGGGTCTGCATGTTGAGTAAAGGGTGGATTTTGAGGCTATTGTGAGCCATATAAATGGTACGGTTGCTAGTAGGTATCTGGGCCAAAAGAGGTTGTTGATGCATAATTTGGCCTGATCCAGATGGAATTGATGATCCACTAGGATAAGGTACACTCCAACATTTTGACTAACTCTGGTAGCGTGAGTTTGAGATCCACTCTCATAAGTTCCACCCGAAATAGGAGGTACATATGGAGGAGTTGTTTGTTTCCTCCAATGTGGTGGGATAGATGGGGGCACATATTGTCCACTTAATGGAGGACTTGAGGAACCTATAGGGACATTAACTGTCCCATCCATAACTATCGATTGTATAGGAATTGAAGATACTGCAGTTGGTATAGGAATTCAAGAGGCCATGCTTGAAACAAATGGACGAGAAGTAGGCATGGTGCCCGACGACCAAATGGGATTGTGATAAAGTGAAGATGCACTTGGAGTGCCTGAAACCAATTGAGCCAAAGAGGTATAACCAAGTGGAAACAAAGGTTCACTACATTCAAGTGGTGGTGGAGGTGATACACTTCACACATACGGAAAGCCATCAGGTGGAAAGTTATATTTAGAATCATTACCAACGCCAAGAGTTTGAGTGGATGAGACTTCTAGAGGACCTTGAGGAGAGGTTGGAAAATCACCTTCTTATGCCATGGGTGGAAACAATTGGCGAGGAGGAATCCGAGATGATGGTGGAGATAACTCCAAAGCAACACCAAGATTATTGTACAGACTATACGGTCATTGAGGAGATATGACTAATGAATCAAAAGTCAGATTCATAGGGAATAATACAAACCTTTATAGACTCTTAGGGGTTTTTGGGTTAGGTTCCTGAGATGATGAGTCTCGAGGTGGAGGATGAGAAGAAAGGGGTTGAATATCTAGGATAATTCTAAGTTAAAGACCTTAGTCTTCAAGTGACTATGAAATCTTAGGATGGACTCCTTGTGATGACCCTTCAGTGTTAGATGATGAAGGGGAAATGTACGGTGAACCTAGTGGTTCAACCATGATGACCTTCTCTAAAAAACAATAAGGGGTGGTTGATTTGAGCCTACAATTAAAATTTACTATTAATCAGGCAATATGAGGCCAAGGATAACTGCATAGGTAAGTCATGTTATCATGGGAAATTAAATTTTAGAACTTAAAAACAAGAAATATATCAAAAAGGGTGTATTAGGCAAGAGGGTTTACCAAGTATCCGTGAACCATTACATACACCTTAGTCAAAACCAAGGACTTAACGTATGATGTCTGATATCCCTAAATGTTGTGTTTGGTGTATCACGTTTACAGGTGACTGACTCAGTTACCTGTGGCTAAAGGATGGCAATCTAATGGGGTCTCCCAGTATACTCAACGATACGGGGAGAACACGTCTGTGTTAGCATTGTCTAATGCATAACTGTTTGGTGAGAGCGTTCTAATATACTTGCCATATTAGAGTGCCTCCAATATACCCAAGAGTACTGGAGAACCTCCGATATACTTCTGACTGGAACAAGATTGCACCCCCGGGATACAATGCAGGCAGTTAACGACAACTACAAGGTTTATAGACATCATAACACATCTCTAGCCTAGACCTCTAAATGTTTGTGTTAAGTTCTAAATGCTTGTTAGGTTAATTCAGTAAATTTTAATGTTGTTATTGAATTATGTTTCAATTTTGAGCTCAAATGATGTTCACGTGAATCCTAAAATGAATCTAAATGAGAATAGGAAACTTTTCACTTCGATGAATGATATACTATAAAGGGAAGAGAATTCAATCAATTAATCCATCAAACAAGAGAATGCATAAAAAAATATGCCTCCACTAACTTTCCTTTTCCAAATGCAATATGTAAAAGCAAAACTAAACTTCACTTTCACTATCCAACATGTAATCTACTGAAAGCAAAAATGGATTTTACTTTACTAATATGCACTTTAGCTAGATGATGTTCTCTTTGATTTTCAGATGCTCTAATGTAATTAAGCTTCAACTAAAGAAAAAAATGAAGATTTTGATTCAGAATTCTCCTAATGCAAAAAATCGACCGATCAAAGCAACACCAAATCGAATCCAAAAGAACTCAATGAAAATTTCTTTCACTTTCTCTTTTGAACAAATAAGAAAACACACTCTTTTCAGTTTGTAAACCAAGAAATGTAATCTATGCTTGATGAATAATAAATATGAATTTCAAATGCAAGATGACATAATAAAATTGAAAATAAACTTAACAAAAGACAAACCGTAATCAATGCAAACCAATGCTTTGAATAATTTTACTAGATAATCAGACTTGAACAATCAGCAAACCACCGACTCACTGACACTTACAAGTAGAAAGTGATGATAAAAAGACCTAAAAACCCTACAATCAATCCAATTTCACTCAAACACTTGAAACTCAAAAGGATAAGAATTTGCTAATGAAATCAAGTAACCCGACAAAACATACAAAAATCCAATGATACAAGACAAGACAAGACCTCAGGGGCTCAAACGCACTAGAGTTTGATAGAGAAACCCTAGGTTTTTTTTCCAATCTTTGAGATCAACGTCACTATTATGGAAAAACTGGCACTAAACAATGGATCAATGTGACTATTTTAAGAGAAAGCATGCTGGCAATGTGACTTTCAAAGAAAAAAGCATGTTGGCTGAGGAATAAGGAAAAAAGGATTTCCACAAAGTCTTCCAGACTTAGCACTCTAAGGTAGCAATCAATGATTGTGTAGACCTATACAGACTCAAACTAACTTAGTACTCGAAGGCCGGTAAAACTAATCAAGAGATCAGTTGAGAAAAGAGGATGAAGAGGCTAGAGGTTCCTAGTGGAGTTGCCATTTTTTTGTGAAGGTAAATGCCCTCTGCAAACAGAGGCCATCCGTCTAGCCCAATGAGTGGGTCTAGCAACAAACCAAAAAAACTAACATACACTTTCCTGGTTTATGTTTAACAGATGCAGAGAGAAGGAGAAACATACCTCGCTTTGATGCTAATCACTAAATCCTTTGGAGATGACTTTGATTCTTTCGCTCTAGGCATCACTCCTTACCTGTTATTCATGTATGAGTACTTGCAAGGAAGATCAAAGATCTATTTAAAATACAAGAACATATATGGCATATATCAAACATAAACTACTTAATAGATCAAGGAGTATTAAGCTAAAAGAATAAACATCTATACAATTATGGAAAGTGAACATCAGATGTATATATTAATAAGATAAAAATGGAAACATACAACCTATGCCTTGATGTTGGAGACCTCCTTTTGGTGGATGTCCAAATCCAAGCAAAGACTCTTCAAGCACTCCTTCTCCAAGTTAGAATGAGTAGCATGTAAGCATAATCTCAACATAGGGATGCATCATTCAATGACCAACCATTTGGGGATGGAAGGGAGTGAATTTATAGGAAGGTAGAGGGAGTTAGGGATCCACAAAAGAGGGATGAAGGTTCACATCTCAAGGGGAAAGCCCATGATGATAAGATCAAGAGGTCCAAATGGGAGAGCTCAACCATATCAACAACAACCAATATCTAGCTCGCTGTTCTTGAAGGTTCCAGTGTACGAAGCTTCTCCTCCAGTTTGGGAAAACTTGTCAGAAGAGGTTCAACATGGGTTTTCATATCAAAACCCACACTAACAACACTAGGGTAGAACTGTCCAACCTGCCATTAGCATGGGTAGGCAGTGTAGCAAAAGGCGCTGATGCTAAAATTTAGGTTTTTAGTTAACCTTCTTTAGAATGGATTCAGGGAAATTTTCCTTTGATTCTTTAGGGGGGTTTTGGTCTGTATATCACGATGGATATGCTACATAGTTGTTAATGTTTTTTCACTTCGGGATATGGAAGAGGAAGTGAATAGGAGGTGTGACAAAATATTGTGTAACAACAAGGTGGCTCTTCCTCAAAGATCATCTTATACAACAAAATGAGGAAGTGATTAGTTAGCTTCTCCATTACTCCTCCGTGGTTGTGCTTCGAAAGAAACTTGCAATAAATATAGATGGAAGGCTCCCATGGTGTCCAAGTCCAATTTATTCCAAGGAATGCATTGTGTGCATAGATTGAATCCAATAGATATACATACATATGAAATCTATCTTTCCCTCCCTTAGCAAGACTAAGGGCATTAGACACATGGATTGACAACTATTGAGCCAACAAACCTAACTAGTTGAATGATTTCCCTTCGTTCACAACTTGGTCCAATAAGAAATCCCACCCTTAAGGAAAGGTGTCAGTGCTTTTCTGATTGTATATTGTGAAACATAAGATGATCAACAATCGGTAGACCTTCCTGAGATATTTTTTCTTGTATGTGTTGGTGGGTGTCTAGCGAAAATTTGATGTCTCCTTCACCAACCCTTTAACAATCTCCTTGGTACTCAAGTTGCTAGTTTTCAAATAGAAGAATGAATCCATGAATGATTATGGCTCAGGAAAATGGTACATGAGATGATAATATTCTTCCAGAAAAGAAGCAAGCTTCCATCCGCTGATACTGCAAAGAGTCATAGTCTTTGAATTTGTGTGATATAGTATCCAGCTGATAACATTTGCACATGGAAATGTTGGGTACTGTTGAGGGCCCGGAAATCGGGTCAACAACAAGGGGGATACCCACCCGGTCTAGAACTTGGTTGGCAGCTCCTTTTCCGTTTGGTATAGCGGGTCCGACTGGGGATAATGGGACCAGTTTCCCAATGTAAGGGGTGTGTGAGTGTGTAGAGTTTGATGATGCTGATCTAGAAGTAATTTGAGCTAATTTAATTCTAACTTCTAAACTGAATCTATGCTACTGTAATCTAACAAAAAAAACACATCTAATCTATGCTAACCCAGGGTAGATTTCCTCTATTATGCGATCTAAAAAGATTTCGAACAATAACTGGTAATAAAGATCATTCAGCTATCATAAGAATAGAAATCAATTAAGATAAACCATTCTGCATAAAAAGTTAGGCAAAACAGTTGTGAACAGCATATCGCATAATAAGTTATTCATATGTCAAGCACAAATAAATGACTCCACCGTACAGAAGTGCCAAATGGTAACCCACACATTCATACATTAACATATAAACAACTAAAACTGCATATCACTCTAAGAATATAAGCAGAAATTGGTCAAGAGATAAAAGTACCATTTATGACTGATTTCACTCACAAACTTCAAGCAATAACGATTTATCTCTACTTGTTCTAACATCTACTAAGAGTACAGAAGTGCAACATCAGTAGCAGACATTAAAAATGCAAACATAAATAAATCACGATCCATCCATTTATCAAAACCTCCTCTGAGGGTACAGAAGTGCATGTTTCGAGGACAAGTTTTTTGACAAATTTCTGGACCCTTCTCCAATGCAATGAGAAGGGTTAAAATACTACTACCTAACTCTAATAATAGTATTATTACAAAATTTTAAGATGTGGTTTTCAAACGACCGTCCTTTTTCTAATCTAGTTGAAGAAAAAAAAAAACAACATTCTAAATGAAGTCACTTATGAACTTGGTCCTTAAAGTTGCAAGTATTCAGCATAGGCTTGAGAAGAGTCAGCTGACTGATTTCTGCGATGAGCTGGGCTGCGAAAACGGCATCTACGAGAGCTGGCGCTACGTTTTCGGCTGCGTTTGTAATGCATTTCACCGTCATCCATTGGCTGTGCGGTTTAACCAAGTACGTCCAGTAATATTCCCAATTCAACCTGGCCAATGCTTGGATTGCTTTCCCTTTTGCCTGCGCTTTCTGCTTCCATTCTGTTTCCAGTTGCAACTTGTTTGGTAGGTACCCTGGGGTGGTCTCTGTAATTAAATTGGCCCTGTGCAAATTCTCATTTACACAGTCGATAGAATGCTTGCCTGTGTTTCCGCTGTCTCTGCTGCTCGCTCCGCCTGCCTGATTTGATCGTCCCATTTATTAAAGAGCAACTCCTTATGATTTTCATTTATCCTGGGTGCACCTGCCCTTTTTCCTTCATCATCATCTTGCCAAGTCAAATATTCTGTCACCTTCTTGTCATTCTGATCATAGTCACTCCGCAAGTCCACCACTTGACTGGTGATTTTGTCGCTCAGCTCACAATAGTGACTCCACTGTGATATTTTACGTCCCAACTCTTCTTGTTGCTGCAGTAGTTGCTCGTTCAAGCCAATAGATTCTGAAATGAATTCTGCCAGCTTGGGCTCATCTTTATGCATTTCTTGTAAAGTCTGCAATTGTTTTTCTTTCTCTTCGAGACTCCTTTGATAGCCTATCTGCATTTGTTGAAAGTCTTCCTGTAGTTTTTCGAGCTGTCTGGAAGCTTCAGTGTTAGCGTTGGCTTGTTGCAACTGTTGTTGTAGTAGCTGTATATGATTTTCTTGTTCCTTCAATAGTTGCTGAACTTCTGAGGCCTTGTCAATAGTTGCAGAAGCATATGCTCCTGCAATCTGAGACAGCTTCGTGAGATTTTCAGTCGGATTATTATTGGGGTCTTTCCATAAGACGTCCAAATGTTCAGCATCTTGCGACAGTGTATTCTCTAGTTTTCTTTTCTTTCTCTGCCTCCTTACAACTGCTTTGTGTTGGGGACTATAGAATACATCCAGTGGGGGAATTTCTTCTACGTTAAGTAGAAGCTCTGAAGATGGAGCGATAGGAAGGTGTTCTGCTTCTGCAGCACTACTGACTATGGTCGAAACCACTTCTTGCACCATCTGTGTATTATTCACAGGTGTTTTCGGGGCTTGCCCTTCAAGTTTGATCAATTCATTGAAGGTTTCCCACTCTTTATCTAGCTCTGTTGTGACAAGTGGTGCTTCGATGACAGGAGGGGGAAGATTTCTTGGTGGGGAGGCGATAACTTGTTGTTGAGACATTTCACTTGACTGAGCTGTATCTTTGGTTGTTTCTTCGTTTTTTTCTTGGTCGTAAACAGACTCTTTAGGATGCTCAGATACTTCTTGCAGGACGTTGGACTTAGATCTGGAAGTGCTAGAGTTTTCACTGAGGCTGATGCTTGGAGTTGGTTCTCTAGCAGGCAGTCGTAGCTTCTCTAGCGGAATACTAGCCAGTCTTCTTTCTCTGTATAACGTGAATTTTTGGAGGTCACCTAAAGACAACCTCGACTGAGCTTCCCGCAAAATTTCTTGGAGCGAACTCTTATTCTGAAACAGGTCATCAAACAAATCTTTCTTTCCAGAGAACACTCTTATCTTGACATTCGTTGTGAATTCTTGGGCCACATCATTTGGGTCGAATGGCCTCGCTGGGAATTTAAATAATTGAAGACACGTCACATTCTCCACTTCGCCAAAAGCGTGTCCTACATCGAACAAAGAGAAGGCCCCACAAGTTACGGGAAATTGAGGCCATATGGCCTTCTTCTTGTCCTTTAGGTCTTTGGTCAGGCCGCCTTCAGAACAAGTTTGATAAGCGATTTCCCGAGCCAAAAGTTTATCAGGGACATATAGGGGTAGGACGTGTGGAGGTACAGTGCTTCCAAAAACTCTAATGTAAGTAAACCATTCCTCCCCGGACCATCTCGCGATGGGGATGATTTCAATTTGTGCCTCGGGAGAGCACCTTGGGGGGTCTTTGTCATAGATTATTTTATATAGGGGCAAAATAAGCCCATGGAAAATCTGGTAGAAGTGAGGGGCAAACTGGGAATCCCATAATACCTTATGATAAACATGGATGGGCAATGGGTCTTGGGTAGTCCATCTCCAACCCATAGCAAGAAATTTAGATACAAGACAAACGGAATCCATAATATAAGCAGACAGATAAAAATGAGGATAGACCCTTTGAGACAAGGATGTTTTAGACCGGTAATTGATAACGACTGTGTATAGATTATCAGAAAGAATTTTGGCCCAATCTATAATGTTGGCGTTTGTGGCAGCATCAATTAATGGTAGCCATTCAGATGAAAACTTGTTGATATCCGGCATCCCAAATAACCTACAGAGCATGGCAGCAGCAAAACAATATGGAGAGGTGAGGGAACCAGTGCTGTACATACCGTTTTTATCCTTTTTAGTGGCTCGTCTCTTCTAGACCATTCTTTGGTGGTGTCTGATAGATCTGGATTCTCTGCCGCGAACTTCTTAACAAACTGTGCGTTATAGGTCGCTTGCGGTTCTGGAAGATGATACATAAGCTTCAAATCTTGCGCAGCAAACGATCCGACGAGCCCGTATCCTTGAACTTTGAAATGTGTGTTGTTTAAGTCTGCATCATCCAGTATCCACTTGATCATATCCGTATATGGTAGAATTTTAGGTCTTGCCGCTATTCTGTGAAGAAATGAACATGCTAGGTCCTCTAAGGATGCCTCAGAAGAGCGCGGTGCATCCACGACAACAGCAACCTTCATTATTCTAGGTTTTTCCTCTTCTAGCAGCCTGTACATGCCTTCCCATGTTAATATCCCCGCGTCTCTATTACAGGTCCTGTCTGTGTACAGAGGCGCCATCTCCTTAGTCTTCTCCTTTGCTTCGGAGCTTTGAGCTTTATTTTTCTTTCCCATTTCTCTCTGCGTTTGTGTCTGAGTCGTCTTAGCTCTTCGTTCCTGTAGATTACGAGTGAAATGGAAATGACTGATCCAGAAAGGCGATGGGAGAGTTTTAAATGCAGCAGATAAATCAAATATGCCACCTTACGTGAAGTAAATCTCTACCAAGGCACGCGTCTTTAATCCACTTAATAACTGACAACTAATTCATTTACTATCATTAAAAGCGCATGATTTCGGGTCAGATTATGGTAAGTGGCTTTTCTTTGAATGGCGTGCCCGAAGGATTCATACTGAAGTGATTTATGATTTGCTGACGTAACCTTGTATATCGCATGGTCGCTAATCACATCATCGCAAATCGCAAGGATGTAGCATCGCAGCGATCGCAACATCGTAGATCGCAGAAATTTGATGTTTGCCAAATCTAGCCGACTTATTTCCGCGATATGCGATCTAGCGATCGGCATTATCGCAGATCGGTGAATCTCTAAGTTTTTCTTTATGGGCACTACTTTGTTGCGATGCGATGTTATTGTTAACACGAGGGTCGTGCGCATATCGATTTTTTAAAGAGAAATGAGGGTATTTCCTATCCTTCTGCAACGCGACTTTAAAGATTTTCTTCTCATCATAAACTTAGGCTTAAAATATCCAAGAGGCTTTTCCTAAGCATATGATTGTGACCTCAAAAAGAAACTCTTGCTTTTCCTAAAAATTAACTAAGGGTCCCCATTCATTTAAGTATCTTGGTTGATCCTTAGATGAACTAGGGGGGTTGTTGCTGGCCACAACAGGTACCTGCATGGAACCCTGTGTAACCTCAACTTCTAGACATTAACATACACCTGTCAATTCTCGATATCTGCTTTGAAGGTTCTTGCTAAGAAAATTTCATTCACCTTCTACCATTTGAGATCTGATTCTTTCTCTACAAACAATTAAACGTCTAATTATATTGGCAAGTAAATTGGTGTACTCTCAACTGCCTCCCTAGTGTTTCTCTTTGTGGTATCCTTTGAAGAAGTTCTCTTGGTTACCATGATAGTAATGATTGATGAAGAGAAATTCACAACACCTGCAATACTTGTGAGAGGAAAAAGCACTCATGGCAGACATAAATTAGCTTCAACAAATCAACTTCCAGAGCAAGATCAACCAACAAATCAGTGAACTGATGAGGAGGATTACATAATTTCTGAGGTGAAGGAGAGAGACTAGTTGATGGAACTACGCATTTCATAGTCTCAATAGTTAGTGATGCAACTTGAAGCTAGAGACTATGCAATGCACATTCCATCCTCGGTAGACTGTGGGAGAGACTGTGGATTGTACAGTCTTAGTGGCCAAGGGTGAGGGCTTGAGCCCTAGAATTGCACAATGCATAGTTGGATCAGTTTGTACTATCCACTACGTAGTCTCTGAGGCCAAGCTTGCAGCTTGAGCTCTAGACTTGCGCAATGCCCAGTGAGAGAAGGTTAAAAGTAGCCAATGGAAGGGCATATATGCCCAGTGGGAAAAAAGAAAATATGAGTGATAGTGGATGTTAAAGTGAAGATCTGACTAAGTACGTATAGATCAATGAAAAACAAGTGTGAAATATAAACATGAAAAAAGCAAAAACAAGCATGTAAGAAGAGTCACCGCAACAATGACCACTAATGGGAAAAATAGGAAAACTAATGCAATGCTTGTGAAAGATGAATTAATGACTGAATCAACACTTGTACAAGCTAATATACATTAAATTACCAACAACCATGAAGAGGAATAAGCAAAGCAGCACTCACAGAAGTGAAACACCAAAAAGTGATAGAAAAAGCAACAAAAGATGACAAAAGAGAAACTCACTCAGAAAAGCACTGGAAACTCCACTGAAGGCTCCTTGATCTCCTTGGGAATTCTAGAGCTCCAAGGTCGAATGTACAAATGAGCTATATGGGCATCTATTAAATAGATCTAGACTGATGATGTACATGCCTAAAATCAAGGAAAAAACAACACTTGGTGGAAAGTTTCAAAAATAGTAAGTGTGCCACATTCAAGAAACTAAGTAGTGAATCCCTATTTGCTAGAGATTTTTTTTGATTTTTTGGTTTTTCAGGAAACCTTCATGCAACTTGCCAAGAAGTATTTTACAATTCCCGAGGGATTGGGTAACTTCCTGGCTCAATGCATTGCTCAGTTTCTAAGCTCAAGGGATGGATTGCGTAGTTTTTGAGCTTAGTGCTAGGCTATTGGTGGGCTCCAGTATTGCAGCAATAATGCTGCAACTCTTGGGACTCCCTTCTTTACTTTTATCAACCCGGTAGTTCGTAACAAACTTGGAAGCGACGGTGCTGTATGCACAAGTACTAGCTCTTGCCGCAGCTGTCACTTAGTCAGCTGGCACAAGTCCGCTAGGGGCTTAAGCCAACTTCTATGAGCTCTTAGAAGAAGCGTTTTAACTGATAGATGGAAGCTAACTCAAAAGAAACTGATCTACTTTCAGAAAGAAACTAAACGCCAAAAAGTAGCAAAAACCCTAGCAAACCCTAATGTTACTAGCTAGTCCTACTGATACAAAGGAGAATATGCGAACTATTGAAAAAGATGCCATTACTCCTACAAAGGTAAAATGCACATGCCTATGTTGTCTCTATCTAAAGAACACATCTTTTTTTGTATTTTTGAATAAGTTATTTGAGTTATCATGCAGATGCTTTTAACTGGCTTTTTACTGTGCAAGGGTGAATCAAGGAGGAGAAAGGCTTGGAAAAGGTTGGGAAGGTTCAACAGGGGTCTAAGGAGTCCCTAACACCCTTCCGGAGAGTTTCACAAAGTTTGGCTACCAAGAAACCTCATTTGTGAGCTTCTATAGGAAGTCTGCAGGGGTTCTACAGGATGTTTCAGGAATTTCTACAAGATGTTCAGGATTTCTACAGGATGTTCTAAGGTTGGGTTTTGGATGATGGGTGAGTGAAAGAGGATGCATGAATGGATAGGGAGGTAGTGTAGGGGTATGAAATGACTCAGTGACCGAGGGATGAAGTGATGAGAGGGTGTGGGAAGCTAACTTGTCTTAAAGAAGGCTGAGGCAATGGAAGAGCAAGAAGGTAGGGTTACGTGGGCAGAAAAGTAGTTGTGAGATGAGGGACCTAACTTGGAGATGGAGTAGTTGGCTTGGATGAAGCTTAGATGGATGAGAGAGAGTGATGGAGATGCACCACACAGTGTATACTTAACCAAATCAACCACGTCATGCACACAATCAAAATATTAACCAGTCTATCCTAACTGTCAACGAAACCACTGAACAACAGCGTTATTTCTAAAGAGAAACATGTACAGCACTTAAGCAAAGAAACATCCCAAAAGATCTGAACGCATGACTAACTCCTACAAATGAAAACATTGCACCAAAGATTGCATGGATAAGCAAACTAGTGTTTTTGTTGGGCAGCACTGTCTGCAATTCCAGCCCCTAGAAAGGGGTGAAAATGAGAGTGCAGGCAACCCTTTTCTGAAACTTTTATCAATTCTTATCTCGTTAATCTATTCTAGACATCTGAAGCAACTCTATTCTTCAACAATGACCTACTTAACCACACAACGAAATCTAGCTCAACAAACTGCGTTTCAAATGTATACAAGGAAAATCATAATGCTGAAAGGAAAGATATCAATACAAAGAAGGAGGCCCTAGGCTCTCAGGTTGGGCCCAACCCCGAGAGCTATGGCTCCTCAAAAAAACTCAGAGCTGATATCAAATCTGACTGCTTCCCATAATAATCATAAGTCAAGAGTCATGCCAATAATGGCTACAAAAGAACAAAACAGAGCTAGCAGCTTGTAGTCCAGAATGTGCAAAATTTTTTCAAAAGTCCCCCTCGAAGGCTGAAGCCTTCACATTTATACACCACGAGGCCCTAGCTGGCCTCCTAAATCTATGGGACTTGGCTGACCAAACTGGGAGTGAACAGCTGCTTCCACAAAATCTGTTTGGCTGCCTTTTAGATCCGGTTTTGGTGGCCTTTGGAGCTCGGAGTTGGGGGTGAAGATCCCAAGGGAGGCTATTTAATGCCATAGACAACCCCCCTACGAATCCTCAACCCAAGCTTGGCTGTCTCCTAGCCCTTGTCTGCTCGGTTTTGCTCCAACATGTGTCAAAAAATCCTGAAATGAGCACGTGTTAGCCACCTAGGAATAGTGACTACCCTTATTCGTACAAATGACATAAACATACTAAAAAAATGATGCAGAAGTTATGAAAAATGAAGGATTGAGCAAGGGTAGTTAGGCCAAATGAGCCCAAAATGTTACCAAATTTGGGGCTCATCAGCTATCATCTAGGATTGCACAATTCTCAAGCTCAAGGTTGAGCTTCCATTATGGATTACACAGTTTCCATAATCAAGGTTGGCTTTCCTTCTAAGATTGTGCAGTTTCTGGAGGCAAGCCCTGAACTGCTACAAGGTCAAGTCAAGAGGTTAGCTTGTGACTTAAAAATACCAAATCAGTATCAAAACAAGTAAACAAAAGCACACTATAAGAAGTTAAGTCTTGATCTAAACATGAATACTTGAGGATAGTAAAAGATGAGCTCCTGTGGACAGAAGGAAGGCTCCAAAATCAAAGCATGGGAAAATTTTTGGAGGGTGGTTGTAGCAGCTACAACACTTGGCGACACACTGGTAGAAATCCATCTCTTTGTATGGGTCTTGTCTCATGCAAAACATGTCTAAATATTCAGGAAGTATTGTTTAGTTCATTTATGGTCGTAACTTCTTCACTTCACTTGTGTTAAAGATATAGTTCCTACCATTCTCTTCATCGGAAACACACTTAACCAGGCCAAGTCAAACTAAATTGTTTCAATTGGGGATGGGGAGTATATAGATACATAATTGAAAAGAATTGACAGTCTTAGTTTTCATCTCTAGTGTTGCTCCATTGCTAGCTGGCATGGACAGTAGCCTGATGGAGTCACTTTAGGAAAATAAACATTACTTCGCTACTAGCAAGCCTAGACAATACCCCAGTGAAGTTTCTTTCTTTGCCTCTCTGTGTAAGAAGCCTTTCTCTTCTTTCACCTTTATTTTAATTTTTTTATTTTGTTTATAGAACCGTGCTTAGGCACTTATTTTTTTAGTGAGGAAAAAGAGGGATCTCGAGTTATTGAGAGTAGAAGAGATTGCCCCTTTAGAGAAGGATGTTTATATATACCTCTGACACGCTTGTTAAGATTTTCCTCCCCTCCTTACTCTACTTGATTTTACTGACAAAGAAGAACTGAGAATTATAAAAGACCAATTAGAGTAAGTGGTACTAGTTATAGGTTTAAGCATCATGATTCCACTATGGTTTTCTTTGAGAAAGAAAATAATTTCCATCAAAGTATCATCAACTAAAAATGCAAGATTCACAGAGAGGGAATAAACAAATAACCAAGTGTTGATAGTAGCACAACTTCCTTAAAAACTTCACCATGCTTGCTTTGGGAACCAAACATGGTATCATGTGGAAGCTACCCTACAACTAAAAATAATAGAGTGGGGTGCAAAGTAGATTAAACAAACTGAAAGAAAGAAAACAACAAACTACCCCTACTCCTACACTAACCAAGAATAGGTCATAATCACATAAAATGAAACTTCCAGTGTAACCATCGACACATTGATTGATCTATGTGGGCAAGGGAATGCTTATCAATAAATATATTCAAGAATAACATCGAAAAAGAAAGATAAAATGATACATACCATAAAATTCGAAGTTTGAAAATGCACACTAAGAAATGTAAGAGAAAAGTACATGCAAGGCATTCTGCAAAAGCATTATGGTGTTCACACACTGCAACAACATGACATGTAAGAACAAAATTTTGAACTTTGAAACTAGGAAAACATAAGGAAATAAGAAAACTTATGTTTCACAATAGAGCTCACTAGGTATGACTCCTTAATGATTGAGCGATAGGGTGGTGCAAAATAGATGAAGGATGTGAAAATTGTGAAATAGAATGATTTTCAATGTGTGTCGAGGAGTGATGAGGAGCTTGGAAATATATGTCGCTATTATGATTAGAATTGGAATTGGTATCAAGACCATGTGAACCTGACATAAACATCAACTTAGGCTGAAGTGCCTCGACAACTTGCAGAAGTTCCAAATCATCAAAAGATAGGTAATCAAAGACTGGTGGATTAGAAAAATCAACAAAAGAAAAATCAGAGTCATGACCAAATGAATGAGTGAAAATATCAGGACAACCATGATTAGAAAGTTCAAGAACAGAAATAGAGACATCCTCATGATCTAACAAATCATAAAGAGGGGAAGATTGAAAACAAGAAATTTCACCCTCTATTTCTTGAGAATCATGAGATGATGGATTGGAGAGATCAAGAAGAGAAGAATTTCCCTCTCTGCATTTAGATGAAAAATTGACATTCCACAAATTCTGAGTGTGATTGGGAATAACATAATTAGAAACTAATTCTCCACAAGATTCAACAGGAATGATAGAATCACAGAAAATGTTAGGGTAATGAGCGAGAGGTGTGGAAGGAGAAAGATAAATCTTCATTGTAGATTCTTGTTCAAAGATAGAATCCCACACATAGTCATCATAAATGATATCACAGTTTTGCTTCTGAACAATAACGCCATCTTGAAATTGATCCTCATAAACATCAATAGAAATAGTTGAAACATGTGAACCAAACAACTCACAATCAAGAGGACCAAAAGAATCAATGAATGAAGGACGAGGAGATAGAACATCATCGCAAACATTAGATTCAAAGTCCAAACCCATGCTGAAATTATGAGTATGTGGGGTGGGAGGAGATGGTGGTAAATCAACGGATGAATTCTCAAGTCCTCCCACCTCAACCTGCGCGGAAGCTGCATTCTGAGCTGCTCTCAAATTTGTTCAAATTCTTGCCTAGCAACCTGCAATTTCATTGCCAATTACTTGTTCTCGGCCATCAGATACCCAGTGCTTGACTTTTTTGTGCCTGCAAAGGCCATGTTAGTTGAGGCAATGGAATTGGGATTCCTCTTGGTGTCCGCCACAATCACCCTTTATCTAATAAATGCAAGAGATATGAGGTCATTCGATTTATTTTTCTTTAGTGCTTGTACAATATTTTTCCGAAGCTCGTCATAATATAGATTGTATGTGTCCATAATGTGACCATCATCAAGAGGAACACTTTCCTCACCCTTGCCTGGACCCAACTCTACTACTGGAGGGGGTGGAGACTGAATGGTGCCCAACTGTGTGGTTGGTATCAGGTCGACATCTTAATTCTATAGCTCCAGTTCCACCTTTGTGTTTACAATATCGATCAATTATTCAATTTTCTGAGCAAGCTCCTTGTCCTGCGTCTTATTTTTCTCCTCTTCTACTTGTCTGTTTTGTTTTAGCTCTTCATCTTGTTGTTTTGTTGTTTCTTCTGCTATTTCCTTTGGTCTTCTCCTTTCTTCTTCTTTTTCCTTATTCTAAACTTCTTCTTATTTCATCTTCTACACTTGTCCTTCCCTCTTCTTTTGTTTTGCTTCTTGCATCCTCTATTTCCTCCTTGCCTCTACTACTAAAGTAACTTTCATAATGGCTGGATCTGATTTCATCTTTCTGCTTTTCTCTCCCCCTTGATTATGCACAAATTTTCTCTTTCCCTTCTCATGCACTGGGTTTCGCACTTTTGTTGGTGCTGCCTTAGGATTGCCTTCCTACTATGGAGAAACTTGTGAATTTCCTGCTAAATTGATTGGTTCGCGGGACTTGGAGGCATTGTAACAATTCCTCCATTGATCTTCCTCTTGCTAGTGAAAGGTTCTTCTTAGCCACTGAAAATGGATTCTTGCACAATGGTCTTTGTTAATATTCTTTGCATTGTACGGATTGAAATCTCTAGTACCGAATGAAAATTTCTCTATCACTTTCCCTTTGATATTCGAAACTTCCAGGTTCTTAATTTCGTACAATTTGATCTACATAGGAAGAGCTAGCCAAGGTGCTTTCTTCTTCCTGTTCAAAGCCGCTGACAACCCTATGGAGAGATAATATGAAACTTCTTACATGACTAATTTGTTGGTGTGGTGTAGTGGCTACAACCACTCTCCAAAATTTTAACTTAGCTTCATTTTGGAGCCTCCCTACCAACCATCCTTAGTAGCATGTCTTGCATTGACAAGTACTTATGCTTTAGTTGAGTTTCAATGGCTTATCAACTTGTGTTTGCTAGCTTGTTTTCCATCCACCTGAAATATGACATCCAAGAACTTGGTCATTTTCTGGTTGTTATGCTCACTTGGAAAATTTCACAAAACTAAAGGGGAACAAACCTTCCTATCGAGAATTACGCAAACCATCTAGGCAGCCTGCTGCTCTCCAGAAATGCACAAAGAAAGTAGGCAACTTTCCCTCTAGAAATTGCGCAGAACAGCCCATCAGTGGGCTTGCTCTCAATTTTTGCACAGTTTTGGATGACATCCAGGGCTTCAGTCCAGAAATTGTGTAGAGCCTGAGGGGCAGCCAAAGCCACTTAGCCCAGAAACTACGCAGAAGTCATCCATAGGCTTGCAGTACATTTCATGTGCTCCCAAGTCGATGGTTCCCTCCAAGACTAAACAATCTTGATTTGCACACATGGGATTCTTTTCCTGAAAAATCAAAAAGAAAAAAGAAGCAAAAAGCATCCCTAGATTTTAGAGATCCATTTTTAGCAGCTAGAGGTTACATGCAAAAGTCATTTTAGAAACCTCCCGCCAAGTGTCTCTTTTTCCTAGATTTGTGGTTGTGCATCATAAGCCTCGATCTTATCAAAACTATTTATTCGACACTTCAGAGCTCATTCCTCACTTCAATCTTGGAGATCTAGCATCCCACATCGCATCTATGAGAATTCGACACACTTAGCTCAACTTTTTCTGGGTAAGTCCACTTTTCATGTCTTTTGTTGATTTTCTGTCTCTTTTTGTATTTTGGTTTGTGTGAGTGCTGTTTGCTTGGTTTTGTTGAACGCTTGCTGTCATTTTAATGCATGTGAGCTTGTAGAAGCACTGCTTTAGTTTTTCATTTCATCTCATTACTGTCGCATGCATGACAATGTTTCTACACTGATGGGCCGTCGTGGCGACTCGCTTCACACACTTACTTATTTTCCAATTTTCTAAATCTTGCACTCATTGTTTGCATGCATGCTCATTCACTCTTATTTAAACTCAACTTCACCATGAATTTATCCTTTACATGTTTTATTTCACCCGTTGGCAGGTCTGGGCTGCCTTGGCCAGGACCTTCGCTGGCCCTACTTGCACTGCACATTTCTGAGAGTGAAGGATCTATCTTCCTCCCAGAAATTGTGCAAATATTTCCTAAGACTAGCCTCCAAGCTTGCTCTGTGCAATTCTGATAGGCAACACCTTGCCGGCCCCCGAAATTGCACAGATGTAGTTGATCAAGTTGTAGCCATTGCTCCACAGTTTCAGTCCTCAGCAGGCCAAGCTAGATTATGATCTGTGTAGTTTCAACAGTCAATTAGCCTAATGATAGTCCAGACTGTGTTCTGTGTAGTTTTGGCAGTCATTCTCCTGTCCTTCTGGTGAAAATTGCCCAAACCTTCAAGTCAGTCACCCAGGTGTGTTGCATGTCAGTCCTCAAGTTGCTTTTAGTTTTCAACTGACAATGCAATTTCCATGAGTGTTGATCTATCTCCAGGTATCACAAGTGTTCAACAGTGTCTCAACAGTAAAGGTAAAATGGCTTCCAAGAGAGCAAGGTCAAAGGACACCGTTGAGAGTGCAACTAGAGATGTAGTTGAGCAATTGTCTATGAGCTCGCCCATCTATGAAGACACTAAGTTGTTCGTAGACAAGGAGATCAAGATGAAATGACACAACATCAATGACACATTTTCAGGCACATTTGCGGAGAATCTAGAAGATTGCAGGGTCTATGTCAACATACACAAGTCTAGATTGTACTGGATTACATGCAGGTATCCCATGTTTCCATGCGTGGACATGATCTAATCGATTGTCTCACATACTTATTTGGAGACGATAGCATTGATGAGTGTCAGTGGAACAAAACTTGAGCAGTGTGAGTGGAACAAAACTTGCTACATTCAGGGCAAAGTACTTTTAGGAAATGTATCACTTGCCGCAGCTTGTGATCATGATGGATACACCCTTCACTAGACCCAACATCAGTGGAAACTCAAAGAGACATCTTGAAGAGCTGGGTGAAGGATCCATCCAAGTTTAGGACAACACACAACTAGGTTTACAAGACAAGGATACTGCGTAAGGCATATTAGCTCCTGGTCATCTATGCATGCCGCTTATATGGACAGGAGAGCACATAAACCTTCCCACATAGTTGGGCGATTGTTTTGGATCAACTAGCGAGCGAAGGAATACATTTCAACTGGTCTGAAATGTTGGCTCTCAGGTTGAAGGAAAAAGTGACAGAAGCTGGGGATCTACCCAAGGGTCATTAAGAAAAGGTGTTCATGTCCGCTTACATATTTGATGCAATCTGTGCCTATCAAGAGTTCCCACACTTGGGTTGGGCATGGAAACCTTCATAAACCTCTATGCACACTTATTGCAGTTTTTTCTCCAAATGCGGGTTTCATGGAGTTATCATACATCTATTAGACGACTTCGTCACTCAGTATAAAGAATGATCTTTGAGCAGGATCTGCCTTGCATGTCGTAGGCAATGATGGAGGCATTGGTTGACATAGCCGCTTGGTATGCCTCACCCCTCAGCACCCTCATACGGATGTACAACGGGAAGAAGGCTCTGCATGTTTTACTGAAGTTTTCCATGGATAAGCTCATCATGCAAGAAGTGTCATATCAAATTTTGACAAGGTTGTCAGCTAGACTGCATAGGAAAAAGAAGGCACCTTGGCCCGCTCTTCCTTTGTGGATTGGGTTATATGAAATCTAGAACCTCAACCATGCTCAGGCCAAGATGGAGAAATTGCAGAGAGTCACCTTCGACATCCGAAGTTTCAATCCATATGACCCACATTTCTTAGTGAAGGACCACTATATGAGAGTGCATAATCCTTGGATCCACGGGGCGTGTCATTGACCTGAGGAAGACCCATGGAGATACTGCTATCACTTCTCAAGGCTCAATGAACTAGTCAACATAGCTGTACAGTGGTTAGCAAAGAAGAAGGCAGAAACAACTTAGAGAGACCATCCTCAGCAACAACAAAGGGCCGCAGACCTATTCTTGACAAAGGCAAGAGGAAGGTTGCAGACAACGCAAAGGCAGATAAAGCTGCAATTTCAAAGCAGATCCAATTGTGTTGAGAGAAGCTTTAGAGATTCACACTAAGAGGCAACAACATGACAGAAGGATTGCACAAAGGAAAAGAGAGAAGCCAAAGTTGGAGGAAGAAGAAAATGAGCTGCAGGAGTTGAAGAAACAACTCAGGAAAGAACAGGAGATGCAAAGAAGAGAGAAGGAAGCGCAGCAGGAACATGAAAAAAAGGAGGCGCAACATGTACATATTGATGAAACTACGCCCATACAGGTTATTGACTCATCCGAGCAGTTGGCACAGAGCAAACACAGTGAGTAGTCGTAAGAGCAGGAATTTGCTCAAGAGATTGAGCAAATGCTAGAGTAGATGGACACAGGTATGGTTTAGCCTGAGTTAGATTAGGACATTGAACTCATGCCTTAGAACCAATAGGTCACCCCACCATATTCACCAGATATAGAAGCAGAGAAATTCCCAAGCGATCAAGGAGACACTGAAATCCTTGAAGACAATCTGGAGGTGGAGATGCACAACATATCTTTCGACGAGTGACAACACAAAGTTGTGCATTCGTGTAGAGTTCATACTCTGGATGTCCATGTATCTCCTACGTAGTTTAAAGAAAAAGTGATCATGTTTGCTGTGCGCAGACATCCAACTACATTAGCCGATGCTACTAAAGCATATACAGAAGCAACCAACTCAAGGGTTAGATTCTTGATAGATGAGAAAGAGTGCATGGCTAAGGAGTTACAAGTGGCCAAGCAGGGAGGAGAGAAAGTTACAGCGTCCTCCAAAGCAGAGTTGAGGAGAGAGATAGTAGATGAAATATCATCACCGTGCACAAGTTAGTTGTCCATCTCAATGATTGGAAGCAACCTTGTTCTAAGAGAGCACACATCTTGTTAGACTTACACACTGTTGTCGATCACATGAAAATATGGACAATGAGGTATAAGGTAGCCCCATTGCACTTGCCAAAGATGATGAATCCAGAGGCAGTAGAGTTGAAGGCACGCATCTGGAGTCAGATCTGGAACTATGAGGAACTCTCATAACTCATCACCATCTTGCTGGCTTCACATGCACAGGTGCTTAGGAATATCGATGTCATTGTGCACACACATGTGATCTCACCCATTGGCACACTCACCGATGCAAAGTCAAAGAACCAAGTCTGACTGGAGTTGGACATGTACTTTGATTAGTTGATGTGCATAGACAAAAGCGCAGACTTGCATATGAGCGCAGACACTCTGAATCAGTATGTTGTTGGTTTGACTTCACTCAAGACTATGATGCACATGTTATATGACGAGTTGGAAAAAGGTGCCAAATCAATGTACATGGATGCAATGGAGGCAAGATTTCTCTTTCAGAAGGATGTCCCCATAGAGTACGTGGACACCATAACAAACTACCAAGATTGGCATTATTTCACCACTGTTGATCATCTAGAGGATGTCGAAGAGTTAGTCTTCCCACAAATTTCTGAGTCTTAGTGATGCTTTGCATGGCTTACTCAAGCCCATTTTTGTCACACATGGGTACACGTGGAGATTATAACATAAACATGTTGTAAAAGTGAAAGACCAAGTGTTAATAGTAGAATGTAACAGTCATGTGTAAGTTGAAGATTCATGAGGGTAGGTGAACAATCACTGAGGGGAATGTCAAGGGTCATCCCACCCTTTGCTATTTATAGAACCTCATAACTCATTAGAGAGGATTTTGGGATCCAAGCTTCCTATAAGATAACTAATAGAAAGTTTGGAGTGTATTGTAATGAGCCTTGGCTTCTCCATAGTGCAGAGCTAGTACATCTCTTTAGAGGAGCATGTGGCGGTGACTGTAATGTTCTGCTATCAGGGTAGTGGAAGTCATGGTTGTATGTATGATGGGATCTTTCACTCTTTTAATATAACAAAACCAACATGTTTCATGCATATATTGTTATTGTAGTTCAGCGATCCTAATTATTTTAATGATGTATGTAGTTGTAATTTATGCATTTATGTATGGACTATTCAATATGTGCTTGTATGAATCTTATCGAAGAGCGTTGTTAATATAATCCATCACTTTGGATCATCAGATATCCTTCTTTCCATCTGGTGATGTAATTCTTCTCGTGTGTTCCCTTTCAAGCTACATGCTATCAAAGGTTTCTAAGGGGCACAATCACTCCCCCTTCCGTGTGTTAGAGCCTTTCATGCACCTCCCTTGACTTGCTGTAAGGTCACACCCTTGCTTCCAACAAGGACATTTTTATAGCACCATTTAACACTCTTGGTAGATTTGATGCTCTGATTATGGTCTAGGGCAACCCCGCCTTCCAAACTTGGTCCAAAGTTTAAAAAACAATGTTTTATTCCCTATACACTACTTTGCCCTGTGATAAAAGCATGTACACATGGGTCAGGAGATACCCAACCTACGTACATGTGTTAAAACACTTAAAAAAAATTAAATTTCCTTAATTTCGGGCGGAGTTTATGGGTTTCACCTGTTACTCACCTACTATTGCACATGGCCCAATGGTTTCCCAACTAAAAAAACTAATTTGGAGAAGTATAAGTAAACCTCCATGGGAAGGCCTTAAGGGAGAAGATATGAGATATTGATACTATAGTGAGATTATTCCTGATCAAGTCTGAAAATTCCATGTGCCTCCTCCACTCCCCAAAGCTTCATGAAACCCTTGTTTCCTTGTTGTAGATACCCTTCATCTTGCTTGAGATATCCTTGCATTGGTGATGGAGGAAGATTGTTGAAGGTCAGGAAATGACGGATTCGGAGGACAGTTCTGCTTAGAGCCGGAGAAGGGGTCAGGTCGTATTTCTCCACTTTACATGTAGCTAACTTCAATAAAAGCAATGTTGTTCTGTTTCCGATATTAAATGTGTTTATGCATCAAGTTATGTTGTAATTCATTTATGAATTTTATATTGATGTATAATTGGTTATTCATTTATATGATTTAAGGTTAATATCATGAATATGCTTGATGTTTCTACTACTATATATGTTCCATTTGAATAATTTTCAGGTTTCGAGAGCATCAGGAGAGGTTGAGGGTTTGCACCCTACGGGATCTACCCAAACGTAGGACATCCGGGTAAGGACACTCCTGCACAGTTCAGTGGAATAAGAATTTAGGTTGATTGCCTGAGCATTTCTTGTTGTGGTATGCCCTATGCTCTATTGGGGTTCTCAACCCAAAGCCCTAGGGTGGTCTCACCCACAACAGAATTGACGACTCCACTGGGGATAAAAATCTTGTTATTCCTGGTTTGGGTTGTTTGTTCTCAATCAGGGTTCAATTTCTTGATTTCTTGCTTTTACAGTATTGTTTGGTTCATCAGTGTCCCAAGCATCAAGTCCGATCTTCTTAATCAAACCTTAATTTTTGTTTTTTCCTAATTAAGCTTTGTATACACTATTTTCTTTGATTACAGTAGCGTATACATGCAGGTTTCCTTAAAGTAGACTCACAAATATGTGAGTTTCCTGTATTAGAAACGCATGTACACGCTCCTGTGTCTTTACACAGTCGCGTATGCAATTTTTTGGATTATTTTTTCAAATATTTATGCCTAGTTAGGTCTACTACCTAGTGATTTATGCTATTGTATGGTCATTTGCTGTCTGGAGAACTCAGTTTTCCTGCAAGCTTTCTTTTTCCAAATCTCCTTCTCACTGAAAATATTTGGCCTAGGATTGCTTCTTAAGCAATTTTGTAGTTTGTATCTTGGGTTCAAGGCTTTGTTTTGAAGTTCTTGGTTGTTATGGTCTTCCATAATAGGAAGTTGTTTTCAATTTCATTTTCAACCTAGATTTCAAGTTCCCTTGTTTTGATTTCCCTTTTTTGGTGGCCTTGTTGCTTTTCTTGCTTTTTTGAGAGTCTTTTTGACAAGTTTGAAAGTATTTCTTTCTTGACATTTTTGTCAGTTTGTCGAAATATTTTGTTGCTATTTGGATCAACTTGTGCAAGCTTGTAGTCTTTCTTGTTCAAGTTTCATTCATTTTTTAGTTTATAACTTGCGAGATTGAAAGACTCCTTGTGCTTATTTATTGATCTTTCCAGTTTTAGTAGTACTTTTGTGACCTCAAAAAGTTGCTTTTATTTCCTTAAAAGAAAAATCGCAAAAACATTGCTTTTGTTTTTCTTTTCCCAAGCTTTTGGTTTACGGTTTCTTTTGTTTTATTGCTAAGAAGTGAATTGGGATCTTTTACGATTTTTCCTGCTTTCTTTGAAGAGAGATTTGTGTTCAAATTTTTGTCCTTTTCATTTTTAAGTTGGCTTATTGTCTCTATAAAGAGTTGCATTTTCTTATGAGTATTGTTTAGGATCTTGCATCATCATTGTAGCTTGCATTAGGGTAGTTTGCATATTAAGGCATTCTTTGTCCTTTTTAGTTTTTTGGGTGTGTGTGGATTGTTTCAGAAAAGGAAAGAAAACTAATTTTCTTATATATAGGTTTTCGTAGAACCCAAGTAGAAATCACTCTTCATCGAAGAAGATGACTGCATCCATATAGTTAGTTTTCTATTGATTTCTTTTGCGTCATAAAACATCATTAATTTCACTCTTGTAATTACCCCTAACATAAAGAATAGCTATATAAAGTCATGTGATTAATAAAATGAACTAGAACTTTTATTGTTGTCATTAATCAACACCAACAAGTTTAGGTTCATTAGGACCTTGGATTAGGTGAGAGGAGAGTTAACTCTCCAAGGATGCTCAAATTACAAAACTTAGAAGTTGAATAAAGAGCGAAACCCAATATCGTTAGAAAGACCAGGAAAGCTCCATGGCTAGGAGTAGAGCATGAGGGAGAGTGAAGACAAGGAAGAGAGATACCCCCTCTCGTACTTGTTGGATCCTGCCTCACGACTATTTCGCTCGGATTTTTATACGAGTTGGTATCCATAGTGGCCTTTCCTAGGAATCACATAGGTGGCTACGGAGGGGAATCCCGTGGCACCTGAGGTACCCTTGCGAAGCTTGGGTGCTTGCACTTGCAAAAGTTGTTGTCTGGAGGTCAACGTAACTGCTTCTGATACCTTCGCTAGTAGGCCTAGGGCGTAATTACTCCAGAATATTTTCGGAAGACTCTTGATTTTGACTTCCTTGTATTTTGGTGTCCAGTCCTAATCACCCGGAGCAGAAATACTTGAAATTTGTTTGATTGCTTGTATCTTTAGGGACTTTTTAAGGAGTTCTCTTTGCTCCTAGTTGGCCTAGCTTTACATTTTTTTTAGTCTTTAAGTAAATCTCTTTAAAATAATTCAAAGTGGCTGATCAACTAGCTCGTCGGTCTAGGAGACTTCATGGGATATCACCTACAAGTCCTGAGCCTTCTCCTCGAAGGCGTAGGAGCAACACTACTAGTGGTTTTCAACTGGTGGCAGCAGGCGCATCGAAGATTGATCCTCCAGTTGGAATTATTGATTCGCAAGATAGACCTGGTACAAGTAGAGATATAGAGAGGAACACTCGAGTTCTTTCTCGAGTCATCTTCCAGTCAGAAGACAATATTTAGGTTGAAGAGCTTTTTGAGTCTATTGCGGCTCCTAATTCTCCTCTTCCTCCTGATCATCCAGATGTTTTATTATATGTTGGGACTTTGACCAATAGGCCTTCAAGCCCAGGTATATATTGATCTTTTCCTTCGATGACCACTGCTGGAAGCATGTCATCCACAACAAGTGCTACGAGTATGAAAGCTCCTATATCTGTACAAGGAGGAGGAACTATTTCTATACCTGTTACACTAAAAAATGTCACCATGGCTATTTACAGTTAGTATGGCTTTATCAACAGTCATGCTATCCTCCTGGGCAAGTCTTATGCCTCTGCTCTCCATGTCAAACTCCAAAAAGAGAGAAAGTCTTTGTAAATGTGTTTATCTCTGGGTACGCAGATTCTCTCGGCCTTGCCTGCGTATATGCACCTAATGTTCACAAAAACTGCGTACTTGTACGCTCTGTATGTAAAGGGGCAGGCGTGTACCCCTGTAAAGGTCAAAAGGCACGAGTTTCATCTTTAAAAAGTTACTTGTGGTCACTTCTAGAGCATTCTAGAAGGTTGTTCGACGTGTATTGAGCGCCTCCAGATGGTTCATGTATCCCTATCAAAGAGGAACTTATCCCATTAATAAGGGAGCTATCCCATCCAAAGAGGGGATTATCCCATTGATGGTGGACCTGATTAACTTCTTCTTGAGCACTATAAATACAGGCATTGGGCCAGAAGGAGGGGAGGTTGAAAGCTAAACATTTCTAAGGGTAGATGCTGCTGGAATTAGGACTCCCATTTAGAAGCTTGTGAGGAGAGATAACCATCTTTGCTTGTTCTATTTGGAAGTGGGTGAGCTTTGTCAAAGTAAAGGAGAACTCTTGATGGACCCTGGGAGGGACTTGCACAACACCAAGGCTCAGGTTGTAATTGTTCCTTTTGTTTCCTATTAATGAAAATGAGTCCATTCTTCTCAATAACTTGTTATTTATGAGTTGTTTCATGTACTCCTTGGTCTATGTGTTAAATATGTTTTATTTTATAAGATTATCAAGTGCTATTTAATCGTTTGATTGTTAGTGAATGCAGGTTTCGAAGTGAAGGAGGAGCTCATCCGGATCAGCGAGGCTGGACTGCTACAATGGCGTCGGACTACAGGTAGGATCTAAACACTTGATTTCTTATATAGTAAATGCATGTTTAGAGAAGGATTGCTCTTGTTTGTCTTGTTTGTCACTAGAGAGTCTTAGGCTCCTAGGGAGGTTGGTTGTGTTCGCACTATCGACTCTTTCCGCCTGACAAAATGGCGACTCCGCTGGGGACTCCATTGATGAGAAAGTTTTTTCCTTTGTATGCAACTTTGATCTGAGAAAAGTCATTTATTTTCTGGTTTTTGGCTCTGTGACTTTGTATTTGGGTGGGTTAGCTTAGGGTTAGATTGAATTTAGTTTTTCTTGGTTTTTTCAGTAGTACGCACCCTCTGAGTATTGCACAGTGCGTACCTGTACGCACTGTTGCTGTGTGCATAGAGCGGGCCCGCACCTGTCTTAACAGGATGCCTGCGTACCCTGCTAAAAATTAAGAAATTTCCATTTTTTACATTTTTCCTCTTAGATTTTGCTTTTTCTTAGTTTTTACTGCCCAGATCCATTAGTCTCTTGTCAAAGATCTTCACCTGAACTTGTTTCGATAGCATTGAGTGTTTTAGTGGATTTCATAGAAGTTTAAGCCCGAGGGTTTGATTTTTGAGTAGGTCCTGTAGTGACTTTGGCGGTAGAAGTTGTCGAGCCTTAGATCTCTCTAGTTTTGTTAGCCTTCTTAGGAGTCGGGCCTGTCATAAAGTCTACCTGTGAGAGCAACTTACCTTTCAGTTGTCTCTTTGGCAAATTTCGAAGTGCTTGTTGATTGAGTATTGAATTCCATTTTACAAAAAGAACAAAAAGATTTGAGTTTTGTTTTGACTGGTCTTTTGATTCTGCATTAGCTGGTCCTTGGCTTGATTGTGGTCAAGTAAAACAACCTAGAATCATCATTGTAGGCTTTTGCCTCGTTATTTTTGCTTTAGAGTCAATTTCTTTTTGATTTGCTTGTGAGTCAATTTTTCATAGCTTTTATAGATTTTGAGATTGATTTTCGTTAAAATAGATTTATATGCTTTATTAAATAAGAAAAAAACAAAAACATCTCCTTTGAAAAGTTTTGTTTCAAGTAACTTTGAGGTATTTTGAAAGAAAAAGAATTTTTCGTGCACGTAAGGAGTGGTCATGTTTGTATGCTTGGAAAGATAAAGAGAATTGTTTCTTTGATTGTCTTTACTAAGAAAGTTGTTCTCTATAAAATTTGCATTTTCCAACTCTCTTAGTTAGGAGTTTCATTGAAAGAGAAAAGTAGCGTAAATCATCTTAGGTGCATCTTTGTAGTGGTTTGAGTCGAGTCTACACACCATTGGTTTCATTTCCGCTACCTTTTGTCTTTAAGAAAAACCATAAAATTAACGCTTAAAGTAAAATCAACTTAGTAACTTTTATTTACTAGGGCTCTGAAACACCAATTTAGATCAGGCTAGTGTCTTGGAGTAGGAGAGTAATTAACTCTCCAAGACAACAAAACCAAACAAGTAGCTTATCTTGTGATAGAAGAAATCCAATTGTCTCATTTGTACTCTGGGAAAGCTCCTCTTAAAGGAGAAGCACGAGCTCGTGTCCGAACCAGTGAGGGGATCAATCCTCCCTCGTTGGGAACGACGCCAGACACGCACGTATTACAAACGGTAAACCTCGGATTAACCATTGTCGAGGAGCCAGGGGTCACTTGTCAGTAAACCTTGGATTATTGTCAAGGAACCGGCAAGGGGATTGAGCTTGATACTCTGCCCTTGCGTGCTGTCGGAGTGTAGACTATTCCCCCAGGTGCATTTGTTGCGGTTGGTAACCTTAGTGACCATTATCTTTAGGATTCTACCGAGGTGACGGTGGAGGGAAGATCCCATTGTACCTGGAGCAGACGTCGGCTAGACTCACTTGGATTTTCTGGGGGGTTCACTTCACTCGAGACAGTTAAAGTGGAGGAACTTGTGCCGGTCTATTCATTAAGCAGGTTGCCGGGGTAACTGTTCCACCCGCCACTTCTGTACTGAATCCGACGATGTTGGGTTTCACCTCCAACTAGCGTTTTCGGTCTGGAAGGCTACTGTTTGTGCTTGGTTTGACACCCTAGATTCTTTAGGCATGTGATTCAAATTTGTTTGGTTCTTTAGTGACTTTAGGTGGTTTGATTTGAGATTTTACTTTGTTTTCATGTGTAGTAGTTAAAAGTTTTTAGCTGTGGCGGAATTACCAAGACAGTGCCGTAGACTTCGGGGCAAGTCACCTGAGATTGTTACCGGAACTGATTTGTTGAGGAAACTCCGTAGATCACGGGGTGGATCTCCTGAAGACGTCCCGGGTTAGTACGAAGGATTGAAGGTCCTTGTAACTCCTCCTAGTGGAAGTAGAGTAGGTTCACCTGAAGAAGGAGAATCTTCCTTGGTAGTCCATCCAGATTACCAAAGTCTAGAGACAGGTTATAATCCCGAAGCTGTTACAGTTTCTGAGCTTGCTGGTAGTTTTTCGTCTATTAGTGATATAGGCGAAGAACCTGAAATATCTGAACCTGTTACTCCAACTTCTAGTGTTCCAGATTCACCAAGAGTAGAACGAGTTATCACCGAAAATCTTCCTACTGGTTTGATTGCTATTGAAGAACTTGCTCCAGAGGAAGAAATAGGCGTCTCTAACCTTGAAGATCAACTTACTATTGAGCTCAGGGAGCGTGAATCTATCTTTTACAGTCCTCCTAGAAGTACTACTTGGTACCTTTCGTTAACCAATTATTTAGACAACTCAGGGATAGGTTTTTCTACACCTCGTACTCCTTTTCCACCTGGAGGTATTTATACTCCTGTAAATATGTCTGGTCAGTCGTCCGTGTTCACTCAAACTCCTGAATCTTTCTTACACGGCGGTCCTTCTGTTCCCACCAGGTATCAATCACTTTCTAGTACCTTTGCGGGGGCATCTCCTCAACCCATTGATCATGGGTTATTAGCTGGAAACAATGGTAATCAACCGTTGGGTGTAGGAGACATTTACATGATGTCAGGTTCAGTTCCCGTTTCTCAACCTCAAGGTGGTCAATTACCGCCTGGGGGGCAGCCTCAGTTAGCGCCTGGGGGGCAACCTCAAGGTACACAAATTGTGTCTGGAGGGCAGCCTCAAGGTCAGTATGTACCTATGGTGCAATACATGCCTCAAGGTCAACCCCAGCCTCAATATGTACCCCAAGGTCAACCTCAGTATCAATACTTAACTCAAGGGTATCAACCCCAAGGGTATCAACCTCAAGGGTATCAACCTCAAGGTCAAGGTCAACCCCAGTATCAGTATTTACCCCAAGGTTATCAACCTCAAGGTAAATACTCGAGTCAAGGTTATCAACCACCTCAAGGTCAATCATATGTTCAAGGTATGGGAACTGTACCTTTCAGTTATCAATCCTATCCTTAATCCGGTTATGGATCTCAGTATTCTCAACCTGTTACGGGTCAATACCCTGGAATGATAGTGTGGGATCCGTCACAGGGTCAACAGGTGTTGCAACCAAGTATACAGTTGGTACCTCAAGCTGGACAACCCGTAGTTTCTGGTCCACCCCAGCAACTGCAACCTGTCTAGTCAAATGTTCAAACTTCTGTAACTTCGGTAGTTACTCAGCCGCCAATTGCACCTAGTACTCCATCTCAAACGGCTGCTGCAACTACCGCAACATCTGCCACACTTACTTCTGGAGTATCGACAGCTCCGGTTTCTATTGTCTCTGCAACCACTCCTCAGACATCTTTACCGTTGTCTGGATCTGCGATTCAAACCACGGTCCAGATGCCTATAGGTCAGCCTGGTATAAGTACGGTTGTCACTACTCAACCTCAATTTGTTCATCAACCGTACCAGGGAAAGTACCAATATGGGCAAGCTGTCCAGCAGCCGGTTTACCAGTATCAACCGTATCCTGGGTACACTTATCAACAACCTCAACAACCCCAGTACGGTCCGGTTAATCCTGGTTTTCCAGGAGGATATAATATCCCTAATGTGATTCCTGTTCCTAGTTATCCTGGATATCCTCCTCCTGGGACTGCTCTTGTGACCCAGAGTTTTAGAGATCCTAACCGGTAATTACCATTTATCGCAACTTTGGATTTACCAGACTTGACGCGCCTAACGAATGATCCAATTCAATATCTTCCGTTCTGGCCGCCAATGCCAAATAAGTTGCCCAGTGATATACCCAAGTTCGAAGGTAAGTCTGGAGAGGATCCGTCCAATCATGTGATGACTTACCACCTCTGGTGTGCTTCAAATTCTATCTCAGATGATTCGATCCTCTTACGTCTTTTCCAGCGTACACTCATTGGTCTCGCGGCCAAGTGGTACATTGAGTTACCACGGGCCTCTTTTTACAATTTCAGCCAGTTAGCTACCTCGTTCTTAACTCACTTTCAGTTGCCGGTCAGATACGATAACGGCACGGAGTTATTAACTTCACTAAAACAATCGACGTCCACGTATATTTCTGATCACATTCATGAGTGGAGACGTCGACGAAGGTTAGTGAAAGTTTTTATTCCGGACCAAATCTTAGCTGAATGGTTTGTTAAATCATTATTACCGAAGATTACTGAAGATGTAGCTAAGGCCGGAGTAGTTACTGAGGAGCAAGTCATTGCTCAGGCGCAGTACCTTGACTTAGTTTATACTCAGTCAGGTACATTACACGAGAAGATCCCAGATCTTCCAAAATCGAATCAAATCGCTGCTGCTCCTTCGGGATCTCATGCCGCTGATGGTATGATTGGCACGGTGAACACAAAGAGCAAGAAGAAATCTTCCAAGAATTCTACTACTCCTATAATCACCTTGCCTGATTCCCCGACAGGAGAGTCTTCTCCTGAACTTTCCGCCGATATTCACGCTGTAGAGTCATCTATGGCCAAATCAAAAAACGGTGGAAAGAAGAAAGGAAAGAAGAAGGCTAAAGCAGACAAGGCTCCAAAGGAGAAAACAGAAAAGTCGGAAACCAATGATGAAAAACGCAAACCTCGATATCCTTGTCTTATTTGTGAAGAGGATCATTTTACAAGAGATTTCCCTCATCGGGCCGAGGTTGTGAAAATCGTCAAAGGTTATCCCACTCCTGCTGTGTTGAAAGATCCATTTCCAAAGCAGGAGAGTAAGATGATAGGTTCTTCCTCGACTGCCAGTGAAGAACCGATTTTGATGATGTCTCATGTGAGGATTGTGACTCGGTCGCAAGATTATGGTAGTAAGAATCCTGTTGATGGTAAGGAAGCAGAATCTTCTCATTCTAATCCATCAACCTCAGCTCCTGGTTCCGATCCACTACAGATCGAAAAACCTAACCCAGACTTAGTAATCAAACCGCCCGCCAAGGGTGTACTTCGAAGGTCTGCTTTCAATCCACATGCGAGAGTAGCCCAGAATTACAACATCGTTGAGGACTTAGATGTTTCACCCTCAGCAATATCGGCTTTAGAAGTGCTGCAATCATGTCCAGCACAGCGAAAGTTACTTTTGTCGGCTATCGGAGCTGTTGATGTTCAGGACCCAAATTTGATAATCTTCGATCTAGAAAATAGTACACCACGCCTTCCCCATCAAATGGCTTTCTAGATTCCAGTGATAGTAAAAAACAGGCCTATTCATCAAAATGTAATTGATGAGGGAGCTTCTACGTGTATTATGTCGATTCAGTGTTGGAGATCGCTTGGTTCTCCTTCGCTGAACCAATCCCCGACCATCCTTAAGGCCTTTGATGGCCGTGGGTTTCGTCCGTTTGGTATTCTACAGGAATTACCTATAGGGGTAGAAGGGAAAACCGTTAGTCTAGATGTGGAGGTGGTTGATGTCCCTCTAGACTACAACCTTACTTTGGGTCGAAGTTGGTCATATGCTATGACAGCGGTTGTTTCATCGGTCTTCAGAGTAATAAAGTTTCCACATAACGGCAAGATCGTGACAATTAATCAGCTGACATACTTTTCATCCAACCCAGCCTCTTCAGAGACTATCCAGCATGTCGATAAGACGACAATCCCTTACAGGGACGTTGGCGTAGGTTTAGTTAAAGATTCTGGTTTACTGGGAACTTTTCCTTTCCCTCCAATCAACGCAGACCCTTCATTTGCATCAATTCATATGATTACATCAGACACCATTATTTACGACGATCCTTGGATTGTCCCATCTAAATCTGAGATAGACTCATTCGGTGATGCTATGCCTTTGAGTCCATATGAAATTGCTTATGAAGCCGTCATGTCTTTTACCGACTCGCGTTCAACCCAAATCGACCAAATGAATGTGGTCAGTGAAGAATCACTTTTCACATCAACCTCAGAACGGATAGCGTTTCCCGAAGTCCTGTCATCTGACGAGCAACTTCGCGAAATCCTAAGTGTAGACGATCTACCATGGGAAGATCTCCATCATAGATCTTCGTTTTTACCTGAGGATGATGCTTTTGAAAACGATTTTTCATCTATCTTTACCGCTGAATATGTCAAAGACGCTCGGAATCCAACAAAACATTCTGATTCAAAGTTGAATTTAGGGAATATTTCTTGCACTATTCCCATTGACATTTCAAGTGAAGCCCGGAATTGAGGAAAACATTCATATAGGTGCCTCATGTACAGAAGATGAAATTCAAACTTACAAGGCCCTATTCCAAGAATTCCGCGATGTGTTTGCCTGGTCTTACGAGGAAATGCCAGGAATCGATCCTGCTATTGTTGTTCATGAAATAAAGACCTACCCGGATGCTAAACCCGTCCGGCAACGGTTGCGTCAGATTCACCCTCGGAAAGCGGTTGCGATTAAAGCAGAAGTCGAGAAGCTGTTGAAAGCAGGTTTCATTTATCCAATCCCATTAACGGATTGGGTATCGAATATTGTTCCGGTTAACAAAAAACAAGGAACAATAAGAATCTGTATCGATTATAGGGATATAAATCGAGCTTGTCCAAAAGACCACTATCCTACGCCTTATATCGATCAAATTATTGATGATTGTGCCGGAAGTGAAATGTTTTCCTTTATGGATGGTTTTTCGGGCTATAATCAAATCAATAGTCTACCTGCCGATCAACCAAAAACGACATTCATTTGTCCATGGGGGACATTTGCTTACTGCAAATTACCTTTTGGGCTTAAGAATGCCGGAGCCACTTTTCAACGGGCGATGTCTTACGCATTTCATGACATCAAGCACATTGTGCAACCATACCTCGATGATTTGCCTGCTCATTCTTTACATCGAGCTGATCACCTTGTCCACTTACGAGCAATCTTTATGAGGTGTAAGCATTATCGTATTCGGTTGAATCCCCACAAGTGTGTCTTCTGTATAGAAACGGGTCGATTTCTGGGATTTGTTGTTTCAAAAGCCGGCATTCGCGTCGATCCCTCGAAGGTCGAAGCTATCATCAAATTGCCTCCTCCTTCGAGTTTGCGCCAACTCCAAAGTTTGCAAGGGAAAGCAAACTTTTTACGCCGATTCATTCCAAACTACGCCGAGGTCACTAAAGGTTTTACACGGTTGTTGAAACAGAACGCTCAATTCTTTTGGGACGAGATTGCCCAACAATCTTTTGATGCACTTAAGCACGCGTTGACCCATGCACCATTGTTGCATCCTCCCAACTACAACCAGGACTACTTCTTATACCTTGCAGCTTCACATTCCACTATCGGAATGGTGCTAGTCCAAGAAGATGAATTCGGAACGGAACATGTGATATATTATCTTAGTAGGACATTAAACCCCACTGAACTAAAATATTCGCATGTGGAGAAATTGGCCCTGGCAGCCGTTCAAGCTGTCCAGCATTTTCGTCACTACATTCTTCTCCGTAAAACTACAATTATTTCGGATTGCAATCCTATGATTTATATTTTGACAAAACAACTGCTAGGGGGCAAGTACTCTAAATGGATCGTTATTCTGCAAGAGTTCGACTTGGAGTTCGAGAAGTCCAAGTCTAAGAAATCCTTAGTTTTTGTGGAATTGATGTGTGATTTCCCGCGTGCTGACACAGAAACTGTGGCAGAAGAGTCCATTGCGGATGAATCTTTGTTTCTTATCAGTACTTTAGATCCGTGGTACGAGGATATAATCATCTATCTCCAAACCCAAACCTTTCGGCCTGAAGCTTCAAAGTCGGAACGTCGAAAAATTCGGTTTCAATCCCAGCAATACAGAATTATTGGAGATACACTTTATCGCCGGGGGGCAGACATAGTTTTTCGACGTTGTTTAACTCACGAAGAGGCTGAGAGGGTTTTGAATGATTGTCACTCTGGAGCATGTGGCGGTCATATGTCTGGGTACGCCACAACTCAGAAGGTGTTGTGCGCTGGCTATTTCTGGCCGTCCATGTTTAAAGATTGTATCATTGCGGTCCGAAAGTGCCACAACTGTCAAGTGTTTGATCGCAAGATGCGTGCACCACCTACTCCTCTCCATCCTATAATTGCTGTTGGTCCTTTCGCCAAATGGGGTATCGATTTTATTACTTGTAACCCTCACTCGGCCGGGGGGCATGCGTATATCATCCTCGCGGTTGATTATTTTACTAAATGGGCCGAGGCGATGCCTACATTCGACGCAAGCGGCAAAACAGCTGCAGTTTTCGTATTCAATCACATTATAACTAGGTTTGGTGTCCCGCAAGACAACATCACTGACCATGGGAGCCATTTTCGAAACATCATGATGACTGAGCTTACAAGCCAGCTTGGTTTGCGCCACGATAGCTCTACTCCTTATTATCCGCAAGCCAACAGTTTGGTTGAGTCTATCAACAAAGTTCTGGTTATCATGATCCGACGAATCATTGGTATTCATCGGTCGAATTGGCACAACATGTTATTTTCAGCGCTATGGGCATACCGAACTTCAGTGAAAACTTCAACAGGGTTCACTCCGCTCTCTCCCCAGCGGAGTCGCCATTTTATCAGGCGGAAAGAGTCGATAGTGCGGACACAACCAACCTCCCTAGGAGCCTAAGACTCTCTAGTGACAAACAAGACAAACAAGAGCAATCCTTCTCTAAACATGCATTTACTATATAAGAAATCAAGTGTTTAGATCCTACCTGTAGTCCAACGCCGTTGTAGCAGTCCAGCCTCGCTGATCCGGATGAGCTCCTCCTTCACTTCGAAACCTGCATTCACTAACAATCAAACGATTAAATAGCACTTGATAATCTTATAAAATAAAACATATTTAACACATAGACCAAGGAGTACATGAAACAACTCATAAATAACAAGTTATTGAGAAGAATGGACTCATTTGCATTAATAGGAAACAAAAGGAACAATTACAACTTGAGCCTTGGTGTTGTGCAAGTCCCTCCCAGGGTCCATCAAGAGTTCTCCTTTACTTTGACAAAGCTCACCCACTTCCAAATAGAACAAGCAAAGATGGCAATCTCTCCTCACAAGCTTCTAAATGGGAGTCCTAATTCCAGCAGCATCTACCCTTAGAAATGTTTAGCTTTCAACCTCCCCTCCTTCTGGCCCAATGCCTGTATTTATAGTGCTCAAGAGGAAGTTAATCAGGTCCACCATCAATGGGATAATCCCGTCTTTGGATGGGATAGCTCCCTTATTGATGGGATAAGTTCCTCTTTGATAGGGATACATGAACCATCTGAAGGCGCGAGTTTCATCTTTAAAAAGTTACTTGTGGTCACTTCTAGAGCATTCTAGAAGGTTGTTCGACGTGTATTGAGCGCCTCCAGATGGTTCATGTATCCCTATCAAAGAGGAACTTATCCCATCAATAAGGGAGCTATCCCATCCAAAGAGGGGATTATCCCATTGATGGTGGACCTGATTAACTTCCTCTTGAGCACTATAAATACAGGCATTGGGCCAGAAGGAGGGGAGGTTGAAAGCTAAACATTTCTAAGGGTAGATGCTGCTGGAATTAGGACTCCCATTTAGAAGCTTGTGAGGAGAGATTGCCATCTTTGCTTGTTCTATTTGGAAGTGGATGAGCTTTGTCAAAGTAAAGGAGAACTCTTGATGGACCCTGGGAGGGACTTGCACAACACCAAGGCTCAGGTTGTAATTGTTCATTTTGTTTCCTATTAATGCAAATGAGTCCATTCTTCTCAATAACTTGTTATTTATGAGTTGTTTCATGTACTCCTTGGTCTATGTGTTAAATATGTTTTATTTTATAAGATTATCAAGTGCTATTTAATCGTTTGATTGTTAGTGAATGCAGGTTTCGAAGTGAAGGAGGAGCTCATCTGGATCAGCGAGGCTGGACTGCTACAACGGCGTCAGACTACAGGTAGGATCTAAACACTTGATTTCTTATATAGTAAATGCATGTTTAGAGAAGGATTGCTCTTGTTTGTCTTGTTTGTCACTAGAGAGTCTTAGGCTCCTAGGGAGGTTGGTTGTGTCCGCACTATCGACTCTTTCCGCCTGACAAAATGGCGACTCCACTGGGGATATGTACTTGATTTCTATCCCCTTCTCCTGGTTTTGATTGTTGCACCACTCTAGCCGGAGACTAGCAAGGGATTGGCCACCCGGCCTAGTCCCGAATAGAGAAAGTTGCTCGCCCCTGTTAGGCAAGCCAGTGAGAAAATATATGTCGGAGGGCTCTATCTCGAGCTGGTGCTCTCCGATGTAGAAACATTGCTCCTGAATGTTCCACCTTTCAACGAGACACTCAAGGAATGGCACCTGGCCCCTCATGCCAGGTATGGCACAGTATTTGTATAGTCCGCATGCTTTTAATGCATCAATGGAAGGTTGATGACCTATTGCGGCCAAATCAACGTCCTCGTGTTCTCTTTCGCGCCAATCAAGCATGGTGTGCACCCTGCACATCATAAAACATCTGTTAGAGTCCTTTAAATTTTAAAATTTTGGTTCATTTTGGAGAAATGAGGGTTTCAAAATGCGTTTTGCGGGGTACGCACCCTGGCTTTTAGGGACAGAGCGTCTGGACGCAGCTTCCCTTAAGGCCGGGTGCGTACACCTGGTATTTTCCCCATTGAGAAAATATCGGGGTACACAGGTCAGCAGTGCATGACCTGCGTACCCCGAAGGGCGCATCTTGAAACCCCAAGACCCCCAAAAGATCAAATAAAAACTTAAAAATGAATTCTAAACGGATGAAAAGCAAGAGAAGAATGTTGTAGAATCCCTGATGAGATGACGTTCGATTCTGATGGTCGGATTCTCCGCAATATCCACAGGAAGTTTCTTGTCAAAAGCCCTTTTCTCAACCTCAACAGTAAAATGGTAAAAATGACATGGTAAAAAGTCTTTTTATAGGTTTTTTGGATGAATGAATGCTAAGTTTGTTTATTTTTCACCATGGAAGGACATTTTTCAACGTATTTTTACCCATCTTAAACAGGTATGAGTAATGTGTCATTTTTGTGCAGGACAAAAGGACTTTAGAGTAAAATCATCATTTTTTACGAACCAAAACATTAGAGTCATCTTTTAAGCTCTTTTCTGACTCCTAAAATATGAAAAGATTGCCGAGCGTTTCTTTTACACTCGTTAAAACGGAATTAAAAGACGGTCCCCTTATAGCTCTTTTCTGACCGTAAAAACAGGAAAAGATTGCCGGGTTTTTGTCGTTTCAAACTCGATACGGAAATAAAACGACGTGTCCTTGATCGCTTTTTACTTTTCAGGTCAGAGACACTAATCATGAAATTACTCCTTGGTCGCAAGATCAAGCGGTTCTCCCAGGTATTATTTTATACTTTTTTCGGGCTTGGGGGACACAAATTTACGAAAAAGTTCAATCTGGAGTCTTCTTAAGTTTTCCAGACTCTCTAAAATTGAAAAACGCCGAGTTTCTCCTATACTGGGCTCGTTAAAATTTCACAGTAAAGGACCTGTTCAATTACAAACAGGAACGAACCACTCCTTCCTAGGGTTCGAATCAAAACTAGGTTGGACTCATCCGAAGGATGAGCTTATAATCAAGCATATGTTATCCTCCTCAAGCTTGTTAAAAATAAAGAGGTACTTGCCCGAAATGGTGGGGGAAAAGAGAGAAGAATGAACCTATTTGTTATCCTTTGTTACAGAAGAACCTTATCACCGCTCTTGAACACGACGCTTTCCGTTCACCTGGGTTGGGAAATCCTTTGCCTTAAAAGTTGATCAAACCACTTTGAAAGTCTTCAACCGTTTCCGGGTATTAACTTTGGGTCAAATCGTAACCAAACCATCTGTCGTGTCGTTATGTGTTCAAGAGGTCTCTGCAAATAAACTTTCATCTGGCAAGGGGATTGAGCTTGATACTCTGCCCTTGCGTGCTGTCGGAGTGTAGATTGTTTCCCCAGGTGCATTTGTTGGGTTGGTAACCTTAGTGACCATTATCTTTAGGATTCTACCGAGGTGACGGTGGAGGGAAGATCCCACTGTACCTGGAGCAGACGTCGGCTAGACTCACTTGGATTTTCCGGGGGGTTCACTTCACTCGAGACGGTTAAAGTGGAGGAACTTGTGCCGATCTATTCATTAAGCAGGTTGTCGGGGTAACTGTTCCACCCGCCACTTCTGTACTGAATCCGACGATGTTGGGTTTCACCTCCAACTAGCGTTTTCGGTCTGGAAGGCTACTGTTTGTGCTTGGTTTGACGCCCTAGATTCTTTAGGCGTGTGATTCAAATTTGTTTGGTTCTTTAGCGACTTTAGGTGGTTTGATTTGAGATTTTACTTTGTTTTCGTGTGTAGTAGTTAAAAGTTTTTAGCTGTGGCGGAATTACCAAGACAGTCCCATAGACTTCGGGGCAAGTCACCTGAGATTGTTACCAGAACTGATTTGTTGAGGAAACTCCGTAGATCACGGGGTGGATCTCCTGAAGACGTCCCGGGTCAGTATGAAGGATTGAAGGTCCTTGTAACTCCTCCTAGTGGCAGTAGAGTAGGTTCACCTGAAGAAGGAGAATCTTCCTTGGTAGTCCATCCAGATTACCAAAGTCTAGAGACAGGTTATAATCCCGAAGCTGTTACAGTTTCTGAGCTTGCTGGTAGTTTTTCGTCTACTAGTGATATAGGCGAAGAACCTGAAATATCTGAACCTGTTACTCCAACTTCTAGTGTTCCAGATTCACCAAGAGTAGAACGAGTTATCACCGAAAATCTTCCTACTGGTTTGATTGCTATTGAAGAACTTTCTCCAGAGGAAGAAATAGGCGTCTCTAACCTTGAAGATCAACTTACTATTGAGCTCAGGGAGCATTAATCTATCTTTTACAGTCCTCCTATAAGTACTACTTGGTACCTTTCGTTAACCAATTATTTAGACAACTCAGGGATAGGTTTTTCTACACCTCGTACTCCTTTTCCACCTGGAGGTATTTATACTCCTGTAAATATGTCTGGTCAGTCATCCGTGTTCACTCAAACTCCTAAATCTTTCTTACACGGCGGTCCTTCTGTTCCCACCGGGTATCAATCACTTTCTGGTACCTTTGCGGGGGCATCTCCTCAACCCATTGATCATGGGTTATTAGCTGGAAACAATGGTAATCAACCGTTGGGTGTAGGAGACATTTACATGATGTCAGGTTCATTTCCCATTTCTCAACCTCAAGGTGGTCAATTACCGCCTGGGGGGCAGCCTCAGTTAACGCCTGGGGGGCAACCTCAAGGTACAAAAATTGTGTCTGGAGGGCAGCCTCAAGGTCAGTATGTACCTATGGTGCAATACATGCCTCAAGGTCAACCCCAGCCTCAATATGTACCCCAAGGTCAACCTCAGTATCAATACTTACCTCAAGGGTATCAAGCCCAAGGGTATCAACCTCAAGGGTATCAACCTCAAGGTCAAGGTCAACCCCAGTATCAGTATTTACCCCAAGGTTATCAACCTCAAGGTCGATACTCGAGTCAAGGTTATCAACCACCTCAAGGTCAGTCATATTTTCAAGGTATGGGAACTGTACCTTTCAGTTATCAATCCTATCCTCAATCCGGTTATGGATCTCAGTATTCTCAACCTATTATGGGTCAATACCCTAGAATGATAGTGTGGGATCCGTCACAGGGTCAACAGTTGTTGCAGCCAAGTATACAGTTGGTACCTCAAGCTGGACAACCCGTAGTTTCTGGTCCACCCCAGCAACCGCAACCTGTCCAGTCAAATGTTCAAACTTCTGTAACTTCGGTAGTTACTCAGCCGCCAATTGCACCTAGTACTCCATCTCAAGCGGCTGCTGCAACTACCGCAACATCTGCCACACTTACTTCTGGAGTATCGACAGCTCCGGTTTATACTGTCTCTGCAACCACTTCTCAGACATCTTTACCGTTGTCTGGATCTACGATTCAAACCACGGTCCAGATGCCTATAGGTCAGCCTGGTATAAGTACGGTTGTCACTACTCAACCTCAATTTGTTCATCAACCGTACCAGGGACAGTACCAATATGGGCAAGCTGTCCAGCAGCCGGTTTACCAGTATCAACCGTATCCTGGGTACACTTATCAACAACCTCAACAACCCCAGTACAGTCTGGTTAATCCTGGTTTTCCAGGAGGATATAATATCCCTAATGCGATTCCTGTTCCTAGTTATCCTAGATATCCTCCTCCTGGGACTGGTCTTGTGACCCAGAGTTTTAGAGATCCTAATCGGCAATTACCGTTTATCGCAACTTTGGATTTACCAGACTTGACGCACCTAACGAATGATCCAATTCAATATCTTCCGTTCTGGCCACCAATGCCAAATAAGTTGCCCAGTGATATACCCAAGTTCGAAGGTAAGTCTGGAGAGGATCCGTCCAATCATGTGATGACTTACCACCTCTGGTGTGCTTCAAATTCTATCTCGGATGATTCGATCCGCTTACGTCTTTTCCAGCGTACACTCATTGGTCTCGCGGCCAAGTGGTACATTGAGTTACCACGGGCCTCTTTTTACAATTTCAGCCAGTTAGCTACCTCGTTCTTAACTCACTTTCAGTTGCCGGTCAGATACGATAACGGCACGGAGTTATTAACTTCACTAAAACAATCGACGTCCACGTATATTTCTGATCACATTCATGAGTGGAGATGTCGACGAAGGTTAGTGAAAGTTTTTATTCCGGACCAAATCTTAGTTGAATGGTTTGTTAAATCATTATTACCGAAGTTTACTGAAGATGTAGCTAAGGCCGGAGTAGTTACTGAGGAGCAAGTCATTGCTCAGGCGCAGTACCTTGACTTAGTTTATACTCAGTCAGGTACATTACACGAGAAGATCCTAGATCTCCCAAAATCGAATCAAATCGCTGCTGCTCCTTCGGGATCTCATGCCGCTGATGGTATGATTGGCACGGTGAACACACAGAGCAAGAAGAAGTCTTCCAAGAATTCTACTACTCCTATAATCACCTTGCCTGATTCCCCGACAAGAGAGTCTTCTCCTGAAATTTCTGCCGATATTCACGCTGTAGGGTCATCTACGGCCAAATAAAAAAACGTTGGAAAGAAGAAAGGAAAGAAGAAGGCTAAAGCAGACAAGGCTCCGAAGGAGAAAACAGAAAAGTTGGAAACCAATGACGAAAAACGCAAACCTCGATATCCTTGTCTTATTTGTGAAGAGGATCATTTTACAAGAGATTGCCCTCATCGGGCCGAGGTTGTGCAAATCGTCAAAGGTTCTCCCACGCCTGCTGTGTTGAAAGATCCATTTCCAAAGCAGGAGAGTAAGATGATAGGTTCTTCCTCGACTGCCAGTGAAGAACCCATTTTGATGATGTCTCATGTGAGGATTGCGACTCGGTCGCAAGATTATGGTAGTAAGAATCCTGTTGATGGTAAGGAAGCAGAATCTTCTCATTCTAATCCATCAACCTTAGCTCTTGGTTCCGATCCACTACAGATCGAAAAACCTAACCCAGACTTAGTAATCAAATCGCCCGTCAAGGGTGTACTTCGAAGGTCTACTTTCAATCCACATGCGAGAACGGCCCAGAATTACAACATCGTTGAGGACTTAGCTATTTCACCCTCAACAATGTCGGCTTTAGAAGTGCTGCAATCATGCCCAACACAACAAAAGTTACTTTTGTCGGCTATCGGAGCTGTTGATGTTCAGGACCGGAATCTGATAATCTTCGATCTAGAAAATAGTACACTGCGCCTTCCCCATCAAATGGCTTTCGAGATTCCAGTGATAGTAAAAAATAGGCCTATTCATCGGACTGTAATTGATGAGGGAGCTTCTACGTGTATTATGTCGATTCAGTGTTGGAGATCGCTTGGTTCTCCTTCGCTGAACCAATCCCCGACCATCCTTAAGGCCTTTGATGGCCGTGGGTTCCGTCCGTTTGGTTTTCTACAGGAATTACCTATAGGGGTAGAAGGGAAAACCGTTAGTCTAGATGTGGAGGTGGTTGATGCCCCTCTAGACTACAACCTTCTTTTGGGTAGAAGTTGGTCATATGCTATGACAGCGGTTGTTTCATCGGTCTTCAGAGTAATAAAGTTTCCACATAACGGCAAGATCGTGACAATTGATCAGCTGACATACTTTTCATCCGACCTAGCCTCTTCAGAGACTATCCAGCATGTCGGTAAGATGACAATCCCTTACAGCGACATTGGCGTAGCTTTAGTTAAAGATTCTGGTTTACTGGGAACTTTTCCTTTCCCTCCAATCAACGCAAACCCTTCATTTGCATCAATTCATATGATTACATCAGACACCATTATTTACGACGATCCTTGGATTGTCCCATCTCAATCTGAGATAGACTCATTCGGTTATGCTATGCCTTTGAGTCCATATGAAATTGCTTATGAAGCCGTCATGTCTTTTACCGACTCGCGTTCAACCCAAATCGACCAAATGAATGTGGTCCTTTACTATTACCAGACTTTGCGGGGCGGCCGCTTTGCACCATGCCACCGGGTCCCAAATGTGGATGGCTATAGATTGCTTCCAAGGCACCATTTTCAACTGGTGCGATGCTGTGTTGGCCAATATGAAGGGCCAACTAACCAGGGCAAAGAGAGGACAACTGAAGGCCTTTGGATATGGGCCTTTGGTAGTGAGCTTTGCCCTAGAGAGAGTTCCAATGCTGATCCCCCAGCATCTTACAGTTCCAGTTGGGGCTCCTCGGGAGCCTAAGTTGACGAGATGGGTTGCGGTAATGGCCCGGCATCCTGACGAGGGAGCAATAGTTGTTCGATTTCCTGATGGTTACTTTCGCTGGCTAGAGAGCGTATATCATCCTCGCGGTTGATTATTTTACTAAATGGGCCGAGGCGATGCCTACATTCGACGCAAGCGGAAAAACAACTGCAGTTTTCGTATTCAATCACATTATAACTAGGTTTGGTGTCCCGCAAGCAATCATCACTGACCATGGGAGCCATTTTCTAAAAATCATGATGACTGAGCTTACAAGCCAGCTTGGTTTGCGCCACGATAGCTCTACTCCTTATTATTCGCAAGCCAACGGTTTGGTTGAGTCTATCAACAAAGTTCTGGTTATCATGATCCGACGAATCATTGGTATTCATCAGTCGAATTGGCACAACATGTTATTTTCAGCGCTATGGGCATACCGAACTTCAGTGAAAACTTCAACAGGGTTCACTCCTTTCCAGCTAGTTTATGGCTTGGAAGCTGTGTTACCCATTGAATGCGAAATCCCATCACTTCAAATGGCTGTCGAATTACTCCCAGCTACTTCCGAAGAGGAGAAACGTTTATTATACTTAGCTCAGTTAGATGAGACTCGACGTGACGCTGCATTGGCAATCGAGACTCACGCGAAGCGAATGAAAGCTCAGTATGATAGAAATGTGACCCCTCGAAGTTTTTCGGAGGGAGACCTAGTGCTATTATATGATCAAGCTAACGATAAGCTAGGTGCTGGAAAATTCGTTCCTATGTGGCATGGACCCTACATTGTAAAGCGAAAGCTAGCAAAAGGGGCCTATGAGCTGGTAGATTTTGATGGGGACTCTTTGGGTAAACCCAGAAATGGACTTTACCTAAAGAGGTATTATGCTTAAATGATGGGTATGGAGAATTTTAGTTAGGTTAGGTTTTCTTTCTAGCTAGTATGTTTGTTAGTTTAGATAGTGTGCTTAGCTTAGAAAGTGTGTTTTTCGTCGTTATTCTGGCTTATCTTAGTTTTACTCTTGATATTGCAGATGTCGTCTCCTCTCCAAACGTACATTGGATTTGCCAATGGTGCTTGTCGTAGTACACAGAATATCTCTTCCGCGGCTTGGGTTATCTATTCGCCCTCTGACGAGTTAGTTTCTATGCATGGGGTGAGCCTCGGTCAAACGACGAACAACACTGCAGAATACAGTGCAGTGGTTGAATTATTGTCTGAATCGATTTCATTTGGAATTCGACATTTGATAGTGAGGTTAGATTCTGAACTCGTTGTATTACATCTTAATAGAGTGTATGCCATTAGAAATCCTGTGTTATTAAGGTTGTTTTTGAAAGTGCACCTCTTGGAACGTGAATTTGATTACATTGAATATCAGCATATTCCAAGGTCTTTAAATACATTAGCAGATGCAATTGCTTCTCGAATGTTGGACAGACATTTACGATAATCATGCAAGTAAATTTAAAAAACATTTCATCACATATGTTAAACAAGATGAGCCGGTAATAATGATATATATATATATAGATAGGAGTGTGTCAAAAATATACATCGCCTTCGATCATAGGTTGAAAAACACCTTATGATCGACAAAAATGATAAGTACAAAAAACCAAAAATGTCATATGTGTCTACAAAAGTGACTAGCCAATCACTGGTGGTGCTCTCTATACGAGACCACTGCCTACGCTACCCTACACAAGAACCTCCTAAAAGGTCCTGGGACTGCGACCACATAGCGCTGAAGTCGAATGGGAATGTCATCTATGGTGGTCTCTGGTATATCCGCCGTCAGACGCTCTAGATCCTGTTCCAGCTCGGCTAAGGTCTCTGCGGCCGCATCCTGTGGGGCTGGTGCTGGTACAGCTGGTACTCTCCTCTCAAAAGCCCAGAGGTTGGCTGGACGCCGTGGACCTACATCTGCATTTTGAAAATTTGTACTGTCAGTTTTGAGGCGATATATAAAAACAAAAAAATATATACATAATTTAAAAACTTGTGAAAAATGAAATACCTCTGTCGTCCCACTGTTCTCCCTGTGGAAGAACCATGTCCGGATCATTCCGAAAATCCATTCCGGCATAAGGAAAGTCCTGAATAGCAAAGACCTGGCTCTCTAGCCAGCGAAAGTAACCATCAGGAAATCGAACAACTGTTGCTCCCTCGTCAGGATGCCGGGCCATTACCGCAACCCATCTCGTCAACTTAGGCTCCCGAGGAGCCCCAACTGGAACTGTAAGATGCTGGGGGATCAGCATTGGAACTCTCTCTAGGGCAAAGCTCACGATCAAAGGCCCATATCCAAAGGTCTTCAGTTGTCCTCTCTTTGCCCTGGTTAGTTGGCCCTTCATATTGGCCAACACAGCATCGCACCAGTTGAAAATGGTGCCTTAGAAGCAATCTATAGCCATCTGCATTTGGGACCCGGTGGCATGGTGCAAAGCGGACGCCCCGCAAAGTCTGGTAACAGTAAAGGCTATCACCATAAGTTCAGGTCGGGATATGTACTTGATTTCTATCCCCTTCTCCTGGTTTTGATTGTTGCACCACTCTAGCCGGAGACTAGCAAGGGATTGGCCACCCGGCCTAGTCCCGAATAGGGAAAGTTGCTCACCCCTGTTAGGCAAGCCAGTGAGAAAATATATGTCGGAGGGCTCTATCTCGAGCTGGTGCTCTCCGATGTAGAAACATTGCTCCTGAATGTTCCACCTTTCAACCAGCCACTCAAGGAATGGCACCTGGCCCCTCATGCCAGGTATGGCCCAGTATTTGTACAGTCTGCATGCTTTTAACGCATCAATGGAAGGTTGATGACCTATTGCGGCCAAATCAACGTCCTCGTGTTCTCTTTCGCGCCAATCAAGCATGGTGTGCACCCTGCACATCATAAAACATCTGTTAGAGTCCTTTAAATTTTAAAATTTTGGTTCATTTTGGAGAAATGAGGGTTTCAAAATGCGTTTTGCGGGGTACGCACCCCGACTTTTAGGGACAGAGCGTCTGGACGCAGCTTCCCTTAAGGCCGGGTGCGTACACCTGGTATTTTCCCCATTGATAAAATATCAGGGTACGCAGGACAGTAGTGCATGACCTGCGTACCGAAGGGCGCATCTTGAAACCCCAAGACCCCCAAAAAATCAAATAAAAACTTAAAAATGAATTCTAAACGGATGAAAAGCAAGAGAAGGATGTTGTAGAATACCTAATGAGACGGTGTTCGATTCTGACGGTCGGATTCTCCGCAATATCCACAGGAAGTTTCTTGTCAAAAGCCCTTTTCTCAACCTCAACAGTAAAATGGTAAAAATGACATGGTAAAAAGTCTTTTTATAGGTTTTTTGGATGAATGAATGCTATTTTTGTTTATTTTTCACCATGGAAGGACATTTTTCAATGTATTTTTACCCATCTTAAACAGGTATGAGTAATGTGTCGTTTTTGTGCAGGACAAAAGGACTTTAGAGTAAAATCATCATTTTTTACGAACCAAAACATCAGAGTCATCTTTTAAGCTCTTTTCTGACCCCTAAAATATGAAAAGATTGCCGAGTGTTTCTTTTACACTCGTTAAAACGGAATTAAAAGACGGTCCCCTTATAGCTCTTTTCTGACCGTAAAAACAGGAAAAGATTGCCGGGTTTTTGTCGTTTCAAACTCGATACGGAAATAAAACGACGTGTCCTTGATCGCTTTTTACTTTTCAGGTTAGAGACACTAATCATGAAAGTACTCCTTGGTCGCAAGGTCAAGCGGTTCTCCCAGGTATTATTTTATACTTTTTTGGGCTTGGGGGACACAAATTTACGAAAAAGTTCATTCTGGAGTCTTCTTAAGTTTTTCAGACTCTCTAAAATTGAAAAACGCCGAGTTTCTCCTATACTGGGCTCGTTAAAATTTCACAGTAAAGGACCTGTTCAATTACAAACTGGAATGAACCACTCCTTCCTAGGGTTCGAATCAAAACTAGGTTGGACTCATCCGAAGGATGAGCTTATAATCAAGCATATGTTATCCTCCTCAAGCTTGTTAAAAATAAAGAGGTACTTGCCAGAAATGGTGGGGGAAAAGGGAGAAGAATGAACCTATTTGTTATCCTTTGTTACAGAAGAACCTTATCACCGCTCTTGAACACGACACTTTCCGTTCACCTGGGTTGGGAAATCCTTTGCCTTAAAAGTTGATCAAACCACTTTGAAAGTCTTCAACCGTTTCCGGGTATTAACTTTGGGTCAAATCGTAACCAAACCATCTGTCGTGTCGTTATGTGTTCAAGAGGTCTCTACAAATAAACTTTCATCTGCAAAATACTTGTCATCCATTTGACCATCCCTGAGTCAGTCCTTACAGCAACATTTCTTCAACTTGAACAATGATTTCGTGTTGTGGGTTTGCCTGCAACGGGTCGCTTTCTATCGACATCAGCACATTATCTAGAGAGATGACTTAGAAATCGTCAGTACCTTGAAGTCTGCATGCATCAATGGCAGGTTTCTCGCCTTTGACGTCAGTTTACATCATTGACTTTTGATCGAAGGATTCCGTGAAATGTTCGACATCAACTCATTCATTCACATCTCATGGATTGTACTGGGTACTTTGAGAACCATTGAAATTACTGGTGGTCTCTCTCACACTTGTTAACAGTTTACATCATCGACTGGTAATCAAGTGGTTTCTACCATGTTCGACATCAACTCATTTATTTGCATGGCTAGAATCGTACCAATTCAGGAAGTAGAAATGAAGACCCTGGATCTAGTTCCCACCATCCAGGCTGCGAGGAGTTTTGTATTCATTATCTAGTAGACTAATCATAAACAGATGGCTGCGCCCATACTGTGTCTACAAAAATCTATGATTATGATGTACTGCAAGATCATTCCTGTATCAGAGTAGTTAGTCTGTTAGTTAAAGTTTTTGATTTGAGTATGGGAATGCCTACCTCAGCGATGATATAATCTTATACATGTATTTTGTGTTGAAAATTGCAGGTTCTGACCAGGCTCTCCACGAGGTAATCCTTGAAATGATAAAGCGCTTCACCCTTCCTAGATAATACAAAACCCTAATCTACTACAGGCTTCGCACTTTAGGGGGCAATCTGTTACACTAAAAAATGTCACCATGGCTATTTACAGTTAGTATGGCTTTATCAACAGTCATGCTATCCTCCTGGGCAAGTCTTATGCCTCTGCTCTCCATGTCAAACTCCAAAGAGAGAGAAAGTCTTTGTAAATGTGTTTATCTCTGGGTACGCAGATTCTCTCGGCCTTGCCTGCGTATACGCACCTCATGTTCACAAAAACTGCGTACTTGTACGCTCTGTATGTAAAGGGGCAGGTGCGTACCCCTGTAAAGGTCAAAAGGCGCAAGTTTCATCTTTAAAAAGTTACTTGTGGTCACTTCTAGAGCATTCTAGAAGGTTGTTCGACGTGTATTGAGCGCCTCCAGATGGTTCATGTATCCCTATCAAAGAGGAACTTATCCCATTAATAAGGGAGCTATCCCATCCAAAGAGGGGATTATCCCATTGATGGTGGACCTGATTAACTTCTTCTTGAGCACTATAAATACAGGCATTGGGCCAGAAGGAGGGGAGGTTGAAAGCTAAACATTTCTAAGGGTAGATGCTCCTAGAATTAGGACTCCCATTTAGAAGCTTGTGAGGAGAGATTACCATCTTTGCTTGTTCTATTTGGAAGTGGGTGAGTTTTGTCAAAGTAAAGGAGAACTCTTGATGGACCTTGAGAGGGACTTGCACAACACCAAGGCTCAGGTTGTAATTGTTCCTTTTGTTTCCTATTAATGCAAATGAGTCCATTCTTCTCAATAACTTGTTATTTATGAGTTGTTTCATGTACTCCTTGGTCTATGTGTTAAATATGTTTTATTTTATAAGATTATCAAGTGCTATTTAATTGTTTGATTGTTAGTGAATGCAGGTTTCGAAGTGAAGGAGGAGCTCATCCGGATCAACGAGGCTGGACTGCTACAACAGCGTTGGACTACAGGTAGGATCTAAACACTTGATTTCTTATATAGTAAATGCATGTTTAGAGAAGGATTGCTCTTGTTTGTCTTGTTTGTCACTAGAGAGTCTTAGGGTCCTAGGGAGGTTGGTTGTGTCCGCACTATCGACTCTTTCCGCCTGACAATAACTTCTATTACTCCTAGCACTACTATATTTGGTTCTACTTCCATTCCATCTTCGATTGGAGGTTCTCAAGCTGTTGCCTCTGGCATTGGCTTTTTCCCTTTTGGAATGCCAACTAGCACGGTTCCTTTGGTTCCTTTAAGTATTCCATCAGTTGCCTCCACATCCATGGAAAGTGGATCAACTTCTTTCCAGAGTTTCCCATTTAGGGGTGGTCATATACCACATTCCCATCCAACTTTGGGATTGATACCTTTTTCCTCTTCGGGTCAAAGTTATAGTCCATTTCAAAGTTTGACAAACCCTGCAGTTAGTGGGTTAGGAGTCGGGAATCAATTTTATTTCAGTCAACAAGGGAATATGCTGTATTCTTCTGTTAGTCCTTTCCAGGATCTTCCTCCCTATGCTAATGCATGGAACCCTTATGAGGGGCTCTCTGGTCCTTTTAACACTTCTATAGGGGGAAAGTTTACCAATTATAGAGGTTTTTTGACAAGAGTTGGTAAAACTCCAGTTTTTTCTGGACCACAAGGGGCTCCTTATGGTTCAGTTGGGTCTACGAGTTACTTCACGCAACCTGGCGCCTTCACAAATCTAGGCCATTTCTTCAAAACATTTGGAATTCCGCCCACACTGGGTGGAATCCTGAGGGTCTGCCACGACTCCATTTTCTGACAACATTAAACTTGTCAGATCTCTCTAAATTGACTAATGATCTGATTAGGTATAACCCGGTTTGGCCTCTGGTCCCAACCAAGCTTCCCTCAGATATACCAAAATTTGAGGGGAAGACTGGTGAAGATCCGGGTGACCACGTAACCACTTTCCACTTATGGTGTTCGTCCAACTCCCTGATAGATGATTCAATCAGGTTGAGATTATTTCAACGTACCCTAACTAGAAATGTGGCTAAATGGTACATAGAACTGCCAGGGGGCACCTTCACTTCTTTCGGTGATTTGGCTACTATCTTTTTGAACCATTTTCAATTGCCTGTCTGATATGATGCCAGAACTGAGCTTCTGGCTAATTTCCAACAAGATCAGGCAACTCACATTTCAAATCATATCCAGGAATGGAGGAGAAGGAAGAGGCTCATTAAAGCCGATATTCCACAAGAATTCCTTCTTGAATGGTTTCTTAAATCATTACAACCTGAGATCTCTAAGGACGTGTCCCTCTTTGGTGTTTTCACTGAAGAGCAGGCTATTTTTAGGGCCCAACAGTTAAAATTGATCTATTCTTAGTTTGGGGTTCTTCAAAAAATTCTACCTAACACTCCTAGATCCAAGGTGGATATAGAAAAACTGAAGCGAGGTCCCCATGCCGATGGGCTAGTCGGATCGATTGACGCCAACATGACTAACCTATTGAATCAATTGCATCATTTGTATTTACAATCTGCTTCTTCTATGCAGGCATTGTTGTCTGTATCTACACCTTCCCAATTGATGTCTATAAATGCCATCCAGACTTCCAACCCCAAAGGAAACCAACAATCCGATTGGAAGAAGAAAGGATGAGGTAGGAAAAAGGGCCAGGATGGGAAGAGCAATGTAAACAAACCCGACAATGATGCCAGAGGGGGTAGAAAAGAGTCCAAGGAAAAAATAAAATTTCCATGCAAGTTATGCAATGGGGATCATTTGACTCATCTCTGCCCTAAGATCCAAGATGCTCAGTGCTTGTTAGTGCAGCAGGGGTCCTCTAGCTCCCAGGCTATCCTCACTAACCCTTTTCCCCAAGGGCAACAATTACTTGCTGGCACAAACTCAAATGTTGGTACCCCCACAGGGGGAAACCAGGAAGGGGATAATTTGTCAAATGTCTTCATGATGAGCTCGCATATCGACGTCGCTATGCGATCGCATGATTACGGGGAATCATAATCATCTAAGGATAAGTCTGCTTCTGATGATTTAGAGCCACTCCATATTGATAGGCCCTTTATTGAGTCTATACCTTGGATGCTGAAAGGCTCCGTAAAGTGCTCGACCATTAACCCTAATGCTAGGGTAGCCCAGAACTACTCGATTGTAGAAGATCTGGCTCAAAGTCCTTGTGCTATGTCAGCGTTAGAGGTACTCTAGTCATGCCCCGCTCAGAGGAGTGCATTACTCTCGGCAATCAGAGCAGTAGATCCAAAAAATTCTCTTGTGCTCACTTTTGATATGTCAAACATCAAAAAGAGACTTCCCCATCATATGGATTTTTAGATAAAGTCTGCATATCGAAAGACCAACATCTTTCGAATCATTATCGATGAGGGAGCTTCCACATGTGTGATGTCCATGTCATGTTGGAAGGTCATTGGATCACCTCAAGCTGTTCCTTCACTGACTCTATTGACGACATTTGATGGACATTCTCATAGGCCGCACGAGATTATTCTAGCCTTTCCCATATGTGTTTGGGGAAAGGTGGTAAATATTGAGGTAGAAATAGTCGATGCGAATCTAGATTACAACCTCCTCTTAGGCAGGAATTGGATTTACGAGATGGATGCCATAGTTTCATCATTATTTCACATCCTTTGTTTTCCTCATGAGGGGAGGATTGTGAAAGTTGATCAGATGGACTATTCTCCGGGTGACTCCCACGCATCTTCTGATTCTACTATTCCATTAGTGAACAATCCCAGGCAACCTATAGAGAATTTAGGAGTTGGGATGTACTCTTCTTTAATGGGTATTTTTTTATCTTCCTTATCCTATAGCTAGAATCAATGCTATTTCATCCTCCAAGGGACCTTCTTAAAGAGACTCCTTTCGAACTCATTATTTTTCGGACCCTTGGGATTTACCTTCATCTAACACCACATTAGATGGAGGGCAGGCAGGTGGAATGGCATGTCCTATGTTTGCAACAAAAATTGCTTATGACTCTATTGTTAATTTTGCAGACTTCCATCCTACTCCTTTCTTACCAGAGGAGTTATATGGATATGTGGCTCTGGCCTTGACCCTTCACTCAACTTCGGCTTAGGATTGCTTAGACACAGTCTTACCATCTGAGGAAGAAATCCTAGAAGCAATGATGGGTGTTGATAGACCATGAGATGATATACATCATCATTCATATTTCCTCCCTCATTTGTGAGAAATTGAGTCAATTTTGTCCAGTCTTTATACTAGTGATGTTCATACAGTTTTAAACCCTTTGGCCCCAGCAGAGTTTTCTGCCAAAGGTAACATGTCTGTTATCTCACAAACTGTACTGGTGAACATCTCTAGGAATCCTAACATAATAAAAAATGTCTTCATTGGAGCTGACTGTTCCCCTGAAGAAATTCAAATTTATACCGATCTCTTCAAAGCGTTTTGTGATGTGTTCTCTTGGTATTATGAGTAAATGCCTGGAATAGATCCATCTATAGTCCAACATGAGATCAAGACATACCAAATGCTAAACCTATTCATCAAAAACTTCGATCGGTCAATCCTAGAAAAGCAGCAACTATTAAAGCTGAGGTTGAAAAGCTGCTAAAGGAAGGTTTTATCTACCCTGTTCCTCTAATTGAGTGGGTATCTAATCTAGTCCCTGTAGACAAAAATAAGGAAACGATCTGAGTATGTATTGAATTTAGGGACCTAAATAAGGCTTGTCTAAAAGATAATTACCCCATGCCTTTTATTGGTCAAATTATTAATGAATGTGTGGGTAATGAATTTTTTTTGTTCATGGATTGATTCTCTGGTTACAATCAAATTACTATCCATCCAGAAGATCAACACAAGACAACATTTATTTGTCCTTGGGGTACGTTTGCGTACAAAGAGATGCTTTTTGGCCTCAAAAATGTTGGAGCCACTTTTCATCGAGCCATGTCTTATTCTTTTCACAACATCAAGCACATTATCAAAGCATATCTAGATGATCTAGCTGCTTGTTCTCGAAAGAGAATTGATCATCCTAAGTACCTTAGGTTGATCTTTGGGCGGTGTAGTTTTTATAAAATCCAGTAGAATCTGAAAAAGTGTGTTTTTTTCAGTCACATCCGGTTACTTGTTAGGATTCATCATGTCAATAGAGGGGATTCATGTTGATCCCTTCAGCGTTGAGGTAATACTTCAGTTGCCTCCCCCGTCTTCCATATGTCAACTTCAAAGTCTCCAAAGGAAAAGAAAATTTCTTGAGGAGATTTATAGCCAATTACGCCGAGATCACAAAAGGATTTATGCATTTTCTTAAGAAAGGGGTCTCATTTTTATGGGGTGATTTCACGCAACGATCGTTTGATGCTTTGAAAAATGCATTAACCTCTGCTCCATTGTTGAGTCCACCTGATTATAGTAGAGATTTCCTCTTATATCTCGCTACAGAAAAATCAACCATTGGTATGGTTCTAGTTTAGGAAGATGATGCCTTTTATGAGCACATAATCTACTATCTAAGTCAAGGTTTGGTAGGTCCTGAACTACGCTATTCTCCCATCAAGAAATTGGCTTTGGTAGCTGTCCATGTTGTCCAACAGCTTCAGCATTACATTCTGCTTTGAAAAACGTTCATCTTAGCAGCCATCAATCCATTTTAGTTTGTTCTTAGTAGGTGAGTGATTGGGGGCAAATATAATAGATGGATTGTCATTTTTCAAGAATTTGATCTCGAATTCATGTTGGCTAAATCTAAGAAATCTTTAGTATTTGTAGAGTTGATATCAGAGTTTCCTTGTGAGGAAGAAATTATTCACGAGGAAAATTTTCCTGATGAACATTTATTTCTCATTTCTTCACAAGATCCTTGGTATGGGGATATCATTATATATCTCCAGACTTTGAAGTTTATGCCCACTATGTAGAAAGTTGCGTCACCTCGCTAAGAATTATGTTATTATAGGTGACACATTATATCATCGTGGGATTGATTCAATCCTTAGGCGTTGTTTAACTTTGGAAGAAGCTGAGTCAATTCTTAATGATTGCCATAGTGGAGCTTGTGGCAGTCATCTATCAAGGCTTGCAACAACCCATTTTTTTTTCCGAGTAGGCTACTTTTTGCCTTTGATTTTAAAATATTTTATTGAAGCGGTCAAAAGGTGCCATCCTTGTCAAGTCTATACTTGGAAAATGCGTGCACACCCAGCTCTACTTTTCCCTGTTATCATCGTTGGTCCTTTCATGAAGTGGGGCATTGATTTTACTACTTGTAATCTGCCTTCGGAAGAAAATCACAAGTACATTATTATGGCCGTAGACTACTTTACAAAGTGGGATGAGGCCATGCCTACTTTTAAAAAGGACAGTGAAACAACGACATTGTTTCTCTTCAATCAGGTTATTTCATGATTTGGTATCCCTAAAGAGATTGTCACTGACCATGGTAGTAATTTCCAAAATCAACTGATGTCTGAATTGGCTCTCAAGTTGGGCTTCCGGTAGGAGCATTCATTTTTGTATTATCCTCAAGAAAATGGGTAGGTTGAAGCCATGAACAAGTCCATTAAAATCATCCTATAAAGGATGATTAACAAAGATAGATCCAATTGGAACATCATATTGTATCCGGCACTTTCGACATACCAAATGTCAGTTAAGACTGCCACTAGCTTTACTCCTTTTCAACTAGTTTATGGGTTGTAATCTATCTTTCCTATTGAATGTGAAATTCCTTCTCTTAAGCTAGCTGTTGAAATTCTTCTAGAGACTTCTCGTCTCGAGGAGCTCCTCATTCATTTGGAGCATATTGATGAGCAGCGTCGAGATGTCACCATAATAAACGAAGCACATAAAAAGAGGGTAAAAACTCAATACGATAAAGCTGTCCGTCCTAGAAATTCTTTTGAAGGTGACCTTTTCCTGGTCTATGATCGAGACAAAAATGCCTTGGGGGAAGGAAAGTTTAAGTCTATGTGGTACGGTCCCTTTATAGTCAAGTGAGTTTTCAAAAAGGGAGCTTATGAATTAATTGAATTTGAAGGAAACAAGTTGGCAGAGCCCAGAAATGGGCTCTACCTTAAGAAGTACTTTTCTTAGGCTTCGGCCGAGCATGCAATTGTTTGTATATATTATATGTTTGTACATATCTATCTATCGGTTTTAGTGATGTCGATATTTTTAATCTGCTTTGGCAAGTATTGATGGACGATTCATTATATCTAGGATTCACCGATGGTGTGAGTAGGCATACCTAGAAACTTTCTTCTATGGCTTGGGTAATTTATTATCCATCTGGCCAGTTGATGGTTTCAAGAGGAGTATGTATCGGTCGTGCTTCGCATGGTATCGCTGAATATACTGTTGTTATTAATTTTCTATCCAAAGCGATATCTCTTGATATTGATTCGTTATTGGTTTATTTAGACTCACAACTGGTGGTATCTCAGTTGAATAACATTTATCAAGTACGAGATCCCTATTTGTATCACCAATTTCTGATAGTGAGATTATTGTAAGGATCATTTGTTTATATCACATATGTTCACATTCCACGATCAGAAAATTCATTAGCTGATTCTATTACTAATCAAGCATTAGATTGGCATATAAATCATTCATCAAATTGAAAAATATAAAAAATAATTGAAGTATCATCTGTATATATGATCATCATAAAATCGCCTGTATATAGATAGAGTGTTCGTGTCCAAAATAATATACAAAAATCGGGACAAACTTCTCTACAAAATTTGGGATTATGCCCATCATCATGTCTAATAATAAAAAGATCTGATCATATATCCAGATGGTTGAGGATGAGCAGCTAGAAAATAAACAACGACATTGGCTACATGCTGGACTAGTCGCACCCAATCCCCTGTTACTCCTACCACGCGATGCTGCATCTCCTCGGGTAGGTCCTCTATGGCTATCATGGGTACTTGGTGAGTCAGTCTCACCAAGTTCCTCTGAACTACATGGAGAACTCTCTCTGTCTCAGCTGTAGCCCCTTCGACATCTCTTCCATGATGTGTATGTTGGGGAAATCCGTCAAGTCTCATTGGCCCCACATTTGAAACATGATCATATATTTTGTAAGTTTCTTGTCTCATAAAAATATATTTAAGTTCATTTTCATTAAAAATAAAAATAAAAAATCTTAAGAAATTTAAAAAAATAAAAAAATTGTTACCTATGGCGCCCCATGCTGCATTTGGTGGTAATACTAAATCTGGATCTCTTCGGAAATCCATCTTGGCATAAGGGTAGTCATTGACTGCGATGACTTGTTGATCCCACCATGTGAAAAAATCATCATCAAATGTTGTCCTGGGAACATCACCACCCCCTAGGCGTTTCATCAGGTCAGCCCATATGCCCATCCGTGGATCCCTCATGCTGTTGGTGGTCGATAGCACCTTGGGTCGAAGCCCAGGTACTTTCTCAAAGAAGAATGAGCATAAGATTGTGCCATATCCAAAACTATTTGCCTGACCCTTCTGAATGGAAGTCAAATGGTTTTTCATATTGGTCAGTAGAGGTGTGCACCAATCAAACACTATGGTGAGACATTCCACTGCTAGGCTCCTAGATACTTGTGAGGCCTGATGTAAAGCAGCAGAACCATTTACCCTGGCAATGGTAAATAGTATAATTTTCAAGGACAAGCTCTCTACGTGCTTGATTGGAATCTGACTTCCAATATTTTCAGGATGACTGGGATAGTATATGTGGACGTAGTCTTCTACACTAAGACTACCCCTCGTCCTGCCAGTAGAATGCACTACCTCTCCCCTTCGAGAAAGACCGGTAATGAAGTAAATATCTTCGATCTCGATCCTTAGGGGCATCTGATCAATCATGAATGCATCATCCTCTGCACTCCAGTAATGTATTAGCAACTCAAGCAATCATGTGTTGGCTTTCATATTTGGCATTTTAAAGAATTTTAGCAAGCCACAACCTCTTAAAGCATCCAAGACATTTTGGTCCTCCAGTACTTGGTTATCAATAGCACTATTCTCCCCTTCATCCGGTACAAAAAAGATGTTTCAAACCATTAGATTTATATTTTAATTTTTACTTGCACACACGCGGGTTTCCTTTTTACACAGTTGCATGTAGGGCCCTCGTATATGCGGGTTACCTATATTCAACCCACATTTACACAAAGTTGAAATTTTTGGCATATTTTCCTATGGTCAAAACTTGAAAAAACATCTAAAAAGTATCACAAATAATTAAAAGCATGATATAAGGGTTACTTGGAAGTTTTGGAGTGATTTGAATGGTTGAATTGTACGGAAGAAAATTGTTTGAGTTTGTCTCCATAGCTTGTTGCTCTAAACACAAATGACAAAACCGAGAGTCCAAAATTCCTTATATAAGTTGAAAAATAAAAATAATTTTTTCAATTTTTTTTTTTTATCTTATGGAATTTTTTACCTTTTGGCTTGGAGTGTCGGGAATAGGTTGCCTTTACAGGAAATTTTTGTGACTTCTTTGAGAAAGTGGTTTGGTCCCATGACCGCAGACCCATCATGGCAGGTATCGTTTTCTTACTAGCATATAGGTTAGGGAACACCACTTTCTGCTTCATTTTGCATACTAGCCTCCATACTACGATATGTTTGCCATAGGGTTCACCCCATCGTGTCTTGATTCACAAACCATTTTCACTCGACGACTTTAAAATCATGATGCAATGGTAGAGTAAACCTTTACATGCACATCTTAGTTAGATCCTCGCCGACATTTATTGCCCATGCTGCTATATTGAGTAGGCTCTGGAGTCCTCTTTAGTCCCGCCATGAATTATGCGTTGAAGACTCATTCTCATTCTTTTGCACTATTTTCTGGCCTTATACCCTAGAGGCTCCTTGGTGTTGAGTTGTACTGCTGCATTGCATATTGACTATTTTCACCTTTTGGCCTTGAGTCAACTTCACTTGGACTTGTGTTTAAGCCACTTTTCGACCATGTCTTCTGCAAAATCAACCTTCCAATAATTTAGCCTTTGCAACTTGACGCACCCTTGTACCCATGGAAAGAGTATTCCTTTGAGTGTCCTTGACAAGTTTTGCCACCTTGCATTGAGCATAAGAATGTTCCCCTCCCAGGAACTAGAACATCTTTTTTTTGACACTCGTTCTTTCCACTATACTATAACATTCTTTTATTCTTTTTCAAGTTTCCTAGAAAAGAAAAAGACAAAAAAAATTATATATTCCAAAAAGAGCGGGGACGGGACATTATTTCCAAATTTGATGGTAGCTAGAGTCATTTTTGTCGCTCTTGAACAAAGCACTCAAAAGCAAGTCTTTCCTCCATTGGGACAAGCTTTAGTTTGACTTAGGAGAGCCTTAACCTTGTTATTGAGTTAGTACTCCTCCGAGTGGTTACCTATTCCAATCATATGGAGATTTCTCTCATGCCTCCTGCATGACGAACTTATACAAAGTTATCATATGGTGCCATATAGTCACAATTGGGTTGTGCTTTTGTTCAAGGGAAGTAACCCTGAGTCAACCTATCTACGGTGTCTCTTAACCTATTTTCAGTTGGCCATGCCTAGTTGGCAGTGTCATGTTCATTATCACATCAGTTTTATTAGTCCTTTTCTCACGCCGGTTTGAGAGGGTCTCCATTGACTTCTTGTTGGCAGGTCTTGCTCTTATCGACTATGAAAAATTGCTCTAAGAGTAGATCTAGAGCCACACCCTAGCCCTATTTTCATTTTTGGTAGGTCACCTTGTTCTCAACATCGACTAGTATCATGGGTCTATGATTGAGTGGTTTCCCTTGTGTTTGACATCAGCTTTCATATCACACATTGGGATTTTTGCAGTGCCTTGTTTTCCATTTGACCCTATTGGTGGATTCCTCACCTCCGTGTCAGCTTTCATTATTGGTTGGTTTAGAGGGTTTCTATCATTCACTAGCCACACCTTGTGTATGCCAAAAATGTGCTTTGGTTGGGTTACTACATATTTTTTCATTCGATTGCTTCCACATTATTGGCCTACGGGTTACACTTGCGCTATATTGATGAACGATGCCTTAATTCCTTCCTTCTAGCGGATCTTTTCCCATCGACTTTAACTCATTGCTCTGGGAAAGTGATCTAGAGTCCATTTGGCAGTACCTTAGGGTTTGCAGTCATCAGTGGAATATTCCTTCACTATCGACAGTGGGAAAACATCATTGTCTCCTCATTGATAGTTTCTTTCAATTGTTTGACTACAACTCATTTATTCACACTTGTTAGATTGTACTGAGTACCTTGACTCTCATCATCATTATCGACGAGTAGCCTCACATTTGTTAACGATATACATCAATGTCTGGTAATCAAATGATTTCTCACATGGTCAACTTCAGATCATTCATTCCCATTATGTAGAAATGTACCACAATGGTCGGTGAAGACCTCGAGTTTGCATCAGCATGTCTTGGTTCACTTGTCACTTGCTCTTGTTTCTACTAGTTGACGCCATTCACCTTATATGTTGTAGTTCCTTACAATGACAATTTATATGTTGGCACCCGAGTTGTAGTGTAGTACCATTTATTCCATCATGTTCACTTGGTACTACTTGGATCAGTTTCTTGACTTCAGTGATCAGTGTCATACTTTAGCATCATTGATCAACTCTTTATATGTGATATTTAGACATGTACTTTCTTGACCGTGATAAGATGATCCATTATGTATTTGCAGTTCCTTTATACTTGTATTGTTGGGTCCCTATAATACTAGTGATTACCCTATTACTATTGTAGTTATACCCCTTATTAATATTGTTGTGCCCCTATTGCCGCCATATTGTTATTATTGTGCCCCATAGAATCCCTCTATTGTTGTTTTTGTGGCTTTATATTATTATCATTAGGTCAGCTGGATTATATTGTGACTCCTTAGACTCCTATATATAGAAAGGAGGTTTTGTCGTTTGAATCATCCAAGAATTGTTCATTTATGTAATGTAAAGGAGGTTTCCCCTCGAAGAGGCTGAATTCTAAGGCGTTGATCTATCTTTTCTATCTTTTCTTGAGCTGGTTTCATAACATTTGGTATAAGAGCCTTGGATTCTAGGGTTTCGCTGCTCCAAACAGGTCATCGTGGAATTTTCGCTATAACTTTTTTCTGTGACGTTTCAGAAGTCGCAAAAAAACCCATTTGAGAAGAAATTGCGCTGAACCTTGGGTCTGAATTTCAGAACTTTTCTTGCGATATTTGCGGAGATATGATCTGAGGAAGTTGGTCTTTTTGCAGACTCCTAAATTAAATTCAAAACAGGTGACCTGGGGAAAATCGTCATAACTTTCTCTCTGGGGATCGAATTGAAATTTCATAAGAAGATACAGAAAGAGGATGGACTGTAGTTTTTCGTATGCATTTTTCACATCCAAAGGTCGAAACAGTGACTCGTGGCACATCGTACAAGTTCGCTCTACTGAACTAGTCTATAATCAAGTCACCGTGGGAGATTTCGCATAACTCTTCCTTGGAGAATCCAATTTGGGTCAGACTTGTGGCATTGTAAAGAGGACATAGAGGGCTACTACAGGTCACAAATTCAGAACTAGATGATCAAAAAGTACAGAGATACATCAGAGGCAATATCGAGCTCCTACAAAGTGGAAAAAGGTGTGTAGATTTTCTTAAATTTTTGCTTAAGCTTGGTTTGAAAATTTATTTTGAAGGAATTCAAAAGGCATAATAGAGCATTATTATCGGTAACTGATGCCCCGAGGAAAGAAAATGCAAACACCTAGTAAGGAACCTGAAAGCTCTAGCATGACTCATGAAGAAGAAGAAGAAATGCTATATGATATATCAAAATTACAAGAACAAGTGCAACAAGTGTCACTTGCACAAAAAGCAATAGAATCTAAAATGGATGGTTTAAGGAAAGATGTAGAAGCTAAGATGGATGATTTAAAGAAAGGTGTAGAAGCTAAGATGGATGGCATGGAAGCTAAGGTGAATGGCATGGCACTAAAATTGATGGCATGGATGATAAGATGGAAGAATTGAAGATAAATATGAATAAGTTGATACAAGAAATGGTCACTAAGGGTGAAAGGGTACTAAAGGAAACTCATGATGAGAACAAAAGAAATGTTAATCATGATTCCATAGACTCTAATGTTGGATCAAAGACTCACCATGTTCCAAAAATCGATATGAGGAAGTTTGATGGCAAGGATCCCACCACATGGATATTACAGATGGAGCAATTCTTCGATCGAAAAACACACAAAAGGTACGCATGGCAACTTTATATTTGGAACCAAATCAGTTTTTATGGTATCAATGGCTTTTCTCTCGTAAACAATTTATCACTTGGGCAATTTTTACGGAAGAATTGATAACACATTATGAGGATACAAAAAGCAACACTTTTTTTAGCCAACTAATAAGTCTCAAACAAAAGTGTTCAATAATGGAGCACATTGAGGAGTTCCAAAAATTGAATATAAGGGTAAAATATATTCCAGAGGAGCATAGGATTGATGTGTTCATAGGGTCTTTAAAGGATAATATCCAACATGATGTTCGCCTTTGGGAACCTGATTCATTAGAGAAGGCATTCAAGTTAGCAAGAAAAATGGAAAGCAAAATTATGGCAACCAGGAAGCATACCACTCACAACTATAAAGACGGAAGTGTTGTTGCCCCTAGTCTTCCACAATCTATAAGGTTGACACCACAACAATTGGAAGAAAAAAGAGCAAAAGGGCTTTGGTACACTAAAGGTCATAGGTGTGCTGAGAAGAAATTATTCTACATAGATTGTGAAGAGGAAGAAGAAAAGGAGCAAGAAAGGTCAAAAGAAGAGGATATACTCCAGGAACAAAGCCTAGATGAAGAACAAATAAATCCGACCATATCTTGTAATGCATTGGCAGGAATTACCACTCCTCAAACCATCAAAATACAAGGACAAATCAAGAAGAAAAAGGTAATAGTGTTGATTGATTCAGGAAGCACCCACAATTTTATTCATTGTAAGGTAGCAAAAGAATTGAATTGCTTCCTATATCCAGCACCAGAGTGTCAAGTGATGATTGCAAATGGAGGAACAATAAATTGCTCTGGAAAGTGCCATAATATAAAGCTATCCATGGGAGAATATGTATTGACTAGCCCAATGCTTTCCATTCCAATGGGAGGTGTTGATGTTGTACTAGGAGTCCAATGGCTACAATCCTTGGGTACAATAGCTTTTAATTTTCAAGAAATTTTCATCAAATTTTCTAGGGAAGGAAAGGAAGTTGAATTAAGGGGTATTGCAGGGAAACCAGGAAAGATAATCAGCTCTAATGGTATGACAAAGCTTCTAAAAAAGGAGCAAAGAGGTGTAATTGCACAATTATGTTCACTAGATGTTTCCACATCGGAATCATCTATTTCTCCAGATCTCCAAAAAGTCCTGGACAATCATTCCAAGGTATTTGAGACTCCTAAAGGTCTCCCACCTATGCATGATCATGATCATGCTATTCATCTGATTCCAGGAAGTGTTCCTCCAAACATCAGGCCGTACAGATATCCCTATGTCCAAAAGAGTGAAATTGAACGTATGGTTGCAGAAATGCTAGAGGCTGGTATAATTCAATCGAGTCAAAGTTCTTTCTCTGCTCCAGTAGTATTGGTGCACAAGAAGGATGGATCATGGCACATGTGTCTAGATTATAGGGAGCTCAACAAGCTCACTATTAAAGATAAGTTCCCCATTCCTGTCATTGATGAATTACTGGATGAATTGCATGGATCAATTTACTTCACCAAGTTGGATCTTCGTTCAGGATATCATCAAATCAGAATGAAGACTGAAGACATTCTAAAAATAGCATTTAGAACTCATGAGGGTCATTATGAATTTTTGGTCATGCCTTTTGGCCTTACCAATGCACCTTCAACATTTCAAGGTTTGATGAATTCAATTTTCAAACCATTCCTTAGAAAATTTGTGTTAGTATTTTTTGATGATATACTAATCTACAGCAAGTCTTGGAAGGATCATGTTAAACATGTTGACAGGGTGCTACAACTATTGGAGGAGAAACAATTATATGCAAAAAGATCCAAATGTTTCTTTGGAGTCTAGGAGGTGGAATATCTGGGTCATATTGTATCTCATGAAGGAGTTAAGGTAGACCCTAGCAAAATTAAAGCCATTAAGGAATGGAAAATCCCCACATCCATAAGGCATCTGCGAGGATTTCTCGGGTTGACAGGGTATTATCGCAAGTTTGTTAAGAATTATGGGAGAATAGCAGCACCTCTAACAACATTATTGAATAAAGATGTATTTTCATGGACTCCAGAAGCAACAAAGGCCTTTGAACATCTTAAAGAGGCAATGTGCCAAGCACCGGTCTTAGCTACACCGGATTTCACAAAAACCTTTATTGTGGAATGTGATGCTTCAGGAAATGGAATTGGTGCTGTTCTAATGCAAGATGAAAGACCCATTGCTTTTGAAAGTCGTCCAATCAAGGGAAAGTTTTTAAGCAAAGCTATTTATGAGAAGGAAATGTTGGCAATACTCCATGCACTTAAGAAATGGCGACCCTACCTAATGGGAAGACACTTCAAGGTAAAAACGGATCATGATAGCCTTAAATACTTTTTAGAACAAAGATTATCCTCTGAAGAGCAACAAAAGTGGGTCACAAAGATGTTGGGTTATGACTTTGAAATCATCTACAAAAAAGGGAAGCAAAATGTGGTGGCAGATGCACTCTCAAGAAAGGATGAGGATGTGGAAGCATTGTTGTGCGCCATTTCTATTATCCAACCAGATTGGATAAACGAAGCAAGGGAGGAATGGAAGAATGACGAAGAAGTGTGGGCACTTATTAAAAAATTACAACAAGATTCCAGTACGTCTGATACATTTAGCTGGCAAAATGATTCATTATGGTACAAAGATCGCTTATACCTCTGTAAGAATTCCCAGCTAAAACAAAAGATTCTTATGGAATTGCACACTTCCCCCTTAGGAGGGCACTCAAGATTTTTAAAAACTTACCACAGGGTTAAGAAGAAATTTTTTTGGGATGGCCTTAAATCAGATATTCAAAAGTTTGTGGCGGAATGTTTGGTTTGCCAACAAAATAAAGTTGAAACAATTAAGACACCAAGTCTATTACAACCTTTATCCATTCCAAGCCAACGTTGGGAGGAGGTTTCAATGGATTTTATCACAGGTTTACCCAAGTCTGAGGGAAAGAGTGTCATCATGGTGGTAGTTGACAGACTTACCAAGTATGCACACTTTTGTGCATTATCACATCCATTTAAAGCCAGTACAGTTTCTACTGCATTTATGGAAACAATTCAAAAGCTACATGGAAACCCAAAGATTATTGTAAGTGACAGAGATCCCATTTTCACTGGAAATTTTTGGACATAATTATTTTCTTGTCTTGGTACTCAGTTAGCTCATAGCTCATCTTATCATCCTCAATCTGATGGGCAAACTGAGATAGTAAACAAATGTTTGGAAGGATATCTTCGTTGCTTTGTATCTGATAAACAGACACAATGGGTCAAATGGTTGCCTCTGGCTGAATGGTGGTATAATACTTCCTTCCAAACAGCAACAAAAATGACCCCATTTATGGCACTTTATGGGTATCAACCACCATCCATCACATCATATTTAAGAGAAAATTCTAATGTTCAGGAAGTGGAACATCACATCGAACATCAACAACAAGTCCTCCAACTCTTAAAGGATAACCTCGTGTTGGCACAGAATAGAATGAAACAACAAGCATATCAACATCGCAGTGAAAGAAGTTTTGATTTAGGGGATTGGGTATTCCTACGGCTACAACCATATAAGCAAATGTCCCTAAAGCAAGCTAAGAAGGATAATAAATTATCACCAAAGTATTATGGTCCGTACAAGGTGTTGCAAAAGATTGGTACTATGGCATACAAATTGGAGCTTCCTGCAGCTTCTCGATTGCACCCAGTTTTCCATGTTTCATGTTTAAAGAAGGTTATAGGCGACAAGCTCCCAGTTCAAACAATATTGCCAGAACTTGACGAGGAAGGAAAAATTATATTGGAACCGGAAGCAGTCACAGAAACAAGAACTCGACAGCTACGAAATCGATCAATTTCAGAGTATCTTATCAAGTGGAAGAACTTATCCACTGAAGATTCCACATGGGAGGATGAGAATTTTATGCAGAAGTATCCAGAACTACTCAAGCATTGAGGACAACACTTTTTTGAAGGAGAGGGGCATGTTGGGTCCCTATAATACTAGTGATTACCCTATTACTATTGTAGTTATACCCCTTATTAATATTGTTGTGCCCCTATTGCCCCCATATTGTTATTACTGTGCCCCATAGAATCCCTCTATTGTTATTTTTGTGGCTTTATATTATTATTGTTAGGTCGGCTGGATTATATTGTGACTCCTTAGACTCCTATATATAGAAAGGATGTTTTGTCATTTGAATCATCCAAGAATTGTTCATTTATGTAATGTAAAGGAGGTTGCCCCCTCGAAGAGGCTGAATTCTAAGGCGTTGATCTATCTTTTCTATCTTTTCTTGAGCTCGTTTCATAACAAGTATGCATATTGGATCTGCTTTTATACTTGACATGCAGACATGATTTACTATTTCTGAGCACGGGTATGCTTGCCTCAGACAACAGTTTCTTTCTGATCTCTTTTGCTGGCTTGGCAGGCTGAATTCTGGTGAACTCCTCCCCGGTCTCAGCATGATTCCTTCCACACACTTAATACATTTCGGCCATCATGTACCCCTTCTAACCTCATATATAGGTGGCATCCGTTACAGCACCATTTACCACTCTTGGTAGATCTAATGCTTTGATTATGGCCTAGGGAAACCCTTCCTTCCAGACTTGGTCCAAAATTTAAAAAACAATGTTTTATTCCCTATACGCTACTTTTCCCTGTGATAAAAGCATGTACACATGGGTTAGTAGATACCCAACCCATGTAAATATGTTAAAACACATAAAAAAATTAAATTTCCTTAATTTTGGGTGGAGTTCATGGGTTTCACCTGTTACTCACCTCCTATTTCCATGACCTAATTGTTTCCCAACTGAAAAAACAAATTTGGAGAAGTATAAATAAACCTCCATGGGAAGGCCTTAAGGGAGAAGATATGATATATTGATGGTATAGTGAGATTATCCCTGATCAAGTCTGACGAATCCCTGTGCCTCCTGCACTCCCCAAAGCTTCAAGAAACCCTTGTTTCCTTGCTGTAGATATCCTTCATCTTGCTTGAGATATCCTAGTACTGGTGATGGAGGAAGATTGCTGAAGGCCGGGAAAGGATGGATCCGAAGGACAATTCTGCTTGGACCTGGAGAAGGACTCAGGTCATATTTCTCCACTTTACTTGTAGCTAACTTCAATAAAAGGAATGTTGTTTTGTTTCCGATATTAAATGTGTTTATGCATCAAGTTATGTCATAATTCGTTTATGAATTTTATATTGATGTATAATTGGTCATTCATTTATATGATTTAAGGTTAATATCATGAACATGATTTATGTTTCTACTGTTGTATATGTTCCATTTAAATAATTTTAAGGTTTCGAGAACATCAGGAGAAGCTGAGAGTTTGTACCTTGCGGATCTAGCCAAACATAGGACATACGGGTAAGGACACTCCTGCACAGTTCAGTAGAATAAGCATTTAGGTTGATTTCCTGAGCATTTGTTGCTGTGGTTTTCTCTCTACTCTGTTGGGGTTCTCAACCCAAAGCCCTAGGGTTGTCGCACCCACAATAGACATCTTACTTACCTTTGCATGCAACTGTAGTCAAGGTGATACCGTACTACCCACATCTGGAAATCCTACACCAAACGGTCTGAGGTCTAGTTGGACTTCTTCCAGGGAGATCCCTTGACATGTTGGCGGGTCCAACATTGTCAACATTTTGGTGCTAGAAGGTGGGCCAGATGACAAGCTGATTCCTCACATATTATTTTGAATTTTCACACACCTAATATGGATATCATTGTAGTTAACCCTCTATGATGTCTGTCCAACACTCATTCCTTTGAAATCACGAAGGAGTTTTTTGATCACTTGTCTAAAATCATGTATGATGGTGAAGTCAAGATGGCTTGGCCTAAGCACTTACATGACTTCCTTGCATTCTTGGAGGATGTAGAAGAGTTTGATGAAGTAGAGGTCAACATGTTGCTTGCAACCAAACTTCATGAATCCCCACAACGATGGTGTTGTAACTTGCCTCACAATTGCGTGCACTCATTTAAGAAGTTTAGTGATCTAATCGATTTTTTTTTCCATCATTTTGATCTTGAAGATCTTGACAAAAAAGTGTTAAAACAACGAAAGGCTCTGCATGAATCAGCTATGGATTTTTTGCAGCGCTTCCATTTACTCATGTTTGAAGCTCCAAAAAGTTAGATGAAATTCCAATATCTCATGGACATATTTGAATATTTCCTTACCAAATCACTCTTTCCCACGGTGAAGATGAAGTTCAAACCCTGCTTAGCATACTTCAGTGATGGCGCTGCACAACCAGAAGCAGACACAGTTCTCGTCACAATTGACTATCCACCTTCCCCCCATCAAATATCCCCACCCCCACAGAGTGATGTGGGAGAGAATGCACACACTTTTGTTGAACTGTCACATCCTCCCACTGTCACCGCTCTTAATTTCTACACAGATTTGGTTGGGAAGCCCATGGGTTCTCATACACACTTGTTACCTCAACATTTGTCTTCCCATTCTACTGATCCTCCAGATTGTACTATCTTGTGTTCTTCCATTCCTAACTCTACACCTATTGTGAATGAGGATCAGGCCATTGACAAAGTTGATGTTGCACAACCAACCGCGCTGTCATTTATGATGACTATGACTGGGGATCTGAACATCAACTGCACTAAAGTATGACCTCCTTCTATCCGCATGTCCTTCGCTTTTTCCTGACATATTTGGTGAGTCTGTTATCTCTGATTTTCCTTGTGTAAATTCATCCATAGATGCATCTAATTTTGATCATTCGCAAAGTACACCCAATGTGAGTACATCATTTGACAGTGGAGAGGACATATTCTTCATTGAAAATCCACTTGATTTTTCATCTGCCTTTTCCAGAAATGCAGAGGTTGATCATTCTTGCTTCTCATCTACCCCTATATTTGATTTATCACATCATGAGGATGTCGATGAACTCATTGATTTTTCTGATTGTAGTTGTTGTGATCTATTTTTTCCTGTATTCGATCACGATTTTGATTCTATCGCTATTGATCTTTCAAATCCACCTATTTATGATGATATATCTATTGATGTCGTTGAAACGCCGTAGGCTCTCGAGGCACTTCAGCCCAAGCTAATGGTTATGTTAGGCCCTCGTCATCGTGAGGATGGTTTCACTTACGCTTAGGAAATTGTTGAACTACCCAAGGCTCCTCACCACTCATTTGTGTGCATTGAAGATCAATCCAACACACAGATGTCACTTCCTCCACTCGAGTCACATGATCCCATCGATCATGAATTGGAGGAATATTTACACAACAAGCACACTTTCACGATGTAAGTTATCTATGTTTCTCACGTTTTCATGCCTGTCACAGTCAAGATATTGCATATGCTTAACATCTGCATGCAGTGTATCATGACATCATGGTAAGTCCATAGAGTGCATGTCATGCGCTTTCACTTTTTTCTTTTATGTGGATGCATTTAAACTCGAAGCGTGTTTTTCTTCATTGTTATATCTTTCACTTTTTTTGGTTCACTCAACTTTGCTATTCGCGAACCATGCCTTCACCAACATGTGTCAACCCATTCACCAGTGGCTGCATTGGAAATATCACGTCACGTGATCAGACCCATGCATCGTTAGCTTAGGAGTAGGAGTAGTGTTTTCCTGCTTGCATGCATGTTTTATTTCTTGCTTGGTATGTTTGTTTTCTTTCCTACTTGCTTTTCTTACGTGTTTTGCTTTTGCATTTATTCCAGCTCTTTGCCCTTTTTTTTTTGTTTGCTTCTTTACGTTCGTAGGTTATTTTTGCAATAAACCGTGCACGACTTTGGAAACAAGCAGGGTAAAGTATAATAGGACTTGTACAACTATTAACACTTGGTTATTTTTTTTCCTCTCTCTTTATGTAGAACTTGTTGTCTTCAATCAATGATACACCAATGGAAAACATGTTCTGTTCAAAGTGAATCTTGGTGAAAAACACAACACTTATGCTCTAAATAGTACCACCTACTATAGTCGGTTGTTTTGGGTCAACCCTTGTCAGCTTAGTCAAGTAGAGTAAGGTGAGGGGGAAAACCTTAACAAGTATGTCAGAGGTATATATAAAATACTTCTATGAAGGAAAAACCACTTATACTCTGAATAATTTGGGATCCCTCTTTCACCTCTAAAATAAATAAGTGCCTATGCACAGTTCTTAAGAAAAAATGAAAAATGAAAAAATGAAAAAGTGAAAAAAAAAATGAATAAGGCGAAAGAAGAGAAAGGCTTCCTATGCAGAGAGGTGATACAAGTAACTCCACCAGGGTACTGACCAGGCTTGTTGGCAGGGAAGTGATGCTTATGTTCCTGCGTGACTCCATCGGGGTACTGTCCAGGGTTACTGGCAACAGAGCAACACTAGAGAGGAAACTTAAACTCTAATAGTCATATTTCTTGTGCGCCAATATACCCCTCATCCCAATCAAAACAACTAAGTTGACTTGGCCTAGAATGTGTGATGACCGATCAAGAGCCTGGTAGGTGCTACATCTTTCAATTAAGCTAGTGTGGAAACCATGATGATCTAAGAATCAAACAATACTTCCGGAGGAGTTAGAATTTCGTTTCATAAAAAAAGGTCCATTTAGAGGGATAGAGTTCTACCAGTGTGTTGCCAAGTGTTGTATCAGCTACAACCACCCTCCAAAAGTTTTCCTTAGCTTCATTTTGGAGCCTTCCTACCAAACATCCTTAGCAACATGTCTTGCATTGACAAGTACTTATGTTTTAGTTGAGTTTCAGTGGGTTATTAGCTTGTGTTTGCTAGCTTGTTTTCCTTCCACCCACAAGTTTCATCCATGAACTTGGTCATTTTCTGGTTGTTATGGTCACTTGGAAAATTACACAGTATTGGAGGGGAACCATCATTCCTCTCTAGAATTGTGCAAACCATATAGAAAACTTGCTCCTCTCTAGAAATGTGTAGAGAAAGCAGGGAACCTTCCTTGTGGAAATTGCGTAGAGTAGCCCATCACTGGGTTTGCCCTCAATTTTTTCACATTTCTAGCTAAAAGCCAAGGCTTCAGTCAAGAAATTGTGCATAGATTGAGGGGTAGCCAGAGCCACTTAGCCCAGAAACTATGCAGAAGTCATCCACAGGCTTGCAATATGTCACATGTGCTCCCAAGTTGATCGGTTCCCTCCAGGATTGACCAATCTTGATTTGCATGCATGGGCTGCTTTTCCCGAAAAAGAAAAAGGCAAAAAAGAAAGAAGAATCCCTATATTTTAGGGATCCATTTGTGGCATGTTAGAGTTGGTCTGGTCAGCCCTCCGTTAGAGATCAAAACTCTTTATGCATTTCATTTCTAGGTGTCCCGCTCCATTCACTCAGCTGCATTCCGCTAGGGGCATCCCATAATCTGACGGAGAAGGTCATGCTAGTCATTTCCCCTCATGTATGGTTACTGCTGGCTTAAGTCTTTGCGTCAAATAATCAAAAGTCCATGACAGTCAAGGTCTGGTCCTCTAAAGGACAAAAGTCATTTTCTATGTTTAGGTCTAGGAATTCATCAATTTGGTCTTTGAAACATGCCCAGTAAAGCCATGCAGGCCAGAGTGAGGCCCTTACATAGTTATGATTCAGAGAGCTTCCTCGTCATGTGGATAGACTTCGACTCTTCTTCAAAACTCTGTTTTGAAGAAAAGTCAAACAGTGTCATTTATGACAAAAATTTTCCAAAAAAAGAAGTCGCCAGTTTGAATTTTTCAGATTTAGTCATGGTTTCCGTGGCCAAATGTCTTGTCATACAGTCCCTGCAGAGATGTGCTGAAAATTCATCATTTGAGCCAAAATTTCAAAGGGAAAGTGAAAATCAGTGTGTTTTAAAGTCAGTGAAAAAGTGAAAAACACAACATTAGAAAAATTGGTTTTCAAGGAAGAAAAAATTAAACCCATCTCTTTCAAGGCTATATATACATGTTTTTATCCAAATCAAGGGAATTGTGTTATTACAAGCCTTGGAGAGACATTGCAAAGGTGTGAGTGCGAAATTGTGAGCGTTTGAGTGAGTGGGAGCTGGTTTTAGAGGGCACGGTGCACATACCCAGGAGCACAGCGCACACAGAGGGCGCGGCACACAAGCAGCCTGCCCACAGTTCAAATTTTCTAAGGGCACGACGCATACCCAGCGTGCGGTGCACTGGCTTTTGCACGCGGTGCACACAGACCAGGGGCCAAAAAACATTGCCAAATCACTCCAAATTTTGGTGAATTCTATCAAATCGAGAGGTAGGACTTACGACATCACCTGTTCATCAAATTTTATCAATGATATGGTGTTTATAGAGATGTTTGAATGTCACCAAATGCATAAGGTCAACCATAAGAAATCACCAAGAAAATGATGGCTAGGTTGTTAAAATGTGTTGTTAGTGCGAAGGTTTCACTCCATTTACCTTTTTCCCCCACCGATCATTTTTCCCATCCTCCCTTTATCATTTTTCCTAAAACCCCTGCCCTAAATTACTACCAAACCCTCTCCCTATCCCTCCACTATTCGGTCGACACAAAATCACCATAAGACAAGCTCATTGTGCAAGCAAGGAGGTGGAAGAAAGGTGCAAGGTCAAAGAGTTGAAGAGTGAAGCGATTTGGAGCAATTTAGGGTGATCTCAGAGCACGCGGCGCACACACAAAGGAGCGCGGCACACTCATTGGGCGTGGCGTACAAAGAGCCCATCCACTGTGTAAATCCGCCACTGGCACGGCGCACTCAGAGCGCGCGGCACACTGGGCATTGCGCGTGGCGCACAGGGATATAAAGCCCAGAAACCAACTAATTCGCCCAAAAATTTTGTGGATGCTCATCAAATTTGAAAGGTAGGCAACCTACCTCCACTCTTGCATCAAACTTGAAAGGAATAGCATGGTTTTAGGATTATAAATCAAATGCAAATTTTTTTATAAAGCAAACAAAGGAAGACATCGAAAAAAAAAAAAACCATGATCCTAGGGTTTGTACTATAGTGACAGTGCTGCCAAGGTGTTTCCTACCCTACCCCTATTACTCATTCCCCTATGCTATTGTCCCCATAATCACTACCCTTACCCTACCAAAAAATCATACTCCCTTTCCCCCCTTCCTATTGCTAAAAAAACCCAAACCCTACCTTGCAAACAACACAAACCCTACCCCATCAACACTATACCCAAACTACTCCCAAGTCCCTGAAAAATCTCTCCCTTTAACCCCTATTCCCATTACATCATTCCCTTCCTAATACTCCCTGTTTAATTGTCCCCTTGGTGGCAGATTGTCAAAGCAACTACCAGCTTCATTTGAATCAAAGGGCAGCCTAAAACTCAGGGTACAAACAACAGTAATGGCATCCAAAGTTTCATCAGAATATGAGGAGGAGACCCACAGTGACACAGCTTCAAGAGAAAGGGCCCACAGGAGACATCACCGGGTGGCAGAAATCTTAGAGATGAGCCAAAATCCTCACTGAGTTGCAGGCATGCCCTCTTGCTATGTCTTGTTTCCAGCACTTAGCATGTTTTGAATTTTGTCAGAGGGTGGCAAATTTCAGAGTTCATCATGAGTTGGCCCGTCTTTTTGCACTTCACCTACATGGAGGACAGTCTATCTTGGCTGGGGTCACTTTCACATTGACACCCGAAACCATATCAGTGGCAACAGGCATACCAAACATTGGAGAGCAGTGGCATAAGAAGAAGAAGGTGGAGAGGCATCATTATGAGCCTTACATCAAAGACAACTGTTTGAGCCACCTCACGAGAGTTTTTCCATTCAGATTTTTGAGAGATGAGTATGCCCCGCTCATGAAATTGATCATGAAGTACTTCAGTTGTGAGGGGAGGTTTTCTCGCCTTTATGCCTATCACATCAGGTTGCTCATGCACTTTACCAGGGTGTGAATGATGAACCTCCCATTTTTCATCTACGGGAACATAGAGAGGATGAAGAATTTCATGCAGCACAAGACCCCTCGACAGCAGCTCAACAGTGTTTATCACTTTTCCCTTATCCGGATTTTGGTGGACCATCAGTTGGGATTGCAGGGTATTTCTTGGGAGGAATTCATCTCCCGTGACTTCTTCAGTGCTCCACAGGTAGTATCAGAGGCAAAGCATGAGATAGGTGGCCCATCTCATCAGTATGAGCGACATGAGACTGCTACTATACCAGTATACATCACCTATCAGAGAGGCAGTAGACCCTTATTTGTAGCAGCAAAGCGAGTATTATCTCCACCCGGGTGGAAGGGGCCTCGCTTCCGACATCAGCATCACATCAGTAGGGCAGGGTAAGGAGCCAGTGTAGGAGGAAGGGTCATCAGGTGAAAAAGAGACCGAATTCGTTCCCCTTCATGATGACGAGACAGATGCAGAACCAAACAATGGGGAGCTTACAGAGATCATCCAGGAGCAGTAGTCAGTGATTGAGTCCTTATCCCTTGACTTGGAGAGGGCCCAGTGGAACATGAAGTACCTGGAGCAGAGAAACAAGTAGCTTGAGGACCAACAGACGATCATGGAGCTGCGAAACATTCGGAGCATCGCCAAGCTGGTCAAAGAAGAAGGGTTGCGCTCACATCTTTGGAGCAAGAAATCAATGAGGATCGGGAGGCCAACCTTGACAGGGTCAACATGCATTTGGAGAGGTTGTTGGACAAAGCTGACCAGTACCTTGCTCTACTGAGACATATGGCTTTCCGTTACAGGGTGCGAAACATTGAGCGCATTGGCCCGAATAAGGAGTTTGAAAGCGAAATTGAGGAAAGAAACAAGAAAAGCAAAAGAGGAAAAAGAGCAAGATCAGCTTCGAATTTTGGCTAAGGCTTCCTTGGCCAATCATAACACCCCATACGGAACCTCCAGCCCAAATTTCAAAAAATTTGGGGAATTTTGGTCACATGGTAATTTTTTGGGCAAAAAACAGGGATTTCTCCTGTGCGCCGCGTCACTGGCGCGACGCTAAAATATATAGAGCTCCAAATGAGGAATGGCTTGAAATTTTGGATTCATCATGGAAGTCATGACTACTGGTGTTCGGGCAAGAAATTTTGATAAGATCTGAGTCTCCTAAAGGTCAAAATACACCCAAAAATGGCCTCTCTACCACTTTTTTGACACACAGAAAGCAGGTTTCGGGAGAATGGAGATTTGGAGGGGAAAATGAGCACCAAATATTAAAAATACCAGTTGGGTTAGAAAGTATACAGGACAGGATTTCCAACAAGCCCACTGGGCACATTTTGGACACCTACAAGTTCCCAAAGACAGGTCCTACAGTAGCACAACGCACAGAGAAAATGGCACGGTGCACAGAGGAAAAATTGCCAATTTGCTTCCGTTTCGCGAAATTTCGGTTCGCGACTTCTCCAAGTGGGCCCGCTCATCTACACTTCGGTTTTTTTTTTGCACCAAAGGCGGTATTTAAAGTGTTTTTTCTCCAGATTGGCCTCTATCCAAGTGGTGGAGGAAGGCAAACGGTCACCCAAGCAAATGTCATGTTTGTAACCGCTGCACCTGTAGCTGATGGTTGGCTCTCCATCTCATTTTGTAATGATTTGAGTAACTCCCCAACACTTGGGCATTCTATCTCTTCCTTACACATTCTATATATGTATGCAAGCTATTTGAAAAGGGTTGGTTGGCTTGTAACTTCTAGGAGACTGTGGGAAAGAAACTTGGTTTCTTCAGTGTGTATTTTTGACAGAGAATTAATGAAAGGCAGCGGCTCTGTTTCATGAGATTCTTGTTGTTGTGTGTAGCAAATGTGTCTCTTAGTTTTCATATGTATTACGTTATGTTTCATAATTCAATTCATGTTCATTTCCAGTGGAATTTTCTGAGTGAGATTAGGTAGAATTCAATTTTATTGCCTCTGCCTGTGGGAAAATTCATGTTCAGTGTTATTCTTCTGTTGAAAAAGGATTCATGTCACTATTCCCTTTTCACTTTCTTCAGCAATGTATTCATGCCGCGGTACCTCAAACTAAATTGTTACATTTTCCCTCCTACCTTGCCTCACGGAATAATTTGTGCCTTTGTATTAAATTCTCTGTTCTTTGCTGACCGTTGGTCCCATACCATCCCAGAAGCTCGGTCATTCATGAAAATTGTTTCCAGAATCCCTATTCACTTACTAGCCTAAGGTAAATATTTCATTGTAAGTCATCTTAGACCATTTTCAATTATCTATTCACTGAGCGTGACTCAGAGAGAGCCCTCTCCTCCTCTGGTAGGGCTAGCTACCAGACTGAGCGTGGTTTGTGGTTACCCTAATTTTTGCCTTCCTTCAGCCTAAGGTAGATTTAGGTGCTAACATAGTGGCGACTCCACTGGGGACTGCCAAACTAAAATCAAATCCCCTTGTTTCATAATAATTCTAAGCTTCCAGATGATGAGCTTAGGATTGGAAAGGCTGAGTAAGTTGGTTGTGTCCTGTGATTTTTCTCAATAGCACGCTGGCTTCGAGACGATATACCAGAGCCAATCCAGACCCGGATCCTCCTCATATTTACGAAAACCCAATTGATCCCAAGACTCCTTCGTCAAGAAAGCACCATACTCCCGTGTTCAAATCCCATTCATGTCCTGATATTTTTGAGTATCTTGAAGAGCTTGAGTTTGACGAATGTTTGAGATATCATTGTTTGAGTCTAAATCCGAAAGGGTTGTTGATTATACTATCCCCAATCCGCAATTTCTTGTAGACCTTGAAACAAAAGAGCTAATATATTAATTAATAATTACATTACAACACAGCCCCAAACTCCAATTGCAAGCCCCTTGCAAACTGTGCACACCCAACACCTCCAAGGCCAAATCCACCGAGAATGATGGCAGCCCATTTCGTACCCCTTGTTCTGCCCCAAGTTTCTAAACGATATGCAACGGATTATCAAAAGTAAAATACCATTTTTTGATGGCACTCCTAACAACATTACCACTCAGTATCATGTAGACAAAATGGCGGACTTCTATGAACTTCATGAGATTGATGCAGAGAACGTGGCAATGAGGCTCTTTGTACAGACATTTGCAGGTGATGTGAGGAAATGGTTCAGAGGTTTGCCGGCAGCAAGTATCACTACCTTGGCTGAACTACAAAGACAAATTTTGAACCGGTGGGAAGTGAAAAAGAATACCCTTAAAATTTTGGTCGAATATGAACAAATCAAACGGAACGCTGGTGAGTCGGTCCAAGACTATTGTGTTAGATTTAATGCAGTCTATAACGAAATCCAGATCATCTAAAGCCACCCATGGGACTAGAAATGATGAGTTTCCAGATGGTTTTGATGCTGACATGGCATACCAATTAAGAGAGAGAGAACTGGCCATAATGGAAGATATGCATAAAATCGTGGTCAGCGTTGAGAAAATCTGCTGTCCAAAAGAGCTAGAGCAAAAGTGGAAAAGAAAATCACAGTAAAATAGAGTCTTCTTCAATGGATAAACTACTAAAAAAGGTAGAGCAGATGCTTGAAAGGGTAAAACTTGACAACCCTGAGCCACAAGTTAGGATCTAAACTTCTGTGGCCAGCAGCAGCCACAATATATAATAAGACAGAGAGATCAGCGAACTCAAGAGAAAACAGCACAATATAGCCGGTACACACACCTTTGCAACAGATTTTTGTGCATGGACGGAGTCAGATGAGGACAGGAATGTAATAGGCAAAGAAACCACCTCTTTACTCTAGATGAGCTGCCTACTTACATTACCGAAGAAGAAAAAGGTGCAGTGAATTCAGCTACACACCAAGACACAGATTTTATTCTAGCTAGCGACAGTGTTTTGGAGGAAGAATTGGAAGAATATCAAAGTGGATATATGAATGTTTTGTCCGCACAACAACAAAGATATTCACTTAGAAATAGAGATGTGCTGGCCAAACCAATTTAGAAAAAGAAGGAGGTTGAAGCTGCAAAAGAACGATTCATCAGCTACACAAAGAAAAGGAAAGGAGGTGGTTGGTCTGCAGAGCAGCAAATCAAAATCAGCGGAACAATCACAGCAGCAAGCTACATCAAAGGAAAAGGAAAGGAAAGAGATCCCATTCAAAGAGGTAGAAAAGACTCCCGCTTTTAGGTTAGAGAATGAGATTTCTAAGTTAAAAGTATCCATCCCCTTGAACTGAAATAATGAAGAACAACAGTTATAGAGGACAGATTTCTAAAATGTTGAATTTGGACCCAATGTCTGACATGGTAAATGTAGAAGATGATCAACCCGAAATGGTTTTTGGACCAGCATCGAATGGTGAGTCTCCTGATAGCAATGTGCCACCCTTCTATATCAGTTTACGATTGCATGATTTTGTGTTACACAATGCCATGTTCGATTCCGGAGCTTCTCACAATCTCATGCCCAAGGCTATCATGATAAGCTTGGCCTGGACATCACCCAGCAATATCATGATCTCTATTCACTCGATTCCAACAGAGTAAGATGTATAGGACTCATCAAAGACTTGTTGTGAGTTTGGATTAGCTCCTATGAAAAATGTTTTGATGGATGTGGGGTAGCAGATATTCCTCCAAGGTTTGGTAGGCTTCTTCCCAGGTCTTGCGTAGCAAAATTGAAAGGGACACTACCGCTGGATTTCTCCTATGCAACAATCCCGGTATTTGGACAAATGAGGAAGTTATATCGGGAACAAAAATGAAATATATGATCACAAGCAAGGATAAAACCTATAAATCATCCTATTAAACTAATACATACAGATTTAGAGTCTTTTGTTTTGTTTTCAGATAGTTTAAATGATATAGATAGTCAGATAGTAGAAGCAGATGACATTCCTCCGAAATAACAGAAAATTTCAGAGAAATTTTGAGAAAGAAGGACAAGAAAAGCAGCAAAATTTTGGGCAATCAGCTGAAAGTAATGGACAAACAAGCAGACAAGGCACGACCAACAGATTTCCAACACTTACAAGAGGAGGAAGAAGGCTCGTGGACCATGGATTTCGATTGAGCGTATGAAATGATGGCGCTGGAATTGGAATTTGGGTACGCAGTCCTTTCTCCGCCCCAAACAAAGTGCCTAGCAGTGTGAGGGTTTGCTCTTACAAGCTGGCCTTTGAGTGTTCAAACAATGAAGCTGAGTATGAAGCTCTGATTGCTGGCCTAAAGATTCTTAGAAAGATGAATGCAAAAAGGATTTCTGTATATAGCGACTCTGAATTGGTAATAAAGCAGGTCAGAGGTGAGTATCAAGCAAAACAACCTAGGATGTGGGCCTATCGTAAGCAGTTTTAGAAATCTTGAAGTTATTTTTAGAATACACCTTGACATGTGTGCCTCGTATACAAAATAGTATTGCTGATGCTCTTGCCAAGGTAGCAAGCAATTAGAAGATCCCCATGAACTCCAGCAATAAATTTTGAAATCCATGTCAAGCATCGTCCAACCATTCCAGACAATCAGCGATATTGGCAAGTGTTTCAAGATGATGAGGAGATTAAGGATTTTCTGCTAAACAAAGGCAAGTTCAAAGAAACCTCCATTGATGTAGAAAATGATGATGGCAAAAGGAAAGGTACAAATGAAGTGCAGATCAATGAAATGGATGTATTTCAACTGAAGAATAACATCATTCCAAAGGCTTGATACCTCTAGAGGAACTTTTGATAGATTAGGATGATGTACCCGCAAGCCAACATTACAGCCAACAGAGAAGGGTGTAGAAGAGGTCAACATTGGTACAGTTGCCAATCCAAAGTTGGTAAAATTTTCTACAGCATTACCGCCAAAGATCAAGGACCAAATATACATCAGTTTGATGGCTTCATTGCGAGAAGTGTGTGCTTGGGACTATTCTGATTTAAATACCTATGATACCAATATTATTCAGCACACAATACCATCAAGCCAATCAAAAACCATTTAGATAGAAGCTAAGAAGGGTAAATAGGTTGTAACAAGTCAGGTATCATTGTGCCCATCATTTTTCAGATTGGATATCTAACTTAGTGCCTGTACGCAAGAAGACCGGTGAGATCCCGCCTATGCATTGATTTCAGAAATCTAAAAAAGTCTCATTGAAGGACAACTATCCACTGCCCAAGATGGACCACATGCTTCAGCGAGTAGTGGGGGCATCTCATATGTCACTGCTGATGGTTATTCCCAGATATAACCAAATTTCTGTCCATGAAGATGATAGAGACAAGACAACATTCACCACTCCATGGGGAACCTTTCACTATGCTAAAATGCCTTCGGTTTAAAGAATGCAGGTGCCACATTTCAGCGGCAATGGGACTTGGCTTTTGCCAAATGAGAATGATGTGTTTTTGGTGGTTTACCTGGATGATTTAACGGTATTTTCCAAATCTGATGAAGAGCACATGCATCACCTAAAAATTGTCTTTCAAAAGTGAAGGAAATATGGTCTATCGCTAAATCCTAAGAAGATCTTGTTCGCCATGGAGGAAGGTAAAATACTTGGGCAATCATTTCAAAGGATGGCATTCGTATAGACCCAACATGTGTGCAAAGCAATTCAGCAAATCGATCTGCCAATGAACAAAAAAGAGATACAATCATTCAATGGTAAGATGAATTTTCTGTGTTGCTTTGTTCCTAATCTTGCAGAACACTTAAGAGAAATGACCAACATGCTTAAGAAGGACAGCCAGGTGAAATGGACAGAGGAGGCTGTAAAATCTTTCAACTTGGTCAAATTGGCCCTTTTCTTCAGCCCCAGTTCTAGTCAGCCCAGACTACACTCAGGATTTCATATGTTTTTCATTTGCTTCTGAGCACACTATGGCAGCGGTATATTGCAGAAGAGAGACGATCATGAAAGACCCATTGCATTCTTCAGCAGGGCTATAAGGGATGCAGCTTTAAAGTACACACATCAATGAGAGAGCAAGCCCTGGCATTGGTGAAGGCATTGAAGGATTTCTGGGTATAATCCTACATTCTCACATTCTGGCCTATGTTCCTAATACTGCTGTAAAAGATGTTTTAGTGCAGACCGATCCGGAAGGGAGAAGAGGCAAATGGATTGCAAGCCTTGCTGAATATGATGTGGAAAAAAAGCCCACAAAGCTGGTCAAAGGACAGGGATTGGCGAAGCTAATGGCCGAATCAAACTTGCATGCCTTGGACATAAATCTGATCGCTGCCATGTCCGATGAGAATGAGGAAGGAATGTCAATTCAGGTATCCGAAATGTTTGGCTTTGTCCCCATGGTATTAGAGATAAATATATGTGCTAAAAAATCTGTCACCACCACCCGGCATGACTAGAAACAAAGCGAGAACACTCAAATTGAAGGCTGCCAAGTTTTGTATTTGAATTCTGCACTGTATTGGAAAGATCCCGGTGGCATTTTGTTAAATTGTTTGGTGGAAGAGGAGGCAAAGAAAGTCATGGAGGATTTCCACGGAGGAGAGTGTGGGTGGTCACCTTTTTTGGATGTC